>JAMXBD010000775.1:0-656190 GCA_024138025.1 Combretum micranthum | reverse complement strand
AACTAAAACCCTAATCCTCTAATAATAAGCTCATATTCATTTCTCTCCTCATTTTTCACTTGTTCAAATTTTTACCAAAGTAAAAACCACTCTTCTCTCCCTCTAAGTGTGCCGTGACTCCCCCCCTCTCTCACACTCACCCACACAACTCAACTCCTCTTCATTTCATCTTCAAACCTTCTTTAGGTGATGATTCTAAACCTTATTCTTATCTTATCTTGTGATGGCAAAGCTATTCATGTGTGTTTTTCACATTTAATCCCAATGAGCATATGCTAGGGACATGAAAACACTTGTACAAGAATATCAAGCCATCACAAGAAGTGGATCTAGAGTTTAAAGGAGTTTTTGATGAGATAATGTGATGTTCATGCATGTAAAGTAGGAATGTTGTAGAGATATTTATGTTCATGCCATGAAACTGATGAATCATACATGATATTTGGTAGATCTAGTGTTTAGACATTCACATCTTCATCTGCATTATTGTTCATATGATTATTTTGATTTTCATGCATTGATGATCATAAAAATTTAGCATTGCCTATGTATAGATATGTTAGGTGGTAGATCTCATGTATAGAAGACAAGAAACTTGAAAAAGAAAATATTTTGTTAGAAATGCTTAGTTGAAAATTCGGATGATTTTGGAACCCTACTTTAAAAACCACCAAAACCACTTTAAAACTCATATTTTTCATAAAAAAAAATGGAAGGTATACGTAATGGATGCCCTTAAGGAATGATTTTCATAAGTTTAGATGAGTTTAGGCATGAGAAAAATGTAAAACAAGTAGTGGAGTTAGAATGAAAATATTTGATATAGTGATTAATAGTCAAATTCGTATTTTTGGATGATGCCTACATAAACACTTAGTATCCAAGCTTAGATGGCATGTTTTATGAGTCAAACGGGAAGTCCTTAGACAATAGATATAATGAAGCTTCAATTTTGATGCATTAAACAGTTTTCTCATAAGAAAATGCAAGAAAAGGAAATTTTCAAAATTCGGATTTTTGTGAAAGGCATGTTTCAAAAACATATTTGCCAAATGAAAAATGTGAATTTTATGCATAAATGAAGGTTATATTAGTATAGACATTGAGAACTCATTTTTATTTAGATAACGGAGTAAATTCCAAGAATAAAATCATAAAACCCTAGGAAATGCAAGGTTGGAAAGAATAGCTTTGTATAAGTGATTATCATGGAATTCTAATAATTAGAAGTTCGTAAGAGTTCATAATCAAATATCATCAAAACCATGCATATATTGAGCTCATTACTGATATTCATATTAGGAATTCATTCATATACCATCTATACTGAATCATCAACTAGGAACATTTTTATCAAATGCGAAAACAATTTTTCAGAATTGGAAAAGTTACAGAACATATCTGATCCCATTGTTCCATGACCTTATGTTTTCAAAACTTTAAAATAATACTAGAAATAGATAGATCTTTCGAAGTAGATAGCTATCGATATAAAATTAGCGAAATTCCGAGTTAAATGACCAAGTTATAGCCGTTTTAAATCGGAGCTTCCGCAAATAGCGAGAATTTCTATTTTGTGTAGTTTAGATGCATAACTTGAATTAGTTTAGTGATGAGATTCTTATTAGGTTGTTCTTAATTGGTAGGTGATCCTAGGCAAGACGATACATTACCACCCGACTACTATTACTAAAAGACCGGCGAACCATGGCCGAGTGAGTACTACTTCCGCTCTCAATTATTGCTTGTGATTGTATTGATAGTGGCATTAGTTGTTTAGGCAAAGATAAAAAGATGATTATGCATGATGGGGTATATGGGAATTATATACTTATCTGTTGTTGATATGTGAAGTTGAACTTAAGGAATATCGAAACCGAGTGTTTAGCTGCTGCTTGTTTAGCTAGAAGTTATATTGATTGTCTGCGAATAATTGTTGGACACCTAAAAGAATTGGATTAATCTATATTGACCTCAATTATAATTGGACTCATGCATATCACGATGGGATGGAGCATTAGCATTTGTTGGTTTTTCGTGACCCATAAAACGAATATGTTGGTTAATCATGATCCACAAAACGAAATTGTTGGTTAATCGTGATCCATAAAACGAAATTGTTGGTTAATCGTGATCCAAAAAACGAATTATTATTCAGTTGACCGTGAGCTTAAACGGCGTCGTACCGCAGGATTCGTTAATCTGTAACCCGGGATGGAGGGTGCAAGTCCATCCACATATGATTTCCGGCTGGTCATATGTTTTTGTTGAACTCATTTGTTTGATGCATACCATTTGCTTGAATAATCACTTGTTTGAATGATTTGTCTTAATTGTGATATGGAAGTTTATACTAAGCTAGTTAGCTTACGCCCCCATAGTTTTTACTTGTTGCAGCACGAGTTCATTTGGCTTAGGCCGAGGCAAGCCACACTCAGTACCGGAGATAGAGTTTCCTTAGAAGTTTACTTCGATTTTGTTTAGACTTCCGATGGAAACTAAAGGACTCTGGATGACTGTAATGGACTTGATATTTTTGTGGGGGAATGCCCCTTAACTTTGTGAAATATATATGCGTTTTGGTTTATTATCTATGGCTAGTGAATGCCGCATTAAACTTCTTAACTCCATTGATTGAGTATTCTATTGTCGTAAAAGGGATGCTTTACATCTACAAGACTCCCGAAAGGCTCGGATAGGGATTTCGTGAGTCTTATATAGTATGTGGGGGCTGTTACGTTTAGGATACTATGGGGCGTGACAGTTTAAGTTGGTATCAGAGCCCTAGGTTATAAACAAGACAATAGAATTAAAAGAAACCGAACTTAGAAATCTAACTAATAGGTTCAAATGGAGTTGAAAATATTTTCCTTGCTAAGTCTGATTAGGAGTCTTATGTTGTTGTAGGTCTCCTTGGGTGAGACCAGGGAGCAGGCTAGACACTTCACCAAGAGAAACAAGAGACCATGGTGGAGTACAGTTGAGATTGAGAGAATGTGAAGACTTCGCTTTAGCAGGCACCTCCGGACTATAGGGGAAATGTCAAATTGTGGAAAGAAGGATTGAGATACACTAGGTGGGCCACTGTGTTCGACCGATTGAGATATGATCCCATGCGGAGAAGAAGTTGGACTAAGTTGGAGACGATTTATACCCTAGAAAGAATCATGGTAGAGTATGGGCGTGAGCCTATGACTAGGGAGGCTACCTTTATCTTGAAGAATGGGGGAAACCGGACCCTCCAGACTTTAGGGTGTGGATCCCTATAGGACCCTTATATGTGTATGCCCATGACAATTTGTATTGACCACCATGACTGGAACATAGCTGATGCATGGAACCATATTACCTGGCATGCGGTTTACTTAGACATTCTCCACCCGAGTGATAGCTCACCTCCAGCCAATGACATAGGTATGCAATTGAATGGTGCACTGTGATTGGAGAGAATGAGGAAGAGGAAAGAAGAAGAAAGGACCCCAAGGAGGATCCTAATTGGGAGGAAAATGTAGTTCCTAGAACCCCTACCCACCCATTGAGCCGGAAGTGGAAGTGAATCCGGAACCAACCAAATTGTGGGATTTTAATCGGGAGTTGGAGATACCAGATAGTGGAAGGGTAGAACCTGAGTTAGATCCAATGAAGAGGGGGATTGTATATAGAGGAAAAATCCACCTGTGCTTGATCTAGTAGTAGCAGAACCCATGGCCCATAAGCCTATGGAAGTGGAAGATGTGGCGAGAGCCTGTAGAGAAACTGAAGTGGTGGAGACACAAGTGAGTGAACCTGAAGTAAGAGGTGATGAGAATGAAGTGAGCCCGAGGGAAGGGCAAGGAACAGAGGAAGAGGAAGAAAGCGAAGACCAAGAGCCTTTAGTCCGACCTGCTAGGAAGAGGAGGATGACTACAAGGGAATACCTTAGTTTGTTCGTCCGACAGGATGATGGTGGTTCTTCTAGTAGGAGACGACCTCCTAGTTCGACCTCCGATGACACTAGTGATGAGTAGAGGCCGAGATGATAGCTAACCCATGAAGTCCAAGTGAAGTCCTGATTTTTCTTATTTTGTAGTAGGCAATGCGGGATGCCAATTTGCCTTAGGATTTCTAGATAGTCTAGTATTTGTTCTTTCTTTTCTTTGTATTTTGCCTTGTTTTCGGAAATAGGCGAGAAGGTTTAGAATTGAAACTAGAAGTATAGCTAGCCAAATTTTGTGGACAGAAATCTTGATGTAATATTTTGTATGGCTCGCTAAAGTAATGAAGGATCATGTTTATTTCAAAGGAAAGAAATTGTGGAAAACATGCATGCTAGACATTGGACATAAAGAACATTAACCGCATATACATTGCATGAGCATTCATTCATTCATGCTACTATTATGAGATTGCAACTTGTTTCTCTACATATGAATTCCTTTGTTCTCCTTATGATTGTATGAAAGTTATGAAATTCAATTCTTCTGAAATTAGATTTCCGAATTCCTGCAAAATTTTGAATCTTGTCGACAAACTAAATTCCTCAAGAATTTAAAACCTCCTGAAATACTAAAAACTTACTAAACAATGTGTAAACAGACGAAACCGACGGATTCGGAATCGGAGCAGGAATCTCTCCCGAACGAAGCCAACCAACCGGCTGTACCTCAACCTAATCCCCAAGGAGTTGCGCCTCAGAATCAGCAAGGGGATGTGTTGAATGCGATTGGACAGTTAGCCAATCTTCTGAACACATTCATCCAGAACCAAAACCCGGTTCAGAACCCGCACCAAGGACAAAGTGTCTGGGATTCTGCCCCACACCCACCACCTGCAGACCACCAGGAAGTGACTGCTGAGGCACCGGCTCCACAGGAGGAGCATTCCTATAATGTACCCTTGCCACCACCCCCACCATACAGAAGACCCCACCGAAGCTCCTTACCGGACTTCATTAAGAGTAACCGGTATTTTGATGGAGCGTTTGGCAAACCAGATGAAGCCGAGGACTGGTTAGCTCAAATTGAGCGATCTTTTGCTGCATACGAAATTCCACCTTACTTACAAGTGGAATATGGAACATATATGTTGAGGTATAATGCGAGGGTCTGGTGGGATTCTAAGAGGAGAAGCTTGCCTTCCCCGGTTACATGGGAATCTTTTCGCCGGGAATTTTTGGATAATTACTTTCCATCCAGCTTGAGGGTAAAGTATAGTGCTGACTTTCTCCACGTGAAACAAAAGGGGAGAACTGTGGAGCAGTATGAGACTGAGTTCGTCCACTTGCTGCAATATGCACCTGAGTCTTTCAGGGATAGTGAGGAGTTGAAGAAGCAAGTATTTTTAGGTGGCCTAGATGAGGAGTTACGGATCAAATTGGAGGAGTTTGGAGTAAGGACATACCCTGAGATGGTAGAGAAGGCCCGAGTGATTGAAGGGGCCAGAAAAAGGAAATACCAAGAACCTGACAAGAGGGTATTTGGAAAAAGGCCGTTTGACGCCTCGAGTTCAGGATTCAAAGGAAAGAGATACAGACCGTACCAGGGATTCAAGGATGAGTCTAGCAGCAAGCCGACCCAGATTAAGGCCAATGTCACATGCTGGAAATGTAAGGGGACGCATGCTCCTAGGCAATGCCCGTTGTTGAAGAACAAATGTTATTTCTGTGGCGATGCTGGCCATATGGTTTATACGTGCCCGAAGAAGCTGGCCGTGACTTGCTTTATTTGCAAGGAGAAGGGGCACTTAGCCTCTGAATGTTCCCAACGGAAAAGTGTAGCCGCTCGACCCTTTGGGACTTCGAGCAATACCAACCCCATGAGGTCGGGAAATAGAAGTGGGAGCCGTGCAGCATCGGCAATGCATGGGATGAGGCTATATAACTTCGAAGGCCAATGGATGGTGGGAAGATGAGGATGGAAGTGGAATTGGCAGCCTTGGATCAAAGCGACGGCGCGGATGGCGGCCTGGTGACAGGTTAGTAACAGAAACCCTCTCAAGTTAAATTTCGATTTATTTATTTGAATTGTTGCCTGGATGAAATTAAATGTGTTATGGGAAAGCTGGAAGTAAGAACCCTAGGTAAGTAGCTTTGAGAGTGTTTTAGGGTTGATAAGTGTGGATGTTTGTTGACCTCAGGACACATACGGGTGAATAGCATGGAGGCTTATGTTTTATTTGACACGGGAGCAACTCATTCATTCATCACCACTAGTTTGGCTAACCAACTTGGATTGCCTATAGCCACAACTACTGTTAGTTTGAGGATTAAGACACCTACTGGAGCGTTGTGTCAACCCGAGAATTGATAAAGGATTGTCCATTGGAAGTTCACGGACACCACTCCAAAAGTGATTTAATAATGTTGGAATGAATAAATACGAAGTTATCCTCGGAATGAGTTGGCTAAGTAAGGTAAAAGCAATAGTGGATTGCCAAAAGAGGACAGTGTGTTTCTATGATCAATTGGGGAAAAAGTAGAATTTGTGGGAGAGACCCTAGTCCCAGAAGGTTTGGGTTAAACTCGTTCGAATTGATGATGGAGGATGAAGAAATGATACCTATTGAAGGTGTGTTGGATGAAGAAGAAACTCGGGAGGAAAAAGATATACCGGTGGTAAATGAATATTTGGATGTGTTTCCAGAAATTTACCGGATTACCACCAAAAAGAGAAATTGATTTTGAGATTGTTTTAGCTCCAAACACCGAACCGATATCCAAAGCACCATACCGGATGGCACCTTGAGTTGAAGGAGTTAAAGACACAATTGCAAGAACTTTTGGATCAAAAATTCATAAGACCAAGTGTGTCGCCATGGGGCACCTGTTTTGTTTGTAAAGAAGAAGGATCAATGAGATTGTGTATCGATTATCGTGAGTTGAATAAGGTAACTATCAAGAATCGATACCCTCTGCCAAGAATTGATGATTTGTTCGATCAACTGCAAGGGGCTTGTGTGTTTTCACGCATTGATTTGCGTTCGGGATACCATCAGTTGAGGATAAAGCCTGAGGATGTACCAAAGACGGCTTTTCGTACTCGTTATGGACACTACGAGTTTCTGGTGATGTCGTTCGGGCTGACTAATGCACCAGCTGCATTTATGGACCTTATGAACAGAGTTTATAAGCCACTTTTGGATAAATGTGTGATAGTCTTCATAGACGACATCCTATATATTCGAAACCAAGGAACAACACGAGGAACATCTTCGTTTGGCGTTGCAAACCTTAAGGGACAACAAGTTATACGCCAAATTGTCCAAATGTGATTTTTGGTTGGACAGAATATCTTTTCTTGGACATGTAGTAACTGGTGATGGGATATCAGTTGACCCCGAAAAGATCAAGGCTATAGTAGAATGGAAACCACCACAAACGGTTACTGAAGTAAGAAGTTTCTTGGGATTGGCTGGCTACTATCGCAAGTTTGTGAAGGATTTCTCGAAGATAGCCAAGCCACTGACTCAATTGACCCAAAAGAATGAGAAATTTGTTTGGACAGACAAGAGGGAACAGAGCTTCCAGGAATTGAAACGACGATTGGTATCGGCACCGATCTTGGTTTTACCGGACCGAAAAGTCCTATACGGTGCATAGTGACGCCTCAAGGAATGGCCTTGGATGTGTATTAATGCAGGAAGGGAAAGTTATTGCATATGCTTCTCGACAATTGAGACCCCATGAGCAGAACTACCCTACACATGATCTGGAATTGGCTGCAGTTGTCTTCGCCTTGAAACTATGGAGACACTATTTATATGGACAGAGGTGTGAGATATATACGGATCATAAAAGTCTTAAATATCTGTTCACACAAAAGGAACTAAATATGAGACAAAGGAGATGGCTAGAACTGATAAAAGATTATGATCTGGGAATAAATTACTGTCCAGGGAAGGTTAATGCAGTCGCAGATGCCCTAAGTCGGAAAAATCACGGGGAAGTAGCCGCCTTGATCACAAGTCAAAGGATCTGATTAAGGATTTGAGAAGTTAAAGATTGAGTTCATAGACCAAAGTGCTGAGCTTGAGATAGCCAACCTGGCACTGGAACCGACCCTAATAGAAAGGATCAAAGAAGCCCAAAGGTATGACGAAGTGATACAAAAGATTAAAAGGGAAACCCAAGTAGGAAAGTACCTCGACTTTGCAATAGATGATGAGGATGTGATCAGAATGAAGGGAAGGTTGTGTGCCGGAGGACGAAGAGTTGAGGAAGGAAATAATGAGTGAAGCTCATAACTCCGGTTATACCATGCATCCAGGAGGTACCAAGATGTACCAAGATTTGAAAAGCCGCTATTGGTGGAACGGCATGAAGCGAGATGTGGCGATTATGTAATGAAATGTCCGGTTTGCCAACAGGTGAAAGTGAGCACCAAAGACCGGGTGGATTGCTGAAGCCTTTACCCATTCCCGAGTGGAAGTGGGATCAGATATCTATGGATTTGTGTGTGGTTTTCCCAAGACTCCTTCTGGTTGTGATGCGGTATGGGTAATAGTGGATCGGTTAACCAAGTCGGCGCACTTCTTACCCATAAATATGACCTATTCGATGGAAAGGTTAGCCAAGATCTACATCAGGGAATCGTACGGTTACATGGCATACCTGCAGGGATTATTTCAGATAGAGACCCAAGATTTGTGTCCAAGTTTTGGACAAGCCTGCAAAAGAGTTTGGGCACTAAGTTGCATTTTAGTACGGCATATCACCCTCAGACCGATGGACAGTCTGAGCGGACGATCCAAACCCTGGAAGACATGTTGAGAGTGTGTGCCTTGGAATTCAAAGGGAGTTGGGATAGTCATGTGCACCTAATCGAGTTTGCTTACAATAACAGCTATCACTCAACTATTCAGATGCCACCTTATGAAGCTCTGTATGGACGACGCTGTAGATCCCCTCTGTTTTGGGATGAGGTGGAAAAGGTAGCTATTGGGCCGGAATTGGTACAAGAAGCCGCCGATAAGTGAGGGTAATCCAGCGAAAAATGAAAGAGGCTCAGGACAGGCAAAAGAGCTGGGCAGACCTGAAAAGAAGAGAACTCGAATTCAAGGTGGTGATCATGTGTACCTGAAGATAAACCCGATTAAAAGTATTAAGAGGATGCGTACACAGGGGAAGTTAAGCCCGAGATACATTGGACCTTTTGAAATCTTGGAAAGAGTCGGAGATCTGGCATATCGGCTAGCCTTGCCACCAAATTTATCCGGGATCCACAACGTTTCATGTGTCAGTATTGAGAAAGTATGTGGCCGACCCAGAAAGGATTCTGGAATTGGAACCGATTCAGCTGAAAGAAAACCTGACATATGAAGAACATCCCGTAGAGATATTGGATAAGAAAACTCAAAGGCTACGGAACAAGGATATCCATTATGTTAAAGTATTATGGAGGAATCATGCTTTTGAGGAAGCGACTTGGGAAGCTGAGGAGGAAATCCGAAGGAAGTACCCCGAGCTATTTGAAGGACAAGGTACGTCAGTTCAGTTTTGAGGACAAAACTCTGTTTAAGGTGGGGAGGTTGTAAACCCCGGTATTCTCAGTAGTTAAGAAAACCCCGGGAGTTGAAAAGCGAAACCCTAATCCAGTCGTTTAAGTCTAGTGAGAGAAGCTTAGGAACCCTAAATCCGGCTTTCCTTCGGTTTCATAATAAAAGAAGTTTTATAAAGTAAATGAATATGAATTATTGTTCTAAAGTATATTTTAGACCTTTGAAAGTTTTAAATTCGGGAATTTTTCAATTCCGGGCCTTCCCGAGCTCAATTACGGAAAAGCGTGCCCGGGACCACGAACTCAGAAAAATGTTCCGGAATATTCATTAGAACCGTAAATAAGGATTCCAAAAATATCAATTTTATAATTTTCGGGCTATAAAAATTACAGTTATAGCCTTTTCCCGTGTTTTCGTTACAACCGGTAAAGTAGATGTCTTGTCTACTATTCACAAGTACAACCTACACTACACACTACCCATACCCTATTCTTACATCCTTACAACTACTCATTACAATTTTCTTTTCCAAGAATTTTTGTTTCCTAATTAATTATTACATTATTACATTTTAATTACATAAAATACAAATTTGTTAAAAATTCAAATCTCTCTCTCTCACACTCTCTGGCCGGCACCCCTCCCCCATTTCCCCTCATTTTTGTTTTTTCACTCATTTTTATTCAATAAAACCCTAATCATCTAATATATAAGCTCATATTCATTCTCTCTCCTCATTTTTCACTTGTTCAAATTTTTACAAAGTAAAAACCTCTCTCTCTCCCTCTAAGTGTGCCGTGACTCCCCCCCTCTCTCACACTCACACACACAACTCATTTCCTCTTCATTTCATCTTCAAACTTCTTTAGGTGATGATTCTAAACCTTATTCTTCTTTATCTTGTAATGGCAAAGCTATTCTGTGTGTTTTTCACATTTAATCCCAATGAGCATATGCTAGGGACATGAAAACACTTGTACAAAATATCAAGCCATCACAAGAAGTGGATCTAGAGTTTAAAGAGTTTTTGATGAGATAATGTGATGTTCATGCATGTAAAGTAGGAATCTTGCATAGAATATTTATGTTCATGCCATGAAACTCATGATCATGCATGATATTTGGTAGATCTAGTGTTTAGACATTCACATCTTCATCTACATTATGTTCATATGGTTATTTTGATTTTCATGCATTGATGATCATAAAAATGTAGCCTTGCCTATGTATAGATATGTTAGATGGTAGATCTCATGTATAGAAGACAAGAAACTTGAAAAGAAAATATTTTGTTAGAAATGCTTAGTTGAAAATTCGGATGATTTTGGAACCCTACTTAAAAACCACCAAAACCACTTTAAAACTCATATTTTTCATAAAAAAATGGAAGGTATATGTAATAGATGCCCTTAAGGAATGATTTTCATAAGTTTAGATGAGTTTAGGCATGAGAAAAATGTAAAACAAGTAGTGGAGTTAGAATGAAAAATATTGATATAGTGATTAATAGTCAAATTCGTATTTTGGATGATGCCTACATAAACACTTATCCAAGCTTAGATGGCATGTTTTATGAGTCAAATGGAGTCCTTAGACAATAGATATAATGAAGCTTCAATTTTGATGCATTAAACAAGTTTTCTCATAAAGAAAATGCAAGAAAAGGAAATTTCAAAATTCGGATTTTTGTGAAAGCTTGTTCAAAAACATATTTGCCAAATGAAAAATGTGAATTTCTATGCATAAATGAAGGTCATATTAGTATAGACATTGAGAACTCATTTTTATTTAGATAACAGTAAATTCCAAGAATAAAATCATAAAAACCCTAGGGAATGTAAAGTTGGAAAGAATAGCTTTATAAGTGATCATCATGGAGTTCTTAATAATTAGAAGTTCATAAGAGTTCATAATCAAAGATCATCAAAACCATGCATATATTGAGCTCATTACATGATATTCATATTAGGAATTCATTCATATACCATCTATACATGAATCATCAACTAGGAACATTTTTATCAAATGCGAAACAATTTTTCGGAATTGGAAAAGTTACAGAACAGATCGATCCCACTGTTCTGACCTTAATGTTTTCAAAACTTGAAAATAATACTAGAAATAGATAGATCTTTCGAAGTAGATAGAGATCGATGTGAAATTTGTGAAATTCCGAGTTAAAATGACCAAGTTATGGCCGTTTTAAGTCGGAGCTTCCGCAAATAGCGAAATTCCGATTTTGTGTAGTTTAGATGCATAGCTTGAATTAGTTTAGTGATGAGATTCTTATTAGGTGTTCTTATTGGTAGGTGATCCCGAGCAAGACGATACATTACCACCCGACCTATTACTAAAAGACCGACGAACCATGGCCGAGTAAGTACTACTTCTGCTCTCAATTATTGCTTGTGATTGTATTGATAGTGATATTAGTTGTTTAGGCAAAGATAAAACTTGATAAGCATGATGGGATATATGGGAATTATATACTTGTCTGCTATTGATATGTGAAGATGAACTTAAGGAATATCGTAACCGGGTGTTAAGCTGCTGCTTGTTTTGCTAGAATTTATATTGGTTGTTTGCGAATAATTGTTGGTCACCTAAAAGAATTGGAATAATCCATATTTGACCTCAATTATAATTGGACTCATGCATATCACGATGGGATGGAGCATTAGCATTTGTTGGTTTCTCGTTACCCATAAAACGAATATGTTGGTTAATCGTGATCCATAAAACAAAATTGTTGGTTAATCGTGATCCATAAAATGAAATTGCAGGTTAATCGTGATCCACAAAATGAATTATTATTCAGTTGACCGTGAGCTTAAACGGCGTCGTACCACAGGATTCGTTAGTTTGCTAACCCGGGATGGAGGGCGTACGTCCATCCACATATGATTTCCAGCTGGTCATATGTTTGTTGAACTCATTTATTTGATGCATACCATTTGCTTGAATAATCACTTGTTTGAATGATTTGTCTTAATTGTGATATGGAAGTTTATACTCACTAAGCTAGTTAGCTTACGCCCCCATAGTTTTTACCTGTTGCAACACGAGTTTATTTGGCTTAGGCCGAGGCAAGCCACAGCTCAGGTACCGAAGATAGGAGTTTCCCTTAGAAGTTTACTTCGATTTTGTTTAGACTTCCGATGGAAACTAAAGGACTCTAGATGACTGTAATTGGACTTGATATTGTTTTGCGGGGGAAAGCCCCTTAGACTTTTGTAATGAATATATATGCGTTTTGGTTTGTTATCTATGGCTAGAATGCCGCATTAAACTTCTTAACTCCATTGATTGAGTATTCTATTGTCGTAAAGGGACGTTTTACATCTATACAAGACTCCCGAAAGGCTCGGATAGGGATTTCGTGAGTCTTATATAGTACGTCGGCTGTTATGTTTAGGATACCCCCCCCCCCCCCCCCCCCCCCCCCCCCCCCCCCCCCCCCCCCCCCCCCCCCCCCCCCCCCCTCCCCGGCTAACCCTTCCCTTTTTCCCTCTCATTTTGTTTTATTTTTACTATTTTTATTCAATTAAAACCTTAACCTATCCAATATATAAGCTCATTTTTCTCTCTTCTCCTTATTTTCACTCTTACAAATTTTAACAATGGTTTAAAACTCTCTCCTCCTCTCTCAATGTTGCCGTGACCCACACATATGCACACATACATCCAAATTTATTTTCTTTCTTTTCATTCTAAATCTCCATTAAAGTGATGATTCCAAGCTTTGTTCTTCCTAAACTTGTAATGGCAAAGCTATTCTTGTGTGTTTTCCACATTTAGTCCAATGATCATATGCTAGGAACATGAAAACACTTATACAAGAATATCAAGCCATTATGGAGTTTCTTAATAATTAGGAGTTCATGAGAGTTCATCATCAAAGATCATCAAAACCATGCATATGTCGAGCTCATTACATGATATTCATATTAGGAATTCATTCATATACCATCTATACATGAATCATCAACTAGGAACATTTTTACCAAATGCGAAACAATTTTTTGAAATCGGAAACATTATCGAACAGATTTGATCCCTCTGTTCTATGACCTTAACGTTTTCATAACTTGAAAATAATATTAGAAATAGATAGATCTTTCGAAGTAGATAGAGATCGATATAAAATTTGCGAAATTCCAAGTTAAAATGACCAAGTTATGGCCGTTTTAAGTTGAAACTTCCGCAAATAACGAGAATTCCGATTTGGTATAGTTTAGATGCATAGCTTGAATTAGTTTAGATATGAGATTCTTATTAGGTTGTTCTTATTTGGTAGGTGATCCCGAGCAAGACGATACCCTACCACCCGACTACTATTACTAAGAAACCGGCATACCATGGCCGAGTGAGTACTACTTCCACTCTCAATTTGTTGCTTGTGATTGTATTGATAGTGGCATTAGTTGTTTAGGCAAAGATAAAACTTGATGCATGATGGGATATGGGAATTATATACTTGTCTGCTATTGATATGTGAAGTTGAACTTAAGGAATATCGAAACCGGGTGTTAAGCTGCTGCTTGTTTAGCTAGAATTTATATTGATTGTCTGCGAATAATTGTTGGTCACCTAAAAGAATTGGAATAATCCATATTGGACCTCAATTATAATTGGACTCATATCACGATGGGATGGAGCATTAGCATTTGTTGGTTTTTCGTGACCCATAAAACGAATATGTTGGTTAATCGTGATCCATAAAACGAATTGTTGGTTAATCGTGATCCATAAAACGAATTATTATTCAGTTGACCGTGAGCTTAAACGGCGTCGTACGCAGGATTCGTTAATCTGCTAACCCGGGATGGAGGGCAAGTCCATCCACATATGATTTCCGGCTGGTCATATGTTTGTTGAACTCATTTGTCTGATGCATACCATTTGCTTGAATAATCACTTGTTTGAATGATTTGTCTTAATTGTGATATGGAAGTTTTACTCACTAAGCTAGTTAGCTTACGCCCCCATAGTTTTTACTTGTTGCAGCACGATTCATTTGGCTTAGGCCGAGGCAAGCCACAGCTCAGGTACCAGATAGGAGTTTCCCTTAGAAGTTTACTTCGATTTTGTTTAGACTTCCGTTGGAAACTAAAGGACTCTGGATGACTGTAATGGACTTGATATTATTTTGCGGGGAATGCCCCTTAGACTTTTAAAGTATATATATGTGTTTTGGTTTATTATCTATGGCTAGTGAATGCCACATTAAACTTCTTAACTCCATTGATTGAGTATTCTATTGTCGTAAAGGACGCTTTACATCTATACAAGACTCCCGAAGGGCTCGATAGGGATTTCGAGAGTCTTATATAGTATGTGGCGGGCTGTTACGTTTAGGATACCCTATGGGGCGTGACAGTTTAAGTTGGTATCAGAGCATAGGTTATAAAACAAGACAATAGAATTAAAAGAAACCGAACTTAGAAATCTAACTAATAGGTTCAAATGGAGTTGAAAATATTTTCCTTGCTGAGTCTAATTAGGAGTCTTATGTTGTTATAGGTCTCCTTGGTGAGACCAGGGAACGGGCTAGACACTTCACCAAGAGGAATGATGAGACCATGGTGGAGTACAGGTTGAGATTGAGAGAATTGTGTAGGACTTTGCTTTAGCCAGGCACCCGGACTATAGGGGAAATGTTCAAATTGTGGAAAGAAGGATTGAGATACACTAGGTGGGCCGCTGTGGTCGACCAACTGAGATATGATCCTATGGGGAGAAGGAGTTGGACTAAGTTGGAGACGATTTATACCTTAGAAAGAATCATGGTAGAGTATGGGCGTGAGCCCATGACTAGGGAAGCTACCTTTATCTTGAAGAATGGGGGAAACCGGACCCCTCCAGACTTTAGGGTGTGGATCCCTATAGGACCTCTATATGTGTATGCCCATGACAATTTGTATGACCACCATGACTGGAACATAGCGATGCATGGAACCATATTACTTGGCATGCGGTTTACTTAGACATTCTTCCACCAGTGTAGCTCCACCCCAGCCAGTGACATAGGTATGCAATTGAATGGTGCACCTGTGATTGGAGAGAATGATGAAGAGAGAGAAGAAGAAGAAGAGGACCCCGAAGGATCCTAATTGGGAGGAAAATGTAGTCCCTAGAACCCCTACCCCACCCATTGAGCCGGAAGTGGAAGTGAATCCGAACCCAACCAAATTGTGTGGGATTTTAATCGAGTATTGGAGATACCAGATAGTGGAAGGGTAGAACCTGAGTTAGATCCAATGATATGGAGGGATGTGTATATTGAGGGAGAATATCCACCTGTGCTTGATCTAGTAGGCAGAACCCGTGGCCCCCGAGCCTATGGAGTGGAAGATGTGGGTGGAGAGCCTGTGAGAGAAACCGAAGTAGTGGAGACCCAAGTGAGTGAACCTGAAGTAAGAGGTGATGAGAATGAAGTGAGCCCAGGGAGGGCAAGGAACGGAGGAAGAGGAAGAAAGCGAAGACCAAGAGCCTTTAGTCCGACCTGCTAGGAAGCGGAGGATGACTACGAGGGAATACCTTAGTTTGTTCGTCCGACAGGACGATGGTGGTTCTTCTAGTAGGAGACGACCTCCTAGTTCGACCTCGATGATACTAGTGATGAGTAAAGGCGAGATGATAGCTAACCCATGAAGTCCAAGTGAAGTCCTTATTTTTCTTATTTTGTAGTAGGCAATGCGGGATGCCAATTTGCCTTAGGATTTCTAGATAGTCTAGTATTTTGTTCTTTCTTTTCCTTGTATTTTGCTTTGTTTTCGGAAATAGGCGAGAAGGTTTAGAATCGACACTAGAGTATAGCTAGCCAAATTTTGTGGACAGAAATCTTGATGTAATATTTTGTATGGCTCGCTAAAGTAATGAAGGATCATGTTTATTTCAAAGGAAAGAAATTGTGGAAAGCATGCATGCTAGACATTAGACATAAAGATTAGTTAATATAAATTGCATGAGCATTCATTCATTCATGTTATTATTTTGAGATTGCAACCTATCTTCCTATGCGTAAATTCTTTTGTTTCTCCTTATGATTATGAAATTTATGAAATTCAATTCCTTTTTAAAATTGACTTTCCGAATTCATGCAAATTTTGAATCTTGTTGACAAACTAATTTCCTCGAATTTAAAACATCCTAAGAATACTAAAATTTAATAAACAATGTGTAAACAGACGAAACCGACGGATTCGGAATCGGGAACAAGGGTCTATCCCGAACGAAGCCGACCAACCGCCGTACCTCAACCTAATCCCAAGGAGTTGCACCCAGAATCAGCAGGGTGATGTTTGAATGCGATTGGACAATTAGCTAATCTCTTGAATACATTCATCCAGAACCAAAACCCGGTTCAGAACCGCACCAGGACAAAGTGTCCGGGATTCTGCCCACACCCACCACCTGCAGATCACCGGGAAGTGACTGCTGAGGCACCGGCTCCACAGGAGGAGCATTCCTATAATGTGCCCTTGCCACCACCCCACCATACAGAAGACCTCACCGAAGCTCCTTACCGGACTTCATTAAGAGTAACCGGTATTTTGATGGAGCGTTTGGTAAACCAGATGAAGCCGAGGACTGGTTAGCTCAAGTTGAGCGATCTTTTGCTGCATATGAAATTCCACCTTATCTGCAATTGGAATATGGAACATATATGCTGAGATATAACGCAGGGTCTGGTGGGATTCTAAGAGAAGAAGCTTGACTTCCCCGGTTACATGGGAAACTTTTCGCTGGGAATTTTTGAATAACTACTTTCCCTCAGCTTGAGGTAAAGTATAGTGCTGACTTCCTCCACGTTAAACAAAAGGGAGAACTGTGGAACAGTATGAGACTGAGTTCGTCCACTTGCTGCAATATGCACCTGAGTCTTTCAGGGATAGTGAAGTTGAAGAAGCAAGTATTTTGGGAGGCCTAGATGAAGAGTTGGATTAAATTGGAAGAGTTTGGAGTAAGGACCTACCCTGAGATGGTGGAAAAGGCCCGAGTGATTGAAGGGGCCAGAAAAGGAAATACCAGGAACCTGACAAGAGAGTATTTGGAAAAGGCCGTTTGACGCCTCAAGTTCAGGATTCAAAGGAAAGAGGTACAGACCGTACCAAGGGTTTAAGGATGATCTAGTGGAAAGCCGACCCAGTTAAGACCAATGTCACATGCTGGAAATGTAAGGGGACGCATGCTCCTAGGCAATGCCCATGTTGAAGAACAAATGTTATTTCTGTGGCGATGCTGGCCATATGGTTTATACGTGCCCGAAGAAGATGGCCGTGACTTGCTTTATTTGCAAGGAGAAGGGGCATTTAGCCTCTGAATGTTCCCAAGGAAAAGTGTGCCGCTCGACCCTTTGGGACTTCGAGCAATACCAACCCCATGAGGTCGGGTAACAAAAGTGGGAGCCGTGCAGCTTCGGCAATGCATGGGATGAGGCTATACAACTTTGAAGGCCAGTGGATGGTGAGGAAGATGAGGATGAAGAGTGGAGTTGGCAGCCATGGATCAAAGTGACGGCACGGATGGCGGCCTGGTGACAGGTTAGTAACAGAAACCCTCTAAGTTAAAATTTAATTTATTAATTTGAATTGTTGTCTGAATTAAATTAAATGTTATGGGAAAGCTGGAAGTAAGAACCCATGTAGGTAGCTTTGAGAGTGTTTTAGGGTTGATAAGTGATGGATGTTTGTTGACCTCAGGACACATACGGGTGAATAGCATGGAGGCTTATGTTTTATTTGACACGGGAGCGACACATTCGTTCATCACCACTAGTTTGGCTAACCAACTTGGATTACCTATAGCCACAACTACTGTTAGTTTGAGGATTAAGACACCTACTGGAAGCGTTGTGTCAACCCGAGAATTGATAAAGGATTGTCCATTGGAAATTCACGGGCACCACTCCAAAAGTGATTTAATAATATTGGAGATGAAAATACGAAGTTATCCTCGAATGAGTTGGCTAAGTAAGTAAAAGCAATAGTGGATTGCCAAAAGAGGACAGTGTGTTTCTATGATCAATCGGAGGAAAAGTAGAATTTGTGGGAGAGACCCTAGTCCCGAAGGTTTGGGTTAAACTCTTTTGAATTGATGATGGAGGATGAAGAGATAATACCTATTGAAGGTGTTTTGGATGAAGAGGAAACTCGTGAAGAAAGGGATATACCGGTGGTAAATGAATATTTGGATGTGTTTCCAGAAATTTTGCCGGATTACCACCAAAAAGAGAAATTGATTTTGAGATTGTTTTAGCTCCAAACACCGAACCGATATCCAAAGCACCATACCGGATGGCACCGGCTGAGTTAAAGGAGTTAAAGACACAATTGCAGGAACTTTTGGATCAAAAATTCATAAGACCAAGTGTTCGCCATGGGGCGCACCTGTTTTGTTTGTAAAGAAGAAGGATGGATCAATGAGATTGTGTATCGATTATCGTGAGTTGAATAAGGTAACTATCAAGAATCGGTACCCTCTGCCAAGAATTGATGATTTGTTTGATCAACTGCAAGGGGCTTGTGTGTTTTCACGCATTGATGTTCGGGATACCATCAGTTGAGGATAAAGCCTGAGGATGTACCAAAGACGGCTTTTCGTACTCGTTATGGACACTACGAGTTTCTGGTGATGTCGTTCGGGCTGACTAATGCACCAGCTGCATTTATGGACCTTATGAACAGAGTTTATAAGCCACTTTTGGATAAATGTGTGATAGTCTTCATAGACGACATCCTAATATATTCGAAGACCAAGGAACAACACGAGGAACATCTTCGTTTGGCGTTGCAAACCTTAAGGGACAACAAGTTACGCCAAATTGTCCAAATGTGATTTTTGGTTGGACAGAATATCTTTTCTTGGACATGTAGTAACTGGTGATGGGATATCAGTTGACCCCGAAAAGATTAAGGCTGTAGTAGAATGGAAACCACCACAAACGGTTACTGAAGTAAGAAGTTTCTTGGGATTGGCTGGCTACTATCGCAAGTTTGTGAAGGATTTCTCGAAGATAGCCAAGCCACTGACTCAATTACCCAAAAGAATGAGAAATTTGTTTGGACAGATAAGAGGGAACAGAGCTTCCAGGAATTGAAACGACGACTGGTATCGGCACCGATCTTGGTTTACCGGACCGAAAAGTCCTATACGGTGCATAGTGACGCCTCAAGGAATGGCCTTGGATGTGTATTAATGCAGGAAGGGAAAGTTATTGCATATGCTTCTCGACAATTGAGACCCCACGAGCAGAACTACCCTACACATGATCTGGAATTGGCCGCAGTTGTCTTCGCCTTGAAACTATGGAGACACTATTTATATGGACAAAGGTGTGAGATATACACGGATCATAAAAGCCTTAAATATCTGTTCACACAAAAGGAACTAAATATGAGACAAAGGAGATGGCTAGAACTGATAAAAGATTATGATCTGGGAATAAATTACTGTCCAGGGAAGGTTAATGCAGTCGCAGATGCCCTAAGTCGGAAAAATCACGGGGAAGTAGCCGCCTTGATCACAAGTCAAAGGGATCTGATTAAGGATTTTGAGAAGTTAAAGATTGAGTTCGTAGACCAAAGTGCTGAGCTTGAGATAGCCAACCTGGCATTGGAGCCGACCCTAATAGAGAGAATCAAAGAAGCCCAAAGGTATGACGAAGTGATACAAAAGATAAAAGGGAAACCCAAGTAGGAAAGTACCTTGACTTTGCAATAGATGATGAGGATGGATCAGAATGAAGGAAGGTTGTGTGTACCGGAGGACGAAGAGTTGAGGAAGGAAATAATGAGTGAAGCTCATAACTCCGGTTATACCATACATCCGGGGTACCAAGATGTACCAAGATTTGAAAAGCCGCTATTGGTGGAATGGCATGAAGCGAGATGTGGCAGATTATGTAATGAAATGTCCGGTTTGCCAACAGGTGAAAGTAGAGCACCAAAGACCGGGTGGATTGTTGAAGCCTTTACCCATTCCCGAGTGGAAGTGGGATCAGATATCTATGGATTTTTGTGTGGTTTTCCCAAGACTCCTTCTGGTTGTGATGCGTATGGGTAATAGTGGATCGGTTAACCAAGTCGGGCACTTCTTACCCATAAATATGACTATTTCGATGGAAAAGTTAGCCAAGATCTACATCAGGAGATCGTACGGTTACATGGCATACCTGCAGGGATTATTTTAGATAGAGACCCAAGATTTGTGTCCAAGTTTTGGACAAGCCTACAAAAGAGTTTAGGCACCAAGTTGCATTTTAGTATGACATATCACCCTCAGACCGATGGACAGTCTGAGCGGACGATCCAAGAGGAATGTTGAGAGCATGTGCCTTGGAATTCAAGGGAGTGAGGATAGTCATGTGCATCTAATCGAGTTTGCTTACAATAACAGCTATCACTCAACTATTCAGATGCTACCCTATGAAGCTCTGTATGGACAACGCTGCAGATCCCCTCTGTTTTGGGATGAAGTGGAAAAGATAGTTATTGGACCGAAATTGGTACAAGAAGCCACCGATAAAGTGAGGGTAATCCAGTGGAAAATGAAAGAGGCTCAGGACAGGCAAAAGAGCTGGGCAGACCTGAAAAGAAGAGAACTCGAATTCAAAGTGGGTGATCATGTGTACCTGAAGATAAGCCCGATTAAAAGTATTAAAAGAATGCGTACACAGGGAAAGTTAAGCCCGAGATACATTGGACCTTTTGAAATCTTGGAAAGAGTCGGAGATCTGGCATATCGGCTAGCCTTGCCACCAAATTTATCCGGGATCCACAACGTGTTCCATGTGTCAGTATTGAGAAAGTATGTGGCTGACCCAGAAAGGATTTGGAATTGGAACCGATTCAGCTGAAAGAAAACCTGACATATGAAGAACATCCCGTAAAGATATTGGATAAGAAAACTCAAAGGCTACGGAACAAGGATATCCATTATGTTAAAGTATTATGGAGAAATCATGCTTTTGAGGAAGCGACTTGGGAAGTGAGGAGGAGATCCGAAGGAAATATCCCGAGTTATTTGAGGAACAAGGTACGTCAGTTCAATTTTGAGGACAAACTCTATTTAAGGTGGGGAGGTTGTAAACCCCGGTATTCTCAGTAGTTAAGAAAACCCGAGTTGAAAAGCGAAACCCTAATCGTCCAGTTTAAGTCTATGAGAGAAGCTTAGAAACCCTAAATCCGGCTTTCCTTCGGTTTCATAATAAAAGAAGTTTTATAAAGTAAATGAATATGAATTATTGTTCTAAAGTATATTTTAAACCTTTGAAAATTTTAAATTTGGGAATTTTTCAATTCCGGGCCTTCCCGAGCTCAATTACGGAAAAGCGTGCCCGGGACCACGAACTCAGAAAAATGTTCGGAATATTCATTAGAACCATAATTTATAAGGATTCAAAAATATCAATTTTATAATTTTTCGGTATAAAAATTACAGTTATAGCCTTTTTCCCGTGTTTTCGTTACAACCGGTAAAGTAGATGTCTTGTCTACTATTCACAAGTACAACCTACACTACACACTACCCATATCCTATTCTTACATCTTTACAACTACTCATTACAATTTTCTTTTCCAAGAAATTTTGTTTCCTAAATAATTAATACAATTATTACATTTTATTACACAAAATACAAATTTATCAAATTTCAACTCACACACACCCACCCCCCGCACTTCCCCACCCCCCCCCCCCGCCCCTCCCCTTTTTCCCTCTCAGTTTGTTTTATTTTTACTACTTTTATTCAATTAAAACCCTAACCTATCCAATATATAAGCTCATTTTTCTCTCTCTCTCCTCATTTTCACTCTTACAAATTTTAACAAAGGTTGAAACTCTCTCCTCCCTCTCTCAATGTTGCCGTGACCCACACATATGCACACACACACACTCACAAATTTATTTTATCTTCTTTTCATCTCTAAATCTCCATTAAACTGATGATTCCAAGCTTTGTTCTTCCTAAACCTTGTAATGGCAAAGCTATTCTTGTGTGTTTTCCATATTTAATCCTCAATGATCATATGCTAGGGATATGAAAACACTTATACAAGAATATCAAGCCATTACAAGAAGTGGATCTAGTGTTTAAGAGAGTTTTTGTTGAAATATCATCTTGTTCATGCATGTAAATTAGAGATCTTGCATAAAAGTTTATGTTCATGCAATGAAACTCATGATTCATGCACTATATTTGGTAGATCTAGTGTTTAGACATTCATACCTTCATCTACACTTATGTTCATATGGTTATTTTGATTTTCATGCATTGATGATCATAAAGATGTAGCATTTCCTATGTATAGATATGTTAGATGGTAGATCCTCATGTATAGAAGACAAGAAATTTGAAAAAGAAAAGATTTTGTTAGGAATGCCTAGTTGAAAATTCGGATGATTTTGGAACCCTATTTTAAAGACCACGAAAACCACTTTAAAACTCATATTTTTCATGAAAAATGGAAGGTATGTGTAATAGGTACCCTTAAGGAATGATTTTCATAAGTTTAGATGAGTTTAGACATGAGCAAAATGTAAAACGAGTAGTGGAGTTAGAATGAAAAATATTGAGATAGTGATTAGTAGTCAAATTCGTATTTTAGGATGATGCCTACATAAACACTTAGTGTCTAAGCTCAAATTGCATGTTTTATGAATTAAATGAAGTCTTTGAACAATAGATATAATAAAGCTTCAAATTTTAATGCATTAAACAAGTTTTCTCATAGGAAAAATGCAAGAAAAGGAAATTTCCAAAATTCGGATTTTATGAAAAGCTTGTTTAAAAACATATTTACCAAGTAAAAAATGTGGATTTTTATGCATAAATGAAAGTCATGGATAGTATAGATGTTGAGAACTCATTTCTATTTAGATAAAAAGTAAATTCCAGGAATAAAATCATAAAAACCCTAGGGAATGTAAAGCTGAAAAGAATAGCTTTTTATAAGTGACCATTATGGAATTTCTTAATAATTAGGAGTTCATGAGAGTTCATCATCAAAGATCATCAAAACCATGCATATTTCGAGCTCATTACATGATATTCATATTAGGAATTCATTCATATACCATCTATACATGAATCATCAACTAGGAACATTTTTACCAAATGCGAAACAATTTTTCGAAATCGGAAACATTACTGAACAGATCTGATCCCTCTGTTCCATGATCTTAATGTTTTCAAAACTTGAAAATAATATTAGAAATAGATAGATCTTTCGAAGTAGATAGAGATCGATATAAAATTTGCGAAATTCCAAGTTAAAATAACCAAGTTATGGCCATTTTAAGTTGGAACTTTCGCAAATAGCGAGAATTCCGATTTGGTATAGTTTAGATGCATAGCTTGAATTAGTTTAGTGATGAGATTCTTATTAGGTTGTTCTTATTTGGTAGGTGATCCCGAGCAAAACGATACCCTACCACCCGACTATTATTACTAAGAGACCGGCGTACCATGGCCGAGTGAGTACTACTTCCACTCTCAATTTGTTGCTTGTGATTGTATTGATAGTGACATTAGTTGTTTAGGCAAAGATAAAACTTGATAAGTATGATGGGATATATGGGATATATGGGAATTATATACTTATCTGCTATTGATATATGAAGATGAACTTAAGGAATATCATAACCAGGTGTTAAGCTACTACTTGTTTAGCTAGAATTTATATTGGTTGTCTGCGAATAATTATTGATCATCTAAAAGAATTGGAATAATCCATATTAGACCTCAATTATAATTGGACTCATTCATGTCACGATGGGATGGAGCATTAGCATTTGTTGGTTTTTCGTAACCCATAAAACGAATATGTTGGTTAATCGTGATCCATAAAACAACATTATTGGTTAATCGTGATCCATAAAATGATATTATGTTCAGTTGACATGAGCTTAAACGGCGTCGTATCACAGATTCGTTAATCTGCTAACCGGGATGGAGAGCGAAAGTCCATCGACATATGATTTTCCGCTGGTCATATGTTTGTTGAACTCATTTGTCTGATGCATACCATTTGCTTGAATAATCACTTGTTTGAATGATTTGTCTTAATTGTGATATGGAAGTTTTCACTCACTAAGCTAGTTAGCTTACGCCCCTATAGTTTTTACTTGTTGCAGCACAAGTTCATTTGGCTTAGGCCGAGGCAAGCCACAGCTCAGGTACCGGAGATAGGAGTTTCCCTTAGAAGTTTACTTCGATTTGGTTTAGACTTCCGTTGGAAACTAAAGGACTCTGGATGACTGTAATGGACTTGATATTATTTTGCGAGGGAATGCCCCTTAGACTTTTGTAAAGTATATATATATGTTTTGGTTTATTATCTATGGCTAGTGAATGCCACATTAAACTTCTTAACTCCATTGATTGAGTATTCTATTGTCGTAAAGGGACGCTATACATCTATACAAGACTCCTGATCCGCCCTTCTTCAATCACATGCCCAAGAAAGTTGATGCACTTTTGGGAAAAGGCACACTTTTCACGCTTCACATACAGATGGTTTTTCCTCAACTTCTGAAATACCATATGCAAGTGTTTTACATGGTCCTCCAATGTCCTACTATACACAAAAATGACGTCTAGATAGACAACAACAAATTTATCTAGATAATCACGAAAAACATTATTCATTAAAGTACAAAAAGTTACAGGAGCATTAGTGAGACCAAATGGCATCACCAGAAATTCGTAAGCCCCATAACGGGTTACATAAGTAGTTTTGGGCTCATCTCCCTCAGCAATGTGGACTTGATGTGTAAACCCTTAAATTTTCGGAATCGGTTTAGCATAAACCAGAAGTCAAACAAAACCCTAAAGGTCAACAAAATCCTAGTTTACCATATCAAACTAAATCCGGCATTGCCGTTTTCCTTAGCCCTGAAAAACGAAGTTAGAATAATTAGCTAGAATAGTTCGTAATAACCAAAGGTTTTATAAAAATTTCAGTTTCGCGAAATTCGGATGTCCTCCGAACCCGATCGGACATAGTTCTCGAAAAACGTGTTCGGAAGTCCGGAATAGTAAAATATTCCGAATACACTGTTAGACTCGTAAAAATATAAGTTTTCTAAAAATATCAGTTTCATAATTTTTCGGTAAGTAAAAATAGCAGATATAGCTATTATACGCGTATTTTCTTACTACCGGTACTTTAATTGTCATATCTACTTTACATTACACTATTCATTACTATTCTACACTATTCTTTTATCTCTACTTTTTCTTATACCTATTCTTACACTCTACATAACCTATAATCTTAACTTTTTACCTTTCCCATAACTTTATATCACATCTACTTTACACATTACATCTTTCATTTATTAAAAAGTCAAAAAAATAAATCACATCTCCCCTCCTACAAGCATGGCCGGCGCTACCCCCTCCCCACATGCCTCAATTTTTGTTTCAATTTTACTTTATTTTAATCACACAAAAATCACTCCACATTTTCCTATAAATACCCCCCTCCTCTTTCACTTCTTTCACACCACTTCTACACTAAAGTTACTCTCTCAAAATCTCTCAAGAATTCTCTCCAAGAAGTTCTTACAAGAAAAGCTCTCTTTAGTCTTTCTTTAGGTAAACTCTCTTCAAGAAAATCCTCCAAGCTTTCCTTATGTTCATCTACTTAGTATGAACTTAGTGTGTGTTTTCTAAAACCATGAAGGTTAAGAAAGCAATAATAGGTTCATACTTTGTTTTTGTCCATAATCATAACTCCTTTATATTTATGTTTCTTTTATGTTCATAACTATCTACTATATCTATATAGCTATATATACTATTTAGAGCATATAAGCTCATAATCTTGCAATTTATTTACCTTTCATGCAATTTATTTACTTCAATGCAATTTATTTATTTCAAGTTGTTCTTAAGACTAGTCTCTAGTCTTAGACTTGTCCTCATCAAGTCAAAACAAGTTTTCTTTCTTTCATTTTGTTTTATTATGGGACTAGTTTACTTCTTAGTCCTAGGAGCCTTGAAAAAGCTAAGACTCCGATACTTGACTTTATTATTTATGATTTATGTTATTTTGTTTATTACTATTCTCATAATCATGTTTATTTAGATTATTGTCCAAAAATTTTATTTTCTAAAGATAATTAAATAAAAGAAGGATTTTTGTCACTTAGAAATAAGTTTATGTGAAGCATAAAAATATAAGATAACAAAAATAAACTCATTCATTTTCAAGTTACAAAAAGAATTCACTATGAATTTAGAAACTAAGTATTTAGATAACTAAGTATTTATCAAACAAATTTTGATTTCTTGAATCAACTTTGTTTTTACTTGAAAAATCCGTGGTGAATTTTGTCGCCACTTTTTCGGAGCCTATATGACTTTGTTTGTTGGAAATAATTTTGGAAATGGATAGATCTTTTCGAGTAGGTAGAAATCAGTATATTATATGCGCGATTCCGAGTTAAAATGACCAAGTAATGGCCATTTTAAGTTGGAACATTCCTTTATACGAACTTTGACGTTCTTTTGACATTGTTTTGTCAAACTTCAAGAAAATCATCAAGAAAGACTCATTGTGGGTATTTTTTTTGGCTAGGTGACCCAAGGAAGGATTCCTTTACCCCGAGAATTATTACAATTAAGTGGAGTGTGTGAACGACTCATCCGCTTAGAAGAATAGACGACAATGGCAACGTGAGTTTATTTCCATTAAATGCTATACTTGTTGTGCTTGTAACTTAGTTGCATTAAAGTTAGGAAAAAGATAAACCGATATGTATGTAAATAATTCTTTGAAAGAATTTTTAAGAATATCGAAGTCAGAATTGTTTTAAATGGTTGTTTTAGTATAGTATTGATTTGTGTGAAATTCCTTGATCGCCTTAAATTTAAGAATAATTATGCTATGACTTTATAAATAAATGAATTCATGCATACCACGAAGTGAGCCACATTGCATTTTGGGTTATTATCCTTGGGTGAGAAAGATAGTAAGCTCATGTCGAAAGCAACACTTGGCGGAAGATCCGAAAGTGATTGCTTGGCGGCTTAATGGAATATGCTTGGCAGTAGATCCGAAAGCAAGGTCAATCAAGTAGATTCGGAATGCTCGATGATGAGTGCTCGTGAGCAAGAAAACTTTTTATTTAAAAATACTTGAATTGAGGTTATGTATCACCAAACCCCGAATGGAGGGCGTAAATCAATTCAACATATAGTTCCCGGAAAACTATATGCTTGTTTGCCCACGTGCTTGTATATTACATTTGTCTGATTAAATCAACTTGTTTGAATCTTGTTACAAGAAGTTATTTATGGAAATAGTTCTCACTAAGCCTATTAGCTTATACCCCGATAGATATCTTTTGCAGTTTCCTTACTTATGGTTAAGACCACGAGGACCCTGCGGACAGGTAATCTCCTTTGAATATTAGAAACTTAGATAAAGTATAGCATAGCATTAACATGCAAACATTCATATAATAGATTAGTAATCTCGGGAATTGTCCCTAAGTTTGTAAAGTCTTTGCCATGAATGAATAATTATTATGAATCCTCTTTTCTTAATTTGTTTTTATATCTCCTTAAGCTTCATAATTACTTCATAATTCCACATATGGTCCTCTAAAGTTGTGAAAGTACGCCTTACACTTAATATAAAAGCTTTTGGGAATGACTAAGGTTGTCATACTTAAGCTTTAATATTGAGTGTGGCGGACTGTCGCATTTAAGGTACTCTTTGGGGCGTGACATGATGATAACCTGAGCGAAGATCCAATTTGGTGAAGTATTTGGCACCACTCAGTTGATCAAACAAATTAATAATAAGAGGAATGGGATAATGATTTCTCACTGTAAGTTTGTTGAGAGCCCGATAATTAATATGCAATCTCAAACTCCCATCATGCTTCTTCTAAAATAAAACAGGAGCCCCGTGTGGTGCTTTCGATGGATGAATGAAACTTGCCTCTAACAACTCATCAAGCTTCTTTCTCAATTCTACTAGTTCTAGAGGCGACATTCTATATGGAGCCTTGGCAGGTGGTTTGGCCGTCGGGATCAACTCAATTTCATGATCCACTGGCCTTCTTGGAGGTAACTCCTTCGGGAGCTTGTCAGGCATAATGGAACCATACTCCTTCAGGACACTCTAATTACCTGCGGAATCTCAGCATTCCCTCCATCCTCCTATTCTATCAAGACAGCAAGGAATGTTGGCTCTTGGTGTTGGAGCCCTTGCTTCAATTTGAGCGCTGAAAGCATCATTGCCCCAATGTTCTTACCTCTGCTACTCCTACTACCAGCTTTCCTCCTCTGAACGGGCACACAACATGGCTTCTCACCCATAAACATTAGGCAATCAACTGCTGGCAAGGAAGCAACTCGAGCACTTCTCAGAAATTCTATCCCCAGGACTATTCTGAAGTCATCTAAAGGGACAGCAGTGAAGTTGAGATTCCCGCTCCAATCTCCAACCTTCACCTTCACACTCTTTGCAACTCCTTGAACCGAACAGGCCTTGGAGTTTATAGCTTTAATTTGGCTAGAATCATCAGATAACACTAGCCTCAATCTCCGTGCTTCGGGTACATTAATGAAATTGTGTGTGGTTCCCAAATCAATCATTGCACTTACAATCTTGTCGTTGATGTGCAAATGAACAAGCATCAGTTCATTGTCAGTCTTGGCTTTGCTGGGCTCTGTGGAGGCCTTCCTAACGGCTAACAACATGTGTAAAGCTCCCATCTTAGGCTGCTCTTTACAATCTTCCTTATATTCCTCATTCAGACAAACACCCTCTGCCTTTTTTGTTAGGGCATTAAGTGCAGCCTTAGTTGGACATTCTGCTATCCTGTGAGGTCCGTTACATAGGAAACAAGCAAGTGTTGGCTTCTTGCCACTGCTTGAAGCACCATTTTTCCCCATCTGTCGAGAACCATAAAATTTCTTCTGGCTCCCTCCATTACCGTTATTGTTCGAACTTGAGGCTTCCTCACTTTTGGGTTTGCCCGATTTGCCAGACTTTCCACCATCGTGTCCTGATGACACACCCTTCCCTCTGGAATCATTGGTGTAGTCTGTCAAGCGCTCAACGGCTGTTTGCACCTGTGTCAAATTCTCTACTCATTGCCTCTGCAACTCATTCCTGGCATATGGCTTCAATCCCTCCAGGAAATAGAACAGCTTATCATCTTCACTCATATTCTTGATATCAAGCATAAGTGCCAAAAAATCTCTGACATACTGCCGGAGGTCATCACCATGGCGAAGCTCACGTAGCTTTTTCCTGGCATTATACTCAACATTCTCAGGAAAGAATTGTGTCATGCCCCGAAGGGTATCCTAAACGTGGCAGTCAGCCGTACACAATATTAAAGCCTAGGAATGACCGCTTCAGTCATGCGAAGGCTTCCATACTATGTACAAAGCATCTAGGAGAGATACATTTTATATTGATACACTTGAGTAACAATATAAAGGGATTACAATTCACTATACTGCAGATACAAATCACTATACTTCATATACGAATCACTATACTTCAAAATACAAATCATTAAACTTCAATTACATTCATCCATAGACTTCCCTACATAAACTGTTACAAGGTGTCACGCCCCAACGGGTACCCTAAACGTAATAGCCCGCCGTACGCAATATTAAAGCTCAAGAATGACTACCTTAGTCACTCGAAAGCTTCCATATCGGTACAAGGCGTACACTCACAACAAAGGGAGACCGTTGAAGTAATGCATTTTAAGATGTTGGCAGCGGAACATACAAAATAACACTTAATATATTTCATAAAAATATAAAGTCTTACAACTTCTAAGGGGCATTCCCCCGATATATATAACAACATGGTTCTACTGAATATATCATAACTAAAGCTAGAAGGTTTTAGAAGAAATCTACTCTATAACTTCAAAATAGAATTCCTCCAAAAGCTTCTCAAAATAAGGATTCTACCCGGGAAATCAAGGTGGTCTCGGGTGCAAAAGATAATCCTGCAATATCAAAAGTCTATAGGAGTATAAGCATGACTAGCTTAGTGAGATATTCCTTATGCAATAGTATTCAGAATAAGCAATCAACCAAGTTTATTAATTCAAGCATATGAAATGCAATAATCATATGATCAAACGTTACATATGACTATCCGGTTTCGTATGTATGATGGATTTACCCCTCCATCGGTGGTTAGGGAATGCTTTGAACTGGGTCCCGAACGACCTCCTGGAAGTTGCGCGCGTCTTGGGGTTCCAACGGACCATACTACTAGTCCTCGAGCTTTCCATACCCAAAGCGATCGATCCGACTTGGCTACACCTTGAGGCCGTATTCCCCATACGTCCTAACCCTCAAGATGTAGCTAGGCAGCTTACCTTTCCGGTCTCACGCTGAGGAGTAGTAGCAAAACTTCTAAATGATATTCTAAGTGATATGCATGAGCAATTTATTATATGGTGATTTCAATATGATATTAAATCATTTAAAGCGATCAAACAATATTTGCACACATAACAATACATACATGGAAACATTTATATCAATCACAAATCGGGTTCCGATATACTTATCGTTCATTGATCGCACACAATGAATTACATACATAATTCCCATAATATCCCACATGCATATCAATTTTATCTTTTCATAACATCTAGTGCTCTATTCTACAAGCACATGGGCGAATACATAAGCGTAAAGGAAACTCACTCGTCCATAGCGACCTAGGAGTCAAAGTAATCCTCGGAGAAGACAAGATCGTGATCCTTGACACCTAAACAAAAGAAATACCCAACATGAGTATTTCATCCAAGATCTATTCAAATTCTATACTTCTATCTTAGAGAATTCGTAAAAATCGTATGGAATGGAAATTCCAACTTAAAATGACCATAACTTGCTCATTTTAACTCGGAATTTCGCATATTATATACCGATTTCTACCTACTCGAAAAGATCTATCTATTTCTAAGGTTATTTTTATCAAAAGAAGTTATTTAGGCCGGAATAGTAGCGTACAGATTTGATACGAATTTTCCAAACTTCAAAACTAGAGTTTTCAAACTTTACTTCACTCAAGGGCTTTTGTACAAAAATATAGATACATTATATGGTTGAAGGAAAATCCCTTGAATACATATATACTCAAACCATATGCATGAATTTGGTGGTGTTGTCTCAACAATGTTCTTGTAGTACATTATGTTTTGAAAGTGAGATAAGCTTAAGTTTTGTAAAGAAATTAGTTTTGTTAAGAAATTTCTTATTTTACTAAAAGTGAGCATCTCCTTCTTTTAATTCTTTTTCTTAAATAAAATTAATTTTAATCTTTTTAAATTCCTACTACTTTATTTCTAATGTTTTGGAAAACATAGTTTTTCTAAATACTTCATGGGTATATGTTCTATAGCTTTTCTTAGATCCACTTTAAAAGAAATGATCTTTATAAGTAAATTTTTGAAAACTTATCTAGACTTTAGTATTTAAAATGTTGGTAGAAAATTTTGATAAATGTGTTTAAGAAAACTTTTGGTTGATTAAGGAATGTTTAAAGAAACTTTCTTATTTTATTTGTTTGAAAGAAGAGTTTGTAATAACTTTATGTATTTCTTGATAAAATTCATATAGTGTTATTACTAAAACTTGAGCTAAACTTGTCTAGCTTTAGAAAAATATTTGTTAAGACAAAACTTTAAGTCTTTATGGAAAAATAATTTCTTATGTGATAAAATTTATTTTTGGGAGGGTTCTTACTTTCTATTACTAAAGGAAGCTCATTTTCATTATGGTTGAGACAATATCATATTCATGTATGAATGAGGATAAAATAAAAACAACATAATAAGATAAACAAAATATATAAGAGCATAAAAGTAAAGTCAAGTATTGGGAACCTTAGCTTCATCAAGGTATCCCGGGACTAAGAATAGACTAGTCCTCAAAGAAAAGAAAAGCAAAGAAATAAAATTGTTTTGACTTGATATGGACAAGTCTAAGACTAGAAAGACTAGTCTTAATATTTGCATAAAACAAGTAAATAAATAAATTGCAAGACTTGAAAATAAATAAATAACAAGTGAGCTTATATGCTCTAAATAAATATATATACATAATATATAATACTTATATAAGTTAGGTCAGAAATCAATAACAACATAATAACACAAAGAAAAGAATAAAACATGAACAAAAACAAAACATGAATAAATTGTTGCTTCTTTAACTCAATGAGTCTAAGAAACATACACTAAACTCATGTTAAGTTATATGAACATGATGAATAAATAAGAATTTTTTTACCTAAAGTTTATGTGTTGGTTGAAGAAGAAAAAGATGGGTTGTAATATTATGTGGGAATGGATTTTCTAAGGAAAAGAGAGAACTTGGAAGAGATTTTGAGAGAGGAATTTTGTGGAGTGATTTTGAGAGAGTTTTGGTATGAATTTTATAGTGTGAAAGAATGGAAGAGAAAGGGGGTATTTATAGATTTTTGGGAGTGAAAATTAGATGTAATTAAATAATTTGAAAAAGAAAATAAAATTGATGTGATTAAAGAAGTAATGTGTAAAGTGTGATGTGATTAAAGTTGTATGGGGAAGGTAAATTGTAAGGTATAGGTGTGGTAGAGTGTAAGAATAGAGTGTAAGAAAAAGTAGAGATAAGTAATAGTAATGAATAGTAGAAAAGTACTATGAATAGTATACTAGACAATTAAAATACCGGTAGTAAAGAAAATACGCGTAAAAGGCCTATATCTGTTATTTTTAGTTACCGAAAAATTCTAAAACTGATATTTTTGAAAACCTTATATTTTTACGAATCTATTGGTGTTGTCGGAATAATCTTACTATCGTGCACCGGGCACGGTTTTCGAAAACTGATCCCGATCGGATCCAAAAGACACTAGAAAAATTCGAATCTGATATTTTTAGGCTTTCCTATATAATTACGAACCATATTCCACAATTATCTCAATTTCGTTTTCTAGGGTTTAAGAACACGGGAGTGCCGGATCTAGATTCACTAGACTAATCATAGAACTAGGTTAATTTTAGGGTTTCGTTTCAACTTCCGGTTCTTAGGGTTCACTAATATTATCGAAAATCTAGGGGCTTACACAAGGTAAATCATAAAACCTAGCTGATAACTTCAAACATTCTTATTCTTTGCCGAAATCCCGAAGTCATTCTCGGCTCCAACCATTTCGGTCCCCACTTTGCATTCTTGAGATAACCTGTTCATTCAAACATCTATTGGGGTATAAGCTACACTAGCTTAGTGAGAATTCTCTTAATTTCGTACCATAACAAGCAAGTTATAATCAATCATATGCTATGCATGAACAAACACATGAGCGAACAAACACATGAGCGAACAATTATGTATGGGTATCCGGAACCCACACATAGAACGGATTTACGCTCTTCGTAGGAATGGTATTGAAGTCTACACGACCGCTGCTAATCCCTAAGCCCTCGGCTCATAGCATTCGACTTGGCTAGGCTCACCCATGAAATGCATCCCCATGCGCCTTAGTTCCCATGAATGAGCTCTAGCACCGGTCTCGTTATCCAAACGAGTCATCATCGGACCATACTGATCGATCTGTGTAGGAGTAGCACGCTACCAAATGCAATATGTCCGATACGATGCATGACCAATTTAATTTTTGCTTAGGTCAAAATATTTATACATTCTTTAGAGTGACCAACCAATATCATACACATAACATAAATAATATGAACAATGTAGTCATCTAATCGAATCGTGGTTTCGATATGCTTTAGTATTCTTTGGCATACATTCATCATAGTCTCATCATATATCCCATCCCCATTCATATCGATTTTTATCTTGTTCCTATAATTCTAATACAACTAGCTACAAGCACAAACAAGGTAATAAAATAAGGAGAAAACTCACTCGGCCATTAGATTATCGGTCTTTTAGTAAAAGTAATTCGGTGGTAGAGAATCGTCGATTTCGGGATCACCTATAAAAGGAAGAAATACTCTAATAAGTATTTCAACTCAAACTAATCAAAACGATCTTATACAAACTATCAAAATCGCAATTCTCGTCCTAAGCGGGAATTCCAATTTCCGACTTAAAACGGCCATGACTTGGTCATTTTAACTTGGAATCTTGCAAATTATATATCGATTTCTGTCTACTTCGAAAGATCTATCTAATTCTAATATTATATTTAAGTTTTGAAAACTTTGAAGCTTCGAAAAGTCGGATCAGGTCAGAACAGTAGCAAGTTCCAATTCCGAAAAATAGTTTTGTAAATGTTTGTAATGTTTCTATTATATAGATTAGCTATACATGCAATATGAATGATTTCCTAACATGAATGACATGAGATGAGCTTAATGTATGCATGATCTTGATGATTTTTGTTAAAAGAAAATTTTATAACTTTTTATTTTGCAAGACCATAATAACAACTACTTATGAAAAATCTAGTTTTCTAACTTTGATAATTTTCATTTGTTTTGGATTTATTACTTAAGAAAATGTAATTATCTTTGTTAAAATTGAGTCTTCATTATATCTATTGCTTATGAACTTCATTTGTACATAAAAATTTTCATTTTACACTTTGTAAACATGTTTTCAAGTAGGGTTGATTCCAAAATCCGAATTTTGTAAAAGTTAGTTTTTGAGTGATTCCTTTAAGTAAAAATCATTTGATATTTAAAAAATTAGGGCTCAACCATACATAACCACTAAGGACTTCAATTTTTCATAAAAATTTTCATTTTACACTTTGCAAATATGTTTTCAAATAGGATTTACTCAAAAATTCGAATTTTAGAAAATCCACTTTTTGAATGATTCCTTTGGGGAAAACTTGTTTAATGCATTAAAATTTAAGACTTTTTGGTACCTATTACTTAAGGACTCCATTCATTACATAAAACTTTCATTTTGAGCTTAGATAATAGGTGTTCTTATGGCCTTCATTCAAAATTACGAATTTGACAAATTGACTACTAACTCAAAATTTTCCATCTTGATTCTATTTTTTGTTTTATACATTAATCTCATCAAAACTCATTTCAACTTATAAAAATCACTACTTAATGATATCTATGACCTAAACTCTTTATTTTTCATATAAAACACAAGTTTTGAAGTTGATAAATGAGTTTTCAAAATTGGTCTTGGTTGAGATCCGAATTTACCAAATTTATTTTTGAACATATCTTTTGATAAAATCTATCTAAACTTATAAAAATCCATTCCTTACATATCATATCTTAAGAGCCTTTCATATCTTGAATAAAAACTTCATTTTTGAGTTGGAAAACATGTTTTTAAACTAGGCCTTGGCCAAAATCCGAAAATAGAACTTTGTTTTGAAAATTAATCTTTGAAAATCACCTTTGATTCTTGTAAAAAAAAGTCTTGATAATATACATACATTAAGCCTTCATTATCTTAAGTAAAAATTACATTTTGACACTTGGAAAGTGGTTTTTAATAGGGGTCTTGCCAAAATATGAAGTTCACTATTTTGTTTGAGTTCAAAACCAAGATCTACACTTAATATGATCATAAATCTAAAAGAAACCCATGGTAGTAAACTATAAACTCATAGATCTAAACTTTACTCATCAAAATCACCCATTTATGTTATCTATTCCCTAAGCCCTTTGTTTTGAATGAAAAATACACATTTTGAAGTTGAAAAATAACTTTTCTAAATATGGTTCATTTTTCATCCGAATTTTCAAAAATGATTTTTGTTAAAAATAAAATAGATCTTGGGTTTTCTAAAACTTTCCTACTATCATCATGCTACTACAAGTTGTTTATGAGCTTAAAACAAAAGTCTAATGCATTTATGAACTCAAAACACTAGATCTAGTTTCTGTACTACTTGTAGATGCATGAACACTAAGATAGACATGTGGATGATGAATATATGCATAAATCATAAGCAATAACAAAAATAATAACTCAAATAACAAGATCTAAGGCATAAACAAAAATTAAAGCTACAAAAAATTAGATCTACAAAATATAACTACTTTAAACAAGGAAATAAGAATGATACAAGAGAATAATCATAGAGAAATGGAGTGTTTCGCTTTGGCATCAATATCCTTAGCTTTTAAGCTAATGGAATGTCGTTTGATGCATGAAACTCTCACTATACTTTACCTATATCACCTATGGAAGCTTTGAGAAGAAAGTTTGCTTAAAAATCTTCAAGAATAAAGTGTAGAAGCAAGAGATTGGAATGGGTGCAGCTTATTTCTTACAAGAACAAGAACAAAAGAAGAAAGAAAGAGAGGAAAAAGAGAGGAAAAGAGAAAGGGTTTCAAAAGGAAATGAAAGGAAATAATTAAGAGGCATTAAATGGAGAGAAAAGTGTGTTAAATGAAAAAGAAAAAAAAATAAAACAAGGGCAGCTATGTAAGGGGTGTTGCACGTGAATTAGAGGGGAGAGGGAGAGAGAAAATTGTTTGAATTTGATTTGAAATTGAATTGTGTAATAAATGTTAGCTTCTTGAAGAAGGGTTGAAAGATGATAATTTTAATTAATTTTTGGAGTAATTCAAGAGTCAAGGCAGCCATAAAGGGGGTCAAAATCTGCCATGAAGTGTGGGATAAAGTGTAGAAAGATTGAAGTGAAAAGAAAGTGATATGTGTAAGGTGTACTTAAAGTATGAGTTGGAAAAAGTACTTTTTATTAAGAAAAATACAAAATAAAATTAGGAAAAATATTTTTAAATAAGTGACAGAATTTTCATGAATAAAATTAAATAATTATTTGAATTATTTTAGTATTTCAATAAATATGTTACCGGTATGATTAAAATACGCGATTATGGGCTATAAATGATATTTTTATAACCCGAAAAATTCTAAAAATTCATTTTATGAAAATAAAAATATTTTTTAATTATTAAATTAATTTATTTTATTTTTTAGTATCGGGTCTTAAATAGAATCTGATCCCGTAAAAGCCCGAAATGAACTAACTTTTAGAAAAATAAAATTTTCTATAATATATAAAATATTTATCTAAAAATATAAAGCTTTATAAGAATAATAAAATTGTGTAATGAAATAAAAGTGAATAGTGCAAAAGACTAATTAATTACCGGTAGCAATTAAAATACGATAAAAAGGTTATAACTGTAACTTTTATAACCCAAAAAATTACATAATTGATATATTTGGAAATCTTATGAAATTACGAGTCTAACGGTACTAATGGTATATTTTTGATATCTCGAGCCCCGGGACACGCTTTTTGAAGTCTGTATCCGAACGAGTTTGAAATAGGTCAAAAATTTACCAATCTGATATTTTTAAGCAAACTTATATTACTACGAGCTATTCTACACATTTAAACTACACCTCGACCTCTAGGGTTAAGGGCGCTAGATTGCCGGACTTAAACTATTGTATTCCACTTAGGGTTTCCGGGTGATTTTCCGGTTTAGATCCTTGCCAATTTGAAAAACTGGTATTTTATGTTTGTACAACATATTTAATTTGAGAAATTTATTTTAAATTTGATTTTTGTAAGTATTTAATATCTTTTAACTTTTTCGGAATTCTTGAACTGAGTTTTGTTTCCGAAAGTTAATCATTATTTACTTTTTAATAATTTGTTTTTGGGTATTATATTACCCGATTTTATAAGTCGGAGTTAAATACGAAATTTGTCATATGTCGCCGTCTTGGATTTGAAGTATGTTGAGTTCTTATTTTGTTTTTAAGGATTCTTATTTTCTCAAGACTAAGAAGTTTCTGGATTCGTTCGGGATTTAGGACTTGTCGAAGTTTGGTTTTAATTTGAAGTGATTTTTAGGGTTTATTTTCAAAGTTCATCTTGGAATTATTTACTGAAATTTTCTGGGGCTTACAAATTAAGTTCGCAACTCAGTCCTCAACTGTGCCCATATATCTATATGTACCGTACCATTCTGTATTTGCTCATATTTGGTGCGCCACCACAGCTTGGCATCACCAATTAAGAACATAGTGGCTATGGAGACCTTTGTGCCCTCATCATTATGTCCCATAGCTATGAAATACTGTTTCATGTCGAAGATGAAGTTCTCCAACATTTTAGCATCCCTCACGCCAGCGAATGGTTTTGGCTCTGGCACTTTAGGTTGATTACCAGGAGCTTGAGCATGGGCTTGGGCGGGAGCATTTGCAACAGCTCGCGTCAGTAATGCGATTTGCTGCTTGAACTCCTCCACTATCTCTATAGTGGCATATCTCACCAACCCGTTTCTCAGCCCTTCAACAGCTACCTAAGATTCCTCCCGAAGAGTGGCAATAGCATCCCTGAATTCTTCAGCCATCTCACCAACCCTCGTGGTGATTTCTTGACTTGATGTCTCTACATCAGTTATCCTCTCACTCAGCGGCAGTAAGGCATCAAGACGCTGAGAAATATCCACAACCTGCACATTCAAAGCCTCTAGACTTCGGGCAAACTCTTCTTGTCGCATCATGGTTGTTCCCACTGGAATAACCTAAGCTTTGATACCAATTGTCACGGTCCTAGACTTTTTGCTAGCACAATGGAACCGTGCGGCGCTTACTGTCCTACCTCAGTAGTAGTAAGCAAGCCTAACGCAGCAATATTCGGTTAATGGTCAACCTTAATATCTGTAAGCAACACATGTAGGCAACAATAAGTAAAAAGGGACGCGGGTACGAATCAATCTGAAAATGTATCACACTTTATTAATCTCATGTACAGGCAACAGTAAAGTATGTATGGGGGTTTGTGTAAACTAGGATATCATTGACTGTGGGCAGTCAACCGGTGAGTAAGAGCTTCTATCCAGAAGAGTATTCACACCCTCACAAAGAGCTTTATTAGCTTTTGTGGTTCCGGCAGGATGAGACATTAAAATTGGTGAAGAGGCAACACCAAAATTAAAATAAGTGAATAAAAATATTGACAATAATCTCTTCCCCCCCCCCCCCCCCCCCCCCCATCTACTCCTAATATACAAGAGATCATCACATCAGTCACGTGAAGGCTTCCATACTATGTACAAGGCGTCTAACCCATGGAGGAAACACATCGGAGTGATACATTTTATATTGATACAACTCGAGTAACAATGTAAAGGAAATACAATTCACTATACTTCAAGTACAAATCACCATGCTTCAATTTCAATTTATCAAAAGATTTCACTACATAGAACTATTACAAGGCAATTCACAAAACCTAGCTAATATCTTCAAACATTCTTATTTCCTGCCGGAATCCCGAAGTCATACTCGGCTCCAACCAACTCGATCCCTACGTAGCATTCTTGAGATAACCTGTACATTCAAACATCTATTCGGGTATAAGCTATACTAGCTTAGTGAGAATTCCCTTAATCTCGTACCATAACAAGCAAATTAGAAATCATTCATATGCTATGCATGAACGAACACATGAGCAAACAATTATGTATGGGCATCCGGAACCCATACACAGAACGGATTTACGCCCTTCATTTCTTAGGCTAGGGATGGTATTGAAAGTCTATACGATCACTGCTAGTCCCCGAGCCCCTCGGCTCATAGCACTCGACTCGGCTAAGCTCACACATGGAATGCATCCCCAGTGCACCTTAGTTCCCTATGAATGAGCTCTGATACCGGGTCTCATTATCCAAACGAGTCCTCAGATCATACCGATTGACCTGCGTAGGAGTAGCATGCTACCAAATGCAATATGTCCGATATGATGCATAACCAATTTAATTTTTGCTTAGGTCAAAATATTCATACATTCTTTAAAGTGACCAACCTATATCATACACATAACAGAAATAATATGAACAGTGCAGTTATCCAATCGAATTATGGTTTCGATATGCTTTAGTATTCTTTGGCATACATACATCAAAATCTCATCGATTATCCCATCCCCATTCATATCGGCTTTTATCTTATTCCTATAATTCTAATGCAACTATCTACAAGCACAAACAAGGTAACAAAATAAGAAGAAGACTCACTCAGCCATTGGATTGCTAGTCTTTCAGTAAAAGTAATCCGGTGGTAGGGAATCGTCGATTACGGAGTCACCTAAAAAGAAAGAAATACCCTAATAAGTATTTCATCACTTAACTAATCCAAACTATCTTACACAAACTATCCAATTCGTAATTCTCGTCATAAGCAGGAATTCCAACTTAAAACGGCCATAACTTGGTCGTTTTAACTCAGAATTTAGCAAATTATATATCGATTCTATCTACTTAGAAAGATCTATCTAATTCTAATATTATATTTAATTTTTGAAAACTTTGAAGCTTCGAAAAGGTTTGATCAGTAGCAAAATTCAATTCCAAAAAGTGCTTTTGTGAATGTTTGTAATGTTTCTACTATCCAAAGCAAGTATACATGCAATATGAACAAGTTTCTATCATAAATGATGTGTCATAAGATATATATATATATATATATACACACATGTTCTTGATGATATTTAATAAAGGAAATTTTTAGAAAACTTTTTCTTTATAAGACTTTATGAAAAATCAACTTAGATAGGCTAGTCTTGTAATCTTGATAATTCCCACTTGTTTTTAGAAATTTCCTTGAAGAAAATTTATTTATTCTTATTAAAATTAAGCCTTCATTATGTATATTCCTTAAGGCCTTTGTTCAAACAAAAATTCCCATTTTACACTTTGTAAACATACTTTACACTTTTAAAGTACACATTACACCCGATATATATAAACTTATGGGATGACTAAGGTTGTCATACTTAAGTTTAAATATCGAGTGTGGTGGACTGTCGCGTTTTGGGTACTCTTTGGGGCGTGACAGTTTAAGTTGGTATCAGAGCATGGTTAAGAGTTTATAATCATAACTATAACTGAATAGCATTAAAGAGGGATAAAAAGAAAAGATGGAATAGAATTTAAAAGAAAGACTTAGATAGGATGATGACCAGGGTACGAGTCTTTGAATCCTATTCCCTACCTCTTGTAGATAGTAACCACTAGGAAGCAATCGGCTTAGCATTGCAAAACACCCATAGGCGACCCAATGGGACTTTAATAGAATATTACTTAGGTGGTCTTGATTGTTTACAGGATTGCATTGTTATTATTAAAAAGTTGGTTGTTTCATTGTTGCATAAAACACAAGATTTTACTCAAATGTCGTATGTGAGGATTTTTGCATGTGCTGTTTTAAATTTCCATAAAGTATGATTATGTTTCGTGATTTCGAGATTTTATTACTTAAATTCATGATTTCCTTTTTGTACTTTTATTTTCCATTTTTACTACAGTTTCCGTTATTTCCACTTTCTCGTTTGAAAACATTAATAAGATATTGAGAAGATTACTTATCTAGACATAATAAAATTTGAAATAGCCGTGGTAGGAGAAGGAGACGTCAGGAGGAAAGTGCCTCCAACCAACCCAATATGGAAGAAGGGCAACAAGCTGCCCCACCTCCAAACCCTCCCGCCGATGCTACTCAGGTAGCCTTGCAAGCCATGCTTGGACAGATGACACAAATGACTCAAGTGCTTGAAGCACTTCAGCAGACTTTACCAGCACAGGCACCAGCTCTAGCTCCGCCACCACCGGCACCGCAAGCTTCTGTAGGGATGCCGGCACAAGAAAGCGCACATTCTCATACTGCGCCCTTACCTCCTCTACCACCAATGAGGCCATATAAGAGCTCCCTAGCTGAGTTCATTAAGAGTAATAGATATTTTGAAGGGGCTTTTGGAAGACCAAATGAGGTTGAAGATTGGTTAGCACAGATAGAGCGATCCTTTAATGCTTTTGAGGTGCCACACCACCTGAGAGTTGATTACGACACTTATATGCTCAGGCTCAATGCGAGAGTTTGGTGGGACTCCAAGCAAAGAGAGCTCATGCCACCGGTCACTTGGGAAAGGTTCTATCATGACTTTTTGGAAAACTACTTCCCCAGTAGTCTCCGAGTGCAGTTTAGTGCGGATTTCTTCCATTGCTCAGAAAGGCCGAACGGTAGAGCAATATGAAACTGAATTTAGTAGGTTGCTACAGTATGCTTCGGATTCTTACAAGTATAGCGAGGAGCTAAAAAGACAAGTTTTCCTGAACGGATTGGATGAGGAATTGAGAATGAGGCTGGAAGAATTTGATATTAGATCTTTCAGAGAGTTAGTGGAAAGAGCCTGGATAGTGGAAGGGGCTAAAAAGAGAAAGGGCAAGACTGCAAAAAAGATGCCTTCAGTTTTTGGAAGGAAGTTTTATGGGGGATCAGGATCTGGATTCTCTTAAAAGAAGTTCAAGCCGTTTTATGGCTTTAAGAGTAACACTAGTAGGGGACAGCTTACCCTTAAGGGCACTAGTTGCTGGAAATATAAAGGGGATCACTACCCCAAGAACTACCCACAGTTAAAAGATAAGTGTTATTTCTGTGGCGATTCGTCTCACAAGATTGCTAACTACCCAAAGAAGGCCACTACCACATGTTTTGTCTGCAAGCAAATGAGACACTTTGCCAATGAGTGCCCACAAAGGAAGAATGCTCCAGCTAGATCTTTTGGAGGATCGGCAGCAACAAGACCCGGGAATGGGATTGGTGGAAATAATGGTAGCCGCTTTGGGTCAGCCATGCACGAGATGAGGATCTATAACCTCGAAGGACAATGGGTATGCAAGGAGATGGGAGATGAAGATTGCAGATTGGTTGCTCTCGAGGAGGATAGTGGTCTGGACTTTGGCCTTGTTACACGTATATCTCCTACTTTTTGCTCTTGTTTATCTGCTGTTTTTAAGTTGTTAAGATTCAAGTTTAAGGAAAGAAAAACAAGCTCAATTAAGTTAAAGAAGTTAGGAAAGTAAGTTAGGATGGTATGAAGTTAGTGATTAGTAAGTGTTGGACGCATGACACATATGGGTAGATAAAGCAACTGCTGATGCTTTGTTTGACACGGGAGCCACACATGCTTGTTTATCACCACCAGATTGGCTAAACGAGTTGGTTTACCAATAGTCACTATTGCCTCTAGCTTTCGTGTTAAAACCTCTATTGGAAGCATTGTGACAACAAATGAGATGTTAAAGGATTATCCAATGGAGATTCATGGGCATGGTACGAGGTGTGATTTAATAGTGATGGAGATGAGTAGGTATGAGGTGATTTTGGGAATAAGTTGGCTAGCCATTGCTAAAGCCGTTGTGGATTGTCGAAAGAAGAAAGTGAATTTTAATGATGTTAATGGATTGGATGTTGAGCTCATGGGTAAGACCGTATCTTTAAGAGGAACAGACCTAGGCTCATTTGAATTGATAATGGATGGAGAGGTTGAGGTTGAAATTGAAAGTTTTCTTAATGCAACGGAAAAAGAGGAAGGATTATCTAAGATCGAGGATATAACAGTTGTTAAGGAATTTTCTGATGTCTTTCCGGATGAGCTACCAGGTTTGCCTCCTAAGAGAGAAATTGATTTTGAGATTGACTTGGTGCCGAACACCGAGCCGATATCAAAAGCACCTTATCGTATGGCCCCTGTTGAGTTAAAGGAATTACAAAGGAAATTACAAGAACTCTTGGACCAAGGATTCATAAGACCAAGTGTGTCACCATGGGGTGCACCTTTGCTATTTGTTAAGAAAAAGAATGGGTCAATAAGGTTATGTGTGGATTATCGGGAATTGAATAAAGTTACCATCAAGAATAAGTATCCACTTCCTAGGATTGATGACCTTTTTGATCAGTTACAAGGAGCAAGTGTATTTTCACGGATTGACCTATGATCAGGGTATCACCAGTTAAGAGTTAGACCCGAAGATGTGCCAAAAAATGCTTTTCGGACTCGTTATGGACATTATGAGTTCTTAGTGATGTCTTTTTGGATTAACGAATGCTCCTGCTGCTTTTATGGACATGATGAATCGGGTATATAAATCCTTGTTGGATAAGTGTGTGATTGTGTTTATTGATGATATTTTGATTTATTCGAAGACAAGGGAACAACATGAAGAGCACCTTCGCATGGCATTACAAACCTTAAGGGAACATAAATTGTATGCTAAGTTTTCCAAGTGTGATTTCTGGTTAGACAGGATCTCGTTTTTGGGCCATGTTGTGTCGGGTGAAGGCATATCTGTAGACCCTAAAAGATTAAATCTGTGGTGGAATGGAAGCCACCTAAGACTGTGACTGAAGTAAGAAGCTTTTTGGGTTTAGCTGGATATTACAGGAAATTTGTCCAAGACTTTTCCAAGATAGCCAAGCCGTTAACCCAGTTGACTCAAAGGAATGAAAAGTTTGTTTGGACAGAAAAGCGGGATCAAAGCTTTCAAGAATTGAAACAACGACTTGTTTCTACTTCCATCTTGGTTTTACCAAACCCTAAGAAACCCTACACGGTACACAGTGATGCTTTGAGAAATGGTCTCGGATGCGTTCTCATGCAAGAAGGGAAGGTGATTGCATATGCATCAAGGCAGCTAAGGCCACATGAGCAAAATTATCCCACGCATGACTTGGAGTTAGCCGCAGTTGTCTTTGCCTTGAAAATATGGAGACATTACCTTTATGGACAAAGGTATGAGATCTACACCGATCACAAAATCTTAAGTATTTGTTCACTCAAAAAGAGCTGAACATGAGGTAACGAAGATGGCTGGAGTTAATTAAGGATTATGATTTGGGAATTAATTATTGTCCGGGAAAAGTAAACGCGGTTGCCGATGCTTTAAGTCGTAAAAATCATGGTGAAGTTGCAACTCTTTGACAAACCAGAAAGAATTGATAAAAGAATTTGAGAAGTTAAGCATTGAATTTGTTGGGCAAGACTTGGAGATGGAAATGGCGAGTTTGGTGTTGGAACCAACTTTAGTAGAAAGAATTAAAGAGGCCCAACGTTATGATGAAGTGATCCAAAAGATAAAGAAGGAAGTTCAGGAGGGGAAGTATACTGATTTTACCATAGATGAAGACGACGTGATAAGGATGAAAGGAAGATTGTGTGTGCCCGATGATGAAGAAATGAGGAAAGAAATTATGAGCGAAGCGCACAATTCTGGATATACGATACACCTGAGAGGAACCAAAATGTACCAAGTCCTTAAAGGACATTATTGGTAGAATGGAATGAAACGTGATGTGGCAGATTTTGTGATCAAGTGCCCAACATGCCAACAAGTGAAGGTAGAACATCAAAGGCCGGGTGGATTTTTAAAACCTTTGCCTATATCAGAATGGAAATGGGACCAGATTTCCATGGATTTTGTTTGTGGTTTACCAAGGACACGGTCAGGTCATGATGCTATATGGGTTGTGGTGGACCGATTAACTAATCACTCATTTCTTGCCAATAAGTATGACTTACTCCATGGATAAATTGGCGAGACTTTACATGAAGGAAATTGTTCGCTTACACGGTACCGGCTGGGATTGTATCAGATCGAGACCCAAGGTTTGTGTCTAAGTTCTGGGTGAGCTTGTAGAGGTGTATGGGAATGAAGTTGCATTTTAGCACAGCTTATCATCCGCAAATTGATGGACAGTCCGAAAGAACAATTCAGACTTTGGAAGATATGCTTCGGGCATGTGTGATGGAGTTCAAAGGAAGTTGGGGAGCGCACTTACCTTTGGTTGAGTTCGCTTACAACAATAGCTATCACTCGACCATTAAGATGTCACCTTATGAGGCCTTATATGGACGTAAGTGTAGATCCCCGTTGTTTTGGGATGATGTGGAGAAGATGGTTCTTGGACCGGATCTCGTGCAAGATGCTGCCGACAAGGTTCGGATAATCCAACAACGGATGAAGGAAGCCCAAGATAAACAAAAGAGTTGGGTAGATTTAAAAAGAAGGATTCTTGAATTTCAAGTGGGAGATCATGTGTATTTAAAGATAAATCCTATAAAGAGTATTCACCGAGTTCGCTTGCAAGGAAAGTTGAGCCCCCGGTACATTGGTCCCTTTGAAGTATTGGAACGGGTGGGAGAGTTGGCATATCGCCTTGCCTTGCCACCCAATCTTTGGGAGTGCACAATGTTTTTCATGTCTCGGTTCTTCACAAACATGTCGCCGACCTGGATCAGATCATAGAATTGGAACCGGTGTTGCTAAAGGAAAACCTCACTTGTGAGGAACATCCGGTGCAGATCTTGGATAAAAAGGTACAAAGATTAAGGAATAAGGAAATTAAGTATGTAAAGGTCCTCTGGAGGAATCATACACACGAGGAAGCGACTTGGGAAGTAGAAAATGAGATGCGGTAGAAGTATCCAAACCTATTTAAAGAATCAGGTAAGCCCTTCAAGTTTTGAGGACAAAACTTTGTTTAAGGTGGGTAGGTTGTAAACCCTGGTTTTCTTAGTAATCGAGTAAACTCCGTAAATCGAAAATCAAAACCCTAAATAGGATTAGTACTAGCAACCTAAGAACCCTAGGTCCAGCTTTTTTTTTTTTTTTTTTTTTTCTATATAAAAGAACCCCTATAGAATAATTTAATGTGAATTATTGTTTTATAGCATATTTCAAACCATACAAAGTTTTGATTTCGAAAAATTTTCCATTTCGGGCTTTTCCGAGCTCCATTACGAAAAGCGAGCTCCGAAACTAGAAACTCAGAAAAATATTCCAGAATACTCGTTAGAACCGGAATTTTATAAGGATTCCAAAAATATATGTTTTATAATTTCTCAGATTATAAAAATTACAGTTATATTCTTTTCCCGTATTTTTCTTATTACCGATAAAGTAGATGTCTTATCTACTGTTTATTACTATTCACAAGTACAACCTACTGCACACACACTGTAAGCCCTGGAAAATTTCAGTAAATAATTCTAAAATGAACTTTGAAAACAAAACCCTGAAAATCACTCCGAATTAAAACTGAACTTCGATAAGTCTCAAATCCTGAACGAATCCAGAAATTTCTGAAACGTGAGAAAGATAAGAGTCCTCAGAAATAAAATAGTAACTCAATATATGTAAACCCTAGAAAATTTCAGTAAATAATTTAAAGATGAACTTTGAAAATAAAACCCTGAAAGTCACTTCGAATTAAAACCGAACTTCGACAAGTCCCAAATTCCGAACGAATCCGGAAATTTCAGAATCGTGAGAAAAATAAGAAACCTCAGAAATAAAATAGCAACCCAATATACTTCCATTCCAAAACCTCTACATACGACAAATTTTATATTTAACTCCAACTTATAAACTCGGATAAAATAGAGCTCTAAAACAAATTGTTAAGAAGTGAATAGTGATTAACCTTCGGGAATAAAACTCAATCCAAAAGAATTCCGAGAACGTTGTGAGATATTAAATACTTATGAAAATCGACCTTAAAATAAATCTCACCAATCAGATATGTCATATAAGTATAAGATATCAGTTTCCAAATTAGCAATGGTGTAAACCGGAAAGTCAACCGGGAAACCTGAGTCCCCAAAACTCCCAAGAAACTCCATAACCTAGATTCGACAATCTCGTATTCCTAAACCAAGGAGTTGGAATAAGAGGAAAAGGTGTAATCGGTTCGTATTAAGTCTAGGATGCTCTAAAAAGATGAGATTAATGAATTTTCGATCTATTCCAATCCAGTCAGGTACCGACTTCGAAAAGCACGCCCTGAGATTCGAAATATTAGAAATATGTTATTATTGCCGTTAGACCCATATTTTTATAGGGATCTTTAAAGTATTAGTTTTATAAGTTTTCAATAGCTAGGATTACCTGATTTCTTGCAAATTTATCTGTATTTCAGTACTACCGATAATTGGTGAGTCCTCAGTACGATCTACCATTATTCATTACACAATTTTTTATTTTTTTTCTTGTAATATATACCCTAGTTTTCCTAGTAATCGAATAAACTTCAGAAACCGGAGAACGAAACCCTATATCGGCCTGGTTCAAGCTTTGTGGGAGGAGCTTAGAAACCCTAGATCCGGCTTTCCTTCGGTTTCATAACAAAAAAAATTTTAAAAGTAAATGAATATGAATTATTATTTTAGAGTATATTTTAAACCTTAGAAAGTTTTAAATTCGAGAATTTTTCAATTCCGGGCCTTCCCGAGCTCAATTACCAAAAAACGTGCCCCGAGACCGTAAACTCAGAAAAATATTCTGGAATATTCATTAGAACCGTAATTTTATAAGGATTTCAAAAATATCAATTTTATAATTTTCCGGGCTATAAAAATTACAATTATAATTTTTTCCCAATTTTCTTTACAACCGGTAAAGTAGATGTCTTGTCTACTATTCACAAGTACAACCTACACTACACACTACCCATACCCTATTCTTACATCCTTACAACTACTCATTATAATTTTCTTTTCCAAGAAATTTTGTTTCTTAATAAATTATTACATTTATTACATTTTATTACATAAAATTGCAAATTTTATCAAAAATTCAATTTTCTCTCTCCCTCCCCTATACTTGGTTGGCGCATCCCCCTCCCAAATTCCCTCCAATTTGTTTTATTTTACTTATTTTATTACAAATAAACCCTAATGCACATGATGTATAAACTCCTTTTCTACTCTCTCTCTTCATTTTCACTCTTTCAAAATTGTGCAAAGGTGAAACACTCTCTCCTCTCCTCTCATTCTTGTCGTGACAAGCATACACACACACTCACTTTCACAACTCCATTTTATCTTCTTTTCTACTCCAAATCTCCATATATGTGATGATTTTAAGCTTTGTTATTATCAAATCTTGTAATGGCAAGACCATTCTTAAGTGTTTTTCCACTTTTAATCCCAATGAGCATGTGCTAGGGACATGAAAACACTAATACAAGAATATCAAGCCATCACAAGAAGTGGATCTAGTATTTAAAGGGGTTTTTGTTGAGATAATGTTATGTTCATGCATGTAAAGTAGGGATCTTGCATGGAAAGTTAGGTTCATGCCATGAAACTTATGATTCATGCATTATATATAGTAGATCTAGTGTTTAGACATTCATGCCTTCATCTACATTTATGTTCATATGATTATTTTGAGCTTTCATGCATTAATGATCGTAAAAGCTTAGCCTTGCATGTGTATAGATGTGTTAGATGGTAGATCTTTATGTATAGGAGGTAAGAAACTTGAAAAAGAAAAGATTTTTACTAGAAATGTTTTATGGAAATTCGGATGATTTTGGAACCCTATTTTTAAAACCACTAAAACCACTTTGAAACTCATATTTTACATGAAAAATGAAGAGTATGTATAATAGATATCTTTGAGGAAGAATTTTTATAAGTTAAAGTGGGTTTAGGCATGAGTAGTGTGTAAAATAAGAGGGGAGTTAGGATGGAAAAATCTTGAGTTAGTGATTAGTTGTTAAATTCGTCATTTGGAGTATTGCCTACATAAACACCTATTGTTCAAGCTTAAATTGCATGTTTTGTGAGTTAAATGAAGTCCTTAGATAATAGATATGATAAAGCTTCAAATTTTGGTGTATTAAACAAGTTTTCTCCTAAGAAAAGTGCAAGAAATGAAAATTTTCCAAAATTCGTATTTTTGTGAAAAGCTTGTTTAAAACATATTTGCAAAGTGAAAAATGTGAATTTTTATGCATAAATGGAGGTCTTGGATAGTATAGATGATAAAGACTTGTTTTTAGTTAGAAAACAAGTAAATTCTAGGAATGGAATCCTAAAATACTAGGAGATGCAAAAATTTGGAAAGAATGAATTTTAGGAAATGGCTAATGTGAAGTCTTGAAATGATTAGGAGTTCTTAAGAGTTCATTATAAAAAATCATCAAGATCATGCATATATTGAACTCATTACATGACATTCATACTAGGAATTCATTCATATTCCATCTATGCATGAGTTATCAATTAGAAACATTTTTTATTAATTGCGAAACAATTTTTCGGAAATGAAAACATTACGGTACAGATCTGATTCCTCTGTTCTGTGACCTTAATGTCTTCAAAACTTGAAAATAATCTTAGAATAGATAGATCTTTCGAAGTAGATAGAAATCGATATAAAATTTGTGCGAAATTCCGAGTTAAAATGACTAAGTTATGGCCGTTTTAAGTTGGAACCTCCACAAATAGCGAGAATCACTATTGTGAGTAGTTTAGATGCATAGCTTGAAGTAGTGAAGTGATGAGATTCTTATTAGGCTATTCTTATTTGGTAGGTGATCCCGAACACGACGATACCCTATCACCTGACTACAGTTATTAACAGACCGGCGTACCATGGCCGAGTGAGTACTACTTCCACTCTCAATTGTTGCTTGTGATTGTATTGATAGTGACATTAGTTGTTTAGGCAAAGATAAAACTTGATATGCATGATGGGGTATATGGGAATTATATACTTTTCTGCTATTGATATGTGATGTTGAACTTAAGGAATATCGAAACCGGGTGTTAAGCTGCTGCTTGTTTAGTTAGAATTTATATTGATTGTCTATGAATAATTGTTGGACACCTAAAAGAATTGGAATAATCCATATTTGACCTTAATTATAATTGGACTCATGCATATCAAGATGGGATGGAGCATTAGCATTTGTTGGTTTTTCGTGATCCATAAAACGAATATATATATATTGGTTAATCGTGATGCATAAAACGAATATATGTTGGTTAATCGTGATCCATAAAATGAATATATGTTGGTTAATCGTGATCTACAAAACGAATTGTTGTTCAGTTGACCGTGAGCTTAACGACGTCATACTGCAAGATTCGTAAATCTGCTAACCCGGGATGGAGGGCGCAAGTCCATCCACATATGACTTCCGGATGGTCATATGTTTATTGAACTCACTCGTTTGATGCATTTCACTGGTTGATTAATTACTTGCTTGAATGTTTTGTATTAATTGTGATTCGGAAGTTTCCACTCACTAAGTTAGTGTAGCTTATACCCCAATAGTTTCCTATTGCAGTATGAATACCTTTGGCTATCTCCGAGGACCCGTGGACATCAGGTACAGTCCTTAGATGCTAAGGAGCTTTTGATAAGGCCGGGTCCTATAAGTAAAAATGGACTTCTACTCTTGTTTCCCTGAACCAGTGCCTGAAGGATAATGCAAGGAATTTTGTGAGCCTGAGAATTCTTAGCATTGTTATCGGGGGTATGCCCCCTAGTTCATGTAATAGAATAGTTCTCTATTGGACGATCATGATTTACATTCTCACTGTTATGTATGTCTCCTTAAGCTACTACGAAGCAAAGTATGGTCTATGTATGTTGAGAGTGAGCCTTACACCTGATGTTCAAACTCATGGAAAGACTAAGGTTGTCTTACTTGAGTTTAAATGTTGAGTGTGGCGGACTGTCACGTATAGGGCACACTTTGGGGCATGACAATATACTTCCAATCTAAAACCTCTACGTACGACAAATTTTATATTTAACTCCAACTTATAAACTCGGGTAAAACAGGGCCCTAAAACAAATTATTAAGAAGTAAATAGTGATTAACCTTTCGGAATAAAACTCAATCCAAAGAATTCCGAGAATGTTGAGAGATAATAAATACTTATAGAAATCAACCTTAAAATAAATCTCACCAATCAGATGTGTCATATAAGCATAAAATGTCAATTTCCATATTGACAAAGGTGTAAACCGAAAGTCAACCGAGAAACCTAAGTCCCCGAAACTCCCAAGAAACTTCGTAGCCTAAATCTGGCAATCATGTATTCCTAAACCAAGGAATCGGAATAAGAAGAAAAGGTGTAATTGGTTCGTATTAAGCCTAGGATGCTCTAAAGGATGAGATCAATGAGTTTTCGACCTATTTCAATCCGGTCAGGTGTCGACTTCGAAACACGCGCCATGGGATTCGAAATGTTAAAAATATGTTATTAATGTCATTAGACTCATATTTCTATAAGAATCTTTAAAATATTAGTTTTATAAATTTTCAAATAGCTAGAATTACCTGATTTTGCAAATTTAATTGTATTTCATTACTACCGGTAATTAGTGAGTCTTTCAGTACGATTTACTATTATTCATTACCCAATTTTTATTATTATTCTTATAATGTATACCCTAGTTCTCCTAGTGATCGGATAAACTTCGGAAACCGGAGAACGAAACCCTATATCGGTCTGGTTCAAGCTTAGTGAGAGGAGCTTAGAAACCCTAAATCCGGCTTTCTTTCGGTTTCATAACAAAAAAAGTTTTATAAAGTAAATGAACATGAATTATTGTTTTAGAGTATATTTTAAACCTTAGAAATTTTTAAATTCGGGAATTTTTCAATTCCGTGCCTTCCCGAGCTCAATTATGGAAAAACGTGCCCCGGGACTACAAACTCAAAAAAATATTCTGGAATATTCATTAGAACCGAAATTTTATAAGGATTTCAAAAATATAAATTTTATAATTTTTCGAGCTATAAAAATTACAGTTATAGCCTTTTTCCCGTATTTTCGTTACAACCGGTAAAGTAGATGTCTTGTCTACTATTCACAAGTACAACCTACGCTACACACTATCCATACCCTATTCTTACATCCCTACAACTATCAATTATATTTTCTTTTCCAAGAAATTTTTGTCTCTTATTAAATTATCACTTTTATTACATTTTATTACACAAATTTCAAATTTAAACAATTTCAACTCATTCCCTCTCTACCCCCTCCTAAGGCCGGCGCATACCCCCCCTTAATCCCCCTCTATTTGTTTTATTTTACTCTTTTCTAATACAAATAAACCCTAATATAGTTAATATATAAACTCATTTCTACTCTCTCTCCTCATTTTTACTCATTCCAAATTTTTACAAAAGAGAAATCCTCTCTCCTTCTTCTTCTTCTTGCCGTGGAGCCCCTCCTACACCCACACACATTCACACACAAGTTCATTCTTCTTCATTTCTTCTCCAAAAATCCTCTTTGATGATGATTCTAAGCTTTATACCTACATTATCTTGTAATGGCAAGACCATTCTTGTGTGTTTTCCACTGTTAATCCCAATGAGCATATGCTAGGGACATGAAAACACTAATACAAGAATATCAAGCCATCACAAGAAGTAGATCTTGTGTTCAAAAGAGTTTTTGTTGGAATATCATCTTGTTCATGCATGTAAAGTAGAGATCTAGCATAGAAAGTTATGTTCACGCCATGAAATTCATGATTCATGCACTATATATGGTAGATCTAGTGTTTAGACATTCATATCTTCATCTACATTTATGGTCATATGGTTATTTTGAGCTTTCATACATTAATGATCATAAAAGCTTAGCTTTGCATGTGTATAGATGTCACGCCCCGAAGGGTACCCTAAACGTGGCAGTCCGCCGTACACAATATTAAAGCCTAAGAATGACCACCTCAGTCACGCGAAGGCTTCCATACTATGTACAAGGCATCTAACACATAAAGGAGACAAATCGGAATGATACATTTTATGTTGATACAATTGAGTAACAATGTAAAGGAAATACAATCCACTATACTCCAAATACAAAACACTATTACTTCAAAATACCGTTCATCAAACTTCAATTACATTCATCCCAAGACTTCACTACATAAAACTATTACAAGGAACTCGTAAAGCTTATCCAAAAACTTCAAGCATTCTTATATCTTGCCGGAATCCCGAAGTCATTCTTGACTTCAACCATCTCGGTCCCCACTTAGCATTTCTAGGAATAACCTGTTCATTTAAACAACTATTGGGGTATAAGCTACACTAGCTTAGTGAGAATTTCCTTAATTCCGTACCATAACAAACAAGTTATTAATCAATCATATGCTATGCATGAACAAACACGTGAGCAAGCAATTATGCATGGGTAACCGGAACCCACTGTCACGCCCCGAAGGGTACTCTAAACGTGGCAGTCCGCCGTACACAATATTAAAGCCGAAGAATGACCACCTCAGTCACGCTAAGGCTTCCATACTATGTACAAGGCGTCTAACACATAAAGGAGACACATCGGAATGATACATTTTATGTTGATACAACTGAGTAACAATGTAAAGGAAATACAAATTTACTATACTTCAGATACAAATCACTATACTTCATATACGAATCATTATACTTCAAAATACAAATCATTCAACTTCAATTACATTCATCTACAGACTTCCCTACATAAACTATTACAAGACAAATCATAAAACTAGCTGATAACTTCAAACATTCATATTCTTTGCCGAAATCCCAAAGTCATTCCTGGTTCCAACCAACTCAATCCCCACCTTGCATTCTTGAGATAACCTGTTCATTTAAACAACTATTCGGGTATAAGCTACACTAGCTTAGTGAGAATTTCTTTAATTCGTACCATAACAAGCAAGTATTAGTCAATCATATGCTATGCATGAACAAACACGTGAGCAAGCAATTATGCATGGGTATCCGGAACCCACACACAGAACGGATTTACGCCCTCCGTATCTTGGTTAGGAATGGTATTGAGTCTACACGACCGCATCTAGTCCCCAAGCCCTCGGCTCTTAGCACTCGACTCGGCTAGGCTCATCCAAGAATGCATCCACATGCGCCTTAGTACCCCTGAATGAGCTCTGGCACCGGGTTCGTTATCCAAACGAGTCATCCACGGACCATACCGATCGACCTGCGTAGGAGTAGCATGCTACCAAATGCAATATGTCCAATGTGATGCATGACCAATTTAATTTTTTTTCTTAGGTAAAAAATATTTATACATTCTTTAGAGCGACCAATCAATATCACACATATAACAGAAATAATATGAATGGTGCAATTATCCAAACAAATCGTGGTTTCGATATGCTTTAGTATTCTTTGGCACACATTCATCACAGTCTCATCATATATCCCATCCCCATTCATATCGATTTTTATCTTGTTCCTATAATTCTAATGCAACTAACTACAATCACAGTCAAGGTAACAAACAAGGAGAAAACTCACTCGGCCATTGGATCACCGGTCTTCTAGTAATAGTAATCCGGTGGTAGGGAATCGTCGATTTCAGGATCTCCTAAAAAGAAGAAATACTTTAATAAGTATTTCAACTCAAACTAATCCAAACAATTTTATACGAACTATCAAATTCGTAATTCTCGTCCTAAGCGGGAATTCCGACTTAAAATGGCCATAACTTGGTCATTTTAACTCGGAATCTCGCAAATTATATATCGATTTCTATCTACTTCGAAAGATCTATCTAATTCTAATATTATTTTCAAGTTTTGAAAACTTTGAAGCTTCGAAAAGTTCGGATCAGATTAGGACAGCAACAATTTCAATTTCCGAAAGATAGCTTTGTAAATGTTTGAAATGTTCCTACTATATAACTTAACTATACACGCAATATGAGTGATTTCCTAACATGAATGATATGAGATGAGCCTATTGCATGCATGATCTTGATGATTTTGCTAAAAGGAAATTTTATAACTTTTTATCTTGCAAGACCATAATGACAACTTACTTATGAAAAATCTAGTTTTCTAACTTTTATCATTTCCATTTGTTTTGGATTTGTTACTTAAGAAAATACAATTATTTTTGTCAAAATTGAGTCTTCATTATATATAATACTTATGGCCTTCATTTCTATATAAAAATTCCCATTTTACACTTTGTAAATATGTTTTCCAATATGATTTACTCAAAAATCCGAATTTTGGAAAATCCACTTTTTAAATGATTCATTTGGGGAAAACTTGTTTAAAGCATTAAAATTTAAGGCTTTACTATATCAATTACCTAAGGACTTCATTTAACACATAAAACTTGCAATTTGAGCTCAAATACTAAGTAATTACATATGCACCATCTCAAATTACGAATTTGACAATTTGATCACTAACTCAAATTTTTCCATTTTAATTCCATTACTTGTTTCACACATTACTCATGCCTAAACTCATTTTAACTTGTAAAAATTATTCCTTAAAGATACCTATTACCTATACCCTTCATTTTTCACATAAAACATGAGTTTTGGAGTTGATAAATGGGTTTTAAAAATTGCTTGGTTGGGATCCGAATTTACAAAATTCATTTTTAGTTATATCTTTTGATAAAATCTATCTAAGCTCATGAAAATCCATTCCTTACATATCATATCTTATGAGCCTTTCATTTCTTAAATAAAAGCTTCATTTTTGAGTTGGAAAACATGTTTTTAAAATAGGCCTTGACCAAAATCCGAAAATGGAATATTTATTTTGAAAATAACTTTTGAAAATTACATTAGATTCTTGTAAAAAGAAGTCTTGATGACATACATATATTAAGCCTTCATTTTCTTAAGTAACAATTACATTTTGACACTTGGAAAATGGTTTTTAAATATTGGTCTTGCCAAAATACGAATTTCACAAATTTTGTTCAAGTTCAAATCTAAGATCTACACATAATAAGAACATAGATCTAAACTTTGCTCATCAAAATTACTCATTTATGTTATCTATACCCTAAGCCCTTCATTTCAAATGAAAAATACACATTTTGAAGTTGAAAAACCACTTTTCTAACTATGGTTCCATTTTCATCCGAATTTTCAAAATTGATTTTTGTTGAAAACAAAATAGATCTTGACTTTCCTACAATTTTCCTACCATCATCATGCTATCACAAGTTACTCATGAACATAAAACAAATATCTAATGCATTTATGAACTCAAAACTCTAGATCTAGTTTTCTACACTAGTTTTAAATGCATGAACACATATGAATGAGAAATATATGCATAAATCATAAGAAATAACAAAGATAACAACTTAAATAACAAGATCTATGGCATAAACAAAAATCAAAGCTATAAAAAGTTAGATCTACAATATATATCAACTTTAAACAAGAAAATAATTGTAATACAAGATAATAAAAGTGGAGAAGAGAAAGATTTCATTTTTGGCATCATCATAAGCTTTTAAGCTTATGGAAGGTCATTTGATGCATGAAACCTTCATTACACTTTACCTATATCACCTATGGAGCTTTGGGAAGAAGATTTGCTTAGAAATCTTTAAGAAATAGGTATGGAAGCTCAAGAATGAGTTGGGGGCAGCTTGTTGTTGATGGAAGAACAAGAGAAAATAAAGAAGAAAGAGAGGAAAAAATGAGAGAGAAAAGGTTAAGGAATGAAAGAGGAAAGATGAGTAAATGAAGGAGAGAGAGAAAATGAGTGCATTAAATGTGTTTTAATTAATTGAAGGAGTAAAAAAAATAAACAAGGCAGATTTGGGGAGCTTTCCACGTGAAGAGAGAAGAGAGAGAGAGGAATTTGTGAAAATTTGACTTGAAATTAAATTGTGTAATAAATGTGTGTGTAGCTTCTTTAAGAAGGAGTGGAAAATAATTATTTTAGTCAAATTAGGATTAAATAAAAGGACAATGGCAGCAAATATGGGTCAAAAATTCTGCCATGAAGTATGGAATATTGTGTAGAAAGAATGAAGTGAAAAGGAAGTGATATGTGTAAGGTGTACTTGAAAAGATAGGTTGTAAGAATACTTTCTTAATAAAATAAATTAAAATAAAATAAAATTGGAAAATTTATTCCAAATAATTGTAGCAGAATTTTCATAATAAAAATTAAATAATTATTTGAATTATTTTAGTATTTTAACAAATATGTTACCGGTACGGTCAAAATACGCGAATATGGGCTATACATAATATTTTTATAACCCGAAAAATTCTAAAAAAAAATTTTATGGGAATAAAAATATTTTTAAAATATTTTTCAATTATTAAATTAATTTATTTTATTTTTAATATCGGGTCTTAAACAGAATCTGATCCCGTAAAGGCCCGAACTAACTAAATTTTTGAAAAACAAAATTTTCTATAACATATAAAATATTTATCTAAAATATAAGACTTTATAAGAATAATAAAATTTTGTAATGAAATAAAAATGAATAGTGCAAATGCCTAATCAATTACCGGTAATAATGGAAATACGATAAAAAGGTTATAAATGTAACTTTTATAACCCGAAAAATTATATAACTGATATATTTATAAATCTTATGAAATTACGAGTCTAACGATACTATTGGTATATTTTTGATATCTCGAGCCCCGGGACACGCTTTTCGAAGTCTGTATCCGAACGGGTTCGAAATAGGTCAAAGATTTACCAATCTGATATTTTTAAACAAACTCATATTACTATGAGCTATTCTACATATTTAGCTATGCCTCAGCCTCTAGGGTTAGGGGCACTAAGTTGCCGGACTTAGGCTATTGCATTCCGATTAGGGTTTCCGAGTGGTTTCCTGGTTTAGATCTTTACCAATTTGGAAACTGATATTTTATGTTTATACAACGTATTTAATTTGAGAAATTTATTTTACATTTTATTTTTGTAAGTATTTAATATCTTTTGACGTTTTCAGAATTCTTGGATTGGGTTTCATTTCCGAAAGTTAATCGTTATTTACTTTTTAATAATTTGATTTTGGGGTTCTAAATTACCCATTTTTATAAGTCGGGGTTACGTATAGAGTTTGTCGTACGTAATGGTTTTGGAATTGAAGTATGTTGAGTTCTTATTTTATTTTTAAGGATTCTTATTTTTCTCAAGCTTTGGAAATTTCTGGATTCGCTCGTGTTTTTGGACTAGTTGAAATTCGGTTTTAATTTGGAGTGATTTTTAGGGTTTATTTTCGAAGTTCATCTTGAAATTATTTATTGAAATTTTCCGGGGCTTACACCCACACACAGAACGGATTTACGCCCTCCGTATCTTGGGTTAGGAATGGTATTGAGTCTACACGACCGCTGCTAGTCCCCAAGCCCTGGCTCTTAGCACTCGACTCGGCTAGGCTCATACAAGGATGCATCCACATGCGCCTTAGTACCCTAGAATGAGCTCTGATACCGGGTCTCATTACTCAAACGAGTCCTCGGACCATACCGATCGACCTGCGTAGGAGTAGCACGCTACCAATTGCAATATGTCTGATGCGATGCATGATCAATTTACCTTTTGCTTAGGTCAAGATATTTATACATTCTTTAGAGTGACCAGGCAATATCATACACATAAATAATATGAACCGTGCAGTTATCCAATCAAATCGTGGTTTCGATATGCTTTAGTATTCCTTGGCATACATTCATCACAGTCTCATCATATATCCCATCCCCATTCATATCAATTTTTATCTTGTTCCTAAAATTCTAATGCGACTAATTACAAGCACAATCAAGGTAACAAAACAAGGAGAAAACTCACTCCGCCATTGGATCACCGGTCTTCTAGTAATAATAATCCGGTGGTAGGGAATCGTCGAACTCGGGATAACCTAAAAAGGAAGAAATACTCTAATCAGTATTTCAACTCAAACTAATCCAACGACTTCGTGCGAACTTATCAAATTCGTAATTCGCGTCTAAGCGGGAATTCCAACTTAAAACGGCCATAACTTGGTCATTTTAACTCGGAATCTCGCAAATTTTATATCGATTTCTATCTACTTCGGAAGAGCTTTCTAAATATGAAGCTTAAATCAAGTTTTGAAAATATCTAAGCCTCGGAAACGATGGATCAGATCTGTACAGCGGTGACATAGGTTCCGAAAATGTGGTTTTCATGAATGCACTTGAGATTCCTAAGTGTAAAATAAACTAAATGCAATGGTAATGATTTTCCCTATCATGAATGTCATGATATGAACTCTAATGAGTCTAAGTTCTTATAGCTCTTTAGGTTTAAAGAATTTTAAAAATAACTTTTCTTAGAAACCATTTTATACCAATGTTTAGCAAGTGAATTTACTACACTTAGTCACACCTACATATTACAAGGATTTTCTTTTAGGAAAACTCTATTTTGCTTAAAGAATTTTGACCCTTATATTAGTTATATCCTAAGGCCTTTATTTCCTTAATAAAATCCACATTTATAAACCTTTAAGTGGGTCTTTTACTATGGGGTTTCCAAAAATCCGAATTTACAAAAGTCCATTTTCAAGTTGATTCTCTTAGGAAAAATATACTTTGTACTTAATACTTTAAGTATTTATTACATCTATATCCTAAGGACTTCATTTATTTAAGAAAATATCATTTTTGAAGTTGGAAAAATAGTGTTTTCTAACCCTACATCCATTATTACGAATTTTGTCTACATGACTTTTAACTCAAAACTCCTATGGACTTCATTTCTTGTTTCCAACATTTTCTTTAGTAAAAACTCATCTAGACTCATGAAAAATACTACCAAACATTATCTATTACCCATAGGCTTCATTTCTCTTGTAAAATACATGTTTAGAAGTTGATAAAAGTGTTTTTAACCTAGGTTTCTAAAGTCATCCGAATTTACACAAGTCTATTTCTTGAAAAGTATTTTCCTTTTTGACTTTATTAACTCATCTAACCATAGATCTATATACTAAGAAGGTGATTTACTAAAGACAAAAGCATGAAAGACTATTAATGCACATAAACACAACATAGAAATGAGATCTTAAATGTCTACATGAATAAGAGTAGTAAAATGATAGATCTATTATTTCATATGCTCAAATCTGAGTTTGCTCTAATCTCATAAAAACTATTTTTATAAAGATCTTTTGTTCAAAATACTTTTTGATGGAGAAACATAAAGCTTTTGGCATAAAAGCTCCTTTAATGGTAGATCTACTTTGTAATGGTTCGGTATTCTTGTTTTGATCTTTCCTTGACCCTAAGCAAAAGCTCATGGGGTCCTTTGGTTGGAAATATCCATGAATCACTTAGCCATAACAAAGATCTAAAGGTGGAAGGAGGTAAAAGCTTACTTACTTGAAGTAAAAAGGAGATGTAAAGAGTAAATGAAGAGTTTGTGTGTGTGTGTGGGGCTTCAATATTTTCGGCCAAGAGGGAAAAGAGGGAGTGGAGAGGAGAGAAAAAGAGAGTGTTTTGAGAGCTTTTTCACTTTGTGAAAATGGAAAAGTGAAAGAATGAGGAAAGAGAGAGAAAAGATAGCTTATATATGGAGTGGATTTAGGTTAAAGAAGTAAAAGAAAATTCAAATGGAGCATGGAAGGGGGGGCAATTTCGTCGGTCACTATTCATGAGAGGGGGAAGAAAAAGTTTGATTTGATTTTGTTTTGATTGATTTGTCTTTGATGTGTAAGTTGTCATAACTTGTATGGGAAGTTTAAGGGACAAAAAGTAAAGAGAAAAGAGGTTGATTTGAGTGATGGTAAGGGTTTGAATTTGTAGAGTGTACAAATAGGTAGACTAGGTAGTATAGGTGGTACTTTTTGAATAGTAGTGAATAGTTGACAAGACAATTTAATTTCCGGTAGAAAGAAAATACGAATAAAAAGGCTATAACTGTATTTTTCATAAGCCGGAAAATTATGAAAAATATATTTTTGAAATCCTTATTTTATTTCGATTCAAATGAGTATTCATAAAGAAATTTTTGAAATTCTAGTTCCGGGGCACGCTTTTCTATAATGGGTCTCGGGATGACCCGGAGTTGGAATTTTCTCAAAATCTGATCTTTTCTTGGTTTGAAATATAATCAGGAACTATATTCAAAATTAAATTTTCTTATAAAAGTTTCTTAATTGGAAACCGTGGAAAAGCCGAAAATTTTGGGTTTCTAAGCCTTTCTCACAAAGCTTGAACTAAACCGGTTTAGGGTTTCATTTTTCGGTTTCCGAAGTTTACTTGATTACTAGGAAACCCAGGGTATAAAAATAATAAAATAATATAAATTGTGTAATGAAATAAAATGAATAGTGCAAAAGAATAATCAATTACCGATAGACATGAAAATACGATAAAAGGTTATAACTGTAACTTTTATAACCCGAAAGATTATATAACTGATATATTTAGAAATCTCGTGGAATTACGAGTCTAACGGTACTAATGGTATATTTTTGATATCTCGAGTCCCGGGACATGCTTTTCAAAGTCTGTATCCGAACGAGTTCGAGATAGTCAAAAATTTACCAATCTGATATTTGTGAACAAACTTATATTACTACGAGCTATTCTACTTATTTAAACTATCTTTCGGCCTCTAGAGTTAAGGGCGCTAGATTGCCGGACTTAAGCTATTGTATTCCGGTTAGGGTTTCCGGATGACTTTCCGGTTTAGGTATTGCCAAGTTGGAAACTTGAGATTTTCTGTTTATACAACGTATGTAGTTTGAGAAATTTATTTTAAATTTTATTTTTATAAGTATTTAATATCTCTCACTGCTTTCGGAAATCTTGAATTGAATTATTATATCCGGAGTAATATCGGTAATGGTTACCGGATATGATTTTCTTGGGTTTGAGTCAATTATCGATTTTTGGAATGATTTTGGGGAAATCTTGATTCTTATAATTTGCTTTGAAAAAGGATCTTCATAGTGTTTTGTTTTCGAATTTTTTTGCTTCGATTTAAGGTTTTATGAACAATTGGTTAACTTAAGGATTATTAATTTGTTATTTTGTTTCTTGAATTCTTCCTTTTTAGGATCACGAGATTTCAATTTCTAACTTGTTCTATGATTCTTGGTAGTTTGATTTGATCGTTAGGACTTTATTGTGATTTCCGTCTCTTAGGATTATTAGTCTGGTCGTTTGGGGAATTTCCAAAGTCTATATTTTATTATTGGCAGATAAAGTTTTCTTAATCGTGCCAAAGCCTAGTTATGGCATTGGCCTTTGGTGATTTCCTGATCCTTCAAATTGTCATGTTATAGATTAACTTGCTTTTTAGCAAATTGTCACTGTGTTTTATTTTTATCCTGATTTTTATGAATTATAGATTAGGTGACCAATTTATCTTACGTAATGGTTTTTGGACTTAAGGACTTTTGTAGTCCTTAGTTTTTTTTTAGATTTTGTCAAGACTAATGAATTTTTACTTTTGTTTATATTTCAGGACTCGTTCGAAGTTCGATTTTAACTTGGAGTGATTTTTAGGGTTTATTTTTCGAAATTCATCTTGAAATTTTTACTGAAATTTTCCGGGGCTTACAATAGATGTGTTAGATGGTAGATCTTCATGTATATGAGGCAAAAAACTTGAAAAAGAAAAGATTTTTGCTAGAAATGTCTTATGAAAATTCGGATGATTTTGGAACCCTATTTTAAAAACCACTAAAACCACTTTGAAACTCATATTTTACATGAAAAATTAAGGGTATGTGTGATAAGTATCTTTAAGGAAAAAATCTTATAAGTTAAAGTAAGTTTAGGCATGAGTAATGTGCAAACAAGTAGTGGAGTTAGAATGGAAAATCTTGAGATAGTGATTAGTTTGTTAAATTCGTAATTTGGAATAATGCCTACACAAACACATAGTATTCAAGCTTAAATTGAATGTTTTATGAGTTAAATGAAGTTCTTAACAATAGATATAAAAAGCTTCAAATTTGGTGCATTAAACAAGTTTTCTCATAGGAAAAATGCAAGAAAAGAAAATTTCCAAAATTCGGATTTTTGTGAAAAGCTTGTTTAAAAACATATTTGCCAAGTGAAAAATATAGATTTTTATGCATAAATGAAGGTCATGGATAGTATAGGTGTTAAGGACTTATTTTTATTTAGATAACAAGTAAATTCCAAGAATAGAATCCTTAAAACTCTAGGGAATGCAAAGTTGGAAAGAATAGATTTTTAGAAGTGACCATCATGGGGTTTTGTAATAATTAGGAGTTTATAAGAGTTCGTCATCAAAAATCATCAAGACCATGCATATATTGAACTCATTACATGACATTCATACTAGGAATTCATTCATATACCATCTATACATGAATCATCAACTAGAAACATTTTTACCAATTGCGAAACAATTTTTTGGAAAAATGAAAGTTACAGAACAGATCTGATCCCACTGTTCTGTGACCTTAGTGTTTTCAAAACTTGAAAATAACATTATAAATAGATATATCTTTCGAAGTAGGTAGAAATCGATTTAAAATTTGTGAAATTCCGAGTTAAAATGACCAAGTTATGGCAGTTTTAAGTTGGAACTTCCGCAAATAGCGAGAATTCTGATTTTGTGTGGCTTAGATGCATAGCTTGAATTAGTTTAGTGATGAGATTCTTATTAGGTTGTTCTTATTTGGTAGGTGATCCCGAGCATGACGATACTCTATCACCCGAATACTACTATTAAGAGACCGACGTACCATGGTTGAGTAAGTATCTCTTCCGATTTCAGTTATTGCTTGTGATTGTAATAATAGTTGCACTAGTTATTAAGCAAAGATAAAAAGAGAATGATTATGCATGATAGGGTTAGTTGGGTATTATAATTGTTTGCTGTTGATGTGAGAAGCTGAAAGTAAAGAATATCGAAGCCGGGTGATAAGTTATTGCTTGTGTAGAGATGAGTTAGAATTGATTATCTGCGAATATTGCTTGGTCACCTAAAAGAATCTGGCTAACCGATTATTGGACTTCAAATATAATTGAACTCATTCATACCACGATGGGGATGGAGCATTAGCATCTGTTAGTTAATCATGATCCATAAAACGAATTGTTGGTTAATCGTGATCCACAAAACTAGATATTGTTCAGTTGACCATGAGCTTAAACGGCATCGTACCGCAGGATTCGTTAATCTGCTAACCCGGGATGGAGGGCGCAAGTCCATCCACATATGATTTCCGGATGGTCATATGTTTGTTGAACCCATTTGTTTGATGCATTTCACTTGCTTGAATAATCACTTGCTTGAATGATTTGTCTTAATTGTGATTTGGAAGTTTTCACTCACTAAGCTAGTATAGCTTATACCCCAATAGTTTCCTATTGCAATATGAATACCTTTGGCTATCTCCGAGGACTCGTGGATATCAAGTACAGCTCTTATATGTTAAGGAGCTTTTGTTAAGTCCGGGACCTAAAAGTAGAAATGGAATTCTAATCCTGTTCCCTGAACCAGTACCTGAAGAATAATACAAGGAAATTTGTGAGCCTGTGAATTCTTAGCATTGTTATCGAGGGTATGCCCCCTAGTTCATGTAATAGAATAGTTCTCGATGAAATGGTCATGATTTACATTCTTGTTGCTATGTATGTCTCCTTAAGCTACTACGAAGCAAAGTATGGTCTTTGTATGTTGAGAGTAAGCCTTACACCCAATGTTCAAACTCATGGGAAGACTAAGGTTGTCTTACTTGAGTTTAAATATTGAGTGTGGCGGACTGTCACATGTAGGGCACACTTTGGGGCATGACACACACCCATACCTAGTCTTACATCCTTACAACCACTCAATTATATTTTCATTTCCAAGAATTTTTGTCTCTTAACAAATTATTACATTTAATACATTTTATTACACAAATTTCAATTTCAAATAAAATCAAAACACTCCCTCTCTTTCATTCCTTAGTGGCCGGTGTATGACCCCCCCATATTTGTCTCCAAATTGATTTATTTATCTCCTTTTATTACTTAAAATAAACCCTAGTTCACTTAATATAAATAGTCTTTTGTTTTCTCTCTCTTTCACTTTTACTTCATTTGTTCAAAAAATCACAAAATCCTCTCTTCTTACTCCCTCTTGCCGTGAACCCTAGCCCCATTGCACACACACTCCACAAGCTTCAATCTTCTTCATTAAATCCAACCTTAGGTGATGATTCTCAAGCCCTACTTCCATTTAATCTTGTAATGGCAAGAATATTCATGAGTATTTTCACTCAAAGTCCCCATGAGCACTTGCTAGGGACAAGAAAATGCTACTACATGAATATCAAGCCATCACAAGAGTAGATCTTGTGTTTGATCAAGTTTTTGTTGAGGATATTTCATGTTCATGCATGTAGAAGTAGAGTAAAGTAGAGATCTAGCATAAAAATTTCATGTTCATGCCTTTAAACTTCATATCATGCATCATAAGTAGTAGATCTAGCTTTTAGATTGTTATACCATGCTTGACATTTATGATCTTATGAATGATTTATGTTTTCATGCATTCATACTCATGAAGGCTTTGTTCTAGATATATAGATGTGGTATTTGATAGATCTTTAGGTGAATAAAGCAAGGAACTTGTAAAGAACAAGTTTTTATTTGAAATATTCAAAGACAAATTCGTATGGTTTCAAAGGCCTATTTTGAAAACCCTTTTATCAACTTTAAAACTCATGATTTATGTGAAAAATGAAGGATATAGGTAATAGGTATCATTAAGTAGTGATTGTTATAAGTGAAAATGAGTTTTGATAGACTAATGTATAAACCAAGAAGTGGAATTTAGATGGAAAAATTTTGAGTTAGTAGTCAACATATGAAATTCGTAATTTTGAATATAGGTCATAAGAACACCTATCATCTAAGTCCAAAATAGAAGTTTTATATATCAAATGGATTCCTTAAGTAATAGGTATTTTAAAGTCTTAATTTTTGATGCATTAAACAAGTTTTTTCCAATGGAATCATTCAAAAATTTAATTTCAAGAAATTCGGATTTTTTTGGATGAATCCTATTTGATAACATATTTGCTAAGTGTAAAATGTAAGTTCTTATGTAGAAATGAAGGCTTGGGTAATAGGTATAATGAAGACTCAATTTAGATAAGGATAAATTGATTTTCTTAGGAAATAACTTCAAAACAAATGAGATAGTCAAAGTTAGGAATCTAGTTTTCATGAAAGTGGGTAGCCATGGATCTTCACAAATAAGAAGTTTCTAAATTTTCCTCTTTGTAAATAATGTCAAAGGCATGCATGCATCAAGTTCATATCATATCATTCATGATAGGAAATCATCAATATTGCATGTGTAGCTAAAACTATATGCTAGAAACATCACAAACAATCATAAATCTATTTTCGAAGTTGAAGTTTTCGAACGACCAGAACTGATGCCTTTGTTTCGTAACTTAAATGTTTTCAAAACTTGAAAATAATATTACGACTAGATAGATCTTTCGAAGTAGATAGAAATCGATATATTATATGCTTAATTCTAATTTAAAATGAGTTAGATATGGTCATTTAAAGTAGGACTTTATCTTATGCGGAAATTGACGAACTTAGTAGCTAGAATTGTTAAGTTATTAGAACCTTATAAGAAATACTCATTTCGGGTATTCCTTGTACTTAGGTGAATTGGAGGACGGATTTCTACTCCCCGAGGACTACTACGACTAGTGGATTTCTCTCCATAGCTGAGTGAGTTCATTTCTTAAATAGTTGTGCTCATGTATGTGCTTGTAATCGTAGTGGCATTAGAATTAGAAAAAGATAAAACTATGATGAGTTGTGATTTAATCTTGGTTGAATGAATAATAAGTATATCGAGACGAGACTTGTTGTAAATATCATTGTGTAAGCTAGTATAGACTTGAATTGTCTAAAATTCTCGATGATCGCATTTAATCTACATAATTAACATGCCATGATTATATGAATAAATTGTGCATGCATATCACGTAGTGAGTCACATTGCATTAGCTAATATACCTTTGGTGGGACAAAAGTATATTAGCGGAAGGCGAGAGGGCCTATGTTAACATTAAGAATGTGAGATCGCTTAAGTTAACGGATGTGGAGTAGGCACATAAAACTACAACAATAAAACAACAGAGGTTGTATAACTAAGAGAAAAAGATCGGGATGATGGTTGCATGACTTATGGACCAACCCACTCAAAATTGGAATTTATGGTTGCATGTCTTATGGACCATCCTAACCCCGAATGGAGGGCGTAAATCCATTCACATATGGCTCCCGGAAAGTCATATGCTTGTATGATCATTTTCTTGTGCATTTCATATGGCTGTTAATAACTTGTCTGTTATATACTATTATTGAGCATTATTTATCTGGGAATGAATCTCACTAAGCCTGTTAGCTTACACCCCGATAGTTTTGTTGTGGTGTTCCTATTTTTGGTTGTTCCGAGAAAATACTTTTCACAGGGTTATCTTTTGGTTAAAGGAGCTTTTGAAGAAGTTGAGACCTAGCTAGAGGCGTGGACATCTAGGAAAATCTCCTCGGTATAAACCTTAGTATTTGTAAACATGAATTTAGAATGGACGGACTTCCATTATTATTTTGGCGGAGGTATGCCCCCTTGACTTTTGTAAAGATTTAATTTATTTATCTCGTTATGATTTCTAATGCTAATGTATGCCTTCTTTAAACTATTCGATTCAAAGTGTGATCCTAAAAGTTGTGCAAGTACACCTTACACCCGATATATATAAATTTATGGGATGACTAAGGTTGTCATACTTAAGTTTAAATATCGAGTGTGGTGGACTGTCGTGTTTTGGGTACCCTTTAGGGCATGACAATATCGAAACCACAATTCGATTATATAACTACATTGTTCATATTATTTCTGTTATGTGTATGATATTGGTTGGTCGCTCTAAAGAATGTATGAATATTTTGACCTAAGCAAAAATTAAATTGGTCATGCATCACATCAGACACATTGCATTTGGTAGCGTGCTGCTCCTACGCAGGTCGGTCGATATGGTCTGATGACGACTCATTTGGATAACGAGACTGGTGTCAGAGCTCATTCATAGGGAACTAAGGCGCATTGGGGATGCATTCTATGGGTAAGCCTAACCGAGTCGAGTGCTATGAGCCGAGGGCTTGGGAACTAGCAGCAGTCGTGTAGACTTCAATACCATTCCTAACCCAAGATACGGAGGGCATAAATCTGTTCTGTGTGTGGGTTGTGGATATCCATACATTATTATTTGCTCATGTGTTTATTCATGCATAACATATGGATGATTATAACTTGCTTATTATGGTACGGAATTAAGAGAATTCTCACTAAGCTAGTGTAGCTTATACCCTAATAGATGTTTGAATAAACAGGTTAACGGGAGAAGGCTACTTGGGGACTGAGATGGTTGGAGCCGAATATAACTTCGGGATTTCGACAGGAAGCAAGAATGCGTGAAGATAATAGCTGGGTGCTATGAAATGTTTTGTAATAGTTTTATGTAGTGAAATCTTTTGATGAATTGTAATTGAAGTTTAATGATTTGTATTTTGAAGAATAGTGAATTGAATTTCCTTTATATTGTTACTCAAGTTGTATCAACATAAAATGTATTACTCCGATGTGTCTCCTTCATGTGTTAGACGCCTTGTATATAGTATGGAAGCCTTCGCGTGACTGAGGCGGTCATTCCTAGGCTTTAATATTGTGTACGACGGACTGCCACATTTAGAGTACCCCTCGGGGCGTGACATTTGATACTTAGAAAATTAAGGCTCAACTATACCTAGTCACTAAGGACTTCATTTCTTAGATAAAACTTTCATTTTGAGTTTGGAAAATAGGTGTTTTCATGCCATTACTCTATTATTTCGAATTTCTTAAAATGACAAACAACTCAAATTTCCCTACTTTATTTCTACTCCTTGTTCTACATGTTTTTCTTAGTAAATCCTATCTCAACTTATAAAAATCATTACTTGATGATATCTATGACCTATACTCTTCATTTTTCATATAAAACACAAGTTTTGGAGTTGATAAAAGGGCTTTTAAGGCATGGTCTTAAAACCATCCGAATTTAGAAATGGTTAGGATAAACTTAAATTTTATATTTTGTAATCTCTTCCTATTTTGAGAATCTACACTAGTAGATCTACCATTTACTTAACAAAAACATCTCCTATTGATACCTATTCCATAAGCCTGCCATTTTCTAAACAAATCTTTCATTTTGGTGTTGAAAAATAGGTTTTCAAAATTGGTCTTGGTTGAGATCCGAATTTACCAAATTTATTTTTGAACATATCTTTTGATAAAATCCATCTAAACTTAGGAAAAATCATCCTTTACATATCCTATCTTAAGAGCCTTCCATTTCTTGAATAAAAACTTCATTTTTGAGTTGTAAAACATGTTTTTAAACCATGTCTTGGCCTAAATCAGAAAATATGATTTTTATTTTTGAAAGTAACTTTTGAAAATCATCTTTGATTCTTGCAAAAAGAAGTCTTGATGATATACATCCACTAAATTTTCATTTTTTCAACTAAAATTCCCATTTTGAGACTTGGAAGAGGGTTTTTAAATATAGGTTTTGTCAAGATACGAATTTTACTATTTTTATTCAAGTTCAAATCTAAGATCTACACATAATATGAACATGAATATAAAAGAAATGCATTGTAGTAAACTATAAACTCATAGATCTAAACTTTACTCCTCAAAATCATTCATTTATGATATCTATTCCTTAAGCCCTTCATTTTAAATGAAAAATACACATTTTGAAGTTGAAAAATAGCTTTTCTAAATATAGTTTCCTTTTTATCCGAATTTTCAAAAATGATTTTTATTGAAACTAAAATGGATCTTGAGCTTTCTAAAACTTTTCTACTATCATCAAGCTATTAGAAGTTATTTAATAAAATAAATCGAAAGTCTAATAAACCTAAAACAATTAGATCTAGTTTACTATACTAGTTATTAATGCATGAACACTATGATGGTTATGTGAACGATGAATATATGCATAAATCATTAGCAATAACAAAATAATAACTCATATAACAAGATCTAAAACATAAACAAAATCAAAGCTATAAAAAAAGTTAGATCTACAAAATATAACTACTTTTAGCAAGAAAATAATAATGATATAAGAAAATAATTATGGATAAGAGGAGTGTTTCATTTTGGCATCATCATCCTCAGCTTTTAAGCTTATGGAAGGTCATTTGATGCATGAAACTCTCACTATACTTTACCTATATCATCTATGGAAGCTTAAGAAGAAAGTTTACTCAAATGATGTTCAAGAATGGAGTGTGGAAGCAAGATTTAGAGATGGGGGCAGATTGTATTCCTTGCAAGAACAAGGCTAAGAAAGGTTTAAAGAGAGAAAAAGAGAGAGTAAATGGTGTAGGGTTTCGAGCGGGGGGAGGGGTGGTGTGTGGCGCTGCACGTGAAATACAAGGGAGAGAGAGGGGGGTTTAGTTAGTTTATAACTTAAAATTTAAAAGTGTAACTTGTTTTATTTAATTTGCTAACTAAATGAGACTTTAATTCATTAAATAAATTAATAAAATAAAAAAAATGGATATTTTTAGGGATATGGTCAGCTGCCATTTGTGGGGAAATGGAGTGTATTATGAGTGAAAGAAAACTTGATTAATATGTAGAAGTGACAATTGAAGTATACTTCAAGTATGGGTTAAAGTAATTTTTATTAAGAAAATATATAAAATAAAATTAAGAAAAATATCTTTAAATGAGTGGTAGAATTTTTATAAATAAAATTAAATAATTATTTGAAATATTTTACTATTTCAACAAATATGTTACTGGTATGATCAAAGTACGTGAATATGAGCTATAATTAATATTTTTATAACTCGAAAAATTCAAAAAAATATTTTATGAAAATAAAAATATTTTTCAATTATTAAATTAATTTATTTTATTTTTAGTATCGGGTCTTAAACAGAAATTGATCCCGTAAAAGCCCAAAAATAACTAAATTTTAGAAAAATAAAATTTTTCTATGCTATATAAAATATTTATCTAAAAATATAAGGGTTTATAAGAATAATAAAATTGTATAACGAATAGTAGTGAATAGTACTAAAAGATTAGTTAATTACCGATATAATTGCCAAAATAAGATATTTTTAGTTATCGAAAAATTATAAAACTGATATTTTAGAAATCCTTATGAAAATACGAGTCTAACGGTACTAATGTTATATTTTTGATATCTGGAGCCCCAGGACATGCTTTTCAAAGTCTGTATCCGAACGGATTCGAAATAGATAAAAAATTTACCAATCTGATATTTTTAAGCGACCTTATATTACTACGAGCTATTCCACACACTTAAACTATACCTCGACCTCTAGGGTTAAGAGCGCAAGATTGCCGGACTTAAACTACTATATTCCACTTAGGGTTTCCGAGTGATTTTCTGGTTTAGATCTTTGAAAATTTGGAAACTGATATTTTATGTTTATACAGCATATTTAATTTGAGAAATTTATTTTAAATTTTATTTTTGTAAGTATTTAATATCTCTTAACGTTTTTGGAATTATTGAATTGGGTTTTATTTCCGAAGGTTAATCATTATTTACTTTTTAATAATTTGTTTTTGGATTCTATATTACCTGATTTTACAAGTTAAAGTTAAGTATGGAATTTGTCGTACGTAGTGGTTTTGAATGTAAAGACTGTTGAGTTCTTATTTTATTTTTAAGAATCTTATTTTTTCAAGATTAAGAAATTTCTGGATTCGTTCGTGATTTAGGACTAGTCAAAGTTCGTTTTTAATTTGGACTCATTTTTAGGGTTTATTTTCGTAGTTCATTTTGGAATTATTTACTGGAATTTTTCGGGGCTTACATCCTCCCTACCTTAAAGAAAGTTTTGTCCGCAAAACTTGTTGCGTGTGTATCATTTATTGAGAAGAGAATTGGAATTTCGAGTTATGTTTCTAGCACCAGTTTATGCCTTGGTTTGTATCTTTTCTAAATTTTGTATGATAGATATTTTATGAAATATAGCACATACAAATTAATAAGATTTGGCTTAGCGATTCCAACCTTCACTTACACGACTCTTTTAGAGAACGACACGGACTTGACTTGAGACCACATATGACTCACGACAACACGACCTTTCATGACTCGATTACTTTGACCAACGAAGGTTGTGGATTCGCTTCTCCATTCTTATGTAGCTGTATATACAATATTGTGCTTTGAGATCCATACTTCTTTAAACAATTAAGGTCATCATAGTTTTAAACTCTTATCATCGTGATCATCTTGATGGGGTTGAAATCAAGAATCTCATTACTTTATTGTAATTATTACTTATGAAGATCTTATGGAGTTTGGTAATTGAGATTTGATTTTGAAGTTTTAACTTTTGTGTAACGATCATCATAGATTTTCGATCTTTCAAAGTTCTTTATTTACGAGAAGTTGTATGAGGGGTGTTTTGGAATTTGTTAAATCAATCGAGTTTTTAGTTTCCATCATTAGCTCATACTAGCTTTTAATGGTCTGGAGCTTTCTTATTGATTTTGCCTCAACAAGATAAAGGAGTAAAAGTTTTCTTAAAATAGAAATTCTTCTCTAAAAATAAAAGTAGGAAGTAATTTTTCATAAAAACTTAAGAATTTATCTTAACAAACTTTTCAAAGAAATCTAGAGGAGTTCATAGGAATTTTTACAATACATACATACACTTTAAAATCATAAGATGGGAAGAAATTCTTGATTTAGACAAAAGTTTTACTAAATTCCACTTTTCATCAAATACTAGTTTGACAAACACCAAGAAATTTTCTTTCATAAAAATGGAATGATCTTAAGAAATAAGAAAATTGTTTCTATAAATATAGAATTATTACTACTTTTAAAAAGCATTAGAAAATAAGTTTAAGAAAAATAAAAATCATTCTTTTGAAATTAAAAAGACTAAGGACATAAAATTAAGTAAAAGAAAAATACTCATAACTTGAGATATTTTCTTGCAAGCTAAGAAGAAATTTTCAAAAGTTTCACTTTTCCAAAATCCTTAGAAGACACTACTTTTATCAAAAGTTCATGGTTTGAGAAAACTTCATTAATTTCATACATTTGATATGAGTCAATAAATATATGTAAATACATTTCAAAGGTTTTGCAAACCATTATAATATCTATCTCTTTGATATGAGTTTTGTTTTAAAAAGAGGAATATAAGTTTTGTGAAATTCGTGGTGAATCTGATCACCACTACTTCGTAGCTCAAATGACTTATTTTGGTGAAAATAGCTTTAGAAATAAATAGATCTTTTCGAATAGGTAGAAAATGATATATAATATGCGAAATTCCAAGTTAAAATGAGCAAGTTATGGCCATTTTAAGTTGTAATTTCCTCCAATCCAATTTTACCATGAATTCAAGATAGATTTAGAATCTTCAAAAATAGAAATTCTATGAAAGAATCATTTTGGGTATTTCATCTTGTCTAGGTGGAGAAGGAACCAATATCGCTTTCCTAGAAGACTACTTCGACTAGGAGAGATCATTATGGAGTGAGTTAATCTCTTACTAGTTACATTTCCTTATTTGTGCTTATAGGTAGTAGCACTAGAAAATAAGGAAAAGATAAACGAACAAATGTTGTGTGATTTGAATTCATGACTGATTGAATAAAAGTTAAGAATATCAAAAGAGGAATTGATGAATAATTTATGTTTTCTTATAATGATATGATGAATATTGTTTTGATCGCCTTTAACTTGAACTCAACATTAATTGATTAAACCTATATTGAAAATAATTCATGCATATCATATTAGTGAGTCACATTTATTTTCACTGCTATTCTTCGTGTAAGGAAGTGAGGAGTTGTAGTGGTTGCTAGTAGGAGCCAGAAAGTCTACATGGGCAAGCAGAAGTCGAAAAGTCTACAGGACAAGTAGGAGCCATGCTACACATGGTTTTTAGTTAATCTTGTGTATTTTTTTTACTCATGTGATTGGTGCATTCTCATATGAATGTTTAAATACTTGTGTGATTTATGGAAATGTTTTGTAGATGGGAGTTATCTCACTAAGCTAGTTTTGCTTATACCCCTATAGCTTTTCGTTACAGTATGAATACTTATGGTTGGCACCAAGGAGCCCCGTTTGTCAGGTATGAGCCAAAGCTACTAGGAGTTTTTGGGAGAAGTTATATGTATTTAGTTTTGAACATAGACTTCTAAGAAAAATCTCTATAGTAAACTCATGGTATATTTTGATGATGGCTTAGTTAAATAAGACTATTTAGAACAAGGGAATACCCCTAAGAAGTTATAAGAGACGTTTATGCCAAATGAATATTACATGTTTATCTATATAAGTTCTTGCATGCTTTTATTATCTGCTTAAATATAATACCCCTGTGAGTCTCCTACTATCTTGGAAGCACGCCTTGCATATGATATCGAAGCTTTTGCGTGACTAAGGTTGTCATTCATTAGCTTTAATATTATGTGCGGCGGACTGCCACGTTTAGGATACCCTCTGGGGCGTGACAATTTAAGTTGGTATCAGAGCGTAAGCTTTAAGATAAAAGATAGTAGAAATAGACTTTAAGATAGATAATAAGAAGCTAGAACTTGAGCTTAAGATCTGATCATATTTTTGCTCTATTGAATAGTTGACCTTCCTTAAAGTAAAGGAAAAATTCCCGAAATTTCCTTAAGAACCCAGATGAGACTTTTGTGAACTACCGCCTTAGGTTAAGAGTCCTTTGTGAAGAATTTGCATTAGTAGGAAGACCACGAACCTCCAGGGAGATGTTTAAGCTATGGAGGAAAGGTTTGAAATATTCCCTAAGGAGGAATCTGGCTGAAGAGCTGAGATTTGATGCCCTTAGGAGACAAAGGTGGAGTGATGTGGAGGTGATCTATGTGGTAGAAAGGATGATGATCTTTATGTATAGGGAGACCATGCTATAAGAAATGACCTTTATCTTAAAGAACGAAGGAACCCGAAAGATCCCAGACTTTCGAACATGGAACGAGTTAGGACCCCCCTACATTTATGTGCATGGTGAGTTGGCAGACCACAACAACTTGCTGAAAGCTGATGTGGAAGAACATTTCTACTGGTATGCCACCTATAAACGTATCGTCCCAATGCCATTGGAATGCAGCACCCAACCAAACTCCATCGGAATGCAATTGGATGTAATTTCGGATGAAGATTTCATTATAAGAGATGCCCAGGAGAATGAGGGAAATGGAGAAACGGAAGAAGATCCCGAAGAAAACCCAAATGAGGACCTAGAACCTAAGAAAACTCCATCTGTAAACCCCCAAAGTTTTGAGATCAATTAAGCTTAAACCCTAATTAGAAAGTCAACCGGAAATCCTAAAGTCAACAAAACTCTAGTCAAACTAACTGTTCAAGTCCAGCATTCCCATTTAAACAACCCTAAGAAAGTAAGTAAGAGATTAGTATATAGAATAGTTCGTAATAACCTGAGAAAGCTTAAAAATATAAGAATAGTTAAATCGCGATTCATTTTGAGCACGATCGGACATAGTTTTCGAAAAGTGTGTCACGAGGCTTAGAATAGTAAAAATATTCCTGATATATCTTTAGATTCGTAAAAATATAAGGTTTTCAAAAATATCAATTTCATAATTTTTCGGTAACTAAAAATATCAGATATCGCAATTATACACGTATTTTTTTACTACAGGTACTTAAATTTTCATGTCTATTTTACATTACACTATTTATTACTATTCTACACTATTTATCTATCTCTACATTTTTTTTACAACCTACTCTTACAAACCATACCTCTATTTTTTAACAATTTTCATTTCCAATACAACTTCACATCTTTCATATCTTACTTTTCATTAACAAAAATACAAAAAAATAAATTTCTCTCCCTCTCTACACTCAAAGTAGCGCTGGTCATGCCCCTCCTTCTCCTCAAATTGTTTCAATTTTCATTTATTTAATTAACACAAATTTCCTCCCACATTTTCCTATAAATATCCCCTCTTCCTTCCACCTCCTTCACACCTTCCATACACTAAAATTACTCTATAAAAATCTCTACATAAACTTTTTCAAGTTTTCTCTAGTTTCTACTTCTTCTATAGGTAATAGTTTTAGCTTTCTAAATTGTTCATTTAATTAGTATGAGCTTAGTGTGTGTTTTCTAAACCATGAAGGTTAAAGAAAGCAACAATAAGTTCATATTTTGTTTTTGTTCATGAATCTAATTTCTTTTATGTTGCTTTCATATATTTACTTAACTAAATATATCTATGTAGCTATATATGTCCTGCCCCGAAAGATACCCTGAACGTAGCAGTCCGCCGTACACAATATTAAAGCCTAAGAATGACCACTTCGATCACGCAAAGGCTTCCATACTATGTACAAGGCATCTAACACATAAGGGAGACACATCGGAATGATCCATTTTATGTTGATACAATTGAGTAACAATGTAAAGGAATTAAAATCCACTATACTTTTGATACAAACCACTATACTTCAAAATACAAATCATTCAACTTCAATTACATTCATCCACAGACTTCCCTACATAAACTATTACAAGACAAATCATAAAACTAGCTGATAACTTCAACATTCTCATTTCTTACTGGAATCCCGAAGCCATTCTCAGCTTCAACCATCTCGGTCTCCACTTTGCATTCTTGAGATAACCTGTCCATTTAAACAACTATTGGGGTATAAGCTATACTAGCTTAGTGAGAATTCCCTTAGTTCCGTACCAGAACAAGCAAGCATTAATCAATCATATGGTATGCATGAACAAACATGTGAGCAAGCAAATATGTATGGGTATCCGGAATCCACACACAGAACGGATTTACGCCCTTCGTATCTTGGGTTATGGATGGTATTGAAGTCTACACGACTGTTGCTAGTCCCCAAACCCTCGGCTCATAGCACTCGCCTCGGCTAGGTTCACACATGGAATGTATCCCCGATGCGCCTTAGTTTCCTATGAATGAGCTCTGATCCCGGGTCTCATTATCCAAACGAGTCCTTAAACCATACCGATCGACCTGCGTAGGAGTAGCACTCTACCAAATGCAATATGTCCGATACGATGCATGATCAATTTGCTTTTTGCTTAGGTCAATATATTTATACATTCTTTAGAGTGACCAGCCAATATCATACACATAACAAAAATAATATCAACGGTGCAGTTATCTAATCAAATCGTGGTTTCGATATGCTTTAGTATTCTTTGGCATACATTCATCACAGCCTCATCATATATCCCATCCCCATTCGTATCAATTTTTATCTTGTTCATATAATCTAATGCAACTAACTATAAGCACAATCAAGGTAACAAAACAAGGAGAAAACTCACTCGGCCATTAAATCACCGGTCTTCTAGTAATAATAATCTGGTAGTAGGGAATCGTCGAATTCGGGATCACCTAAAAAGGAAGAAATACTCTAATAAGTATTTCAACTCAAACTAATCTAAACGATTTTATATGAACTATCAAATTCGTAATTCTCGTCCTAAGCGGGAACTCCAACTTAAAACGGCCATAACTTGATCATTTTAACTCAGAATCTCGCAAATTATATATCGATTTCTATCTACTTCAAAAGATCTATCTAGTTATAATATTATTTTCAAGTTTTGAAGACTTTGAATTTTCGAAAAGTTTGGATCAGATTAGGGCAACAACAATTTCAATTTCCGAAAAATAGCTTCGTAAATGTTTGTAATGTTCCTTCTATATAAATTAGCTATACATGCAATATGAGTGTTTCCTAACATGAATGCATGAAATGAGTTTCATGTATGCATGATCTTGATGATTTTTGGTAAAAGAAAATTTAACTCCTTATTTTGCAAGACTTCAACTATAACTACTTTTTGAAAATCTATTTTCTAACTTTGATCATTTCCATTTGTTTTGGATTTATTACTTAAGAAAATATAATTATTTTTGTCAAAATTGAGTCTTCATTATATATATTACTTATGACCTTCATTTCTTCATAAAAATTTCCATTTTACACTTGTAAACATGTTTTCAAGTGGGGTTGATTCCAAAATCCGAATTTGGTAAAAATTGGTTTTTGAGTGATTCCTTTGAGTAAAAATCATTTGATATTTAGAAAATTAGGGCTCAATCATACATAACCACTAAGGACTTCATTCTTACACAAAAATTTGCATTTTACACTTTGCAAATATGTTTTCCAATATGATTTACTCAAAAATCCGAATTTTAGAAAATCCACTTTTTGAATGATTCATTTGGGAAAAACTTGTTTAATGCATTAAAATTTAAGACTTTACTACATCTATTGTCTAAGGACTTCATTTAACACATAAAACTTGCAATTTGAGCTCAAATACTAAGTGATTACATATGCATATCTTAAATTACGAATTTGACAATTTGATCACTAACTCAAATTTTTCCATTTTAATTCCATTACTTGTTTTACACATTACTCATGCCTAAACTCATTTTAACTTGTAAAAATCATTACTTAATGATACTATTACCTATATACTTCATTTTTCACATAAAACATGAGTTTTGGAGTTGATAAATGGGTTTTAAAAATTGGTCTTGGTTGGGATCCGAATTTAGAAAATTTATTTTTGGTCATATCTTTTGATAAAATCTATCTAAGCTTATGAAAATCCATTCCTTACATATCATATCTTATGAGCCTTTCATTTCTTAAATAAAAACTTCATTTTTGAGTTGGAAAACATGTTTTTAAAATATGCCTTGCCAAAATCCGAAATAAGATTTTTATTTTGAAATAACTTTTGAAAATCACATTGATTCTTGTAAAAAGAAGTCTTGATGATATACATATATTAAGCCTTCATTTTCTTAAGTAAAAATTACATTTTGACACTTGGAAAGTGGTTTTTAAATGGGGTCTTGCCAAAATACGAATTTCACAAATTTTGTTCAAGTTCAAATCTAAGATCTACATAATATGAACATACATAAAAGAAACCCATGGTAATAACTATAAACTCATAGATCTAAACTTTACTTTCAAAATCATTCATTTATGTATCTATACCCTAAGCCCTTCATTTTAAATGAAAAATACATTTTGAAGTTGAAAAATCACTTTTCTAAATATGGTCCATTTTCATCCGAATTTTCAAAATTATTTTGTTGAAAATAAAATAGATCTTGAGTTTCCTACAACTTTCCTACCATCATCATGTTAGCAAGTTGTTCATGAACATAAACAAAGTCTAATGCATTTATGAACTCAAAACACTAGATCTAGTCTTTTAAACTAGTTTAAATGCATGAATCACTAAGATGAATATGTGGATGATAGATCTATGCATAAATCATAAGAAATAACAAATATAACAACTTAAATAACAAGATCTATGGCATAAACAAAATCAAAGCTACAAAAATTTAGATCTACAAAATATATCAACTTTAAACAAGAAAATAATTGAAATACAAGATAATAAAAGTAGAGAAAAGGAGTGTTTCATTTTTGGCATCATCATCCTAAGCTTTTAAGCTTATGGAAGGTCATTTGATGCATGAAACCTTCATTACACTTTACCTATATCACCTATGGAGCTTTGGGAAGAAGATTTGCTTAGAAATCTTTAAGAATGAAGTGTGGAAGCCATGAAAGAAGGGGCAGCTTGTTTTTCATGGAAGAACAAGAGAAAATGAAGAAGAAAGAGAGGAAAATGAGAGAGAAAAGTTAATGAATGAAAGAGGGAAAGTGAGTAAATGAAGGAGTGAGAGAAAATGAGTGTTTTAATGAATGAAAGAAGAGAAAAAAAAAATAAAACAAGGCAGCCAAAGGGAGAGGGGGCTGCTACACGTGAAAAGAGAGGGAGGAGAGAGAGGGTTTGATGAAATTTGACTTGAATTTGAATTATGTAATAAATGTGTAATGTAACTTTCTTAAAAAGGAGTGGAAAAATAATTAATTTGGTCAAAATGGAGTATATGAAGGACAATGGCAGCCATAAAGGAGTCAAAAATCTGCCATGAATAGATATAATGAAGTGTAAAAAGATTGAAGTGAAAAGAAAGTGATATGTGTAAGGTGTACTTGAAGGTATGGGTTGTAAAGGTACTTTTTTTAATAAAATAAAACAAAATAAAATAAAATTAGAAAAATTATTCCAAATACTTGTAGCAGATTTTTCATAATTAAAATCAAATAATTATTTGAATTATTTTCGTATTTTAACAAATATGTTACCGATATGATCAAAATACGCGAATATGGGCTATAAATAATATTTTTATAACCCAAAAAATTCTAAAAAATTACTTTATGAAAATAAAATATTTTTGAAATGTTTTTCAATTATTAAATTAATTTATTTTATTTTTAGTATCGTGTCTTAAACAGAATCTGATCCCGTAAAGACCCGAAACGAACTAAATTTTAGAAAAACAAAATTTTCTATAACATATAAAATATTTATCTAAAAATATAAGGCTTTATAAGAATAATAAAATTTTGTATTGAAATAAAAATAAATAGTGCAAAAGTTTAATCAATTACCGGTAATAATGGAAATACGATAAAAATGTTATAACTGTAACTTTTATAACCGAAAAATTATATAACTGATATATTTAGAAATCTTATGAAATTACGAGTCTAACGGTACTATTGGTATATTTTGGATATCTCGAGCCCCGGGACACGCTTTTCGAAGTCTGTATCCGAACGGGTTCGAAATAGGTCAAAAATTTACCAATCTGATATTTTTAAACAAACTCATATTACTATGAGCTATTTTACATATTTAAACTACATCTCGGCCTCTAGGGCTAGGGGCGCTAGATTGTCGAACTTAAGCTATTGTATTCCGCTTGGGGTTTCCGGGTGATTTTCCGATCTAGATCTTTGCCAATTCGGAAATTGATATTTTATGTTTATATAACATATTTACTTTAAGAATTTTATTTTACATTTCATTTTTATAAGTATTTAATATCTCTTAATGTTTTCGGAATTCTTGAATTAAGTTATATTTTCGAAAGTCAATCATTATTTACTTTTTTAATAATTTGTTTTTGGGCTTTATATTACCTTATTTTATAAGTCGAAGTTAAATATGGAATTTTTCGTACGTCGTGGTTTTGAATTTGAAGACCACTGAGTTCCTATTTTATTTTTAAGGATTTTCATTTTCTCATGATTAAGAAATTTTTTTGGATTGTTCGTGATTTAGGATTTGTCGAAATTTGGTTTTAATTTGGAGTGATTTTTAGGGTTTATTTTCGAAGTTCATCTTAGAATTATTTATTGAAATTTTTCGGGGCTTATAATATATATCTTTTAGAGCATATAAGCTTCTTTTGTTTTGTAATTTATTTACTTTCCTTGCAATTTATTTACTTTCATATTGTTTTTAAGACTAGTCTTTCTAGTCTTAGACTTGTCCTCATCAAGTCAAAACATTCTTTTTTTCTTTTTGGGACTAGTCTATTCTTAGTCCCTGGATACCTTGATGAAGCTAAGGTTCTAATACTTGATATATTCTTTACTAGCTTATTTCTTTAATTATTGTGTCTTTCTTATGTTTTCATAATTTTATGATTCATATTCATAATCATGCATAAACATAATGATTTTGTCTCAACAAGATGAATGAGGAAAAGTTTTCTTAAAATAGAAATTCTTCTCTAAAACTAAAAGTAGGAAGTAATTTTTTATAAAAACTTAGGATTTTATCTTAACAAACTTTTCTAAAAATCTAGAGGAGTTCATAGGAATTTTTACACTACATACATGGAAAGAAATTCTTGAGTTTTACTAAACTTCACTTTTTCATTAATACTAGTTTGACAAAAGAAATTCCTTTCATAAAAATAGAATGTTCTTGAGAAATAAGGAAATTATTTCTATAAATATAAAATTGTTATCACTTTTAAAAAGTATTAGAAACTAAGCTTAGAAAATAAAAATCATTCTTTAGAAATTTCAAAAGACTAAGGAAATGAAATTAGGGAAAAGGAAAAAAATATTCATTGAGATATTCTCTAGCAAATAAGAGGAATTTTCAAAAGTTTCACTTTTCCAAAATCTTTAAAAGACTTTACTTTTATAAAAAATTCATGGTTTGAGACAACTTCATTAATTTCATACATTTGATATGAGTCAATAAATATATGTATGTACATTTCAAAGACTTTACAAACTACTATAATATCTATCTCTTTATTCTTTAATATGAGTTTTTGTTAAAAGAAGGAAAACAAGTTTTGTGAAAATTCATGGTAAATCTGGTCACCTCTATTTCGGAACTCAAATAACTTAGTTTGATGAAAATCGCTTTATAAATAGATAGATCTTTTCAAGTACGTAGAAAATGATATATAATATGCAAAATTTCGAGTTAAAATGAGCAAGTTATGGCTATTTTAATTTGGAATTTCCTCCAATCCGATTTTACCGTGAATTTAAGATAGACTTAGAATCTTCAAAAATAGAAATTCTATGAAAGACTCATTTTGGGTATTTCATCTTGTATAGGTGAAGAGGGAACCGAATCGCTTTTTCGAAGGACTACTTCGATTAGGAGTGATCGTCATGGAGTGAGTTAATCCTTTACTAGTTATGTAAGCCCTGGAAAAATTCTAGTAAATAATTCCAAAATAAACATTGAAAATAAACTCTAAAAATGACTCCAATTTAAAACCAAACTTCAATTAATCCTAAATCACGAATGAATCTAGAAATTTCTTAATATTGAGAAAATGAGATTCCTTAAAAATAAAATAAGAACTTAAAAGTCTCTAAATTCAAAACTACTACGTACGACAAATTTCATACTTAACTCTGAATTGTAAAATCGAGTAATATAGAACCTAAAAACAAAATTATTAAAAAGTGAATAACGATTAACCTTTGGAAATAAAACCCAATTCAATAATTCTGGAAATGTTAAGAGATATTAAATACTTACAAAAATAAAAATTAAAAATGGATTTCTCAAATCAAATATGTTGTATAAACATAAAACATTAGTTTCCAAATTGGTAAATATCTAAACTAGAAAATCACCCGGAAACCCTAAGTGGAGTGCAGTAGTTTAAGTCCGACAATCTCACGCTCATAACCCTAGAGGCCGAGGTGTAGTTTAAGTATGTAGAATAGCTCTTAGTAATATAAGGTCGCTTAAAAATATCAAATTGGTAAATTTTTGACCTATTTCGAACCCGGTCGGATACAGATTTTGAAAAGCGTGTCTCGAGGCTTGAGATATAAAAAATATACCATTAATACCGTTAGACTCGTATTTTCATAAGGATTTCAAAAATATCAATTTTATAATTTTTCGATAACTAGAAATATCTGATTTTTCAATTATATTCGTATTTTATTACTACCAATAATTAACTATTCTTTTAGCACTATTCACTACTATTCATTACATAATTTTATTATTCTCATAAACCCTTATATTTTTAGAAAAATATTTTATATATCATAGAAAATTTTGTTTTTCAAAAATTTAATTTGTTTCGGGTTTTTTACGAGATCAGTTTCTTAAGCATCCATAGATACTATAGGTTGATTATATGGAGGTATCATGCATCAAAGGACTCTCCATAATGCCTAAAGGCTAGAAATGATGATGCCAAAACTTTGAAGCACTCCTCTTGTTCATGATCTATAATGATGTTGCTATTTTTTTGTCTTTAAGACTTTATTATCTTCATATTTATATCATACTTTGTAGATCTAAATTTTTATGAAGCTTTGGTTATGTTTAGATCTATAGGTTTAGGGCTTACTACCATGCATTTCTTTTATATTCATGTTCATATTTTGTGTAGATCTTGGATTTGAACTTGCATAAAAATGGTGAAATCCGTATCTAAGTAAGACCCTGTCACACCCCAACGAGTATCCTAAACGTGACAGCCCGCCGTACATAATATTAAAGCTCAAGAATGACTACCTCAGTTACTCGAAAGCTTCCATATCGGTTCAAGGCGTATACTCACAACAAAGGAGAGACCGTTGAAGTAATGCATTTTCAGATATTGGCAGCGGAACATACAAAATAACACTTAATATATAACATAGAAACATAAGGTCTTACAACTTCTAAGGGGCATTCCCCCGATAAATATGTAGCAAGATGGTTCTACTGAATATAACATAACTAAAGCTAGAAGATTTTAGAAGAAATTTACTCTATAACTTCAAAATAGAATTCCTCCAAAAGCTTCTCAAATTAAGGATTCTACCCGGGAAATCAAGGTGGTCTCGGGTGCAAAAGATAATCCTGCAATATCAAAAGTCTATAGGAGTATAAGCATGACTAGCTTAGTGAGATATTCCTTACGCAACAGTACTCAGAACAAACAAGCAAACAAGTTTATTAATTCAAGCATATGAAATGCAACAACCATATGAACAAACATTATATACGATTATCCAGTTTCGTATGTATGATGGATTTAACCCTCCATCGTGGTTAGGGAATGCTTTGAACTGGGCCCCGAACGACCTCCTTAAAGTTTGCGCGCATCTTGGGGTTCCAACGAACCGTACTACTAGTCCCCGGGCTTTCCATACCCAAAGCAATCGATCCGGCTCAGCTACACCTTGAGGCCATAGTCCCCGAACATCTTAACCTTCAAGATGTAGCTAGGCAGCTTACCTTTCCGGTCCTACGCTGAGGAGTAGTAGCAAAACTTCGAAATGATATTCTAAGTGACATGCATGAGCAATTTATTATATGGGGATTTCAATATGACATTAAATCATTTAAAGCGATTAAACAATATTTGCACACATAACAATACATACATGGAAGCATTTATATCAATCACAAATCGGATTCCGATATACTTATTGTTCATTGATCGCACACAACGATTCACATACATAGTTCCTACGATATCCCACAGGCATATCAATTTTATCTTTTCCTAACATCTAGTGCTCTATTTTACAAGCACATGCGCGAATACATAAGCATAAAGGAAACTTACTCGTCCATGGCGATCTAGGAGTCGAAGTAATCCTCGGGAAAGACAAGATCGTGATCCTCAACACCTAAACAAAAGAAATACCCAACATGAGTATTTCATCCAAGATCTATTCAAATTCTATAATTCTATCTTAGAGAATTCGTAAAAAAAAATCGTATGAAATGGAAATTCCAACTTAAAATGGCGATAACTTGCTCATTTTAACTCGGAATTTCGCATATTATATTCCGAATTCTACCTACTCGAAAAAATCTATCTATTTCTAAGGTTATTTTTATCAAAAGAAGTTATTTAGGTCTTGGAATAGAAACGTACAGATTTGATACGAATTTTCAAAAATAGAGTTTTCAAACTTTCTTCGTTCAAGAATTGTTGTACAAAATTATAGATATATTGTATGGTTGATATATATATACTCAACCATATGCATGAATTTAGTGATATTGTCTCAACAATAATCTTGTAAAACAATTATGTCTTAAAAAGTGAGATAAGCTTAAGACTTATAAAGAAATAAATTTTGTTTTTGGAAAATTTCCTAAATTATCATAAGTGAGTATTTCCTTCTTTAACTTCATTTCTTAGTTAAATTTGCAAAAAGAAATCTTAATCTTCTAGGATTCCCATAACTTTATTTCTAGTGTTTGGGGAAACATAGTCTTTCTAAATACTTTATGGTTATATGTTATAAAGTTAGATCCACTTTTAAAAGAAATGATCTTATAAGTTAATTTTGAAAAACTTATCTAGACTTTAGTGTTGGTGGAAAATTTCGACAATTGAATTTAAGAAATCCTTTGTTTAGGTTTAAAGAAACTTTCTTATTTGTTTGAAAAGAGAATTTATGATAACTTTACTTTATGTATTTCTTGGTAAAACCACATATTATTACTAAAACTTGAGCTAACTTATCTAACTTTAGAAAAATATTTATTTAAGATAAAATTTCAAGTCTTTAAGGAAAATAATTTCTTATATGTGACAAAATTTATTTTTAAAGAGAGTTCTTATTCTTATTTTTATTACTTAAGAAAACTCATTTCTATTATGATTGAGACAATAACAACTTGCTCATGCATAAATAAGAATATGTAGCTATAAAAACAACATAAATAAAATAAGAGCATAAAAGTAAAGTCAAGTATTGGGAACCTTAGCTTTATCAAGGTATCCCGGGACTAAGAATAGACTAGTCCTCAAAAGAAAAGCAAAGCAAAGAAAGAAAATTGTTTTGACTTGATATGGACAAGTCTAGAACTAGAAAGACTAGTCTTAATATTTGCATAAAACAAGTAAATAAATAAATTGCAAGACTTGAAAATAAATAAATAACAAATGAGCTTATATGCTTTAAATAAATATATATACATAATATACATAATACTTATATAAGTTAGGTTAGAAACAATAATAACAATATCAACATAATAGTAACATAAAGAAAATAAGAACATGAACAAAAACAAAACATGAATAAATTGTTGCTTTTTTAACTCAATGAGTCTAAGAAACATACACTAAACTCATGTTAAGTTATATGAACATGATGAGTATATGAGAGAAACTTTTACCTAAGGTTTATGTCTTGGTTGAAGAAGAAAAGAAATAGGTTGTAGTATTATGTGAGAATGGGTTTTCTAAGGAAAAGAGGGAACTTGAGAGAGATGTTGGGAGAGAGATTTTATGGAGTGATTTTGAGAGAGTTTTAGTATGAATTTTTGTTGTGTGAAAGAATGAAAGAGGAATGGGGTATTTATAGATTTTTGGAGTGGAAATTAGTGTAATTAAAATTAATTAAAATTGAAATAAAAATGAGAGGAAGAGGGCATGGGGGGGCGCCGGTTTTGGCTTAAAGAGGGGATAATTGATTTATTTTGTTTGTTTTGTATTAAAAGAAGTAATGTGTAAGGTATGATGTGATTAAAGTTGTTTGGGGAAGGTAAATTATAAGGTATAGGTATGGTAGAGTGTAAGAAAAAGTAGAGATAGGTGAATAGTAATGAATAGTAAAAAAGTACTATGAATAGTAGACTAGACAATTAAAATACCTGTAGTAAAGAAAATACGCGTAATTAAGCTATATCTGATATTTTTAGTTACTGAAAAATTCTAAAACTGATATTTTTGAAAATCTTATATTTTTACGAATCTATTGGTGTTGTCGGAAAAATTTCACTATCCAGTGCACCGGGGCATGGTTTTCGAAAACTGATCCCGATCGGATCCGAAGGACACTAGAAAATTACGAAACTGATATTTTTGGGCTTCCCTATATAATTACGAATCATATTCCACAATTATTTCAATTTTGTTTTCTAGGGTTTAAGAAAACGGGATTGCCGGATCTAAATTCACTAGACTAAAAATAGAACTAGGTTAATTTTAGGGTTTCGTTTTAACTTCCGGTTCTTAGGGTTTACTAATATTATTGAAAAATCTAGGGGCTTACAGACCCATTTTTAAAAACCACTTTCCAAGTGTCAAAATGAAATTTTTACTTGAGATAATGAAGGCTTAATGTAAACCCTGGTATTCTCAGTAGTTAGGAAACCTCGGGAGTTGGAAGCGAAACCCTAATCCGGACCAATTCAAGTCTAGTAAGAGAAGCTTAGGAACCCTAAATCCGGCTTTCCTTCGGTTTCCTAATAAAAGAAATTTTATAAAGTAAATGAAATTGAATTATTGTTCTAAAGCGTATTTTAGGCCTTTCAAAGTTTTAAATTCGGGAATTTTTCAATTCTGGGCCTTCCCGAGCCTAATTACGGAAAAGCGTGTCCCGAGACCACGAACTCAGAAAAATGTTCCGAAATATTCACTAGAACTGTAATTTTATAAGGATTCCAAAAATACCAATTTCATAATTTTCTGGGCTATAAAAATTACAGTTATAGCCTTTTCCCGTGTTTTCGTTACAACCGGTAAAATAGATGTCTTGTCTACTATTCACAAGTACAACCTACAGTACACACTACCCATACCCTATTCTTACATCCTTACAACTACTCATTTCAATTTTCTTTTCCAAGAAATTTTGTCTCTTAAATAATTATCCCATTTATTATATTTTAATTATCTAAATTACAAAAAATCAAATTTCACACACACACGCTCCCCCCCCCCCCCCCCCAGATGGCAGGTGCTGTCACGCCCCGAGGGGTACCCTAAACGTGGTAGTCCGCCGTACACAATACTAAAGCCTAGGAATGACTACCTTAGTCATGCAAAGGCTTCCATATTGTGTACAAGGCATACATCACAACCAAGGGGACGCATCGGAGTAGCGCAATTTACATTGATAATAATTAAGTAACAAGGCAAAGAGAATACTTATCATAAAACATACATATTTCATCTCAAGTCTTAGAGGCATAACCTACTTCAAATAAATATACATTACTTATCATATAGGTCATTTCATATAAAGATCCTTACAACATTACTTCATCTTATGATCCCATCTCCTTCGTCGAAGCTTAACCATCCATCCATGACTTCCTTAATGTCATGATTCTCAATTTAAGCCACTGGTATACCTGTTTCAACAAATCTATAGGGGTATAAGCTACAACTAGCTTAGTGAGATATTCCTTTTCATTCGCACCATATTTTCAAACAAGTTTATTTATTTAATCACACATATGCTATGCATACAATACAACAATCTCATGATTACGCGAATATATATAGTCATCCGGAAACCATATATAGAACGGATTTACCCCTCCGTATCAAAGGTTAGGGAATCGGGGTTGAAGGTCCTCGACCTTCTACTGCTAGTCCCCAGGTCCTCACCCACAGCGTTCGGTTGGCTCGGCTCCGAACCTAGAGTCGCTTTCCCCGAGCGATTTGGATTCTCCAGGAAGGAACATGGCCCGTGGCACCGCACGATCACAGCCAATCCAACTCTACGCGTAGGAGTAGCAGCCTTCAGAAATAGATGTGACTCGATGGATGCTATGCGTGAACGTTTTATTGTTCTTAGGTCAAACCTTATTAAGGTTTATTAGGGGCGATCAACCAATTTAGTAACAATAAACAATTATACAAGTAAGTAAACGAAATTATTTAACAAGCAGATCGAAGTTGCAATATTCTTAATTCTCAATTCACGCATAAACATAGAATCATATATATACGCATAATCCCGAAATCCCCAAATATATTTGTTTTTATCTTTTCTTAGTATACTAATGCTACTACATTATAAGCACAAGCAAGGTAACGAAATTAGAAGGAATAACTCACTCGTCCATTTTGCTATCTCCTTAGTCGTAGTAATCCTCGGGTAGGGTATTCTTGTATCCTTCATCACCTAGACAAAAGAAATACCCGGGATAAGTCTTCCATGAATTTCTATTCTTGGAGATTCTAAACTTTACTTAAAATCGTATAAGAAGAAATTCCAACTTAAAATGGCCATAACTTGCTCATTTTAACTCGGAATTTCGCATATGATATACCGTTTTCTACATATTCGAAAAGTTCTATCCATTTCTAAACTTATCTTGGTCATAAAAGGTCATTTGGGTTCCGGAAACGTTAGGTACAGATTTAAAACGAATTTTCTAAACTTTTGCAAAAATCCATTTTCTAGCTCGACTCCATTTTAAAGAAAATCCTTTTGTAACAATATAAATATATTTTTGATAAACACTTTTTAATATATAGGTATGCTCACTTTATATGCAAAAATCCTAATGGTAATGTCTCAACAATTTATTTCATAAAACAATTTATTTAAACCTTAGTTTTGAAAATTTCCTTTCAAGTATCTAAAGAAACTTCATATTTTTCCTAGGTTGTTATAAATGAGTATATTCTTATTTTATTTTCTTCATTTCTTCTTCCAAAACAAGTTGAATTTTTCCTTAATCCTTTAGTCTTGTATTAAATTTTCCTTCTAGTGATTAAAGTTTAAATTCATCAAAAGTATATTAAGCTGATAAAAACCTTTTTATAAATTTTTTTGTATTAGGATGGTTTTTAGAAAATGAATCTTGTCTTCTTATATTTATTTCTAAAATATAAGCTTTTGTTTTCTAAATTGTTCTTTCTTTCTTTCTTTGAAAAGAATCATCTTTATCGATAAAATCCATTATTGCTAACCTTACTTTATTTATATTCTTTTGAAAACAAGTTCTTTCTTTTAGAATTTAAAAATCATTACTTTTCCTAAGTGGGTTCCTTATGAGTTGATATTTATATTAACTTTGAAAACTAGTTTGTTCCTTAGTTTTAGAAAAGAATTTAAGTCTCAAACTTTCAATATGAACGATTTATTTTTCTAAAAACTTATTACCATAAAATACAAGGAAAATATTTATTTATGTTTTCTTGGTAAAACTATCTTTGTTATTTAAGAAAACTTGAGAAAACTTGTATTATTCTATTTCTAGGTTGTTGATAATAACTTCATGTTTTTTGGTAAATCATATAATTTGGAAACTTAGCTTTGAGTTTATTTAGTAAAACAAGATTCTATTTTAGACTAGTTGAGACATTAACATTATGCAAATGCAAGTATCATGAGCATATAAAAATAAGAACAATAAGAAAATACTAAAAATAATTAATGAGCAAGAAAATAAAATATCAAGCATTGGGAACCTTAGCTTCATCAAGGAATCCCGATCAAGTATTGGAGCCTTAGCTTTATCAAGGCGTCCCGGGACTAAGAATGGACTAGTCCCGAAAGATTAAGGAAAATAAATAAAAGATTGTTTTGACTTGATATGGACAAGTCTAAGACTAGAAAGACTAGTCTTAATATCAACATGAAATAAATAAATTGCATAACTTGAAAATAAATAAATAACAAATGAGCTTATATGCTCTAAATAAATATATATACATAATATACATAATACTATATATATAAGCAAATAATAATAACAACATAATAAAATAGGAAGCTTATGCACAAGAACAAAACATGAACATGTTGTTGCTTTTACTACTCATATGAGTTTCAAAACAACACCATAGTCATGTTAAGTTACATGACATGGATGAATCATAGATGAAAAAAATATTTACCTAAGGTATGTAAGAGGTATGAAGATGGTAGTTGAAAGGGGTATTATGTGAGTAGTAGTATGTAATAGATAGTTTATGTATAAGGAATGGTTTTTGTGAGAAATTGGTTTGAAAGAGTTTTGGTAGAGAGAATTCTTGAAGAGAGAATTTGTGGAGAGATTTTGAGAGAGTTTTGGTAGTGAAATGAATTGTGTGAAAGAATGAAAGAAGAAGGGGGTATTTATAGAATTTTTGGAGTGAATTTTTGATGTAATTAAATAATTTGAGAAAGAAAAATAAATGGATGCAAGAGGGGAGGGGGGCGTCGGTTTTGAGCTTTAGAGGAGAGATAAATTGTTTTTATTTTATTTGTTTGTGTAATAAAGAAGTAATGTGTAAAGTTGATGTGAATAAATGTGTATTGGAAATGAAAAAAAGTAAGAAAATAGATATGTAGGTGTAAGAAATAGGTGTAAGAAAAAGTAGAGATAGGTGAATAGTAATGAATAGTAGAAAAGTACTATGAATAGTAGACTAGACAATTAAAGTACCGATAGTAATAAAAATACGTGTAATAATACGATATCTGTAATTTTTAGCTACCGAAAAATTCCAAAACTAATATTTTTGGAATCCTTGTATTTTTACGAGTCTATTGGTATAAACGGAATATTTTTAATATTCCGAGCTCCGGGACACGCTTTTCGAGAACCGATCCCGTTTGGGTCTGAAGGTCACTCAAAATTCGCGAATCTGATATTTTTATGTTACTCTACGTTATTACGAACTATTCTAGGCTATTAACTTAATTTTGTTTTCTAGGGTTTGAAAACGCGGGTTGCCGGATCTTAAACACTAGGGTTCATTGTAGGCTTGTTGACTTTTAGGGTTCCATTTTGATTTCCGATTTTACTGAGTTATTCGTAAGATCGTATAATTTTTGAGTTTTGATCGTTTTATATTTCTAGCTCGACGTCTATGGTTTATCTTATTTTATTCGTGATTATTTATTTGTTTTTAGTTCTCGGGATCGTTTAACCGAGTCTAGGTTTATGAGTTGACTCAGTTTGACTTTTGGTGAGAATTTGAAATTTGTGATTTCTGAAATTTATCGAAGGTTTTAAGATTTTGCTGTTGATCGTTATTTGGATATATTGTCTTGATTTGCATGTTAGGTGATTTAATTGATGTACGGACGTTGATTAAATCGGTAGTTAGACTTTATATTTCGTTTCAAGGGTTCCTGTTTTCTCAAGATTGAGAAAACTCGTTTTTGTTCTCATTTGGAATTAAGTTTTAACTTGGTTCGAGTTTTAAGGTTTCGTTTCCGGTATTTGACTCGGTCTAGAATTTAGTTTTAATTTCAAGTTGATTTTTCGGGTTTTTGATATTTATTCTTCTAGAATTATTTTTTTTAAGGATTATGAAAATTTTTGGGGGTTTACAGGTGCCCCCTTCCCCTTTCCCTCTCTCTTTTGTTTTGTTTTTGATATTTTTATTCAATTATAAACCCTAATCTATTCATATATAAACATATTTTTCTCTCTCTCTCTTCATTTTTACTTATTTCAAATTTTTACCAAAGTGAAAAATCTCTCTCCTCCTCCTTCCTTGATGCCGTGAGCCCCTCCCTCTCTCCCTCACACACTCAAGCTCAAATCTTCTTCTTTTCTACTCCAAAACTCCTTTGGTATGTTGATTTTAGGCTTTGTTCTTCCTAGATCTTGTAATGGCAAAGCTATATCTTGTGTGTTTTCTCATTTAATCCCAATGAGCTCATGCTAGGGACATGAAAACACATGAACAAGAATATCAAGCCATCACAAGACATGGATCTAGAGCTTAAATGAGTTTATGTTAAGATATTTTCTTGTTCATGCATGTAAAGTAGAGATCTTGCATATATATTGATGTTCATGCCATGAAGTTTATGATTCATGCACTATATGTAGTAGATCAAATGTTTAGATATCCACATCTTCATCTACATATATGATCATAGAGTTATTTTGATTTCCATGCATGGATGATCATAAAAATATAGCCGTGTTCATGTATAGATATGTTAGATAGTAGATCTCCATGTATAGAAGGCAAAAAGATTGAAAAAGAAAAGGTTTTGTTAGAAATGGTTTGTTGGAAATTCGGATGGATTTAGAACCCTTTAAAGACCACCAAAACCACTTTTAAACTCATATTTCACATGGAAAATGAAGGGTATGTGTAATAGGTATCTTGAAGGAATGATTTTCATAAGCTTAGATGAGTTTAGGCATGATAAGAATGTAAAACAAGTAGTGGAGTTAGAATGAAAAATATTGATATGTGGATTAATAGTCAAATTCGTAATTTAGGTCCATGCTTACAAGAACACCTAGTATCTAAGTCTAAATTGGATGTTTTATGAGTTAAATGAAGTCTTCAGATAATGGATACATTGGAGCTTCAAATTTTAATGCATTAAACAAGATTTCTCATAAGGAAAATGCAAGAAAATGAAATTTCAAAAATTCGGATTTTTACAAGAGGCTTGTTTAAAAACATGTTTACCAAATGGAAAATGAGGATTTTTATGCATGAATGAAGGCCTTGATTAATATAGACTTTGAGAACTCATTCTTATTTAGACAACAAGTGAATTTCAAGAATAAAATCAAAGAAACCCTAAGGAATGTAAAGTTGGGAAGAATAGCTTTTAGAAATAACCTTTATGGAATTTTATAACAACTAGGAGTTCGTAAGGGTTCATCATAAAAAATCACCAAGACCATGCATATATTGAGTTCATTACATGACATTCATGTTAGGAATTCATTCATATACCATTTATGCATGAATCGTCAACTAGGAACATTTCCCATCAAAAGCAAAACAAATTTTCGGAATTTGAGGATTTACGGAACAGATCTGATCCTACTGTTCCGTGACCTTAATGTTTTCAAAACTTAAAATAATATTAGAAATAGATAAATCTTTCGAAGTAGGTAGAGATCGATATAAAATTTGCGAAATTTCGAGTTAAAATGACCAAGTTATGGCCGTTTTAAGTCGGAGCTTCCGCAAATGGCGAGAATTCCGAATTCATCTAGTTTAGATGCATAGCTTGGATTAGTTACTTGATGAGAATCTCATTAGGATTATTCTTACTTGGTAGGTGATCTCGAGCAGGACGACACCTTACCGCCCGATTATTATTACTAGAAAGACCGGCGTCCAATGACCGAGTAAGTTCTACTTCCACTCTCAATTAATGATTGTGATTGTAATGTAGTGGCACTAGTGGTGTAGGCAAAGAAAAAAAAATGGATATGTATGATGGGGTATATGGGAGTTATATATTTGTCTGCTGTTGATGTGCGAAATGGAACTTAAGAAATATCGAAACCGGGTGTTAACTATTGATTGATTAGCTAGTATTATATATTGAATGTCTGCGGATACTTGTTGGCCACCTAAAAGAATTGGATTAATGTATATTTGACTTCAATTGTAATTGGATTCATTCATATCACGATGGGGATGGAGCATTAGCATTGGTTGGTTTTTTGTGATCCATAAAACGAATATGTTGGTTAATCGTGATCCATAAAACAAAATTGTTGGTTAATCGTGATCCATAAAACGAAGTATTGTTCAGTTGACTGTGAGCTTAAACGGCATCGTACCGCAGGATTCGTTAATCTGCTAACCCATGATGGAGGGCGTAAGTCAATCCACATGATTTCCGTTAGTCATATATTTGTTGAATTCATTTGTCTGATGCATACATTTGCGTGAATAATCACTTGTTTGAATGTATTGTACTTAATTGTGTTATGGAAGTTCTTACTCACTAAGCTAGTTAGCTTACTCTCCCATAGTTTTTACTTATTGCAGCACGAGTTTATCTGGCTTAGACCGAGGCAAGCCATAGTTCAGGTACCGGAGATAGGAGTTTCCCATAGAAGTTTACTTCATTTTTGTGTATAGACTTCCGTTGGAAACTAAAGGACTCTGGATGACTGTAATGGACTTGATATTATTTTTGCGGGGAATGCCCCTTAGAATTTGTAAAGTTTATTTATGCGTTTTGACTTATTATCTATGGCTAATGAATGCCTCATTAAACTACTTAACTCCATTGGTTGAGTATTCTATTATAGTAAAGGGACGCTTTACATCTATACAAGACTCCCAAAGGGCTCGGATAGGGAATTCGAGAGTCTTATATAGTATGTGGCGGGCTGTTACGTTTAGGATACCCTATGGGGCGTGACACTTAATGTATATAAATCATCAAGACTTTATTTTATATGGTTCAAAGATGATTTTCAAAGATTATTTTTCCTAACAAAACTCTATTTTCGGATTTAGGCCAAGGCATAGTTTAAAAACATGTTTTCCAACTTAAAAATGAAGTTTTTATTCAAGAAATGGAAGGCTCTTAAGATAGGATACGTAAAGGATGATATTTCCTAAGTTTAGATGGATTTTATCAAAAGATATGTCCAAAAATAAATTTGGTAAATTCGGATCTCAACTAAGACCAATTTTGAAAACCCATTTTTCAACACCAAAATGAAAGATTTGTTTAGAAAATGGAAGGCTTATGGAGTAGGTATCAATAGGAGTTTTTTTTATAAGTAAATTGTAGATCTACTAGTAAAGATTCTCAAAAATAGGAAGAGATTACCAAATATAAAATTTGAGTTTTATTCAAATTTTGTAAATTCGGATGGTTCCAAAACCATGCCTTAAAATGCCCATTTATCAACTTCAAAACTTGTATTTTATATGAAAAATGAAGAGTTTAAGTCATAGATATCATCACGTAATGATTTTTATAAATTAAGATGAGATTTCTAAGAAAAATATGTAGAATAAGGAGTAGAAATAAAGTAGAAAAATTTGACTTGTTTGTCATTTTAAGAAATTCGTAATAATGGAGTAATGGTATGAAAACTCCTAATTTTCAAACTCAAAATAGAAGTTTTATTAAAGAATGATGTCCTTAGTGGCTAGGTATGGTTGAGCCTTAATTTTCTAAGTATCAATTGAGTTTTCTTAAAAGAATCATCACAAAAATAATTTTTACAAAATTCGGATTTTGGGATGAACCACTTTTAAAAACGTGTTTACAAAGTGTAAAATGAGAGTTTTTATTGAAAAATAAAGGCCTTAGGGAATATACATAATGAAGGCTTAATTTTAATAAGAATAAATAGATTTTATCAAGGAATTTTTCTAGAAACAAGTGATGATTGTCAAGAATACAAGACTAGCCTTTCTAAGTTGATTTTTCATAAAGTTTTACAAAGAAAAGTTTTCTAAAAATTTCTTTTATTCAATATCATCAAGAAAATGTATATATAGCTCATGAAATATCATATAAGGTAGTAACTTGTTCATATTGCATGAATACTTGCTTTGGATGGTAGAAACTTCTTGAACTTTCACAAAATCAATTTTTCCATTTGGTTTTTGCTACTGTTCTGATCTGATCCGATCCTTTCAAAGCTTCAAAGTTTTCAGAACTTAAATATGATATTAGAATTAGATAGATCTTTCGAAGTAGATAGAAATCGATATATAATTTGCTAAATTCCGAGTTAAAATGACCAAGTTATGGCCGTTTTAAGTTGGAATTCCCGCTCAGGACGAGAATTATGAATTTGATAGTTTGTATGAGATAGACTGGATTAGTTTTGAGTAGAAATACTCATTTGGGTATTTCTTCCTTTTTAGGTGACCCCAAAATCGATGATTCCCTACCACCTGATTACTTTTACTAGAGACCGGTGATCCAATGGCCAAGTGAGTTTTCCTCATATTTTGTTGCTTTGATTGTGCTTGTAGCTAGTTGCATTAGAATTAAGAAAAGATAAAATTGTAATCAATTGTGATATAATCTTGGTTGAATGAATGATAAGTATATCGAGACAAGACTTGTTGTAAAAATATTGTGTGGGCTAGTATAGACTTGAATTGTCTGAAATTCTCTATGATCGCTCTTAACTCACCTAATTCACATGCCACGATTATATGAATAAACTGTACATGCATATCACGTTTTGAGTCACATTGCATTGGTTGATATACCTTTGGTGGGACAAAAGTTTATTAGCGGATAGGCGAAGGGGCCTATGTTAATATTAAGGATGTGAAATCGTTTAAGTTAACGGATGTGGGGTAGGCACATAAAACTACTGTCACGCCCCGAGGGTATCTTAGTAGTAGTAAACAAGATACACTTGATTACCATTACTAGTTTACCTTCTGAGAATGACATATTTTCAATAAACATGACCTTTTAGTTGCTTGGATAAGATGATCAAATATATATATAAGACATAAATTAGTAAATAACTGTCACACTAAGTTTGTAAATAATAATAAAATATTACAGACCATATCATTTCTATAAACTCCTGCAAATATATAGCTAAAGATTCTAATGCAAGATACTTGCAACTAAAAATAGAAATATATATTCTTATCCTATATTATTCCTTAAGCTTCCGGTTCTAATTTCTTACCGGGACCATGCTCCTGGTAGTAATGAGCTAAGATCGCAGAGTGAACCTGAAAGGACTGTTGGAGTGTAAGCTAAACCACGAGCTCAGTGAATAACCAGAACTAATCACATAACACATACAATTTATTTAACAATCATACGAAATGTATCAATCAAACATATGTGCAAATACAAGCCTGGATAACCCGGAATATAAAGAGGATGAAGATTTGCGCCCTCTTATCAGAGTTGAAGGATCACAATGTATGGTCTACTTACCTAGGAGAGACTAAGCTTTCAGGAAATAGTAATGCTTAATTTAATTATCTCTTTGAACTTATTGTGTCTTATCATTCATTTCCTGCTTTAGCTTTAGAAACTCCACTAAGTGTTAGTTATTTCCACACAATACCATAAGCGGCGTCCTTCGTTTACCATTTAGTTCCTATGGTATCAACAGAACAAAGGTAATCTTGCAATTAACTAATAGCTTTCTTGCCTAAATAACCCAAGCATTACTAGAGATCTGAAATACTAACACATGGTAGGCTTCTACTTATTGAAATGCTATTTTATGCAAAATATGCAATGCATGTACAATTTCCATTATGGTACTAGTAGTTTTAAATAAATTTGAAGGCGATCAAGCATTACAGACATCAATCATGTTACATAAGTAGTATAGTCATACATAATTCTGTTGTCACTTTTATTAGAGTAACTTGGCAATCAATACAATACATAGTTCCTAAAAACCATTCAGTACTTCCAAATTATTATCTTTTATTTAAGGTTCGCTAGATTACAAGCACAGCCAATGTAATAAGACTGAGTTTGTAAACCCTTGAAAATTTCATAATTCTTAGAAAATAATCCTAAGAGTCGAACACTGGAATCGAAACCCTAAAATATTGGACCAAGTTAAAACTTAATTCTAAATAAAATAAAAAACGAGATTTCTTAATATGAGAAAAAGAGAACCCTTGAAAACAAAATAGAAAATCCAACTATCGGTTGAATCAAAATCCGTACATCAATCAAATCAATTATCCGATTCCTAAGCACACAAATCAAGACAATATATCCAAATAACGGTCGACAAGGAAATGCTAAGATCTTAAAACCCTCGGTGAATTTTGAAATCAGAAATTTCAATTTTCACCAAAAGCCAAACTGAGTCAACTCATAATCCTAGACTCGGTTAAACAATCCTGAGAACTAAAGACTATTAAATAATCACAAATAAAATAAAATAAACCATGGATATCGAGCTAAAAGTATAAAACGGTCAAAACTCCAAAATTATATGATCTTGCGAATAACTCAACAAAACCGGTAAGTCAAACCGGAACCCTAAAAGTCAACAAAGCTTATAACAAACCATAGTGTTTAAGATCCGGTAATCCTACACTCTTAAACCCTAAACAACGAAATGAAAACAATTGTTGATAATAGTTCGTAATAATATAGGGAAGCTTAAAAATATCATATTCGCAAATTTCTAGTGTTCTTCGGATCCGAACATGATCAGTTTTCAAAAATCGTGCCCTGGTGCACCGAATGGCAAAAATATTCCGTTAATACCAATAGACTCGTAAAAATATAAGGTTTTCAAAAATATTAGTTTTAGAATTTTTTTGTAGCTAAAAAGTACAGATATCGCATTTATATACGTATTGTTATTACTACCGGTACTTTAATTGTCTAGTCTACTATTGTCACGCCCCATAGGGGTATCCTAAATATAACAGTCTGCCGCATACTATATAAGACTCTCGAATTACTATCCGAGCCCTTCGGGAGTCTTGTATAGATGTAAAGCGTCCCTTTACGACAATAGAATACTCTATTCAATGGAGTTAAGAAGTTTAATGTGGCATTCAATAGCCATAGATAATAAACCAAAACACATACATAAATTACAAAGTCTAAGGGGCATTCCCCCACAAAAGAATATTAAGTTCATTACAGTCATCCAGAGTCTTTTGGTCTCCTGTGGAAGTCCAAACAAAGTCGAAATAAATTTCTAAGGGAAACTCCTAGCTCCGGTACCTAAGCTGTAACCTGCTTTGGCCTAAGCTAAATGAATTCGTGCTGCAACAAGTAAAAACTATAGGGGCGTAAGCTAACTAGCTTAGTGAGTGAAAACTTCTATATCGCAATTAAGACAAATCATTCAAGCAAGTGATTATTCAATCAAGTAAAAGGCATCAAACAAGTGAATTTAGCAAACATATGACCAGCCGGAAATCATATGTGGATGGACTTGCGCCCTTCATCCCGAGTTAGTAGATTAACGAATCTTGTGGTACGACGTTGTTTAAGCTCACGGTCAACTGAATAATATTTCGTTTTATGGATCACGATTAACCAACAAATTCGTTTTATTGATCACGATTAACCAACATATTCGTTTTATTGATCACGATTAATCAACATATTCGTTTTATGGATCACGAAAAACCAACAATGCGAATGCTCCATCCCCATCGTGATATGAATGAGTCCAAATTTATATTGAATGTCTAATAATCGATTAATCCAATTCTTTTAGGTGGCCAAACAATATTCGCAGACAATCAATTCTAACTCCTCTCTATATAAGCAATAACTTATCACCCGGCTTCGCTATTCTTTAAGTTCAACTTCACATATCAACAACAAACAATTATAATTCCCAACTAACCTCATCATGCATAATCATTCTTTTTATCTTTGCTTAGCAATTAGTGCAACCATCACTACAATCACAAGTAATAATTGAAATCGGAAGTAATACTTACTCGGCCATGGTATGCCAGTCTCTTAGTAATAATAGTCGGGTGGTAGGGTATCGTCGTTCTCGCGATCACCTACCAAATAAGAACAACCTAATAAGAATCTCATCACTTAACTAATTCAAAATATATATCTAAACTAAACAAAATCGTGATTCTCGCTGTCACACCCCTACGGGTACCTTAAACGTGACAGCCCGCCGTACGTAATATTAAAGCTCAAGAATGACTACCTCAGTCACTCAAAAGCTTCCATATCGGTACAAGGCGTTCATTCACAACAAAGGGAGACCGTTGAAGTAATGCATTTTAAGATATTGGCAGCGGAACATTTAAAATAACACTTAATATATTTCATAGAAACATAAAGTCTTACAACTTCTAAGGGGCATTCCCCCGATAATTCATAACAACATGGTTCTATAACATAACTAAAGCTAGAAGATTTTAGAAGAAATCTACTCTATAACTTCAAATTAGAGTTCCTCCAAAAGCTTATCAAAATAAGGATTCTACCCGGGGAATCATGGTGGTCTCGAGTGCAAAAGATAATCCTGCAATATCAAAAGTCTATAGGAGTATAAGCATGACTAGCTTAGTGAGATATTCCTTACGCAATAGTACTCATAACAACAATCAAACAAGTTTATTAATCAAGCATATGAATGCAACAACCATATGATCAAATATTACATACGACTATCCGGTTTCGTATGTTTGATGGATTTACCCCTCCATCGGTGGTTAGGAATGCTTTGAACTGGGTCCCGAACAACCTCCTTAAAGTTTACGCGCGTCTTGGGATTCCAACGAACCGTACTACTAGTCCCCGGGCCTTCTATGCCCAAAGCGATCGATCCGGCTCGGCTACACCTTAAGGTCGTATTCCCCGAACGTCCTAACCCTCAAGATGTAGCTCGGCAGCTTACCTTTCCGGTCCCACGCTGAGGAGTAGTAGCAAAACTTCGAAATGATATTCTAAATGATATGCATGAGCAATTTATTATATGGGGATTTCAATATGACATTAAATCATTTAAAGCGATCAAACAATATTTTGCACACGTGACAATACATACATGGAAGCATTTAGATCAATCACAAATCCGGTTCCGATATACTTATTGTTCATTGATCGCACACAACGATTCACATACATAGTTCCCACGATATCCCACATGCATATCAATTTTATCTTTTCCTAACATCTAGCGCTCTATTTTACAAGCACATGCGCAAATACATAAGCGTAAAGGAAACTCACTCGTCCATAGCGCTCTAGGAGTCGAAGTAATCCTCGGGGAAGACAAGATCGTGATCCTCGACACCTAAACAAAAGAAATACCCAACATGAGTATTTCATCCAAGATCTATTCAAATTCTATACTTCTATCTTAAAGAATTCGTAAAAATCGTATGGAATGGGAATTCCAACTTAAAATGGCCATAACTCTCTCATTTTAACTCGGAATTTCGCATATTATATACCGATTTCTACCTACTTGAAAAGATCTATCTATTTCTAAGGTTATTGTCATCAAAAGAAGTTATTTGGGCCTCGGAATAGCAGTGTACAGATTTGATACGAATTTTCCAAACTTCAAAACTAGAGTTTTCAAACCTTTCTTCACTCAAGGGCTTTTGTACAAAAATATAGATATATTGTATGGTTGAAATATCCCTTGAATACACATATATACTCAAACCATAAGCATGAATTTAGTGGTATTGTCTCAACAATGTTCTTGTAGTACAATATGTTTTGAAAGTGAGATAAGTTTAATTTTTGTAAAGAAATTAGTTTTGTTAAGAAAATTTCTTATTTTTCTAAAGGTAAGCATCTCTTTCTTTTAACTCCATTTATTAAATAAAAGTAGTTTTAATCGCTTTCAAATTTCTATTACCTTATTTCTAATGTTTTCGAAAACATAATTTTTCTAATTACTTCATGGTTATATCCACTTTTAAGAGAAATCATCTTATAAGTAAATTTTGAAAAACTTATCTTAGGCTTTAGTGTTGGTGGAAAACTTCGACAATTGAATTTAAGAAATCCTTTGTTTAGGTCTAAAGAAACTTTCTTATTTCTTTGAAAAGAGAATTTATAATAACTTTACTTTATGTATTTCTTGGTGAAAACCACATATTATTACTAAAACTTGAGCTAGCTTATCTAACTTTAGAAGAATATTTGTTTAAGATAAATTTCAAACCTTTAAGGAAAATAACTTCTTATGTGACAAAATTTATATTAAAAAGAGTTCTTATTCTTATTTTAAGAAAACTCATTTCTATTATGATTGAGACAATAACAACATATTCATGCATGAATGAGAATATGTAACCATGAAAAATATAAAAACAACATAAATAAGATAAATAAGAGCATAAAAGTAAAGTCAAGTATTGAGAACCTTAGCTTCATCAAGGTATCCCGGGACTAAGAATAGACTGGTCCTCAAAAGAAAAGAAAAGCAAGGAAATAAAATTGTTTTGACTTGATATGGACAAGTCTAAAACTAGAAAGACTAGTCTTAATATTGCATAAAACAAGTAAATAAATAAATTGCAAGACTTGAAAATAAATAAATAACAAGTGAGCTTATATGCTCTAAATAAATATATATATATACATAATACTTATATAAGTTAGGTTAGAAACAACAATAACAACATCAACATAATAGTAACATAAAGAAAATAAGAACATGAACAAAAACAAAACATGAATAAATTGTTGCTTCTTTAACTCAATGAGTCTAAGAAACATACACTAAACTCATGTTAAGTTATATGAACATGATGAGTAGATAAGAGAAGTTTTACCTAAGGTTTATGTGTTGGTTGAAGAAGAAAAGAATGGGTTGTAATATTATGTGGGAAGGGATTTTCTAAGGAAAAGAGAGAACTTGAGAGAGATGTTGGGAGATGAATTTTGTGGAGTGATTTTGGGAGAGTTTTAGTATGAATTTTTGTTGTGTGAAAGAATGGAGAGGAAGGGGGTATTTATAGATTTTTGGAGTGGAAATTTGTGTGATTAAATTTAATTGAAATTGAAAATAAAATGGATGGAAGAGGGGCATAGGGCACCGGTTTTGGTACTTGTAAAGGAGGGGGGGGGGGGGGGGGGGGGGGGGGGATAATTATTTTTGTTTGTTTTGTATTAAAAGAAGTAATGTGTAAAGTGTGATGTGATTAAAGTTGTATGGGGAAGGTAAATTGTAAGATATAGGTATGGTAGAGTGTAAGAATAGAGTGTAAGAAAAAGTAGAGATAGGTGAATAGTAATGAATAGTAGAAAAGTACTATGAATAGTAGACTAGACAATTAAAATACCGGTAGTAAAGAAAATACGCGAAAAACCTATATCTGTTATTTTTAGTTACCGAAAAATTTTAAAACTGATATTTTTGAAAACCTTATATTTTTATGAATCTATTGGTGTTGTCGGAATATTTTTGCTATCCAGTGCACCAGGGCACGGTTTTCGAAAACTGATCCCGATCGGATCCGAAAGACACTAGAAAAATTCGAATCTGATATTTTTAAGCTTTCCTATATAATTACGAACCATAACCCATAATTACCTCAATTTCGTTTCTAGGGTTTAAGAACATGGGATTGCCGGATCTAGATTCACTAGACTAATCGTATAACTAGGTTAACTTTAAGGTTTCATTTTAACTTCCGGTTCTTAGAGTTTGCTAATATTATCGAAAAATCTAGAGGCTTACACTCGCTATTTGCGGAAGTTCCAACTTAAAACGGCCATAACTTGGTCATTTTAACTCGGAATTTCGCAAATTTTATATCAATCTCTATCTACTTCGAAAGATATATCTATTTATATTATTAATTCCAAGTTTTGAAAACATTTAGGTCACAGAACAGAGGGATCAGATCTATTCTGTAACTTTTCCATTTCCAAAAAATTGTTTTACAATTAATAAAAATTTTCTAGTTGATGATTCATGTATAGATAAAATATGAATGAATTCCTAATATGAATGACATGTAATGAGTTCAATATATGCATGATCTTGATGATTTTTTATAATGAAATTTTTAAGAAGTCCTAATTATTACAAGACTCCACAATAGTCACTTCTTAAAAATCCATTTTTCCAATTTTGTATCTCTTACTGTTTTAGGATTTTATTCTTAGAATTTACTTGCTATCTAAATAAAAATGAGTCCTCATCATCTATACTATCCAAGACCTTCATTTCTACATAGAAATTCACATTTTTCACTTTGCAAGTATATTTTTAAATAAGCTTTGCAAGAATATTTTTAAATAAGCTTTTCACAAAAATCCGAATTTTGGAAAAATTCATTTCTTGCATATTTCCTATGAGAAAACTTGTTTAATGCATCAAAATTTAAAGCTTTACTATATCTATTATCTAAGGACTTCATTTAACATATAAAACATGTAATTTGAGCTCAAATACTAGGTGATTATATATGCATCATCTCAAATTACGAATTTGACAAATTGATCACTAACTCAAAATTTCCCATCTTAATTCCACTACTTGTTTTACACATTACTCATGCCAAACTCATTTCAACTTGTAAAAATCATTCCTTAGAGATACCTATTACATATACCTTTCATTTTTCATGTAAAATATGAGTTTCAAAGTGGTTTCAAGGGTTTTTAAAATAGGTCTTGAACTTCATCCGAATTTTCCACTAGACATTTCTAACAAAAACCTTTTCTTTTCAAGTTCCTTGTCCTATATTTATAAAGATCTATCATCTAACACATTTATATATATGCAAGGCTAAGCTTTTATGACCATTAATGCATGAAAGCATAACATATTCACATGAACATAAATGTCAAGAAAAATATGAATGTCTAAACACTAGATCTTCAAGTTACAGTGCATGAACATGAGTCTAAAGACATGAACATAAATTTTCCATGCAAGATCTCTACTTTTATATGCATGAACATAATATCATTTCAACAAAAACCTATTAAACATAAGATCTACTTCTTGTGATGGCTTGATATTCTTGTATTAGTGTTTTCCTATCCCTAGCATTTGCTCATTGGGATTTAAGGTGAAAAACACACAAAAATAGTCTTGCCATTACAAGAACATGTAATAACAAAGCTTGAAATCATCACCTAAATGAAGATTTGGAGTAGAAAAGAAGAGGAAATGAGCTTGTGAGTGAGTGTGTGTGTGTGTGTGTGTAGTGTCACAGCACAAAGAGGAAGGAGAGGGAGAGTTTTGGTTCTTTGTAAAATTTTGAATGAGTGAAAATGAGGAGAGAGAGAGAGAAAATGAGCTTATATATTGAATGAATTAGGGTTTAGTTATAATAAAAGAAGCAAAAATAAAACAAAAAGAGGGGAATTGGGGAGGGGATGCGCCGGCCAACATGAGTGAGAGAGAGAGTGAGATTTGAATTTTGATAAAATTTGTAATTTAAGTAATAAAATGTAATAATTAATTAGGAAACAAAATTTTCTTAGAAAAGAAAATATAATAAGTACTTGTAAGGATGTAAGAATAGAGTATGGGTAGTGTGTAGTGTAGTTTGTACTTGTGAATAGTGGTAAATAGTAGACAAGACATCTACTTTACCGGTAGTAAAGAAAATACTGGAAAAGGCTATAACTGTAATTTTTATAGCCGGAAAATTCTAAAATTTATATTTTTGAAATCCTTATAAAATTTTGGTTCTAATGAATATTCCGGAATATTTTTCTGAGTTTTTGGTCTCAGGGCTCGTTTTTCCGTAATTGAGCTCGAGAAGGCCCGGAATAGAAATTTTTCCAAAATTATAACTTTCTAAGGTTTGAAATATATTTTAAAACAATAACTCACATTAATTTTTTTTATAAAACTTCTTTTGTTATGAAACCGAAGGAAAGTCGGATTTAGGGTTTCTAAGCTTCTCTCACTAGGCTTGAACTAGACTAAATTAGGGTTTTGCTTTTCGATTCCCGGAGTTTACTTGACTACTAAAAATACCGAGGTTTACAACCTCCCCACCTCAAACAGAGTTTTGTCCTCAAAACTAAACTGACGTACCTTATCCTTCAAATAACTTGGGGTACTTCCTTTGGATCTCCTCCTCAGCTTCCTAAGTTGCTTCCTCAAAGGCGTGATTCCTCTATAATACTTTAACATAGTAAAAGTCCTTGTTTCGTAGCCTTTGGGTTTTCTTATCCAATATCTTTATGGGGTGTTCTTCATATGTTAGATTTTGCTTTAGCTGAATCGGTTCCAATTCCAAAATTCTTTCCGGATCGGGCACATACTTTCTTAATACTGACATGTGAAACACGTTGTGAATCCCGGATAGACTTGGTGGTAAAGCTAGCTGATACGCCAGGTCTCCAACTCTTTCCAAAATTTCGAAGGGTCCAATATATCTCGGGCTTAGCTTTCCTTGTGTACGCATTCTTTTAATACTTTTAATCGGACTTATCTTTAGGTACACATGGTCACCTACTTTGAATTTGAGTTCCCTTCTTTTCAGATCTGTCCAGCTCTTTTGTCTATCCTGAGCCTCTTTCATTTTTCGCTGGATTACCCTCACCTTATTGGCCGCTTCTTGTACCAATTTTGGCTCGATAGCTGTCTTTTCTACTTCATCCCAAAACAGAGGGGATCTATAGTGTCGTTCGTATAAAACTGCATAGGGTGGCATCTGAATAGTTGAGTGGTAACTGTTATTATAAGCAAACTTGATGAGATGTACATGACTATCCCAACTCCCTTTGAATTCCAAGGCACAAGCTCTCAACATGTCTTCCAGGGTTTGGATCGTCCGCTCAGACTGTCCATCGGTCTGAGGGTGATATGCTGTACTGAATTGCAATTTGGTGCCCAAACTCTTTTGCAGGCTTGTCCAAAACTTCGACACAAATCTTGGGTCTCTATCCGAAATAATCCCTGCTAGTATGCCATGTAATCGCACAATTTCCCAGATGTAGATCTTAGCTAGCTTTTCCATTGAATAGGTCATATTTATGGGTAAAAAGTGCGCTGACTTGGTTAACCCATCCACTATCACCCATACAGCATCACAACCCGATGAAGTCTTTGGGAAACCACACACAAAATCCATGGATATCTGATCCCACTTCCATTCGGGAATAGATAAAGGCTTTGGCAATCCGCTTGGCCTTTAGTGCTCTACTTTCACCTGTTGGCAAACTAGAAACTTCATCACATAATCTGCTACATCTCTCTTCATGTCGTTCCACCAATAGTGGCTTTTCAAATCTTGGTACATATTGGTACCTCCCAGATTCATGTCGTTCCACCAATAGTGGCTTTTCAAATCTTGGTACATATTGGTACCTCCCAGATGCATCGTGTAACCGGAGTTATGGGCCTCACTCATTATTTCCCTTCTCAACTCCTCACCTTCCGGCACACACAACCTTCCCTTCATTCTGATCACATCCTCGTCGTCTACGGTAAAGTCTAGGTATTTCCCTACTTGGGTTTCCTTTTTAATCTTTTTATCACTTCATCATACCTTTGGGCTTCCTTGATTCTTTCTATTAGGGTTGGCTCCAATGCTAGCTTAGCTATTTCAAGCTTTGCACTTTGGTCTATGAATTCAATCTTCAATCTCTCAAAATCCCTAATCAGATCTCTCTGACTTGTGATCAAGGCAGCTACCTCCCCATAATTTTTCCGACTTAGGGCATCCGCAACTGCATTAACCTTCCCTGGACAGTAATTTGTTCCTAAATCATAATCTTTTATTTGTTTCAACCATCTCCTTTGTCTCATGTTTAACTCCTTTTGTGTGAACAGATACTTAAGGCTCTTATAATCCGTGTATATCTCACACCTCTGTCCATATAAATAGTGTCTCCAAAGTTTCAAAGTGAAGACAACCGTGGCCAACTCTAGATCATGAGTGGGGTAGTTTTGCTCATGGGGTCTCAACCGTCGAGAGGCATATGCAATAACTTTCCCTTCTTGCATTAATACGCATCCAAGGCCATTCCTTGAGACGTCACTATGCACTGTATAGGACTTTTCCAGGTCCGGTAGAACCAAAATTGGTGCTAATACTAGTCGTTATTTCAACTCTTGGAAACTTTGTTCCCTCTTATCTGTCCAAACAAACTTCTCATTCTTTTGGGTCAACTGAGTCAGTAGCTTGGCTATCTTCGAGAAATCATTCATAAACTTGTGATAGTAGCCCGCCAATCCCGAGAAACTTCTCACTTCCGTAACCGTTTGTGGTTGTTTCCATTCTACAACAGCCTTAATCTTTTCGGGGTCAACTGATATTCCTTCTCCAGTCACCACATGTCCAAGAAAAGATATTCTATCCAACCAAAAGTCACATTTGGACAATTTGGCATACAACTTATTTTCTCTCAAGGTTTGCAATGCCAAGCGAAGATGTTCTTCATGTTGTTCCTTGGTCTTAGAATATATCAAGATATCGTCTATGAAGACTATTACACACTTATCCAAAAGTGGTTTGTAAACTCTGTTCATGAGATCCATAAATGCAACTAGTGCATTAGTCAGCCCAAACGACATCACCAAAAACTCGTAGTGTCCATAACGAGTACGAAAAGCTATCTTTGGTACATCCTCAGGCTTTATTCTTAACTGATGGTATTCCGAACGTAGATCAATGCGTGAGAACATGTATGCCCCTTGCAGTTGATCAAACAAATCGTCGATTCTTAGCAAAGGGTATCGATTCTTGATAGTCACTTTATTTAACTCACGGTAATCGATACACAACCTTAATGATCCATCCTTTTTCTTTACAAACAGGACAGGTGCGCCCCATGGTGACACACTTGGTCTTATGAATTTTTGATCCAAAAGTTCTTGGAATTGTGTCTTTAACTCCTTTGACTCAGCCGGTGCCATCTGGTATGGTGCTTTGGATATCGGTTCGGTGTTTAGAGCTAAAACGATCTCAAAATTGATTTCCCTCTTTGGTGGTAACCCTGGCAAAATCTCTGGAAACACATCTAAATATTCATTTACCACCGGTATGTCCTTTTCCTCCCGAGTTTCCTCTTCGTCTAAGACACCTTCAATAGGTATTATCTCCTCATCCTTCATCATCAGCTTGAAAGAGTTTAATCCAAACTTTCTTGGAACTAGGGTTTCTTCCAAAAAATCCACTTTTCCTCCTGATTGATCATAGAAACACACTATCCTCTTTTGGCAATCCACTACAGCTTTTACCCTGCTTAACCAGTTCATGCCAATGATAACTCTGTATTTGTTCATCCCTAATATTATCAAATCACTTCCCGAGGGGTGTCCTTGAATTTCCAATGGGCAATCCTTTATTACCTCCCGAGTCGACACAGCACTTCCGATAGGTGTCTTAATTCTCAGGCTAACAGTAGTTGTGGCTATAGGTAATCCAAGTTGATTAGCCAAACTAATGGTGATGAATGAATGCGTCGCTTCCGTGTCAAACAAAACATAAGCCTCCATTTTATTCACCCGTATGTGTCCTATGATCAGCAAACATCCATCATTTCTCAATCTTAAAACACTCTCATAGCCACCTATGTGGGGTTCTTAACTTCTAGCTTTCCTATAAACATATTTCAATTTAATTCAGACAACAATTTAAATAAATAAATTAACTTTCAACGTAAGAGGATTTTTGTTACTAACCTGTCACCAAACCGCCATCTGTGCCGTCACTTTGATCCATGGCTGCCAATTCCACCTCCTCATCCTCATCTTCCTCTACCATCTACTGGCCTTCGAAGTTATAAAGCCTCATCCCATGCATCGTCGAAGCTGCACGGCTCCCACTTTTACTACCTGACCTCATAGGGTTGGTATTACTCGAAGTCCCAAAGGGTCGAGCGGCCACACTTTTTCGTTGCGAACATTCCAAGGCCAAGTGCCCCTTCTCTTTGCAAATGAAACAAGTCATAACCATCTTCTTTGGGCACGTATAAACCATATGGCCAGCATCGCCACAATAATAACATTTGTTTCTCAACAGTGGGCATTGCCTAGGAACATGAGTCCCCTTGATTTCCAACAAGTGACATTGGCCTTAAACTGAGTCGGCCTTCCACTAGCATCATCCTTAAATCCTTGATACGGTTTGTACCTCTTTCCTTTAAATCCTGAGCTTGAGGCGTCAAATGGCCTTCTCCTGAATACTCTTTTGTTGGGTTCCTGGTATTTCCTTTTCCTGACTCCTTCAATCACTCGAGCCTTTTCCACCAACTCAGGGTAGGTCCTTACTCCAAATTCTTCCAATTTAATCCGTAACTCCTCATCCAGACCTCCCAAGAATACCTGTTTCTTCAATTCCTCACTATCCCTGAAGGATTCAGGTGCGTATTGCAGCAAGTGAGTAAACTCAGTTTCATATTGTTCCACGATTCTTCCTTTTTGCTTAACATGGAGGAAGTCCGCACTAAACTTTACTCTCAAGCTGGAGGGAAAGTAATTGTCCAAGAATTCTTGGCAAAAAGATTCCCATGTTACTGGTGGAGCCAAGCTTCTTCTTTTAGAGTCCCACCAGACCCTTGCATTGTATCTCAAAATATAAGTTCCATACTCCAGTTGTAAATAAGGTGGAATCTCATAAGCAGCAAAAGATCGCTCAATTTGAGCTAACTAGTCCTCGGCCTCATCAAGTTTACCAAACGCCCCATCAAAATACCGGTTACTTTTAATGAAGTCCGGTAAAGAGCTTCGATGAGTCCTTCGGTATGGTGGAGGTGGTGGTAAGGGCACATTATAGGAATGCTCCTCCAGTAGAGCAGGTGCTTTAGCGGTCACTTCCCGATGATCTACAGGTGGTGGTGGATGCGGTGCAGAATCCTGGACACTTTGTCCTTGGTGCAGGTTCTAATTTAGGTTTTCGTTCTGGATAAATGTATTCAAGAGATTGGCCAACTGTCCAATCGTATTCATCACATCACCCTGCTGGTTCTAGGGTGCTACTCCTTGCGGATTTGGTTGAGATACGGCCGGTTGGTCGGCTTCATTCAGGAGAGATTCTTACTCCCAATTCCGAATCCGTCGGTTTCGACTATTTACACATTGTTTAATAACTTTTAGTATCTTTTTAATGTTTTCAACTTTGAAGGAGTTAATTTGTCAAACAAGGTTCATGACTTGCGGGAATTTGGAAATCAAAATTTCAAAAAGGAATTAAATCTCATAAACTTCATATAATCATAAGGAAAACAAAAGAATTCATGCATAAGGAAATAATTTTGCAATTTCAAAATAATGACATGAATAAATGAGTGCTCATGCATTTTATATGTGGTTAATGCTCTTTATGTCTAATGTCTAACATGCTTGATGCCCATAACTTCTTTTTTGAATTAAACATGATCCTTCATTACTTTCGCGAGTCATACAAAAATTTACATCGGAGATTTTTGTTCACAAAATTTAGCTAGCTACATTCTAGTTCCAATTCTAACCATTTTTCCCTATTTCCGGAAACAAAACAAAATATAAGGAAAAAGAAAGAATAAGATACTAAACTATCTAGAAATCCTAAGGCAAATTGGCATCCCGCATTGCCTACTACAAAAGAAAAGAAGGAAAAGACTTCACTTGGACTTCATGGGTCGGCCTATCACTTCAACCTTTACTCATCACTACCATCTTCAGAGGTTGAACTAGAGGGTCACCTCCTACTGGAAGAACCACCATTGTCCTGTCGGACAAACAGACTAAGGTATTCCCTTACATTCATCCTCTGCCTCCTAGTGGGTTAGACCAAAACCTCTTGGCCTTGCTCTTCACTTTCCTCCTCTCTTTCTATCCCTTGCTCCTCTCTTGGGCTTACTTCTTCCTCTCCATCTCTTGCTTCAGCTTCACCCACTTGGTTTTCCATTATCTCAGGTTCTCTCCTAAGCTCATCACCCACATTTTCCATGTCAATGGGCTCGGGAGCCACGGGGCCTAATACTCCCACATCAAGCACAGGTAGGTGTTCACCCTCAATGTAAACGTCCCTCCACAACAGGGGATCTACCTCAAGCTCTATCCTTCCACTATCAGGAATCTCCAATACTCGATTAAAATCCCACACAATTTGATTAGGTTCCTGATTTACTTCCACTTCCTGTTCTATAGGCGGGGTAGGGGTTCTAGGTAATACATTCTCTTCCCAATGGGATCCTCCTCGGGGTCCTCTTCTTCCTCTTCCTCCTCCACTTCCTCATCAACCTCATTGATCACTCCAATCACAGGTGCATTATTGAATTGCATACCAATGTCACTAGCTGGTGGAGGTGGAATGATTACACGAGGTAAGATAATATCTAAATAAATTGCATGCCATGTAATATGATTCCATGCATCAGCTATGTTCCAATCATGGTGGTCATATAAGTTATCATGAGCATAAACATATAAAGGACCTATAGGGATCCATACTCTAAAGTCTGGAGGGGTCGGGTTTCCCTCATTCTTCAGAATAAAAGTAGCCTCATTAGTCATGGGCTCATGCTCATATTCTACCATGATTCACTCTAAAGTATATATTGTCTCCAGTTTGGTCTAATTTCTCCTTCCCATAGGATCATACCTCAACTGGTCAATCACGGCTGCCCATCTAGTATACCTTAGTCCTTCCTTCCATAATCTGAACATCTCCCCTATAGTTCGGGGATTTCTTGCTAAAGAAAATCCTCACATAGCTCTCTTAATCTCAACCTGTACTCCACCATGGTCTCATCTGTTCTTTTTGTAAAATTCCTAGCTCGCTCCCGGGTCTCGCCTAAGGAGACCTACAACAAAATAAGACTCCTAATTAGACTTAACAAAGAAGGATGTTTTCAACTCCATTTTAACCTATTAGTTAACTTCTAGGTTTGGTTTCTTTTAATTCTATTGTCTTATTTTATAACCTATGGCTCTAATACCAACTTAAACTGTCATGCCTCATAGAGATATCCTAAACGTAACAGTCCACCACATACTATATAAGACTCTCGAATTACTATCCGAGCCCTTCGGGAGTCTTGTATAGATATAAAGCGTCCCTTTACGACAATAGAATACTCTATTCAATGGAGTTAAGAAGTTTAATGTGGCATTCGATAGCCATAGATAATAAACAAAAACTGTAAACCCCGGTAATTCTCAGTAGCTAGGAAACCCCAGGAGTTGTAAACGAAACCCTAATCCGCTCAGCTTGAGTTTAATGAATGGAGCCTAGGAACCCTAAATCTGGCTTTTCTTCGGTTTCATAGTAAAATAAATATTTTGGAGTGAATGAATTTGAATTGTTGTTCCAAAGTACATTTCAAACCTTTTGAAAGTTTTAAATTTTGGGAATTTTTCAATTCCAGGCCTTCCAGCCCAATTACGGAAAAGCGTGCCCCGGGCCACGGATTCAGAAAAATATTCCGGAATATTCATTAGAACCGTAATTTTTATAAGGATTCCAAAAATATCAATTTCATAATTTTCCGAGCCATAAAAATTACAGTTATAGCTTTTCCCGTGTTTTCGGAACAACCGTAAAGTAGATGTCTTGTCTACTAATTCACAAGTACAACCTACACTACCACTAACCCATACCCTATTCTTACATCCTTACAACTACTCATTTCAATTTCTTTTCAAGAAAAATTGTCTCTTAAATAATTAATACTTTATTACAATTTCATTTACTAAATTACAAAAAATCAAATTTAAACACACACACACTCCATGCTTGATGTGGCCGGCGCCCCTCCCTCTTGCTCCCCCTCTCAATTGAGTTAATTTTACTTCTTTATTTAACTAAAACCTAATTCCTTTAGTATATACTAAATGTTCTCTCTCTCTCTTTCATTTCTTCCATTTTAACTTTTGAAAAAGAGAAAAACTCTCTCTTTTTACCCTCATTGTGCCGTGAGTTTGCTCCCCTCCCCTTCCTCACATTTCCAACTTTGTTTCTTCTCCATTTCACTTCAAGACTCCATGGTAGTGTAAGTAAGCCTTGTTTTCCTCCTATTCTTGTAATGGCAAAGATATATCTTGTGTATTCCGCACAAACCCCATGATGCTCATGCTAGGGACATGGAAATGCATGAACAAGGACGTCAAGCCATCACAAACATGGATCTAGTTTTAGATGTGTTTGTTAAATTTCATCTTGTTCATGCATATAAAGTAGTGATCTTGTACTTATATTGTTGTTCATGCCATGAGATCCATGTTATATACATCATATGTAGTAGATCTAAGGTTTAGACATTCACACCTTATGTACATGCATGATCATAGGTCCATTTTTGTTTATGTGCTTTGTTGATCATCAAAATGAAGTCTTGTTCATGTATAAGATATGTTAGATAGTATATCTCCACATATAGATGGCAAGAACATTGAAAAAGGAAGGACTTTGTTAGATATGGAAAGTTGAAAATTCGGATGAAATGGAAACCCTACCCTAAAGACCTCCAAAATCAATTTTAAACTTATATTTCATAAGAAAAATGAAGGTATGTGTAATAGACATGTTGAAGGAATTATTTACATGAGTCTAGATGAGTTAGGCATAATAAAAATAAGAAAAACCGAGGTGAAGTTAGAATGAAAAGTGTTGACTTTAATTGTGTAGTCAAATTCGTAACTTTGTGTAATGCCTAAATAAACACTTAGTATTTAAGTCTAAAACGAATGTTTTATAAGCTAAATGAAGTCCTTAGATAATGTGTACATTGAAGCCCCAACTTTTAATGCATTAGACTAGATTTCCCTTAAGAAAAATGTAAGAAAAGAAAATTTGAAAAATTCGGATTTTTACAAATAGCTTGATTGAAAACATCTTTGCCAAATGAAAAATGTGAATTTTTGTGCATGAATGGAGGCCATGACTATTATAGACTTTGAGAACCTATTTTTTTTTATTTAAATAATAAGTAGATTACAAGATTAAAAACCAAAGAAACCCTAAGGAGTATAATGTGGGAAAATAACTTCTTAGATTTAGCCTTTATGAAACTTTCCCCAACACTTAGGAGTTCCTAAAAGTTTATTACTACAAAAATCATCTTGATCATGCACAAGTCGAGTCCATTACATGGCATACACATTAGTAGTTCATTCCCATATCATTCATGCATGAATCATCATTTAGGAATACTTTTTATCAAAGACAAAGCAAATTTTCGAGATTGGGTCAATTGCGGGGACAGAACTGATCCCACTGTTTCGTGACCCTATTATTTTCAAAACTTGGATTTAATACTTGAATTAGATAGATCTTTCGAAGTAGATGAAGATCGATATAAAGTTTGCGAAATTCCGAGTTAAAATGACCAAGTTATGGCCGTTTTAAGTCGGAACTTTCAAAAATAGCGAGAAATCCGAATTCAACTAGTCTAGATGTATAGTTTGATTTAATTACATGGTGAGAATCTCATAGGGATTATTCTTGTTTGGTAGGTGATTCCGAGCAGGACGACACTCTACCTCCCGATTATTATTATTAAGAAGTTTGGTGTCCCATGGCCGAGTGAGTTTACTTCCACTCTCAATTAATGCTTGTGAATGTAATGTAATGGCACTAGTGATGTAGGCAAACATAAAAGGAATTGTACAAGCATGATGGGGTATGTGGGAATTATTTATGTAGTTGATTGTTGATATGTGAAATGGAGCTTAAGGTATATCGAAACCGGGTGTTAAGATATTGACTGTTTTACTAGAATCTTATGATGAATGTCTGCGAATACTCGTTGGTCATTTAAAAGAATTGAATTAATAACTATTCGACTCCGACTATAAATTGAGTTCATACATGTCACAATGGGGTTGGAGCATTTGCATTGGTTGGTTTTTCGTGACCCATAAAACGAATGTGAGGTTAATCGTGATCCATAAAACGAATGTGAGGTTAATCGTGATCCATAAAACGAGCTTTTAATCAGTTGACCGTGAGCTTAAACGGCGTCGTACCGCAGGATTCGTTAATCTGCTAACCCGGGATGGAGGGCAAGTCCATCCACATATGATTTCCGGTTGGTCATATGTTTGTTGATCACATTTGTATGGTGCATACACTTGCTTGAGTAATCACTTGTTTGAATGATTGTATTTAATTGTGTTATGGAAGTATTACTCACTAAGCTAGATAGCTTACGCCCCTATAGTTTCTATCTTTTGCAGCATGAGTTTATATGGCTTAGGCCAAGACAAGCCACAGCGCAGGTACCGGAGATAGGAGTTTCCTATAGAAGTTTGATTCATTTCTTTCTGTATAGACTTCCATTGGAAACTAAGGACTCTGGATGACTGTAATAGACTGTTATTCTTTTGCGGGGAATGCCCCTTAGATTTTGTAAACTTTAACGTTATGCGTTTTGATTTATTATCTATGGCTAATACATGCCTCATTAAACTGTTTAACTCCATTTGTTGAAGTATTCTATTGCCGTAAAGGAACGCTTTACATCTACTTAAGACTTCCGAAGGCCCCGGGTAGGGAACTCGAGAGTCTTACTTAGTATGTGGCGGGCTGTTACGTTTAGGATACCCTACGGGACGTGACAAAAACACATACATAAATTACAAAGTCTAAGGGGCATTTCCCCGCAAAATAATATTAAGTTCATTATAGTCATCCAGAGTCTTTTGGTTTCTTGTGGAAAGTCTAAAAAAATTGAAATAAACTTCTAAGGGGAACTTTTAGCTCGGGTACCTGAGTTGTAGCCTGCCTTAGCCTAAGCTAAATGAATTCGTGCTGCAACAAGTAAAAACTATAGGGGCGTAAGCTAACTAGCTTAGTAAGTGAAAACTTCTATATCGCAATTAAGACAAATCATTCAAGCAAGTGATTATTCAATCAAGTGAAATGCATCAAACAAGTGAATTTAGCAAACATATGACCAGTCGAAAATCATATGTGGATGGACTTACGCCCTCCATCCCGGGTTAGCAAATTAAAGAATCCTGCAGTATGACACCGTTTAAGCTCAAGGTCAACTGAATAATATTTCGTTTTATGGATCACGATTAACCAACAAATTAGTTTTATGGATCATGATTAACCAACATATTCGTTTTATGGATCACGAAAAACCAACAAGACTAATGCTCCATCCCCATCTTGATATGAATGAGTTCAAATTTATATTGAATGTCTAATAATCAATTAATCCAATTCTTTTAGGTGGTCAAGCAATATTCGTAGATAATCAATTCTAACTCCTCTCTATACAAGCAATAACTTATCACCCGACTTCGATATTCTTTAAGTTTAACTTCACATATCAACAGCAAACAATTATAATTTCCAACTAACCCCGTCATGCATAATCATTCTTTTTATCTTTGCTTAGCAACTAGTGCAACTATCACTACAATCACAAGTAATAATTGAAATCGGAAGTCATACTTACTCGGCCATGGTATGCTGATCTCTTAGTAATAATAGTCGGGTGGTAGGATATCGTCGTTCTCGGGATCACCTACCAAATAAGAACAACCTAATAAGAATCCCATCACTTAACTAATTCAAACTATACATCTAAACTAAACAAAATTGTGACTCTCTCTATTTGCGAAAGTTCCAACTTAAAACGGCAATAACTTGGTCATTTTAACTCGGAATTTCGCAAATTTTATATCGATCTCTATCTACTTTGAAAGATCTATCTATTTCTATTATTAATTCCAAGTTTTGAAAACATATAGGTCACGGAACAGAGGGATCAGATCTGTTCTGTAACTTTCCCATTTCCAAAAAATTGTTTTGCAATTAATAAAAATGTTTCTAGTTGATGATTCATGTATAGATAAAATATGAATGAATTCCTAATATGAATGACATGTAATGAGTTCAATATATGCATGATCTTGATGATTTTTGATAATGAAATTTTTAAGAAGTCCTAATTATTACAAGACTCCACAATAGTCACTTCTTAAAAATCCATTTTTCCAATTTTGCATCTCTTACTGTTTTATGATTTTATTCTTAGAATTTACATGCTATCTAAATAAAAATGAGTCTTCATCATCTATACTATCCAAGACCTTCCTTTCTACATAGAAATTCACATTTTTCACTTTGCGAGTATATTTTTAAATAAGCTTTTCACAAAAATCTGAATTTTGGAAAAATTCATTCCTTGCATATTTCCTATGAGAAAACTTGTTTAATGCATCAAAATTTAAAGCTTTACTATATCTATTATCTAAAGACTTCATTCAACACATAAAACATGAAATTTGAGCTCAAATACTAGGTGATTACATATGCATCATCTCAAATTACGAATTTGACAAATTAATCACTAACTCAAAATTTCCCATCTTAATTCCACTACTTGTTTTACACATTACTCATGCCAAACTCATTTCAACTTGTAAAAATCATTCCTTAGATATACCTATTACATATACCTTTCATTTTTCATGTAAAATATGAGTTTCAAAGTGGTTTCAAGGGTTTTTAAAATAGGTCTTGAAGTTCATCCGAATTTTCCACTAGACATTTCTAACAAAAACCTTTTCTTTTCAAGTTCTTTGTCCTATATTCGTAAAGATCTGTCATCTAACACATTTATATATATGCAAGGCTAAGCTTTTATGATCATTAATGCATGAAAGCACAAAATATTCACATGAACATAAATGTCAAGAAAAATATGAATGTCTAAACACCAGATCTACAACTTATAGTGTATGAACATGAGTTTAAAGACATGAACATAAATTTTCCATGCAAGATCTCTACTTTTATATTTATGAACATAATATTATTTCAACAAAAACCTATTAAACATAAGATCTACTTCTTGTGATGGCTTGATATTCTTGTTTTAGTGTTTTCCTATCCCTAGCATTTGCTCATTGGGATTTATGGTGGAAAACACACAAGAATGGTCTTGCCATTACAAGATCATGTAATAACAAGGCTTGGAATCATCACCTAAATGAAGATTTGGAGTAGAAAAAAAGAGAAAATGAGCTTGTGAGTGAGAGTGTGTGTGTGTGCGTAGTGTCATGGCACAAAGAGGAAGGAGAGGGAGAGTTTTGCTTCTTTGTAAAATTTTGAATGAGTGAAAATGAGGAGAGAAAGAGAAAATGAGCTTATATATTGAATGAACTAGGGTTTAGTTATAATAAAAGAAGCAAAAATAAAACAAAAAGAGGGGAATTGGAGAGGGGATGCGCCCGCCAACATGAGTGAGAGAGAGAGTGAGATTTGAATTTTGATAAAATTTGTAATTTAAATAGTAAAATGTAATAATTAATTAGGAAACAAAATTTTCTTAGAAAAGAAAATATAACGAGTACTTGAAAGGATGTAAGAATAGGGTATGGGTAGTGTGTAGTGTAGGTTGTACTTGTGAATTGTAAAGACCCGATCCTCTAAATCTCGAGACTTAGAGTACCGAATCCCCAACCACATATAACGTTTTCACATTATATGTAAGGTTGTCCTAAAACTAACAGTTTATGAAAATTGTTTGATCAAATCACTATACTTTGTAAAGAGCTTTTTAAATAAAACAAGATTGCTAACAAAAGCAATCTATACATATATTTACATCATATAAACATCGTTTAGTGCCAATACATGACACTATAAAACCAATTACATGTTTTCTCAAGACATAAGAATCCTAAGGGATCTTAGGTCATTACAAAAGGAATTTGGCTTAACTATTAAGCCATCTATACATAACTTCTCCATCGCAAAAAGTCTTCCAAAGGTCCAGGGTGATCGAATCCTATCAGTCCCACTCATCCAAAAATTTTTCGAAATCGGACCCATAGCCCAAGTCATCGTAATACTCGTCTCTATGACCTGCAAAGCAGCAAAAGTGAGCCAGAGGCCCAGTACACAATAACCAATGCATAACAAGTCATTCAATTCATGTAATGCGTCATAGAACAAGTGGTTATCTTTATTACATTTGATTTACAAATCAACAAGAGGGTATTCAAACCCCGGTCACACTTCGGGAGTCCAGGGATCCTGAGTAACAGTAGCTGCTCAGGGGGTTGATACAAGCAGTCCGAATACTTATATCTCCTATATCTATTCCATGAAGATAATAGCTTCATCTAGGGTTTAAAAGCCGTTGCCCGACTCTACTTAAACTAGTCCATAACATGAGCCTAGTTCACAAGTTCCCATAAACCTTGAACTAAATCATGGTATTTCCCCCTAAGTTTAAGCAAACATTACACAGATACAATTCCCCCTATCAGCTACCCACTTAACCAAAAGAATCGCTATTGCATCATAGCGTACCATTGCATCATGGTAAAGTCATTGCATCATGACTTGGTTAAGCGCCTAGCTAACATGTCATTGCATCATGACAGGTTTGCTGCTCCTCGGACCAGATTAAACAGCGTAATAGACATCCAAATCATTAAAATTAAATCGAATCAATTTAGGTCAAATTAGAAATGTCTGGTCCTAGCAAACATCAAACAAATTATTGCGTACCTGGACCCGTTAGAATAGAACTAGGATCTCTCGGTGATGAACTAACCGAAGAATCCTTAACTGTAATAGAAATGTCACAATAATCAATAAATCACAATTATAGATTTCATTCTCACAAATATATACATATTATATCCACATATCACAATTTATCAAAAAAATTCAAATAATTGAATATACAGTCACGAATAAGCATTTAAACGTCCTAATATATCCCAAATTGCTTACCAAATACTCAAATGCTCAAATAACAACTTTGGAAACTTTTTAGAAAAAGCTCTCAAAATTCAAAAACTCAAGGGATACGCCGGCACTCAACGCCGGCGGCGTTGAGCCGGTGATCAATGTTATGAAAATGCACACTGCCAATGCTGGCAGCGTTCAAAGCGTACGCCGTCAGCCTTTGTAACCTACGCCGGCGGCCTTGGGCCGGCGTAGAATCCAAAACCAAAGTTTTCGAAAATGTCTAGAGAGGTGTAAGCCGGCCGCTTACCTAAGTACGCGGGTAGCCTTCACATGTACGCCGGTGGCCTTGATTCCCAAAAGCCAGCGTACAAGTTAGAAGAAAGAACGCCGGTTGACTTCCTAGCGAAAGCCGGCGGCGTTCAGTCGGCTTTAAGAAATTTGATTCTGTGAACTTTCAACACCGCCTCTACGCCGGCGGCGTAGAGACTCAAATTGCCGTCGTACGTTCTGAAGAACAGACGCTGGCAAAACCTTAACATAAAAGCCGGCGGCGTTGCAAACGGCGTTAGGAAAATCAATTCTGTGGGCTTTCTACACCGCCTATACGCAGGCGGCGTAGAATCCCCAGATGCCGGCGTACGTTTTGAAAACAAGGTTAAACGAAAAATTCAAATCCCCTGTTTTCCACTTTGCAAACTTACATCTTAATACACTTTAAAACTTTCCTCAACTATACTTCCACTTCATATATTCACTCCCACATACACTACTCAATTCTAGCAACCGAGCATGAATTCAACACAATTAAACACTTCAATTCTACTTCCATCAATTCTAAATTCTCCTATACAAATCCTCTTCACTTACTTCCCACATTTCATAACATACAACAATGCATGCACAACCTCACACACATATAACACTTTCTCAACTCATCCCAAGCATGAACAACCATTTGATCAACATTAAATTCAATTCATCCAATATCCTACAACTACTACAAGAAAGGAAAACAAAACATGACACAACAATCAATTCAAATACATATATATATATACCTTGTCTTGAGAATAACTTTGATTTTCAACTTGATATAAACCTCTTGAGCTTGGAAATGGAGATGGAAATGGAAAAGGAAAGAAAAGGAAGAAGAAAAGGAAAATTCGGATAAAATTTGGCTGCCTTCAAAAAGTAAGTTAAATTAGCTTAATTTTGACTTTTCACATTCCAAATTTACCCCTTAATGCATATATAACTTTAGGTTGCATTTACTTTAATTTGAACTTCATTTGGCTTATTTGAGGCATAAATGCTACTTAATTACAAGAAACTTAATCAACTAACTTAAGTGAAATTATGGTTGAGTTATTAATCTAACTTAACTTAACTTTTAATGCAAAAGACAACATTAATAATTTCATTACTCACACATTAATGCATAAAACAAAATATTAATATCAACATATACACATACAAAATCATATATCTTAACTACTAACAACATAATCATGCTCTTAAATTCAACATTTTAAATATAATACTTAAACACATGGAATTTGAATAAAATGTAAATCTAGGTCATTTCATTCTTCCCTTCTTCAAGAAGTTTCGTCCCCGAAACTTAACTTACCTTCTTACTCAAAAAGTTCCGGATATTTCTGTCCATTGCACTCGCTACTTCCCAAACCGCTCTCTCTCGGATTGGTTACTCCATTGGACCTTTACCATTGGTATGACTTTATTCCTCAATTCTTTGTCCATTTTTCCCAAAATTCTAATTGGCTTTTCTTCAGTAGTTAAGTCTGGTAGTATCTCTGGTTGATTGGTATCCAATATTGCATCGGAATCGGATATACACTTTCTAAGCTGAGATACATGAAAAACATTATGAACGCCAGACAAACTTGGTGGTAACGCCAATCTATAAGCCAATGGCCGATCCTTTCCAATATTTCATATGGCCCAATGTATCTTGGATTCAATTTACTCCTCACACCAAATCTGAAAACTCCTTTAGTCGGGGATATCTTGAGAAACACATGATCTCCAAGTTCAAATTCCAAAGGTCTTCTTCTCAAATCGGCATAACTTTTATATCGGTCTTGAGCAGCTTTCAATCTCTGTTTGATCATTTGAATCTATCAACCGCTTGTTGTACCAAATCGGGTCCAATCAATACTCTCTCGCCCACTTCATCCCAATGCAAAGGAGATCTACATTTTCTTCCATATAACGCTTCATACGGAGCCATCTGAATCGATGCTTGATAACTATTATTGTAAGCGAATTCAACTAAAGGTAAGTGTTCATCCCAATTCTTTCCAAAATCCAATGCACAAGCTCTAAGCATATCTTCAAGAATTTGAATTGTCCTCTCGATTGCCCGTCAGTTTGTGGATGAAAAGCTGTACTAAATTGTAACTTTGTTCCAAGAGCTTCATGAAGACTTTTCCAGAATCGACTGACAAATCTGTATCTCTATCGAAGTAATGGTCATTGGTATACCATGTAATCTCACTATCTCTCGGATGTAAATCTGAGCCAATCTTTCAAGTGAACACCCGACTCTCAGTGGAATGAAATGTGACGATTTCGTGAGTCGATCCACGATGATCCAAATCATTTCGTTCTTGGCTACTGTCTTTGGTAAAGCCGTCACAAAATCCATAGTTATTTCATCCCATTTCCATTCCGGAATCTTCAATGGTTGCAATTCTCCTCCAGGCCGTTGATGCTCGATCTTCACTTGTTGACATACCAAACACTTAGAAACAAATCTTGCAATGTCCTTCTTCATTCCTTCCCACCAAAAATGTCGCTTCAAGTCTCGATACATCTTCGTGTTTCCCGGATGAATTGAATATGAGGAGGAATGCGCTTCCTTCATAATTTGATGTCTCAAATCATGGATCTCAGGTACATAAATTCTATCTTTGAATCTGATAATTCCTTTATCATCAATTCTCATCTCTTTTCTCCTCTTCTCTATTTATTTTCAACTTCTGGCTTCCGGGTTCTTCAAGTTGTCCTTGCTTGATTTGATCCAGAATCGTTGGTTGCATGATAAACTGCTAGCATAATGTCAACATTTTCCATAGCTATCTCAATATTCATCCTTTGAAGATCTTCTTGTAATTCCCATTGATTAGTAACCAAAGATTCCACATTCATCGTTTCTTTCTACTGAGCGCATCGGCTACCACATTAGCTTTTCCCGGGTGATATAAAATTTCAACATCGTAATCTTTAATTAATTCCAACCACCTTCGTTGTCGCATGTTCAATTCCTTTTGAGTGAAAATGTATTTCAAACTCTTATGATCGTGAATATCTTACACTTTTCACCAAACAATAATGTCTCCAAAGCTTCAATGCTAATACCACTGCGGCTAGCTCGAGATCATGAATTGGGTAATTCCTCTCATGGGACTTCAATTGTCTTGAGGCATAAGCTATGACTCGATTATCTTGCATCAAACACATCCGAGTCCTTGAAGTGAAGCATCACTATAAATTACAAACTCTTCTCCACTAATTGGTAATGCCAAAATCGGTGCAGAAATCAATCGTTCCTTCAGCTCAAGAAAACTCCGATCACAATCTTCATCCAATCAAACTTCACATTTTCCTCGTCAACTTAGTTAATGGTGAAGCGATTTTGGAAAAACCTTGTACAAATCTTCTATAATACTTGCCAACCCCAGAAAACTTCGCACTTCCGTGACACTTGTCGGTGGTGGCCAGTCCAATACCGCTCTAATCTTCTCCGGATCAACAGATATTCCTTCCTTTGTAATGATATGTCCCAAGAATGCAACTTCTCTCAACCAAAACTTGCACTTGCTAAATTTAGCATAAAGCTTCCTCTCTCTCAATCGTTGCAATACAAGTCTCAAATGTTTCTCATGATCTTCCACATTCTTTGAATATACCAATATATCATCAATGAAGACTATCACAAATTGATCCAAATAATCCTTAAATACCCTATTCATCAAATCCATAAAAGCAGCAGGGGCATTTGTTAAACCGAAAGGCATAACCATAAACTCAAAATGTCCATATCTTGTTCTGAAAGCCGTCTTGGATATATCTTGTTGCTTAATCTTGAGTTGATGATATCCGGATCTCAAATCTATCTTGGAAAACAATGCCGCATCTCTCAATTGATCAAATAAATCATCAATTCGAGGAAGTGGATACTTGTTCTTGATTGTCACTTGATTCAATTCTCTATAGTCTATACACATCCTTAGACTTCCATCTTTCTTCTTAACAAACAATACCGGAGCACCCCAAGGAGAAATACTTGGACGGATAAACCCGAGGTGTTGCAATTCTTCTAACTGACTTTTCAATTCTTTCAACTCAGCCGGAGCCATACGATACGGAGCTTTAGAAATAGGTGTAGTTCCAGGTATCAAATCAATCCCAAAATCAATCTCCCTATCCGGTGGCAAACCGGGTAATTCATCAGGAAAAACATCAACAAATTCCCTTACTACTGGCACCATATCAACTCGGAGTTCTTCACTACCCATTGTAGTTCCCATATCCTTCTCCCACAATTCCATAGAATACATACTTCCGGGTCTCCTTCTTTCCAACACATGAAATAGTCTTCTACCTTCCAATTCAAAACTCACTTCCGCTTTACTACAATCTATTGTCGCTTTGTAAAGATTCAACCAATTCATTCCAAGAATAACATCAAAATCAATTAAAGGTAGAACTAACATATCTATTGGCATGCTTTCATCAGAAATCACAACATCAACATTCTTACATACACATGGCTCTTTGGATTGCACACCAAAAGGAGTATTCACACTCATCACTCTATCATACAACACTTCAGAAGACAAACCACACTCATTCACAAAGCTTTCAGCAATACATGCATGAGTAGCACCAGTATCAATTAAAGTATATGCAGGATGTCTTGCAATCTGTATTATACCTGCCAGTGTATCAACCGAAGGAGCTTTCTCACATTGTTGCAAAGCAAACACCCTAGCAGCTGTCATTCCCTTTCCAAAGTTCGGTCCTTCATTCCTCGGCTTTTCTTTACAATTTGCCACATGATGACCCCTTTGTTGACAATGAGCACAAAAGATGGGCTTCAATTTAGGATCAGGACAATCAGAAGCTTTATGACCAACTTTCCCACATGCAAAGCAAGCTCCAGGAGTCCATTTACATTGAAACGATTCATGAGGCCCAAAACATATAGGGCATCGCCTATCAAATGGAATGGATGGCATAGGAGTCTTCACCACTTGTCCCGAGCTTGGTTTCTTACCCAAATATGGTCGCTTGCCCTTGTTAACATTTCCGAACCTTGAATAAGGAGTGTAGGATGTCACCGATCTCTTGCCCATAAAGGTTGCACGTCTATCCCTCTGAGCTTTATTTTCATTATTAATTTGTTCCACTAACTTCGCCTTGATTACTGTTTCGGACAGTGTTGATAATTGAAACTTCTTAACCTCACTCTTAATCTCCATGTTCAAGCCATCTTGGAACTTTTGAACCTTCATGCTCTCATCATTGTAACTTGTACCCGCAAATCGAAGCAATCTACAATATTCTGCATGATATTCTTCAACAGTTTTATTTCCCTGCCTTAGACTCAACCAACTCGATATCATTTGTTCCCGCACTGTGGATGGAATGTATTGCAAGAAAAAGGCTTCCTTAAATCTGTTCCATGGTATCGGTCTCACATATCCTTCACTATTCAATCTCCACCAATTATATGCATCTCCCTTCAACATATATATAGCCAAATCAACTTTCCTATGCTCAGGCACTTCACAAGCTGCAAACGCTTTCTCTAACTCCACTATCCAACCTTCCGTTCGAGTCGGATCCAAAACAGTTCCATCAAAATCAGGTACCAGTCTAACAAAATCATGTAACTTGACTTGTTCGTTCCGATCTCCCATTGGTACTTGTGGCTCTTCTCTCACAGTTGGAGGCTGATATTGCTGCATAAATTGTTGTTATTGTTGATACATCATTTGTTGGTACTGCTGAACTATAGCAAACATATCCCGAAACATAGTGAGCACATTATTCGGATCTCCCGTAGGCATCTGTGGCATAGTTGGATATGCTGGCATTTGAGGAGGCTGTGTATTCGGTGCAGTAGAAGCCGAAGCCAGTGATGGAGTCGAAGTAGAAGCTGGAATACTAGCTGATGCAGAAGCTGAAATAGTAGACTGAGAAGGAGGTGGCATGCTTTCTCTTTCCGAAGATTGTCGGGTTACTCTTCGTGACCTATCCATCTTTTAAACAAACATGCAACATGTATGACATATAATAATTTTACAAGGCCAAATCAATATCAAACAATCAATAAACTAATTAGACAATTAAACATAAAACTTAATATAAACAAGTCCTATATATGTCTAACTAACTCACCGTATCTAAGGTCAAGTCACCACTATTTAATCAAACAATTTCATAAACAAGGCTCTGATACCATCTGTAAAGACTCGATCCTCTAAATCTCGAGACTTAGAGTACCGAATCCCCAACCACATATAACGTTTTCACATTATATGTAAGGTTGTCCTAAAACTAACAGTTTATGAAAATTGTTTGATCAAATCACTATACTTTGTAAAGAGCTTTTTAAATAAAACAAGATTGCTAACAAAAGCAATCTATACATATATTTACATCATATAAACATCGTTTAGTGCCAATACATGACACTATAAAACAAATTACATGTTTTCTCAAGACATAAGAATCCTAAGGGATCTTAGGTCATTACAAAAGGAATTTGGCTTAACTATTAAGCCATCTATACATAACTTCTCCATCGCAAAAAGTCTTCCAAAGGTCCAGGGTGATCGAATCCTATTCGTCCCACTCATCCAAAAATTTTTCGAAATCGGACCCATAGCCCAAGTCATCGTAATACTCGTCTCCATGACCTGCAAAGCAGCAAAAGTGAGCCAGAGGCCCAGTACACAATAACCAATGCATAACAAGTCATTCAATTCATGTAATGCGTCATAGAACAAGTGGTTATCTTTATTACATTTTGATTTACAAATCAACAAGAGGGTATTCAAACCCCGGTCACACTTCGGGAGTCCAGGGATCCTGAGTAACAGCAGCTGCTCAGGGGGTTGATACAAGCAGTCCGAATACTTATATCTCCTATATCTATTCCATGAAGATAATAGCTTCATCTAGGGTTTAAAAGCCGTTGCCCGACTCTACTTAAACTCAGTCCATAACATGAGCCTAGTTCACAAGTTCCCATAAACCTTGAACTAAATCATGGTATTTCCCCCTAAGTTTAAGCAAACGTTACACAGATACAATTCCCCCCTATCAGCTACCCACTTAACCAAAAGAATCGCTATTGCATCATAGCGTACCATTGCATCATGGTAAAGTCATTGCATCATGACTTGGTTAAGCGCCTAGCTAACATGTCATTGCATCATGACAGGTTTGCTGCTCCTCGGACCAGATTAAACAGCGTAATAGACATCCAAATCATTCAAATATTAAATCGAATCAATTTAGGTCAAATTAGAAATGTCTGGTCCTAGCAAACATCAAACAAATTATTGCGTACCTGAACCCGTTAGAATAGAACTAGGATCTCTCGGTGATGAACTAACCGAAGAATCCTTAACTGTAATAGAAATGTCACAATAATCAATAAATCACAATTATAGATTTCATTCTCACAAATATATACATATTATATCCACATATCACAATTTATCAAAGAAATTCAAATAATTGAATATACAGTCACGAATAATCATTTAAACGTCCTAATATATCCCAAATTGCTTACCAAATACTCAAATGCTCAAATAACAACTTTGGAAACTTTTTAGAAAAAGCTCTCAAAATTCAAAAACTCAGGGGATACGCCAGCACTCAACGCCGGCGGCGTTGAGCCGGTGATCAATGTTCTGAAAATGCACACTGCCAACGCTGGCAGCGTTCAAAGCGTACGCCGTCAGCCTTTGTAACCTACGGCGGCCTTGGGTCGGCGTAGAATCCAAAACCAAAGTTTTCGAAAATGTTCAGAGAGGTGTAAGCCGGCCGCTTACCTAAGTACGCGGGCAGCCTTCACATGTACGCCGGCGGCCTTGATTCCCAAAAGCCAGCGTACAAGTTAGAAGAAAGAACGCCGGCTGACTTCCTAGCGAAAGCCGGTGGTGTTCAGTCGGCTTTAAGAAATTTGATTCTGTGAACTTTCAACACCGCCTCTACGCCGGCGGCGTAGAGACTCAAATTGCCGGCGTACGTTCTGAAGAACAGACGCTGGCAAAACCTTAACATAAAAGCCGGCGGCGTTGCAAACGGCGTTAGGAAAATCAATTCTGTGGGCTTTCTACACCGCCTATACGCCGGCGGCGTAGAATCCCCAGATGCTGACGTACGTTTTGAAAACAAGGTTAAACGAAAAATTCAAATCCCCTGTTTTCCACTTTGCAAACTTACATCTTAATACACTTTAAAACTTTCCTCAACTATACTTCCACTTCATATATTCACTCCCACATACACTACTCAATTCTAGCAACCCGAGGCATGAATTCAACACAATTAAACACTTCAATTTCTACTTCCATCAATTCTAAATTCTCCTATACAAATCCTCTTCACTTACTCCCCACATTTCATAACCATACAACAATGCATGCACAACCTCACACACACATATAACACTTTCTCAACTCATCCCAAGCATGAACAACCATTTGATCAACATTGAAATTAATTCATCCAATACCCTACAACTACTACAAGAAAGGAAAACAAAACATTGATCACAACTCAATCAATTCAAATACATATATATATACCTTGTCTTGAGAATAACTTGATTTTTAACTTGATATAAACCTTGTCTTAAGCTTGGAAATGGAGATGGAAATGGAAAAGGAAAGAAATGGAAGAAGAAAAGGAAATTCGGATAAAATTTGGCTGCCTTCAAAAAGTAAGTTAAATTAGCTTAATTTTGACTTTTCACATTCCAAATTTACCCCTTAATGCATATAATAACTTTAGGTTGCATTTAACTTTAATTTGAACTTCTTTTGGCTTATATTTGAGGCATAAATGCTAACTTAATTACAAGAAACTTAATCAACTAACTTAAGTGAAATTATGGTTGAGTTATTAATCTAACTTAACTTAACCTTTTAATGAACAAAAGACAACATTAATAATTTCATTACTCACACATTAATGCATATAAAACAAAATATTAATATCAACATATACACATACAAAATCATATATCTTAAACTACTAACAACATAATCATGCTCCTTAAATTCAACATTTTAATATAAATACTTAAACACATGGAATTTGAATAAAGTGTAAATCTAGGTCATTTCATGAATAGTGGTAAATAGTAGACAAGATATCTACTTTACCGGTAGTAAAGAAAATATAGGAAAAAGGCTATAGCTATAATTTTTATAGCCGGAAAATTATATAATTTATATTTTTGAAATCCTTATAAAATTTCGGTTCTAATGAATATTTCGGAATATTTTTCTGAGTTTTTGGTCCCATGACTCGTTTTTTCGTAATTGAGCTCGGGAAGGCCCGGAATAGAAATTTTTCCAAAATTAAAACTTTCTAAGGTTTGAAATATACTTTAAAACAATAATTCACATTAATTTTTTTTATAAAACTTCTTTTGTTATGAAACCGAAGGATAGCCTGATTTAGGGTTTCTAAGCTTCTCTCACTAAGCTTGAACTAGACTAAATTAGGGTTTTGCTTTTCGATTCATGGAGTTTACTTGACTACTAAAAATACCGAGGTTTATAACTATTCATAGTACTTTTCTACTATTCATTACTATTTCACTATCTCGACTTGTTCTTACACCTATTTCTTACTACCTACATACCTATTTTCTTACTTTTTATATTTCTAATACAATTTTATTCACATCAAACCTTACGCATTATTTCTTTTATTACAAAACAAATAAAATAAATCAATCCCCCCCTCTTACATAAAGCAAACTGGCACCTCCCCCCTCTCCATCAATCTCAATTTTATTTCTTTTTTAATTTATTTAATTACATCTAATTTTCACTCCAAAATTCTATAAATACCCCTTTCCTCCTTCTTTCTTTCACACAATTCATTCTACTACCAAAACTCTCTCAAATTCACTACACAAACACTCTCCACAAAATTTTCCTCTACCAAAATTCTCTTTCATCAAATACTCACAAAATTTTTCTTTACAACTACCATTTCTCAATAACCACATAACCATACATTCACTACCATCTTCAAACCACATAAACACTTTAGGTAAATATTTCTTCTAACCATTTATTTACTCATTTCATGTAACTTAATATGACTATAGTGTTGTTTTGAAACTCATATGAGTAGTAAAAGCAACAACATGTTCATGTTTTGTTTTTGTACATGAACTTCTTATTTTATTATGTTATGTTGATTTTATTGTTGTTATAATGCTAATTCCTTACTCATATCTAACTAAATATATTTATGTATTTACATATATATCTTTAGAGCATATAAGCTCACTTGTTATTTATTTAATTTCATGCTTTGCAATTTATTTATTTCATGCTATTTCCTTAAGACTAGTCTTTTTAGTCTTAGACTTGTCCATATCAAGTCAAAACAACCTTTTCTTTATTTTCTTTATTTTTTTGGGACTAGTCTATTCTTAGTCCCGAGATGCCTTGATGAAGCTATGGCTCCCAGTACTTGACCGGGATACCTTGATGAAGCTAAGGTTTCCAATACTTGATATTTTATTATCTTGCTTATCATTATTTGTTTCTAGTATTATCTCATGCTCTTATTATTTTATATGCTCATTGTCATGCCCCGAAGGGTACCCTAAACGTGGCAGTCCACCGTACATAATATTAAAGCCTAAGAATGACTACCTCAGTCACGCGAAGGCTTCCATACTATGTACAAAGCGTCTAACACATAAAGGAGACACATCGGAATGATACATTTTATGTTAATACAATTGAGTAACAATGTAAAGGAAATAAAATCCACTATACTTTCAATACAAACCACTATACTTCAAAATACTAATCATTCAACTTCAATTACATTCATCCACAGACTTCCCTACATAAACTATTACAATACAAATCATAAAACTAGCTAATAACTTCAACATTCTCATTTCTTACCAGAATCCTGAAGCCATCCTCGGCTTCAACCATCTCGGTCCCCACTTTGCATTCTTGAGATAACCTATTCATTTAAACAACTATTGGGGTATAAACTACACTAGCTTAGTGAGAATTCCCTTAGTTCCGTACCAGAACAAGCAAGCATTAATTAATCATATGTTATGCATGAACAAACACGTGAGCAAGCAATTATGTATGGGTATCCGGAACCCACACACAAAACGGATTTACGCCCTCCGTATCTTGGGTTAGGGATGGTATTGAAGTCTATACGACTGCTGCTAGTCTCCAAGCCCTCGGCTCATAGCACTCGCCTCGGCTAGGCTCACACATGGAATGCATCCCCGATGCGCCTTAGTTCCCTATGAATGAGCTCTGATCCCGGGTCTCATTATCCAAACGAGTCCTTGGATCATACCGATCGACCTGCGTAAGAGTAGCATGCTACCTAATGCAATATGTCCGATGCGATGCATGATCAATTTACTTTTTGCTTAAGTCAAAATATTTATACATTCTTTAGAGTGACTAGTCAATATCATACACATAACAGAAATAATATGAACAGTGCAGTTATCCAATCAAATCGTGGTTTCGATATGCTTTAGTATTCTTTGGCATACATTCATCACAGCCTCATCATATATCCCATCCCCATTCACATCGATTTTTATCTTGTTCCTATAATCTAATGCAACTAACTATAAGCACAATCAAGGTAACAAAACAAGGAGAAAACTCACTCGGCCATTGGATCACCGGTCTTCTAGTAATAATAATTCGGTGGCAGGGAATCGTCGATTTCAGGATCACCTAAAAAGGAAGAAATACTCTAATAAGTATTTCAACTCAAACTAATCCAAACGATCTTATACGAACTATCAAATTCGTAATTCTCGTCCTAAGCGGAAATTCCAACTTAAATGGCCATAACTTGGTCATTTTAACTCGGAATCTCACAAATTATATATCGATTTCTATCTACTTCGAAAGATCTATCTATTTCTAATATTATATTTAAGTTTTGAAAACTTTGAAGCTTCGAAAAGGTCGGATCAGATTAGGGCAGTAACAATTTCAATTTCCAAAAAATAGTTTTGTAAATGCTTGAAATGTTTCTACTTGTCAATTCAATTATACATGCAATATGAATAATTTCCTAACATGAATGACATGAGATGAGCTTAATGTATGCATGATCTTAATGATTTTTTCTAAAAGAAAGTTTTTCAACTTTTTACTTTGTAAGACCATAATAACAACTACTTATGAAAAGTCTAGTTTTCTAACTTTGATCATTTTCATTTGTCTTGGATTTATTACTTAAGAAAATATAATTATCTTTGTTAAAATTGAGTCTTCATCGTATATATTACTTATGACCTTCATTTCTTCATAGAAATTTCTATTTTACACTTTGTAAACATGTTTTCAAGTAGGGTTCATTCCGAAATCCGAATTTTATAGAAATTTGTTTTTGCGTGATTCCTTCAAGTGGAAATCATTTGATATTTAGAAAATTAGGGCTTAATCATACATAACCACTAAGGACTTCGTTCTTACACAAAAATTTGCATTTTACACTTTGCAAATATGTTTTCCAATATGTTTTACTCAAAAATCCGAATTTTAGAAAATCTACTTTTTGAATGATTCTTTTCGGGAAAACCTATTTAATGCATTAAAATTTAAGACTTTATGGTACCTATTACTTAAGGACTCCACTCATTACATAAAACTTTCATTTTGAGCTCGGATAATAGGTGTTCTTATGGCCTCCATTTAAAATTACGAATTTCATAAATTGATTACTAACTCAAAATTTTTCATCGTAATTCAATTACTTGTTTTACACATTATTCATGCCTAAACTCAGTTTAACTTGTAAAAATCATTCCTTAAAGATACCTATTACCTATACCCTTCATTTTTCACATAAAACATGAGTTTTGGAGTTGATAAATGGGTTTTAAAAATTGGTTTTGATTGGGATCCGAATTTAAAAAAAAAAATTCATTTTTGGATATATCTTTTGATAAAATCTATCTAAGCTTATAAAAATCCATTCCTTACATATCCTATCCTAAGAGCCCTTCATTTCTTGAATAAAAGCTTTATTTTTGAGTTGGAAAACATGTTTTTTAACTAGGCCTTGGCCGAAATCCTAGAATAGAACTTTCTTTTGAAAATTAATCTTTAAAAATCATCTTTGAACCATATAAAATGAAGTCTTGATGCTATACATATATTAAGCCTTCATTTTCTTAAGCAAAAATTTCATTTTGACACTTGGAAAGTGGTTTTTAAATGGGGTCTTGCCAAAATACGAATTTCACAATTTTGTTTGAGTTCATAACTAAGATCTATACTTAATATGAACATAAACATAAAACAAATGCATGGTAATAAGCTATAAACATAATGGATCTAAACTTTACTTATCAAAATCTTTCATTTATGGTATCTATACCCTAAGCCCTTCATTTTAAATGAAAAATATACATTTTGAAATTGAAAAACCACTTTTCTAAATATGGTTCCATTTTCATCCGAATTTTCAAAAGTTTTTTTTTTTTGTTGAAAATAAACTAGATCTTGAGTTTCCTACAACTTCCTACCATCATCATGCTATCACAAGTCATCCATGAATATAAAACAAAGTCTAATGCATTTTATGAAATCAAAACTCTAGATCTAGTTTTCTAAACTAGTTTTAAATGCATGAATCACTAAGATGGACATGTGGATGATAGATCTATGCATAAATCATAAGAAATAACAAATATAACAACCAAAATAACAAGATCTATGGCATAAACGAAAATCAAAGCTATAAAAAGTTAGATCTACAATATATATCAACTTTAAACAGGAAAATAATTGTAATACAAGATAATAAAAGTGGAGAAAAGGAGTGTTTCATTTTTGGCATCATCATCCTAAGCTTTTAAGCTTATGGAAGGTCATTTGATGCATGAAACCTTCATTACACTTTACCTATATCACCTATGGAGCTTTGGGAAGAAGACTTGCTTAGAAATCTTTAAGAATGAAGTGTGGAAGCCATGAAAGAAGAAGGGGGCAGCTTGTTTTTCATGGAAGAACAAGAGAAAATGAAGAAGAAAGAGAGGAAAAATGAGAGAGAAAAGTTAATGAATGAAAGAGGGAAAGTGAGTAAATGAAGGAGTGAGAGAAAATGAGTGTTTTAATGAATGAAAGAAGAGAAAAAAAAATAAAACAAGGTAGCCAAAGATGACCCATGCTGCACGTGAATTATGTGGGAGGGAGAGAGAGAAATTTTGTTGAAATTTGACTTGAATTTGAATTGTGTAATAAATGTGTAATGTAACTTTCTTAAGAAGGAGTGGAAAAATAATTAATTTGGTCAAAATGGAGTAAATAAAGGACAATGGCAGCCATAAAGAATGGTCAAAATCTACCATGAAGTGTGGGTTAATGTGTAGAAAGATTGAAGTGAAGAGGAAGTGATATGTGTAAGGTGTACTTGAAGGTATGGGTTGTAAAAGTACTTTATTAATAAAATAAATTAAAATAAAATAAAATTAGAAAATTTATTCCAAATATTTATAGCAGATTTTTCATAGTTGAAATTAAATAATTATTTGAATTATTTTAGTAATTTAACAAATATGTTACTGGTATGATCAAAATACGCGAATATGGGCTATAAATGATATTTTTATAACCCGAAAAATTCTAAAAAATTATTTTATGAAAATAAAAATATTTTTAAAATATTTTTCAATTATTAAATTAATTTATTTTATTTTTAGTATCGGGTCTTAAACAGAATCTGGTCCCATAAAGACCCGAAACGAACTAAATTTTAGAAAAACAAAATTTTCTATAACATATAAAATATTTATCTAAAAATATAAGACTTTATAAGAATAATAAAATTTTGTAATGAAATAAAAATGAATAGTGCAAAAGACTAATTAATTACCGGTAATAATGGAAATACGATAAAAAGGTTATAACTGTAACTTTTATAACCCGAAAAATTATATAACTGATTTATTTGGAAATCTTATGAAATTATGAGTCTAACGGTACTATTGGTATATTTTTTATATCTCGAGCCCTGGTGTCACGCCCCAAGGGATACCCTAAGCATGGCAATCCGTCGTACACAATACTAAAGCCTGAGAATGACTACCTTAGTCACGCAAAGGCTTCCATATCATGTACAAGGCGTACATCACAACCAAGGGAACGCATCGGAGTAGTGCAATTTATATTGATAATAAATAAGTAACAAGGCAAAGAGAATACTTACCGTAAAACATAAACATATTGCATTGCAATTCTTAGGAGCATGTCAATCTATTATCTTCAAATAAATATACATCACTAATCATATAAGTCATTATGTATAAAGAGCCTTAAAAAATTACTTATCTTATGATTCTGTTTCCTTCACAGAAGCTTAACCATCCTTTCATGACTTCCTCAATGTCATGATCCTCAAATTTTAAGCCATGGGTATACCTGTTTCAACAAAATCTATCTAGGTATAAGCTACAACTAACTTAGTGAGATATTCCTTTTTCATTCGCACCATATTTTCAAACAAGTTTATTTATTTAATCACACATATGCTATGCATACAATACAACAACCACATGATTATGCAAATATATACAGTTATCCGAAAACCATATATAGAACGGATTTACCCCTCCGTATCAAAGATTATGGAATCAGGGTTGAAGGTCCTAGACCTTCTACTGCTAGTCCCCAGGTCCTCACCCACAGCGTTCAGTTGGCTCGGCTCCAAACCTAGAGTCGCTTTTCCCCATGCGATTTGGATTCTCTAGGAAGGAACATGGCCCATGGCACCGCACGATCACAGCCAATCCAACTCTACGCGTAGGAGTAGCAGCCTTCCGAAATTGATGTGACTCGATAGATGCTATGCGTGAGCGTTTTAAATTTTCTTAAGCTAAACCTTATTAAGGTTTATTAGGGGCGATCAATCAATTTAGCAAACAATAAACAATCATACAAGTAAGTAAACAAAATTATTAAACAAGCAGTTCGAAGTTGCAATATTCTTAATTCTCATTTCATATATAAACATAGAATCACACATACATAAATCCAAAATTCCCCAAATATATGTCCATTTTTATCTTTTCTTAGTATACTAATGCCGCTACTTTACAAGCACAAGCAAGGTAACGAAATTAGGAGGAATAACTCACTCGTCCATTTGCTATCTTCTTAGTCGTAGTAATCCTCGGGTAGGGTAATCTCGTACCTTCCATCACCTAGGTAAAAGAAATACCCGGGTTAAGTCTTCCATGAATTTTCTATTCTCAAAGATTCTAATCTTTTCTTAAAATCGCAGTAAAATCGTATAAGAGGAAATTCCAATTTAAAATGGCTATAACATGCTCATTTTAACTCGGAATTTCGCATATAATATACCGTTTTCTACCTATTCAAAAAGATCTATCCATTTCTAAACTTATCTTGGTCATAAAAGGTCATTTGGGTTCCAGAAATGTCGGGTACAGATTTAAAACGAATTTTTCTAAACTTTTTGTAAATTCGTTTTCTAACCCAACTTTATTTTAAAGAAAATCCTTCTGTAACAATATATACATATATAAATATGAACGTATATTTGATAAATACTTTGAGTATATAGATAAGCTCACTTTATATGCAAAATTTCTAATGGTAGTGTCTCAACAATTTATTTCATAAAACAATTCATTTAGATTTATTAAAACTTTAGATTTGACAATTTTGTTTCAAGCCTTTTGAAGAAACTTCATATTTTCATAGGTTGTTATATTTTGAGTATATTTTTATTTTCTTCATTCCTTTTTCCAAAACAAGTTAAATTTTCCTTTAACCTTTAGTCTTGCATAAATTTTACTCCTAGTGGTTAAAGATCAACTTATCAAAAGTATATTAAGTTGATGAAACCTTTTCATAATTTGTATTTATGATGATTTTTAGAAAATGAATCTTGTCTTTATATTTATTTCTAAAATATAAGTTTTTGCTTTCTAAAACTTGTTCCTTTATTTCTTTTAAAAAGAGTCATCTTTATTTGATAAAATCATTTGTTTCTAATTTTTATTTATATTCTTTGAAAATAGTTTCTCTTTTAGAAACTTGAAAATCATTGTTTTCCTAAGTGGGTTTTAACTTTATGGATTGAATTCATCTTAACTTTTAAAACTAGTTTGTTTTCTTATTTTTATTATGAAAAGAATTTGAATCTTAAGCTTTTTGTAAAACCTTTAATATTAACAATTTATTTTACTACAACTTAGGTTATCATAATATACAAGAAAAATATTTATTTCTTATGTTTCCTTAGTAGAACCACCTTTGTTATTTAAGAAAACGTTTGATAAAAACTCATTTCATGTGTTGTTGTTGATAATAACTCATTATTTTGTGACAAGTTACATAATAGAAAATTTAGTTTTAAGTTCCTTTAACATAATAAATTTCTATGTTCAAATTAGTTGAGACATTAACATTATGTAGATGCAAATATTGTGAGCATGTAAAATATTAAGAACATAAGAAAATACTTAGAAACAAATAAATATCAAGTATTGGGAACCTTAGCTTCATCAAGGTATCCCGGTCAAGTATTGGAGCCTTAGCTTTATCAAGGCATCCCGGGACTAAGAATGGACTAGTCCCGAAAGATTAAAGAAAATAAATAAAAGATTGTTTTGACTTGATATGGACAAGTCTAAGACTAGAAATACTAGTCTTAATAATAACATGAAATAAATAAACTGCATAACTTGAAAGTAAATAAATAACAAATGAGCTTATATGCTCTAAATAAATATATATACATAATGTACATAATATAAGTTAGATTAGAAGCAAATAATAACAATAATAATAATAACATAATAAAATAGGAAGCTTATGTACAAGAACAAAACATAAACATGTTGTTGCTTTTACTACTCATATGAGTTTCAAAACAACACCATAGTCACGTTAAGTTACATGACATGAGTGAATAATAGTTGAAAGAAATATTTACCTAAAGTGTGTAAGTGGTATGAAGGTGGTAGATGAAATGGGTATTATGGGAGTAATGATATGTGGTAGATAGTTTATGTATAAGGAATGGTTTTTGTGAGGAATTGGTTTAAGAGAGTTTTGGTAGAGAGAATTCTTGGAGAAAAGATTTGTGGAGAGATTTTGAGAGAGTTTTGGTAGTGAAATGAATTGTGTGAAAGAGTGAAAGAGGAAGGGGGTATTTATAGAATTTTTGGAGTGAATTTTTGATGTAATTAAATAAATTGAAAAAGAAAAAATAATTTGTTGGAAGTGAGAGAGGGGGCGCCGGCCTTGCTTTATGGGGAGTGGAAATTGATTTATTTTAATTTGTTTTGTGTAATAAAGAAGTAATGTGTAAAGTTGATGTGAATAAAGTTGTATTGGAAATGAAAAAAGTAAGAAAATAAGTATGTAGATGTAAGAAATAGGTGTAAGAAAAAGTAGAGATAGTGAAATAGTAATGAATAGTAAAAAGTACTATGAATAGTAGACTAGACAATTAAAATACCGGTAGTAATAAAAATACGCATAATAATGCGATATCTGTAATTTTTAAAGACTGAAAAATTCTAAAATTGATATTTTTGGAATCCTTATATTTTTACGAGTCTATTGGTATAAACGAAATATTTTTAATATTCCAAGCTCCGGGACACGCTTTTCGAGCCTTGATCCCTTTTGAGTTCCGAAGGACACTCGAAATTCGTGAATCTGATATTTTTATGTTACCCTATATTATTACGAACTATTTTAAGCTATTGGCTTAATTTCGTTTTCTAGGGTTTGAGATTGCGGGATTGCCGGATCTTAAATACTAGGGTTCATTATAGGCTTTGTTGACTTTTAGGGTTCCGTTTTGACTTCCGATTTTATTGAGTTATTCGTAAGACCGTATAATTTTTAAGTTTTGATCGTTTTATATTTTTAGCTCGACATTTATGTTTTATCTATTTTTATTTGTGATCATTTAATAGTTTTTAATTCTCGGGATAGTTTAACTGAGTCTAAGGTTATGAGTTGACTCAGTTTGACTTTTGGCGAAAATTGAAAATTGTGATTCTAAAATTTTACTAAAGGATTTAAGATTTTATCATTTCGTTATTAAGCGGTATTTGGATCTACCGTTCTGATTCACGTTTTAGGAATTGGATAGATGATTTAATTAGCGTACGGACATTGATTATACCGGTAGTTGGACTTTATATTTTGTTTCAAGGGTTCTCGTTTTCTCAGGATTGAGAAAAGTTGTTTTTGATCTTATTTGGGATTAAGTTTTAACTTGATTCGATTTTTAGGATTTCGTTTCTGGTGTTTTGACTCGGTCTAGAATTGGGTTTTTATCTTGAGTTGATTCTCGGAATTTGTATTTTGATATTAGGCTTCTAAGATTATTTTTAAGAATTATGAAATTTTCGGGGGTTTACAATGATCTTATATAATTTATCTTATTTATGTTGTTTTTATTATATTTCTTATAGTTACATATTCTCATTCATGCATGAACATGTTGTTATTGTCTCAACTGTAATGAAAAGGAGCTTTCTTAAGTAATAGAAATAAGAACTTCTTTAAAAATAAATTTTTGTCACATAAGGAATTATTTTCCATAAAGACTTAAAGCTTCAACTTAATCAATACTTTCAAAAATTAGATAAAATTAGTTCAAGTTTTAGTAAAAATATTATATGGTATTTTATCAATAAAAATAAAGTTATCAAACTCTCTTTTCAAACCAATAAAATAAGAAAGTTTGTTTAAACTTAATGTTGATTTAACCAAGAGTTTTCTTAAACCTCTTTATCAAAGTTTTCTACCAACACTTTCAAATACTAAAGTCTAGATAAGTCTTTTAAAATTAACTTATAAGATCATTTCTTTAAAGTGGATCTAACTTTAGAAAAGCTATAGAACATATAACCATGAAGCATTTAGAAAGACTACGTTTTCCAAAACATTAGAAATAAAGTAGTAGGAATTCAAAAAGATTAAAATTACTTTTATTTAAGAAATGGAGCTAAAAGAATGGAATGCTCACTTATAGTAAAATAAAAAATTTTCTTAACAAAACTAATTTCTTTTCAAGTCTTAAGCTTATCTCACTTTTAAGACACATTGTTTTACAAGATCATTGTTGAGACAACACTACTAAATTCATGCATATGGTTTGAGTATATATATATGTATTCAAGGGATTTTTCAATCATACAAATATATCTATATTTCGTACAAAAGTTTTTGAATAAAGAAAGTTTGAAAACTCTAGTTTTGAAATTCGTATCAAATCTGTACGTTACTATTTTGAGACTCAAATAACTTCTTTTGATAAAAATAACCTTGAAAATAGATAGATCTTTTCAAGTAGGTAGAAATCGGTATATAATATGCGAAATTCCGAGTTAAAATGAGCAAGTTATGGCCTTTTTAAGTTGGAATCTCCATTCCATATGATTTTTTTTTTTACGAATTCTCTAAGATAGAATTATAGAATTTGAATAGATCTTGGATGAAATACTCATGTTGGGTATTTCTTTTGTTTAGGTGTCGAGGATCACGATCTTGTCTTCCCCGAGGATTACTTCGACTCCTAGAAAGCTATGGACGAGTGAGTTTCCTTTACGTTTACGTATTCGCGCATGTGCTTATTGAATAGAGCACTAGATGTTAGGAAAAGATAAAATTGATATGCTTGTGGGATATTATGGGAATTATGTATGTGAATTGTTATGTGCGAACAATGAACAATAAGTATATCGGAATCCGATTTGTAATTGATATAAATGTTTCTATGTATGAATTGTTATGTGTGCAAATATTGTTTGATTGTTTTAAAATGATTTAATGTTATACTAAAATCCCCATATAATAAATTGCTCATGCATATCACTTAGAATATCATTTTCAAAGTTCGCTACTACTCCTCAGCATGAGACCGGAAAGGTAAGCTGCCTAGCTACATCTTGAGGGTTAGGACGTTCGGGGAATACGGCCTCAAGGTATAACTGAGCCGGATCGATCGCTTTAGGTATGGAAAGCCCGGGGACTAGTAGTACGGTTCGTTGGAACCCTAAGACGTGTTCAAACTTTAAGGAGGTCGGTCGGGACTCAGTTCAAAGCATTCTCTAACCACCGATGGAGGGGTAAATCCATCACACATACGAAACCGGATAGTCGTATGTACTGTTTGAACATATGGTTGTTGCATTCATATGCTTGTTTAATAAACATGGTTGATTGCTTGTTATGAGTACTTTTGCGTAAGGAATATCTCACTAAGCAAGTCATGCTTATACTCCTATAGACTTTTGACTTTGCAGGATTATCAATTTGCACCCGAGACCATCTTGACCACCCGGGTAGAATCCTTATTTTGAGAAGGTTTTGGAGGAATTCTATTTTGAAGTTATAGAGTAGATTTCTTCTAAAATCTTCTAACTTTAGTTATGTTATATTTAGTAGAACCATGTTATTATGAAATTATCGAGGGAATGCCCCTTAGAAGTTGTAAGACTTTATGTTTCTATGAATTATATTAAGTGTTATTTTGCATGTTCCGCTGCCAATGTCTTAAAATGTATTACTCCACCGGTCTTCCTTTGTTGTGAATATACGCCTTGTACCGATATGGAAACTTTTGAGTGACTGGGATAGTCATTCTTAAGTTTTAATATTGTGTACGGTAGGCTGTCACGTTTAGGGTACCCGCTGGGGGGTGATAGCTAGGATCTCCACAAAAATATCATTTGTGTTGAAGCAAGAGGCATCTCTTTGGATAGTGTTCCTCTTTACATTTCCAACATGTCACTTTGACCTTGGATGCCTCCTTGTTACCACTAGCACTTCCTCTGTAGCTGTTGAAGGGTTTAAACTTCTTGCTCTGAAAATTGCTGCTGTAACTATCTTGAGTCTTTTTTCCGAACACGAAGGTTCTCTTCTCAGGTGCTTTGCTTTTCCTCTTCTTGGCTCCTTCTATAATGCGAGCCCTTTCAACCAATTCATGGAGGGTCCTTAAATCCAACTCCTCTAGATGCATCCTCAAGTCTTTATCTAGGCCACTCAGGAAGACTTGCCTCTTCAATTCTTCACTGTGCCTAAAGGATTCCGGCGCATATTGGAGTAGATGACTGAACTCCGTCTTGTATTACTCCACCGTCCTTCCTTTTTGAGATATGTGAAGGAAGTCTCCAATATATAATACTCTCAAACTTCCAAGAAAATATTTTTCCAAGAATTCTCTTTGGAAGGTCACCCAGCTCATGGGTGGCAGCAATTCTCTACTTTTTGATTCCCACCATATTCTGGCGTTGAACCTTAACATATATGTGCCATAATCCAGGCGAAGATGATGGGGTACTTCATATGCAGCAAATGACCTTTCTATCTGTGTTAGCCAGTCCTCCGCTTCATCTGGCTTTTCGAAACTCCCATCAAAGTATCTATTGCCCTTGATGAAGTATGGCAAGGAACTTCAGTAAGGTCGAGGCGGCGGTGGTGCTGGCAAAGGAACAATTTGAGACTCAGCTTCTAGTAGTGCAGGTGCCTCAATGGTCGCTTCAGGTGCATTGGCAGCCAGTGGTGGCATGTGCTGCGCATGCTACATAAAGTTGTTGACTAGACCGACTAGTTGGTTGATAGCAACCTAACCATCGCCTTGTTGATTTGGTAGGGGATTTAGTTGTGCCGCTTGTTGACCTGCTGGGGGATTTTCTGGTTCTGCTGGTACATTATTCGAGGCACGACGTTCACGTCTTCTACCTCTCCTACCTCGTCTGTTAATTATTTTAGTTTTAGACTTCTTAAATCTTTGCGATAGGGGGGAAAAAGATCAGAAATTTCGGAAATTTCATAGGAAATATTCAAGGCAATCAAATCCAAAAATCATTAAATCAAACATAGAGTACTTTTCATTAAAACAAAAGAGGGTGATAACCCTTACATATTTTGATAAGGTTAGAACCATTCTCAGCAAGAGATAATTGTTCAAATAGGAAAAACTTAAAACATAACATTAAAAGTAAGAACATTCCTGCACTACAACAAAGATATGCCTATTCGGCTCCTAGGGAAAGGCTTGTTGGACTTGTCAGATTATGCTCATCTTCTTCACTTCCTCCTTCCTCACTCTTCTCTTCCTCACGGTGATGGTGCCGGGTTCATGCTTCGGCTAGTGGAACCTTTCTGCCTTTTGACAAACTGTCGTAAATACTGACTCACGGTCATCCTTTTTCCTCTGTACCTCGAGGTGATCTCTTCCTGAGATGGCCATACTTCATCATGCATAGAAATCCTTTCTCCATAGGTAGTGTCATTTGTTGCCTCCTGTCCTTCCTGGTTTCCTCCTTCAGGTGCCACTACTATGGTAGGGGTTTGAGATATGCTTCTCAAAAATCCACTTGGTTCAAAAGCATTCCTCCATCGTGGGTTATCTCTCCTTCCCTCCTCTTTAGAATCGGAGATCATCACTGGGTTATTTCTCGCAACGGTCTCCATAGGAACATCCTGGCTTAACCTTTGGGGAGGTACCTAACTGTGGATCAAAGGACTATCCTCCCAGAGAGATGCGGACTGGGTCTCCTCAGGTTCCGAGTCTTTATTGGGTCTTCTTCAGGGTCACCTTTTGTCTCTCCATTTCCTTCATTCCCTTAAGCATCTTCCATGATGAAGTCTTCGTTTGGGATTACGTTTAGCTGCATCCCGATGGAGTTTGGTTGGGTATTACATTCCGATGGCATGGGGACAATACATCTGTAGGCGGCATACTAGTAAAATCATTCTTCTGCATCAACCCTTAGCCAGTCGGTGTGGTCTACCAACTCATCATGTGCATAGATGTAAAGGGGTCCTAACTTGTTCTAGGTTCAAAAGTCCGGGTCTTGTTGGGTTCCTTCCGCCTTCAAGATAAAGGTCATCTCTTGCAGCATAGTCTCTCTATACATGAAAACCATCATCCTCTCGATCACGTAAATCACTTTCACGTCACTCCACCTTCGTTTGCTTACAGCATCGAACCTTAAGTTCTCCGGGCAAGTTTCTCCATAAAGAATGTTTCAATCCTTTCCTCCATAACTTAAACATTTCTCGGCCAGTTTAGGGCCTTTCAACTAACGTGAATTCTTCACACAGGACTCTTAGCCTAAGGCGGTAATTCAAAAAGGTCTCATTTGGGTTCTTAAGGAAATTTCAGGATTTTTCCTTAACTTTGGGGAAGGTTAGCTATCAAATAGAACAAGAAGAAGATCAGATCTTAAGCTTAGGTTCTAGCTTTTTACTATCTACCTTAAAGTCTATTTCTACTATCTTTTATCTAAAACTTGCGCTCTGATACCAACTTAAACTGTCACGCCCCGGAGGGTATCCTAAATGTGGTAATCTGCCGCATATAATATTAAAGCTAACGAATGACAACCTTAGTCATGCAGGAGCTTCGATATCACATACAAGGCGTGTTTCCAAGATAGTAGGAGACTCACAGGGATATTACATTTAAGTAGATAATAAAAGTAAGCAAGAACTTATATAAATAAACATGAGATTTTCATTTAAATAATAAATTTCTTACATCATCTTAGGAGCATTCCCCTGCCTTAAAGGTCTTTCAACAAGATAATCATAACTACAATATAAGCCTACTGTAGAGATTTTCTTAGAAGTCTATGTTCAAAACTAAATACATATAACTTCTCCAAAAAACTCCTAGTGGCTTAAGCTCGTACCTGGCATACGGGGCTCCTTGGGGTCAACCAAAGGTAATCATACTGTAACAAAAAGCTATAAGGGTATAAGCAAATCTAGCTTAGTGAGATAATTCACATCTACAAAACATGTCCATATAGCAAAAAAGTATTTAATCAAGCATATGAGAATGCACCAATCACATGAGCAAACAAGATACACATGATTAACCAGAAATCAAGTGTAGCATAGATTTTACGCCCTCCATGTCGGGGGTTGGGATGTTACAGGCCCATACGACCATCAATATTTGCAGATTTGCTGGCTCCTGCTCGCCCTATAAACTTCCTGGCTCCTACCAGCCCATGTAGACTTTCCGGCTCCTACTAGCCACCACTACCACTTCCTCATTTCCCCACACGAAGAATAGTAGTGAAACAAATGTGACTCACAAGTATGATATGCATGAATTAATTTCAATATATATTTAACCAAATAATGTTGAGTTCAGGTTAAAGGTGATCAACCACAATTTTTGTCATATCAATACAAGAACCACACTTCATTTAATCACTTCTTTTGATATTCTTGACTTATATTCAACCAATCATAAATTCAAGTTACATAACAATTGTTCGTTTATCTTTTCCTTAATTTCCAGTGCTACTACTTACAAGCACAAACAAGGAAATGTAACCTAGTAAAGGATTAACTCACTCCATGTCAGTAGATCCTAATCAAAGTAATCTTTTAGGAAGGTGATCTTGGGTCCTTCTTCACCTAAACAAGATGAGATACCCAAAATGAGTCTTTCATGAAATTTCTATTCTTGAAGATTCTAAACTTTTCTTAAAATCGTGGTAAAATCGTATAAGAGGAAATTCCAACTTAAAATGGCCATAACTTGCTCATTTTAACTCGGAATTTCGCATATAATATGTCGTTTTCTACCTATTTGAAAAGATATATCTATTTCTAAACTTATTTTCATCAAACTAAGTGATTTGGGCTCCGAAAAAGTGGCGACCAGATTCACCACGAATTTACATAAACTTGAATTCCTTCTTTTAATAAAAGCTTACTTTGAAGAGATACATATTATAATAATTTGTAAAACCTTTGAAATGTATATACATATATTTATTGACTCATATCAAATGTATGAAGTTAATGAAGTTGTCTCAAACTATGAAAAAGTAAAGTCTTTTAAAGATTTTGAAAATTGAGAAATTTTGAAATATTCATTTTGCTTTGAAAATATCTTAAGTTATTTCAAATGAATATTTCTTTCTCCTAAATTTAATTTCTTGTAATTGCTTTAAATTCTTAAGGAATGATTTTATTTTCCAAGCTTAGTTTCCAACACTTTTTAAAAATAATTTCTTTGTTTCTTGATATCATTCCAAAAAGAATTTCTAGCATTTGATGAAAAGTGAAGTTTTTGTAAAACCTTTTTGTTTATTTCAAAAAGTCCTTTCTATGTCATGTATGTTCATAAAAGTTCTTATGAACTCCTCTAAGTTTGTTAAGATGGCTCCTTAGTTTTTAGAAAAATTACTTCCTACTTTTATTTCTAGAAAAGAATTTTTTAAGAAAACAAATTTATTTTGTTGAGACAAAAGTCATTATGTTCATGCATGAATATGAATCATAAAGTTATGGAAACATAAAGAAACATAATAACTTGAAAGAATAAGCTAATAAAGAAATAAATCAAGTATTGGAACCTTGGCTTCATCAAGGTATCCCGGGTCAAAGAAAAGATTAGTCCCAAAAGAAAAAGAAAATGTTTTGACTTGATGAGGACAAAGCTAAGACTAGAAAAACTAGTCTTAAAAATAACATGAAAGTATATAAATTGCAAAACAAATGAGCTTATATGCTCTAAATAATATATATATAGCTATATATAGATGATGAACAAAAACAAAGTATGAATCTGTTGTTGCTTTCTTTAACCTTCATAGTTTAGAAAATACACACTAAGCTCATACTAAGTAAATGAACATAAGGAATGCTTGAAGAATTTTTACCTAAGAGAACTAAACTTGAGAGAACTTCTTGGGAGAGATTTCTTTTAGAAATTTGGGAGAGTAACTTTAGTGTAGGAAAGGTGTGAAAGAAGTGGAAGTAAGAGGGGGTATTTATAAGAAAATGTAGCAGATAATTTGTGTTAATTAAATAAATTAAAAATAAAACAATTTGGAGAGGAGAGGAAGAGGGGCTGGTGCAAATTGAGAGAAGATGGGGAGGAAAAATTTATTTTTTTTATATTTTTGTTAATTAAATGTAAGATATGAAAGATGTGAAGTTGTATTGGAAATGAAAATTGTAAGAAATAGAGGTATGGGTTGTAAGAGTAGGTTGGAAGAACAAGTAGAGATAGATAAATAGTGTAGAATAGTAGTAAATAGTGTAATGTAAAGTAGATATGACAATTTAAGTATTGGTAGTAAGAAAATACACATATAAATGCGATATCTGATATTTTTAGTTACCGAAAAATTATGAAATTGATATTTTTGAAAATCTTATATTTTTACGAGTCTAACGGTATATTCGGAATATTTTTACTATTCCGAGTCTTCGGACACGTTTTTCAAGAACCGTGTTTGCTCGGGTTCAAAACGAGTTACAATGGGTCTGTTTGTTCTGGCTTTTTTTCGGTAGATACAGACACTTTTTCAAACTTTTTTCTAACAAATTATTTATCAAGAAATAGATATAGGTAAAAAAAAAAAGTTGACAGTTCTCATCAAAAGATCAAATAGAACAAATATAGATAAAAATTTAGATGCAAATCAGATATATTTACACATATCATTTTAAAAAAGATACAGATACAAATGAAAAACAGACAATCCAAACAGACCCGATATTACTAAATTGATCTTTTTAAGCTTCTTTAGATAATTACGAACTATTCTACTCACTAATCTCTTTCTTACTTTCTTAGGGTTTCTTAAACAGGGATGTCGGACTTGAACAATTACAATAGACTAGAGTTTTGTTGACTATGGAATTCCGGTCAACTTCTAATTAGGGTTTAGGCTTCAATTGTTCACAAAACTTCGGGGGTTTACACCTACTAATAGCTCTAAGACAAGAATATCTCATTTATCTTCTCTTCTATCCACTTTGTGTACCAAACAATGATGTGCAGTCTTACTTTGAATTACTTTGACAACAATGGTTTTGGAAAGTGGAATTCTACCTCCTTGAGAGAGAAGAAAGGGCACCATCTAATACGCTTTGGATCCATCTCTCCAATACTAGTTCGCCGAGTGTAATGGGTGAGAATTTATTATCCGTATGCAAACTTGCCGTGGGTAACATGGGTCTATTATTGGGCTTTCACAAACAAAGGCAAATCTTGGTAGTGGTTGGCTTGTTGGGTGGAGCAATTTGGATGCTACTGTCACTATTCTAAGGAATTTATATAAATGTCATGGAAGATTCTTTTAGATAGAATTCAGCCAACCAGGAAATCAACATGTTCAACCTCCCTCAACAAGTCACGGAAGCAGTTCAATGAAGCTCGTATCTCCATAGTTGCCACCTGAGAACACTGTTATTTCTATACGAGGAACCCATCAATCACAATCAAACTAGGTTGTTGTAAATTGTGCTGATCAAAGCATGCTGGCGGATGCTTCTCAAGGTGGTACTAATGAGAAATCAAGAATGTATAAGAAACCCGAAGTAGAGATGCATCCAGCTACTAGAAGCATTTCATGCAGGCCGATGGCAATACAAGGACTAATTCTGCCTCCGTAGCAAATTTCTACATCTTTTCCAACAAGCATCAACAATGGAAATTATATTTTACGTATTATGGGACTGTAGTTTACGAAAGATCAATATTAAACATCATTTCCAGAACAAGCCAGAAGTGCTCCGATACCTTACCTTATAAGATTAATACATATTGCTCTTCACATCGATGCGACATGACATCAGATAACTTGGTGTGATTTAAGTTTTATAGATTAGTTACATGGTTACTTGTGATGTTGATGGCCAATTAAATATTCTCAGAATGGTTCTGTAAACCCCCGAAAATTTTCATAATTCATAGAAAATAACCCTAGAAGTCTAATATAAAAATTAAAATCCCGAAAATCGACTCAAGTTAAAACCAAATTCTACATCAGTTCAAACAAAAAAATTCTTTGCCTTGAGAAAACGAGAACCCTTGAAACAAAATATAAAATCCAACTTTCGATTGAATTGACATCCGTACGCCAATCGAATCATCTAACCGATTCCTAAAATGCAAGTCAAAACGATATATCCAAATAACGCTCAACAACGAAATGATAAATCCTTCAGTAAATTTCAGAATAAAAAATTTCAATTTTCACCAAAAGTCAAACTGAGTCAACTCATAACCCCAAACTTGGTTAAATGATCCCGAAAACTAAAAACTATTAAATAATCACAAATAAAATAAGGTAAACCATAGATATCGAGCTAAAATATAGAACGGTCAAAACTCGAAAATTATAAGATCTTACGAATAATTCAACAAAACCGGAAGTCAAACTGGAACCCTAAAAGTCAACAAAGCTTATAACAAACCCTAGTGTTTAAGATCCGGCAATCCCGCATTCTCAAACCCTAGAAAACGAAATTAATTTAATGGCTTAAAATAGAACGTAATAATATAGGGTAACTTAAAAATATCAGATTCGCAAATTTCTAGTGTCCTTCGGATCCAAACGGGATCAGTTTTCAAAAATCATGCCCCGGTACACCAGATGGCAAAAATATTCCGTTAATATCAATATAATCATAAAAATATAAGGTTTCCAAAAATATCAGTTTTGTAATTTTTCGATAGCTAAAAATTACAGATATTGCATTATTACGCGTATTTTTATTACTACTGGTACCTTAATTGTCTAGTCTACTATTCATTCCTATTTCACTATCTCTACTTTTTCTTACACCTTTTCGTACTACCTACATACCTATTTTCTTACTTTTTATATTTCCAATACATCTTATGTCAAATCATACCTTACATATTAATTATTTTCTTTCAAAATACAAACAAAAATCAACTCTCTTTCTCTCTAAACCCCCATGGCCGGCGTTACCCTCCCCTTTTTCCTCTCAATTATTTTTCTTTTTCAAATTATTTTATTATATCTAATTTTCACTCCAAAATTCTATAAATACCCCTTTCCTCTTTCATTCTTTAACACAATTCATTTCACTACCAAAACTCTCTCAAATTCTCTACACAAACACTCTCCATAAACTTTTCCTCTACCAAAACTCTCTTTCACCAAATACTCACAAGAATTTCTCTTTATGCAATACAACTACCATTTCCCCATAACCACATAACCATACATTCACTACCATCTTCATACCACATAAATACCTTAGGTAAAAGTTTCTTCCAACTATTTAATTATCCTTATCATGTAACTTAGCATGACTATGGTGTTGTTTTGAAACTCATATGAGTAGTAAAAGCAACAACATATTCATGTTTTGTTTTTGCACATGAACTTCCTATTTTATTATGTTGTTACGTTATTTTATTATTCATATCTAACTAAATATACTTATGTGTGTGTATATATATATATATATATAATCTTTAGAGCATATAAGCTCATTTGTTATTTATTTAATTTCATACTTTGCAATTTATTTATTTCATGCTATTTCTTTAAGACTAGTTTTTCTAGTCTTAGACTTGTCCATATCAAGTCAAAACAATCTTTTATTTATTTTCTTTAATCTTTTGGGACTAATCCATTCTTAGTCCCGGGATGCCTTGATAAAGCTAAGGCTCCCAATACTTGACCGGGATACTTTGATGAAGCTAAGGTTCTCAATACTTGATATTTTTATTATCTTGCTTATTATTTGTTTCTAGTATTTTCTTATGTTCTTATTATTTTATATGCTCATAATACTTGCATCTACATAATGTTAATGTCTCGACTAATTCAAAAGTAGAATTTTACTTTATTAAAAGAACTTAAAACTAAATTTTCTATTATGTAACTTATCACAAAATAATGAAGTTATTATCAACAATATGAAGATGGAGTTTTCTCAACGTTTTCTTAAATAACAAAGATAGTTTACCATGGAAACATAAGAAATAAATATTTTCTTTGTATATTATGATAACCTAAGTTTTAGTAAAATAATTTGTTAATATTAAAATTTTTACAAAAAGCTTAAGATTTAAACTCTTTTCCACTTCATAATAAAACTAAGAAACAAACTAGTTTTCAAATTTAAGATGAATTCAACCCATAAAGTTATAAACCCACTTAGGAAAAATAATGATTTTCAAATTTCTAAAGAAGGAACTCATTTTCAAATAATATAAATAAGATAAGATTAAAAATAATGGATTTTATCAACAAAGAGAATTATTTTCAAAGGAAATAAAAAGAACAAGTTATAGGAAACAAAAACTTATATTTTAAATAATAAATATAAGAAGAAAAGGTTCATTTTCTAAAAACATTCTAAATATAACTTTATAAAAAGATTTTCAACAACTTAATACACTTTTGATAATTTTGATCTTTTCCCACTAGAAGTAAAATTTATGAAAGACTATGGTTAAAGGAAAATTTACTTGTCTTGGAAAAAGGAATGAAGAAAATAAAATAAGAATATACTCATTTATAATAACCTATGAAAATACAAAGTTTCTTCAAAATACTTGAAAAGAAATTTATCAAGTAAAGTTTTAATACTTTAAAAAGAATTGTTTTATGAAATAAATCGTTGAGACACTACTATTAGAATTTTTGCATATAGAGTGAGCTTATCTATATACTCAAAGGATTTATCAACTATGTATACATATATATATATATAGATATATCTACATTTTTACTAAAGAATTTTTGAATGAAGTTGAGTTAGAAAATGGGTTTGCAAATGTTTAGAAATATTCGTTTTAAATCTGTACCCAACGTTTTTGGAACCCAAACGACCTTATATGATAAAGATAACCTTAGAAATGGATAGATCTTTTTGAATAGGTAGAAATCGGTATATTATATGCGAAATTCCGAGTTAAAATGAGCAAATTATGACCATTTTAAATTGAAATTTCATTCTATTGATTTTGACGAACATAGTGAAATAGAATTAGAAAGTTTAAATAGAATTTCTACGAAATACTCATCCCGGGTATTTCTTTTGTTTAGGTAACGAAGGATACGAGATTACCCTCCCTAAGGATTACTACGACTAAGAAGATCGCAAAATGGACGAATGAGTTATTCCTCTTAATTTCGTTACCTTGCTTGTGCTTGTAAAGTAGTAGCATTAGTATACTAAAAAAAGATAAAAATGGATATATATATATGGGGTATTCAGGTTATGTATATATATGTGATTCTATGTTAATGTGTGAAATGAGGATTAAGAATATCGCAACTTCAAACTGCTTACTTAAGTGTGTTGTTTACTTACTTGTATGATTGTTCATTATTTGCTAAATTGATTGATCGCCCCCTAATAAACCTTAATAAGGTTTGGCTTAAGAAAAAAAATAAAACGCTCACGCATAACATCCATCGAGTCACATCTCTTTCGAAAGGCTGCTACTCCTACGCGTAGAGTTGGATTGGCTGTGATCGTACGGTAACACGGGCTATGTTCCTTCCTGGAGAATCCAAATCACTCGGGGAAATCGATTGTAGGTTCGGAGTCGAGCTAACTAAACGCTGTGGGTGAGGACCTAGGGACTAGCAGTAGAAGATCGAGGATCTTCAACCCCGATTCCCTAACCTTCGATACGGAGGGATAAATCCGTTCTATATATGATTTCCAGATAACTATATATATTTGCGTAATCACATGATTGTTGCATTGTATGCATAGCATATGTGTGAAAATCTAAATGAACTTGTTTGAAAATATGGTGTGAATGAAAAGGAATATCTCACTAAGCTAGTTGTAGCTTATACCTCCATAGATTTTGTTGAAATAGGTATACCCATGGCTTAAATTGAGGATCATGATGTTAAGGAAGTCATGAAGGGATGTTAAGCTTCTATGAAAGAAATGGGAGCATAAGATGAAGTAATTTTGTAAGGTTCTTTATATGTAGAGACTTATATGATTAGTTTTATGTTGATTCTAAGATGTATATTTATTTGAAGTCAATGGAGGGATATACCCCTAAGAATTGTAACTTGATATGTTTATGTTTTATGATAAGTATTCTCTTTGCCTTGTTACTTATTTATTATCAATATAAATTGTGCTACTCCGATGCATTGCCTTGGTTGTGATGTACGCCTTGTACATGATATGGAAGCCTTTGCATGACTGAGGTAGTCATTCCTAGGCTTTAGTATTGTGTACGGTGGACTGCCACGTTTAGGGTACCCCTCGGGGCGTGACAGGTTCGATATTTTACTATGTTGATAAGGAAATATTTAAATGCCTCTAGCATACAAGATTGGCATTATGATTTCATTGGATTTTATCCAATTGATACTTATTGGATTTATTTTAAGATTGAGACAAGTATGAATGATGACATGGAAAAGGGCTTCATAAGATCCAACTCAAGCAAAGTCTTTATTAGAGGAGCAAGAAGATTTCAAAGTTCGATACAAGCTCAATCGAGCTCAATTTGTAATAGTATATACTATTCATGTGAAGTGAAGAAGATTCATATCACGTGCATAGCATATTGTTTCAAGAGCAAAGGAATAAGATCACTCAAACGAACAAAAGCAATATGGTGAATAACAAGGATGTGAAAGCCATGACCAGATCGAATAATCTATGAGCTCACAAGCAAAGCCACTTAAAAGCAATGTAATTTTAACTTGAGGTAGTGCATATGGTTAGATGATGTTGCAAGTATGCATACTAAGATACTTCAATCATTTTGAAGCGTCATGCCGAACTTTCACATTACGGATTTTCAACATGTTAACAGCAATGTAGCTGAGTTATAGCGCACATGCGTTGGAAAAGACTTTAGTCATTTGAAAGGTACAGTTAATGCTTAAATCCCTCCGATACATCCAAAGGACTTTGGTTAGGGGGCAAAATGTAGATGTATGGATTTCATTATAAAGGCTTTAAACCTGATTTATTTTTTGGATTTAACTATCTGGATTAAAGTGACAGAGCTTAGAGAGTTAGGCTTAATTACATTGGGATAATCATGGGAGTTTTGGCATGGTAGGCTTGGAGTAGGGTTCGTTGGAATTGGCCTGTTCAATTTCAATCTTTCTCAAATTGGCTCACACACATTGTAAATGAAGGCCTTAATGGGCCTAGGTCCACAAGAAAGCTTATGTTCATATCCATAATGAGGAGACTTAAGCTAGCCGTTGGTCGTCGATCTCATCTGACGGATGATATCGACAGCTAGATTCTCTAGAAATACATTGAGTCCTTATCTCATTGGGACAAGTGAAAATCTTGGACAAACACCGTTGTGCTGTCGGATTTCCGTTTTCGTGAATTGATTACTTAACTCACTCAAGAACACCCATGATATTCATGGTACTTAGAGAGGTTGATGCTTTTTTATCTCCCTCACCTGTCACACGTGTGTCAGAGCCTATTGAGACTGCGTACTCCTCCTCCCTACATAATTCTCTCTTGATCACCCTTACACGTGTTGTTTCCCTAGATCACGTGTAGCGCAATAGTCACACGGCACGCACGTGATCGTTGCATCAGGAATCATACCCACACAACTAGTATAATATACTAGATCTAGTGTTTTGAGTTCATAAATACCATAGGTTTTTGTTTCATGTGCATAAAGGATTTGTAGTAGTATGATAGTAATGGGAAAATGCTAGAAAGCTTGAGATCTATTTTAGTTCCAACAAAAATAATATTTGGAAATTCGGATCTAAAAAGAACTATATTTGGAAAAGCTATTTTTCAACTTCAAAATGAGTAATTTGCATTAAAAATGAAAGGCTTAGGGAATAGGAAACATAAAATAATGATTTTGATAAGTAAAGCTTAGATCTACTAAGAGATATTTTCAAAACAAGAAAAGTTTACAAAAGTTATGTTTCAATCCCAATAATAAACTCAAAATTCGTAATGAAGGAAGCTTGATATGTGAAAACCTATTTTTCAACCCCAAAACAAGATTTTTATTAAAGAAATGGAAGTCTTAAGGAGTAAATTTGATTAGGAAATAGTTTTAGAAAGATTAAATGAGTTTTACAAAAGAAACAATCTTGAATATAAATTTCAAAATTCGGATTTGAAAATGACCTCTATTTAAACACCAATTGCCAAATGCCAAAATGAGGATTTTTATAGAAAAATAGAAGTCCTAGGGAATACATATAATAAAGACCTAATTTTGACAAGGATAAATGAAATTATCAAAGTATAATCCTAAAACAAGGAAGGTTTTCAAAGTATAAGATTAAACAATGTTTTTATTCCTTAAAAATTTTGTAAAATTCGTAACTAGTTAAACCCCCTATTTAAACATCTATTTTCCAACTCTAAAATGAAGAATTTTATTAAAATAATGAAGGTGTTAGGCATATAGGTTACTAAGGTTATGTTCAGATAAAAGCAAGTGTGATTTTTACAAGAAATAAAACTAGTTTTCTTAAGTCTAGAGATTTCAAAAGTTTTGTAAAGCAAAAGTTTTCTAAAAGAATTATTGATATCATATATCATTGAGGATATATATATTATAGATAGCTCATCTCATGACATTCATGATAAAAGCTTATAGATATTGCATGTACACATAATGCACTTGGTAGAAACAAATATAGGAAAATATTGTATTACACATTCCATAGAGCATTGTCTAAGTACATGAAGACATAGATTGACCAACCGACATGAATCATGCATGATATTGAGTTATATATGTAAGCCTTGGAAAATTTCAATAAATAATTCCAAAACAAACTTCGAAAATAAACTCTAAAAATGACTCCAAATTAAAACCGAACTTCGACAAGTCCTAAATCACTAATGAACCCAGAAACTTCTTAATCTTAAGAAAATAAAAATTCCTAAAAATAAAATAAGAACTCAACAGTCTTCAAATTCAAAACCGCTACGTACGATAAATTCTATATTTAACTCCAACTTGTAAAATCGGGTAATATAGAACCCAAAAACCAATTATTAAAAAGTAAATAACAATAAACCTTCGGAAATAAAACTCAATTCAAGAATTCCGAAAACATTGAGAGATATTAAATACTTACAAAAATAAAATTTAAAATAAATTTCTAAAACTAAATATGTTATATAAACATAAAATGTTAGTTTTCAAATTGGCAAGGATCTAAATAGGAAAATCACCCGGAAACCCTAAGTGGAATATAGTTGTTTTAGTCTAGCAATCTCGTGCGCTAAACCCTATAGGCCAAAGTGTAGTTTAAGTGTGAAGAATAACTCGTAGTAATATAAGATCGCTTAAAAATATCAGATTGGTAAATTTTTTACCTATTTCGAACCCGTTCGGATACAAACTTCAAAAAGCGTGTCTTGGGCTCGAGATATAAAAAATATAAAATTAATACCGTCAGACTCATATTTTCATAAGGATTTCTAAAATATCAGTTTTATAATTTTTTGATAACTAGCATTATCTGATTTTGCGATTATATTCGTATTTTAATACTACCGGTTATTAACTGGTCTTTTGTACTATTCACTACTATTCATTACACAATTTTATTATTCTTATAAACTCTTATATTTTTAGATAAATATTTTATATATCATAGAAAATTTTTTTTTTCCAAAATTTAGTTAGTTTCGGGTTTTTACGGGATCAGTTTCTATTTAAGACCCAATACTAAAAATAAAATAAATTAATTTAATAATTTTAAAATATTTGAAAAATATTTTTTATTTCCATAAAATAATTTTTTTGAATTTTTCGGGTTATAAAAATATCATTTATAACTCATATTCGCGTATTTTGATCATATCGGTAACTTATTTGATAATTCACTAAAATAAATAAATTAATTATCTTATTTTAATTATGAAAATTCTGCTACAAATATTTGGTACACATTTTCTATATTTTTTCTTATTTTTATTTTATTTATTAAGAAAGTACTCTTACAACCCATACTTTTAAGTACACCTTTCACACATCACTTCTTTTTCACTTCAATCTTTCTACACTTCATTATCACTTCATGGCAGATTTTTCTCTTTTTTATGGCTGCCTTGTCCCTTGAAATACTCCAAAATTTATTAAAGTAAAGTTATTTCAACCCTTCTTTAAGAAGCTACACTTACACATTAATTACACATTACAATTTCAAGTTAAAAACTAACCAAACTTCTCTCTCTCTCTTCCTCATTTTCACGCCTGTTATAGGACATCTTTGGTTGCCCATTTCTTTTTTTTTTTTTTTTACTTCATTTAATATGCCTTTAACTCCTTTTATCTCTCTCTCTCATTTACTCCTTGAAACCTTTACTATTCTTTCCACTTTTCCTCTCTTTTTTCCTCTCTTTATCTCTTCATTTTCTCTTGTTCTTCCAAGAAAACCTTGCTGCCCCTATTCTTTAAGTAAGCTCCCACACATATTGTCACGCCCCGAAAGGTACCCTAAACGTGGCAGTCCGCTACATACAGTATTAAAACTTAAGAATGACTTCCCAAAGTCATGCAAAAGTTTTCAACACCATATGTAAGGCGTCTATCACAACAATAGGAGACACCGGTGGGATGTATAGTTTGAGATAGTATTTACAACATACAAGAATCTAAATATTCATCCAATTTATCATTAATAGGATAAAGTCCATAAATCATCTTACGGGTTTTTTCCCCTATAATTCTCCAAACAATCATAATATCAACTTAATATTTCTCATAACAAAATAATACTAAAATCATAAGGCATTAAAGGGTATCTAACCTAAGATCTTCAAAAGATTTTCAGAAGCTTTTCTAATACATCATCCCTCTCAAGTATATGAAATCTTCAGGCATAAAAGATATAGTCCTGTTACTACAAAGATCTATCAGAGTATAAGCATAACTAGCTTAGTGAGAATATTCCTAAATCAACGTACTTGTATAAATAATTTCAAGTAAGTTTATTAATCAAGCATATGAATGCACCAAGCAAGTGATCAAGCAATACATATGATCTACCGAAAATCATATGTTTGAATGGATTTACCCCTCCATTCAGGGTTAGGTGTTCCAGGCTCTTTAAAACCCAACTTAAAATCCAACTCACGTAGTTCATTTCAGGCTCCTACTAGCCCATCATAGTTCTTTCAGCTTCCTATCGCCCATCTTAGAGATTTCTGGCTACTGCACACCCGACTACTAAACTCTTGTCCCATCGAGATTGGCAGCTCATGCGATGAAACTAACTACATGATATGCATGAATCAATTTATATAATTCATAGTATATGATTAAAGTAATTTAAAGGTGATCACAGAATTTTTACACACTCCAACAGAATAATCGTAAAACATAAGTTAATTAACAACGATTCGTGCCTCGGTATGCTTAACATTCTTTCAACCAATATTATCATTCATAATTCATTTTTATCTTTTCCTCCTTCTAGTGCCTCTAGCTACAAGCACAACCAAGTACGAAAAAGGTAGGAAATAAACTCACTTGGCCATGAGGATCTATCTTTCTTACGGATGAGTCGATTGATAAATCCACTAATCAAAATAATCCTCCGGGTATGAATACTCCTCCTTGGGTTCACCTAATCAAGAAGAATACCCATAATTAGTATTTCTCATTGATTATATGTTACTTATAAAAAACTATGTCATAAGATTGTTAAAATTTGCGTAGAAGGTAATTTCAATTTAAAATGGCCATAACTTGGTCATTTTAACTCAGAATTGTGCAAATAATATATCGTTTTCTACCTACTCGAAAAGATATATCAATTTCTAAGGTTATTTTTGTCATAAAAAGCCATTTGGGTTGCAAACTAACACGGTACAGAATAGTTACAAATTTATAGCTCTCAAAATATGACTTTTCCAAACTTTACTTTACTCAAAATTTCTTAAGAAAAATATATGGATATATATATATATATATTTGAAAAATCCTTTGGACATATATTTATACTCATATGTATGCATATTTTGATGGTGTTGTCTCAATATCGATATTTTATAAACGATTTGTCTTTGATGATTTTTAAATGATAAAACTTTTTGAGAATTTCTCCTTTTTGAATTGTTAGAAGGAAAACAAAAATATATTTGAGTCATTATGAGCAAATGTTTTTCTATTATAATTCCATTTTCTTACTTTTCAAAAGTAAATTTTATTTCAAAAATTTGGTTCTTTAAGTTATCTACTAACTTTATTTCTAGTGATTAAAAATAAGCTTTTCAAAATATTCCTTAAGTTTCAAATATTTGAAATTGTGTTAAATGTATGTTTTCCTTTTATTTTTATATCATTTCTCTTATTTAGAAAATAGATATACCTTTAAAACTTTATTTTCTTGACAATTTTATTTTTCTAATTTGGTCTCTAAAATACTGAGTTAATTTTATCTTGGTTTGAAAAGCTTGTTTTATACTTAATATTTGTTAAGGAATAGAATAACCCTTTTAGACAAGTTTATAAGAAAAGCTTTCTTAAAGAATTGTTAACATTAGAACTTAAACAAAAATTTCATTTTAAATTTTGAAAAGAGAATAACAATACAAAATTTAAGTTTTGAAGAATCTTTCTTAACATGTGATTTTCAAAGTCTATAATGAATATAATTAAGTCGTATAAAAAATATGGTTGAGTTAAAATCCTTTATGGTTAAAAATTCTTCCTTTATGGGGTATTTAGTTTTTGATTTAGAAAAGAAATAAGTTCCTTTTATTATTTTGAAGAAATCTACTTTACTACTTCTTATAGAATTTATGATTAGCTTATTTCGAAAAGAGCTTGTTAGAAAAGAAAATTTAGATCTTTTTGTTGAAATTTTCTTTTGTTAAGAAATCTAGTTTACTTTTTCTTTATTTAAGAAAGAACCTATTTTTATTTTTACTTAAGACAACAATATTATAATCATGCATGGATATGTAGCAATGTAAAAGTAAGTATAAAACATAATAAGATAGAAAGAAATACTTGTAAGTAAATAAACATAAATAAATAGTCAAGCATTGGGAACCTTAGCTTCATCAAGGTATCCCGATCATGTATTGGGAGCCTTAGCTTCATCAAGGTAACCCGGGACTAAGAATGGACTAGTTCCAAAAGAAAAGAAAAGAAAAAGAAAAGAAAAGAAAAGAAATTTGTTTTGACTTAATATGGACAAGTCTAAGACTAGAAAGACTAGTCTTAATAAATTGCATAAAACAAGTAAATAAATAAATTGCAAGACTTGGAAATAAATAAATAACAAATGAGCTTATATGCTCTAAATAAATATATATACATAGTATACATAATATTATATAAGTTAGATTAGAGACAAATAATAACAATAATAATAACAACATAATATTAACATAAAGAAAATAATGAAAACATGAACAAAAACAAAACATGAATGAATTGTTGTTTCTTTAACTCTCATGAGTCTAAGAAACATACACTAAACTCATGTTAAGTTGTATGAACATGATAAAGAATATAGATAGAATTTTTACCTAAGGTTTAATGGAAGGTTTTGAAAGAGATGAATGGGTTTTGTGTTTGATATTTTTCTTGAAGAGTAGAAATGGATAGAGAGTATTTTGTGAGAGATTTGTTGGAGAGAGGTTTTGAGAGAGTATTTTGGTAGAGTTTTGTTATGTAAAATGAGTGTGTGAAAGAATAAAGGAGGAATGGGGTATTTATAGAATTTTTGGAGTGAATTTTGAATGTAATAAAATAAATTGAAAAAGAAAAATAACGTATGTGAAGAGAGAGGGGGGTCGGTGCCTACATAAGAGAGAGAGAGATGATTTTTATTTGTTTTGTAATTTTTTTGTAAAGATAAGAAATAAAGTGTAATGTTTGATGTGAATAAAGTTGTATTGGTAATGTAAAAATAAGAAAATAAGTATGTAGGTAGTAAGAAATAGGTGTAAGAAAAAGTAGAGATAGTGAAATAGTAATGAATATGTCGCCCCAAAGGGTACCATAAACGCGACAGTCCACCACGCCCGATACTTAAACTTAAGTATGACCAGCTTAGTCATCCCATAAGTTTACATATCGAGTGTAAGGTGTACTTACACAACTTTTAGGATCACACTTTGATTCGAGTAGTCTTAAGAAAGCATACATAGCATTTAGAATATAAATCACAACAAGATAAATAGTTAAACTTTACAAAGCCAAGGGGGCATACCCCTGCCAAAATAATAGGAGTTTACATCGTTTAGCTCCAATTACATATATCTGAATCTACATTAAAGAGATTTTTTTAGAAGTCCACGCCTATACTAGGTCCCGACTTCCTCAAAAGCTCTTTAATCCAATGTGGTAAACCTGCACAAAGTGTCTTCGCGGAACATCCAAAAATAGGAACACTACAACAAAAACTATTGGGGTGTATAGCTTATGTTCCCTTAGGATTTGTAAGGCCATGCGAAGGTGCTCTTCGTGTTGCTCTCTTGTCTTCGAGTATATCAAAATATCATCTATAAAACAATCACACATTTGTCCAATAATGGCTTATATACTCGATTCATCAAGTCCATGAAGGTGGCAGGAGCATTTGTTAATCCAAAAGACATCACTAAGAACTCATAATGTCCATAACGAGTCCGAAAAGCACTCTGTGGCACATCTTCAGGTTTAACCCTTAACTGATGATACCCCGATCGTAGATCAATCCGTGAAAATACACTTGCTCCTTGTAGCTGATCGAAAAGGTCATCAATCCTTGGAAGTGGATACTTATTCTTAATTGTAACCTTGTTCAACTCCCGATAATCAACACATAGTCTCATTGAACCATCCTTCTTCTTAACAAATAATACAGGTGCACCCCATGGTGACACACTTGGTCTTATGAATCCATGGTCCAGAGTTCTTGCAATTGCCTTTGTAGTTCCTTTAACTCAACAGGGGCCATACGATATGGTGCTTTAGATATCGGCTTAGTATTTGGCACCAAGTCAATCTCGAAGTCAATTTCCCTCTTAGGTGGCAAACCTCGTAGCTCATCCGGAAAGACATCGAGAAATTCGTTGACAACCGTTATATCCTCAATCTTAGGTAATCCTTCTTCTTTTTCTATTGCATTAAGACAACCCTCACGTTCCATCTCGGCCTCTCCATCCCTAAGCAATTCAAATGAACATAGATCTGCTCCCCTTGAGATTACGGTCTCTCCTATGAACTCAACATCCATTCCATCAACATTCTTGAAATTCACCTTCTTCCTTCGACAATCCACAACGGCTTTAGCAATGCCTAACCAACTCATACCCAAAATCACTTCATATTTACTCATCTCCAATACTATCAAATCATACTTCGTACCATGCCCATGAATCTCCATTGGACAATCCTTTAGCATCTCATTTGTCGTCACCACGCTCCCAGTCGGGGTTCTAACACGAAAGCTAGAGACAACAGTGGCTATTGGTAAACCAACTTATCTAGCCAATCTGGTGGTGATGAACGAATGTGTGGCTCCCATGTCAAAAAGAGCATAAGCAGTCATCTTAGCTATCCGTATGTGTCCTGCGTCCAACACTTACTAATCACTACCTTCACACCATCCTAACTCATCTTCCTAACTTCTTTAACTTAACCAAACTTGTTTTTCTTTTCTTATACTTGAATCTTAACAAATCAAAGCAGTAGAAAAACAAAGACAAGAGTTAGGAGACCTACCTGTCACAAGACCGAAGTCCGGGTGATGCAGATCTGGATATGCTCTGATGCACAAACTCGATAAAGATGTAAACTTTCTTTTTAGGGTTTTTCTTTCCAATAATATGAAACTAGCAAAAACAAGATGGATATGAATAAGTATATTGTTCGATAGATGCCACGAACAATAAAACCTAAACTAGTTTGTGTTTGGATTCGAGATTGATAGATGCCACAACCTAGAAAACTAACACGGAGTCAATGAAACAATATGTTCAATGACAATATTCGCCACAACACGATATAAATCACGAATTGATAAGAATATGTATGATCCAAAGAGAAAAAACAATCTCAATAAAATCAATTCAACCTTAAATAGGTTTCCACACTCAAAGTGTTCTAATAAAAATACTCCAAAATCTTCTTTCTATATCTCTTACTAACCTTAATATATAGGCTATTACAAGGCAGTTACGTAACTGAAAAATCATAATTGTGGCAGTTACGTAACTGATAACTTAACTGAAGAAAAAACATAATTACGACAGTTACGTAACCGATAACGTAACTGAAAAACATAATTGTAATTAATCCCTATATCAATTAAAAATAAAGAAATTCAAAAAGACACAAAAACTAAAAAAAATCGAAACCCTAATAAAAATAAATAAAATATCTGGGCCAGCCATGTGAGCCGGCGGCTCACCCATCTGCGCTGGTGGCGCAAGCCCTTAGGCCGGCGGCTTAGTAGCCGGCCTACTTTTTCTGGACTCCCCAATTCACCCCGTTTCGTGCCTTGAACTTGCACCGTGTTGCTCGGACCTTTGGTACTCCTTTTACATGACTTCGGATGCCTGGATTCCTATCATTCCCTCCAAGTTGAAGAAGATTCGACCTCGAATCTTGATCCTTTGGCTTGTTAGACCACATGAACAAGCTCCTTTTCCCCTTTGTCTTCTTGATATGCATTAATTTGACTTGTTGTAATTCTCCTGGACTCATGGGAAGAAGTCTATAAACCTTGTCCCGCTGTTGGATGGTGTATTCATTGGTGTATCCATCATACTTGGCCCTCAAGTCATATTGCCAAGGCCGTCCAAGGATCACATGTGTAGCTTCCATAGGAACTACATCACATACCACACTGTCAGTATAATCACCAAGGGATAATGGAACACGAACCTGTTTATGCACATGTACAGCCCCTGTGGACTCAACCAATGTAGAGCATAAGGCCTGGGATGCTGCTCCACCTGTAGACCCATCTTAGCTACCCATCCCGCTGAAGCAATATTGGTGCAGCTACCCGAATCAACCACAATCAAGCATGTCTTGTCTTTTACCATGCCCTGAATATGAAACAAATTTGATCTTTGATCAGGAACAGCAGCTTCTTCCTTCTTAGCCATCAATAATTCACCCTGTACTGGATGCTCCACAAATGTTTTAAGCACCTGCTCTTCTGTAGACTTAGATGACTCATCCTCAGTCTTTGCTTCTTCCTCACTCTCGAGCTTTCCCCCCTTCACTACCATGACTCGCCTATGAGGACATTGGGAAGCTATATGTCCATGCCCCAAGCACTTGAAGCATTTGATATCCCGGCTTCTCTTCTGTTCTGGAGCCCTCTCTTCCACTTCCTTTCCCTTCTCCTTCTTCTCTTTCTTCTCTTTCTCACCCTCATCAGATCTGTAGTGATAATGTGATTTTTGCGACCGTCTGCGTTGGTGCCTCTCAACTCTACTAGCCAACTTGATCACATCCTCTAGAGTCCTATATTGCTGGAGTTCAACCACACTGGCAATATCCATCTTCAGCCCATTAATGAAACGAGCTATGGATTCATCAGATGATTCCTTGATGTCGCATCGTGTCATCAACGTTTCAAACTCCTTCACATACTCCTCAATGCTCCTCTGACCCTGTCTCAAGGACTGCAAATCCATCAGTATCTCCTGTTTATAGTAATCAGGCACAAACCGACTCCTCATCAATCTCTTCATTAGAGCCCATGAACGCACCTTCTCTTCATCAGCCCTTCGCCTCTCAGACTGCAACTTATCCCACCATAAACTGGCATAATCAGAAAATGCTAGAGACGCCATCTTCACCTTCATGCGCTCGTCCCACTCATAACAATCAAATACTTTCTCAACACGAGGTATCCAATCCAAAAACTCCTCAGGTTTATTGCTTCCAGTGAAAGTAGGAATTTTCAATTTGATATTTTCAATCCCTTTTCTCCTCTCATCTCTATCACCTCGCCTCCTACTCCTTACACTATTCACCTCAGATTCATCTCCAGAACGTCTCCTATGACTAGCACCACTGTGACTCCTCCTGTCCCTCACCTCCAATCTCTCCATAATCACCCTAATATTCTCCTGGAGTTGATTAAACTCAGCCCTAGTCACAACATCTCCTCCATCAGTATTGTTTCTCCTAGCCCTGTGATTGTTGCTATTCACACTACTTTCAGACGACATCTCTTCAATAATCAATACAAAAATCACAGCAGCAGATTTCACACTTCTCAAACCCCACAACAACAACCAATCACCACTCCAATAAACACCAAACCCTAACCCTAACAGCAGCAACAACAGAATTCCCAAGCCAGTGAAAATTAGAAAGGAAGATTCAAACCAACCCGTAATGCGATCCGCACGAACAATCTGCAAACCACAGCTCTGATACCAAATGATGCGGATCTGGATATGCTCTGATGCACAAACTCGATAAAGATGTAAACTTTCTTTTTAGGGTTTTTCTTTCCAATAATATGAAACTAGCAAAAACAAGATGGATATGAATAAGTATATTGTTCGATAGATGCCACGAACAATAAAACCTAAACTAGTTTGTGTTTGGATTCGAGATTGATAGATGCCACAACCTAGAAAACTAACACGGAGTCAATGAAACAATATGTTCAATGACAATATTCGCCACAACACGATATAACTCACGAATTGATAAGAATATGTATGATCCAAAGAGAAAAAACAATCTCAATAAAATCAATTCAACCTTAAATAGGTTTCCACACTCAAAGTGTTCTAATAAAAATACTCCAAAATCTTTTTTCTATATCTCCTACTAGCCTTAATATATAGGCTATTACAAGGCAGTTACGTAACTGAAAAATCATAATTGTGGCAGTTACGTAACTGATAACTTAATTGAAGAAAAAACATAATTACGACAGTTACGTAACCGATAACGTAACTGAAAAACATAATTGTAATTAATCCCTATATCAATTAAAAATAAAGAAATTCAAAAAGACACAAAAACTAAAAAAAATCGAAACCCTAATAAAAATAAATAAAATATCTGGGCCAGCCATGTGAGCCGGCGGCTCACCCATCTGCGCCGGTGGCGCAAGCCCTTAGGCCGGCGGCTTAGTAGCCGGCCTACTTTTTCTGGACTCCCCAATTCACCCCGTTTCGTGCCTTGAACTTGCACCGTGTTGCTCAGACCTTTGGTACTCCTTTTCCATGACTTCAGATGCCCGGATTCCTATCACCGGGCCATTATCTTCCTCGAGGGCAGCCAATCCGCAGTCTTCATTTCCCATCTCTTCGCATACCCATTGCCCTTCGAGGTTGTAGATCCTCATTTCGTACATTGCTGACCCAGCACGGCTGCTATTATTGTTCCCACCATTCTCGTTCCCGGGTCTTGCTGCCGCTAATCCCCCAAAAGGTTTAGCCAGAGCATTCTTCCTTTGAGGGCACTCATTGGCAAAGTGACCAAATTGCTTGCAGACAAAGCACATGGTAGTATTCTTCTTTGGGCAGTTAGCAATCTTATGGGATGAGTCGCCACAGAAATAACACTTATCTACTAACTGTGGGCATCTCTTGGGGTAGTGATCCCCCTTACATTTCCAGCAACTAACACTCTTAGGGGTAACTTGTCCCCCACTAGTGTTACCCTTATAGCCATAAGACGGCTTGAACCTCTTGTGGGAGAATCCAAATCCTGATCCTCCATAAAACTTCTTTCCAAAAACCGAGGGTGGCTTCTCAGTAGTCTTGCCCTTCCTTTTCTTAGCCCCTTCCACTATCCGGGCTCTTTCTACTAGCTCAACAAAGTTCTTAATATTAAACTCTTCTAGCCTCATCCTCAACTCCTCATCTAATTCATTTAAGAAAACTCATATTTTTAGCTCCTCGTTGTGCTTGTAAGAATCCGGAGCATATTGCAGTAATCGACTAAACTCAGTCTCATATTGCTCTATGGTCCTTCCCTTCTGAGCAATGTTCAGGAATTCTGAGCTGAACTGCACTCGGAGACTTCCGGGGAAGTAATTCTCTAAAAACTCATGGCGGAACCTTTCCCAAGTAACTGGTGGCATGAGCTCTCTTTCTTTCGATTCCCACCAAACCCGTGCATTCAACCAAAGCAGGTAAGTGCCATAGTCAACTCTCAGGTGGTATGGCACCTCAAAAGCCCTGAAGGATCGCTCCATCTGAGCTAACCAATCCTCAGCCTCATTTGGTCTCCCAAAAGTCCCTTCAAAATATCTATTACTCTTAATGAACTTGGGTAGGGAGCTTTTGTATGGCCTCATAGGTGGTGGAGGAGGCAAAGGCGCAGTGTGAGAGTGCGCGCTTTCCTGTGTTGGCATCCCTACAGAAGCTTGGGGTGCAGGTGGTGGTGGAGTTGGAGCTGGAGCTTGTGCTTGTGCCGCTGTCAACAAACTTTGTCGAAGTGCTTCGAGCACTTGAGTCATTTGTGCCATTTGTCCAAGCATGGCTTGCAAAGCTACCTGTGTAGCATCTGCAGGAGGGTTTGGAGGAGGGGCGGCTTGTTACCCTTCTTCCATATTGGGTTGATTGGAGGCGCTTTCCTCCTAACGTCTCCTTCTTCTACCTCGGCTGTAGCAAATTTTATTTTTGTCTAGTTAAGTAATCTTCTCAATATATTCTATAAATTTTTTCAAACGAGGTAATGGAAATAAAAGAAGTAGTAATACGAGCGGAAAAAATACAGGTGTGAAAAGGTAAATCAGCGAATTTAAGTAATAAAATTCTGAGATCATAAAACATAAATATAGCTTTATTGAAATTTGAACAACACGTGCAAAAATCCTCATAATAAAAAAAATCAAGTAAAATTTTATACTAGAAGCAACAATGAAACAATCAACATGTAATAATAACAACACATTACCAAAAGCAACTAAAGTAACTAAGCAGCATTCTATGAGAGTCTCATTAGGTCACCTATGAAGGTTTTGCGATACTAAGTCGATCGTTTCCTAGTGGTTACTATCTACAAGGGTTAGAGTGATAGGATTTTAGTGTAAGCCCCGGAAAATTTCAGTAAATAATTTCAAGATGAACTTCGAAAATAAACCCTAAAAATCACTCCAAATTAAAACCGAATTTCGATAAGTCCTAATTCACGAACGAATTCAGAAACTTCTTAATCTTGAGAAAATGAAAATCTTTAAACAATAAAATAAGAACTCAGTGGTCTTCAAATTCAAAACCACGACGTACGAAAAATTCCATATTTAACTCCGACTTATAAAAACGGGTAATATAAAGCCCAAAAACGAATTATTAAAAAGTAAATAACGATTAACTTTCGAAAATGAAATCCAATTCAAAAATTCCGAAAACATTAAAAGATATTAAATACTTACAAAAATAAAATTTAAAATAAATTTCTTAAATTAAATATGTTGTACGAACATAAATATCAGTTTCCAAATTGGCAAAGGTCTAAACTGGAAAATCACCCGGAAACCCTAATCGGAATGCAATAGCCTAAGTCCGGCAACCTAGTGCCCCTAACCCTAGAGGCCGAGGCGTAGCTAAATATGTAGAATAGCTCATACTAATATGAGTTTGTTTAAAAATATCAGATTGGTAAATTTTTGACCTATTTCGAACCCGTTCGGATACAGACTTCGAAAAGCATGTCCCGGGGCTCGAGATATCAAAAATATACCAATAGTACCGTTAGACTCGTAATTTCATAAGATTTCTAAATATATCAGTTATATAATTTTTTGGGTTATAAAAGTTACAGTTATAACCTTTTTATCGTATTTCCATTATTACCGGTAATTGATTAGTCTTTTGCACTATTCATTTTTATTTTATTACAAAATTTTATTATTCTTATAAAGTCTTATATTTTTAGATAAATATTTTATATGTTATAGAAAATTTGGTTTTTCTAAAATTTAGTTCGTTTCGGGTCTTTACGGGATCAGATCCTATTTAAGACTCGGTACTAAAAAATAAAATAAATTAATTTAATAATTGGAAAATATTTTAAAATATTGTTATTCCCATAAAATATTTTTCTAGAATTTTTCGAGTTATAAAAATATTAATTATAGCCCATATTCGCGTATTTTGATCATACCGGTAACATATTTGTTAAAATACTAAAATAATTCAAATAATTATTTAATTTTAATTATGAAAAATCTGCTACAATTATTTGGAATAATTTTTCTAATTTTATTTTATTTTGTTTTATTTTATTAAGAAAGTACTCTTACAACCCATCTTTCAAGTACACCTTACACATATCACTTCCTTTTCACTTCAATCTTTTACACTTCATTATATCTATTCATGGCAGATTTTTGACTCTTTGATGGCTGCCATTGTCCTTCATTTACCCATTTTGACCAAATTAATTATTTTTCCACTCCTTAAGAAAGTTACATTACACATTAATTATACAATTAATTTTGAGTCAAATTCAACAAAATCTCTCTCTCCTCCCTCTTTTCACGTGGACAGCACCCCTCCCAATTTGCTGCCTTGTTTTATTTTTTTTTCTCCCTTTCATTCATTTAATACACTCATTTTCTCTCTCCTTTTCATTTACTCATTTTCCTTTTTCATTCGTTAGCTTTTCTCTCTCTTTTTCCTCTCTTTTCTTCTTCTTATTGTTCTTGTTTCCTCAAGAACACAAGCTGCCCCCACATCTTCCATGGCTTCCACACTTCATTTTTAAAGATTTTCTAAGCAAATCTTCATCACAAAGCTCCATAGGTGATATAGGTAAAGTATAATGAAGGTTTCATGCATCAAATGAACTTCCATAAGCTTAAAAGCTTAGGATGATGATGCCAAAAATGAAATATTTCTCTTCTCCACTTTTATTATCTTGTATTATAATTATTTTCTTGTTTAAAGTTATTTATGGCTTTGATTTTTGTTTATGCCATAGATCTTGTTATTTAAGTTATTATTTTTGTTATTCCTTTTGATTTATGCATAGATCTAGCATTCACATGTCTATCTTAGTGATTCATGCATGTAAAATTAGTTTAGAAAACTAGATCTGAAGTTTTGAGTTCATAGATGCATTAGATCTTTGTTTATGTTCATGAACAACTTGCTATAGCTTGATGATGGTAGGAAAGTTGTAGGAAACCCAAGATCTATTTTGTTTTCAACAAAAATCAATTTTGAAAATTCGGATGAAAATGGAACCCTATTTAGAAAAGTGGTTTTTCAACTTTAAAATGTATATTTTTCATTTAAAATGAAGGGTTTAGGGTATAGATACCATAAATGAAAGATTTTGATAAGTGAAGTTTAGATCCACGATGTTTATAGCTTATTACCATGCATTTGTTTTATGTTTATGTTCATATTAAGCATAGATCTTAGTTATGAACTCAAACAAAATTGTGAAATTCGTATTTTGGCAAGACCCACATCTAAAAACCACTTTCCAAGTGTGAAAATGTAATTTTTACTTAAGAAAATGAAGGCTTAATATATGTATATCATCAAGACTTCTTTTTACAAGAATCAAAAGTGATTTCCAAAAGTTATTTTCAAAATAAAATTTCTATTTTCGGATTTTGGCCAAAGCCTATTTTAAAAACATGTTTTCCAACTCAAAAATGAAGTTTTTATTTAAGAAATGAAAGGCTCATAAGATATAATATGTAAGGAATGGATTTTCATGAGCTTAGATAGATTTTATCAAAAGATATAACCAAAAATAAATTTTGTAAATTCGGATCCCAACTAAGACCAATTTTTAGAACCCATGTATCAACTCTAAAACTCATGCTTTATGTGAAAAATGAAGTATATAGGTAATAGATATCATTAAGCAATGATTTTTACAAGTTAAAATGAGCTTAGGCATGAGTAATGTGTAAAACAAGTAATGGAATTAAAATGGAAAAATTTGAGTTAGTGATCAAATTGTCAAATTCGTAATTTAAGATGATGCATATGTAATCACTTAGTATTTGAGCTCAAATTGCAATTTTTATGTGTTAAATGAATTCCTTAGACAATAGATGTAGTAAAGTCTTAAATTTTAATGCATTAAACAAGTTTTTCCCAAGTGAATCATTCAAAAAGTGGATTTCCTAAAATTCGGATTTTGGAATCAATCCTACTTGAAAACATGCTTACAAAGTGTAAAATAGAAATTTTTATGTAGTAATGAAGGTCATAAGTAGTATATATAATGAAGACTCAATTTTGACAAAAATAATTATATTTTCTTAAGTAACAAATCCAAAACAAATGGAAATGACAAAAGTTAGAAAACTAGATTTTTCATAAGTAAGTTGTCATTATGGTCTTGCAAAATAAAAAGTTATAAAATTCCCTTTTAGTAAAATCATCAATATCATGCATGCAATAGGCTCATCTCATGTCATTCATGTTAGGAAATCACTCATATTGCATGTATAGTTAAGTTATATAGTAGGGACATTTCAAACATTTACAAAACTATTTTTCGGAAATTGAAATTATTGCTGCCCTAATCTGATCCGAACTTTTCGAAGCTTCAAAATTTTCAAAACTTGAAAATAATATTAGAATTAGATAGATCTTTCGAAGTAGATAGAAATCGATATATAATTTGCGAGATTCCGAGTTAAAATGACCAAGTTATGGCCGTTTTAAGTTGGAATTCCCGCTTAGGACGAGAATTACGAATTTGATAGTTCGTATGAAATTGTTTGGATTAGTTTGAGTTGAAATACTTATTAAAGTATTTCTTCCTTTTTAGGAGATCCCGAAATCGACGATTCCCTACCACCGGATTATTATTACTAGAAGACCGGTGATCCAATGGCCGAGTGAGTTTCTCCTTGTTTTGTTACCTTGATTGTGATTGTAGTTAGTTGCATTAGAATTATAGAAATAAGATAAAAATCGATATGAATGGGGATGGGATATATGATGAGACTGTGATGAATGTGTGCCAAAGAATACTAAAGCATATTGAAACCACGATTTGATTGGATAACTGCACCGTTCATATTATTTCTGTCATATGTGTGATATGGATTGGTCACTCTAAAGAATGTATAAATATTTTTGACCTAAGTAAAAATTAAATTGGTCATGCATCACATTGGACATATTGCATTTGGTAGCATGCTACTCCTACGCAGGTCGATCGGTATGGTCCGTGGATGACTCGTTTGGATAACGAACCCAGTGCCAGAGCTCATTCAGGGGTACTAAGGCGCATGTGGATGCATTCTTGGATGAACCTAGCCGAGTCGAGTGCTAAGAGCCGAGGGCTTGGGGACTAGATGCGGTCGTGTAGACTCAATACCATTCTTAGCCCAAGATACGGAGGGCGTAAATCTGTTCTGTGTGTGGGTTCCGGATACCCACGCATAATTGCTTGCTCACGTGTTTGTTCATGCATAGCATATGATTGACTAATACTTGTTTGTTATGGTATGGAATTGAGGGAATTCTCACTAAGCTAGTGTAGCTTATACCCCAATAGTTGTTTAAATGGACAAGTTATCTCAAGTATGTAAAGTGGGGATTGAATTGGTTGGAGCCGGGAATGACTCCGGGATTTTGGCAAAGAATGCAAATGTTGAAGTTATCAGCTAGTTATGATTTGTCTTGTAATAGTTTATGTAGGGAAGTCTGTGGATGAATGTAATCGAAGTTGAATGATTTGTATTTTGAAGTACAGTGATTTGTATCTGAAGTATAGTAAATTGTATTTCCTTTACATTGTTACTCAATAGTATCAACATAAAATGTATCATTCCGATGTGTCTCCTTTGTGTGTTAGACGCCTTGTACATAGTATGGAAGCCTTCGCGTGACTGAGGTAGTCATTCTTAGGCTTTAATATTGTGTACGGCGGACTGCCACGTTTAGGGTACCCTTCGGGGCGTGACATTTAAGGCCGATACTATGGTCGTCTTCCCATATAAATCTTCCTTAGTAATTCTATTATATCCTTCCTTTTTATCCTTTCTTAAGGCTATTTATCTGTAGTTATGATTGTAAACTCTTAACCTGGCTCTAATACCAACTAAAACTGTCACGCCCCAAAGGGTACCCTAAACGCGACAGTCCACCACACTCGATACTTAAACTTAAGTATGACTACCTTAGTCATCCCATAAGTTTACATATCGAGTGTAAGGTGTACTTACACAACATTTAGGATCACACTTTGATTCGAGTAGTCTTAAGAAAGCATACATAGCATTAAGAATATAAATCACAACAAGATAAATAGTTAAACTTTACAAAGCCAAGGGGGCATACCCCTGCCAAAATAATAGGAGTCTACATCGTTTAGCTCCAATTACATATATCTGAATCTACATTAAAGAGATTTTTCTAGAAGTCCACGCCTATACTAGGTTCCGACTTCCTCAAAAGCTCTTTAATCCAATGTGATAAACCTGCACAAAGTGTCCTCGTGGAACATCCAAAAATAGGAACACTGCAACAAAAAAAACTATTGGGGTATAAGATAATTGCTTAGTGAGATTCATTTTCCAAGTAACGTACTCGACCAAGCTGAAATATCTATACAAGCAAGTTATAATTTAAGCAACCATATGAATGCACAAGCAAATGGGCAAGCAAGCATATAACTTTCTGGTAGTCATATGTGAATAGATTTACGCCCTCCACTCGGGGTTTGGGGTAGTTCATAAGTTATGCAACTACAGTTCCAAAGTTTGTCCATAAGTCATGCAACCATAGTCCCAATCTTAAGTAGGGTAGTCCATAAGACATGCAACCATGATTTTAATGTTGGTCCATAAGTCATGCAACCATACTTTCATTATTTGAATGGGGTAGTCCATAAGTCATGCAACCCTAGTCCAATTAATTAAAGACCCGCTGCCTCCCAAGTACACTTTTGTTCGACCAAAGGCATACTCGACAATGATATATGACTCACTACGTGATATGCATGTACAGTTTATTCATATAATCATGGCATATTACTTAGATAATTTAAAAGTGATCACACAGATTTCAGACACTCCAAGTCTATACTAGCTCAAACAAGGTCATTGCAACAAATCTTGCCTCGATATACTTATCGTTCATTTATACAAGTTCAGATCACCATTCAATCACAATTTTATCTTTTCCTAAGTCTAATGCCACTACTACTACAAGCACACCCAAGAGCATAACTAATTGAGAAATGAACTCACTTGTCTATGTAGTGACATCCACTAGTCGTAATAGTCCTCGGGAAGTGTCAACCCGTCCTCCAATTCACCTAAGTACAAGGAATACCCTCAATGAGTATCTCTTATGAAGTTCTATTAAACTTAACAATTTTATTTACTAAGTTCGTCAATTTTCGCCTGGGTTGAATTCTTAACTTAAAAAGGTCATATCTAACTCATTTTAACTCGGAATTAAGCTTATAATATACCGATTTCTACCTACTTCGAAAGAGCTATCTATTTCTAAAGTTAATTCAAACATTTAAGGTCATTTAGGGGTCGGAAACTTACTGTACAGTAGGGTTGCGAAAATCCAAGATTTGAGCCTTTGTGAAAAATTGCCATATCTACTCTATTTAACTAACTAGACCAACTTATTTTTGTCCTAAATTTGCAAGGAGATTCTCAAAACAAATTAAGAGATTACACACTTATCTAATCCCAAACATAAAGTTCGAATGAAACTTCTAAAAATCCATTTTCATAAAACCAAAATTTACAAGTTGAAACTCATTGTCTTGTTTTGAGTAATTCCTTTACTAAAACTTACTTAGTTCAATAAAAGTAATTTTCCTATATTATTTATCATCAAAGCATTCCATTTTCAATATAAAATACTTGTTTTGAGATCTAAAAGAAGGTTTTCAAAATTGGTCTCCCCTAAATTACGAATTTCCTCTTTGAAATTTACAATGAAAACAAGACCTAAATTTTGTCTTTTACAAAACACTTGATTTAAGCAATACTTTTTAGGAAAATTCATTTAAACTTATGAAAATTCATTCCTTAAGATATCGATACCAAGAGCCCTTTATATTTTTGTCTAAATCTTCATTCTAAAGTTGAATGATGGGTTCCAAAAATGGGTCTTGGTCTAGATCCGAATTTTCATAAATTTATTTTGAACATATCTCTTGAGAAAATTCATCAAAACTTATGAAAAACAACCCATTACATATTATATCTCAAGAATCCTTCATTTCTTGAATAAAATCTTTATTTTTTGAGTTGGAAAACATGTTTTTATTTTAGATCTTTGTCTTGATCCGAAAGTACAATTTTTGTTTTTGAAAATCAACTTTGATTCTTGTAAGATGAAGTCTTGATGATATACATCCATCAAACCTTCATTTTCTCAACAAAAACTTCCATTTTAAGACTTGAAAGGGGGTTTTTAAAATGGTGCCTTGACAAGTTACGAATTTTACTTTTTTATTCAAACTCAAATCTAAGATCTAGTCAATATTCAACCATGAGAACATAAGAAAAACTTGGTAGTAGGCCTTAAACTTCTAGATCTACACATAAACATAACTAAAGCTTTGTAAAACTCTAGATCTATAAGTTATCACATAAACAAGAAGATAAACAAGCCTTCAATATAACAAAAATACTAAGAACAAAAGAGATCATCATCTAGAGGAGTGTTTCAAATCTTGGCATCATCATCCATTGCTTTTTTAAGCTTGTGGAATGTCTTTTGATGCATGAAACATCCATATTATCATCCTATAACATCTTATGAGAGCTAAAAGAGAATGATTACCTCAAATATTTGCAAGAAAAGTATGTGGGAGTATGGAATGGAAATGGTGGCAGCTTGTTTATTAAGAAGACAAGCCAAGAAGAAGAGAAAAGAAAGGGAAAAAGGGAGAGGAAAAATGTAGGGTTTGTAAAGGTGAAAGAGGGAAGGAATGAGATGCTTAAATACAGATGTAAGTGTGTTAAATAATTGGAAAAAAAAAATTAAAACATGCAGCTGCAAGGAAGCGCGGGGTGGGGGGGGGGGGTGGGGGGGAGGAGAGGAGGGAATGGGGTGTGGGGTGGAGGGGCTGGCGTGATTTCCATGTAGTGTAGGAGTGTGTGTAGTTTGATTTTAACTTGCATTTTTGAAAGTGTAATAAATTGCTTCCATATCTAACTAAAAGAGACTTTTAAAATATCAATAAATAATTAAAAATAAGGAAAAGTGGCTAATTTTTTGGGGAATGATCAGCTGCCATTTTGGGGAAATGGGAGTGTAAGAAAAGCAAAAGAAAAATAATAATGTTGTAGTATGATAATGGATGTGTACTTAAGGTATGGGTTGATTAAAGTGGCTTTTTGACTAAGAAATATATAAAATAAATTAAAAAAATATTTTTATTTAAGTGGAAGAATTTTTATGTTTAAATAAAATAATCAAATAATTTTTTTAGAAATTTAAAATTAAGTTACCGTTAAGAGTAAACAAGCTTATATGAGCTATAACTGATATTTTTAAAATCCGAAAAATTATAAACTTGATATTTTAGAATCCTTATAAAAATACGAGTCTAAAAATATTAAAGATATATTTTTAATTTTTCGAGCCCCGAGACACGCTTTCCAAAGTAGTGTCCAAACGGGTTCGAAATAAGCCGAAAATAAACCAATCTGATATTTTTAATATATCAAATATTATTACGGACTATTATAATCACTTTAATTATTTTTCGACTCCTCGATTTACGAACTCGGGTTTGCCGGATATAAACTGTAGGGTTTTACTCAAGATCCGTTGACTTAAGGTCTCCGATAGACTTTCCGGCTTAAGGTTTAGGGCTTAGAAAACAGGGGTTTACAGAATAGTAGGAATAGTACTGTGAATTGTAGACTAGACATATAAAATACCGGTAGTAATAAAAATATGCGTAAACGAGCTATATCTGTTATTTTTAGTTACCAAAAAATTCTAAAACTAATATTTTTGAAATACTTGTTTAATTATGAGTCTTTTGGTGTTATCGGAATATTTTTCATATTCCGAGCTCCGGGACACGCTTTTCTAGAACTGATCTCATTCGAGTTCGAAGGACACTCGAAATTCACGAATATGATATTTTTATGTTACCCAATATTATTACGAACTATTTTAAGCTATTAACTTAATTTCATTTTCTAGGGTTTGAGAACGCGGGATTACTGGAGTTGAATTATTTAATTGTTTTGACTTTTGTTGACTTTTGAAACTCCGTTTTGACTAGGGTTAGGGTTAAATATATCTTTTCCATAGAAATTGAGGGGTTTAACTCAGGGATCGGGTAGGCGAATCTTTTCATGTTCGGATTTTCGAATCGATCGATTATTGAACTTTCTATTTTTGTTTTTGAAAATTCTCTTATGAAATTCCGTGTTCGAAATTGTTTAAGGTTTGGTTTCAACTTGGGTTAGACTTTAAGGTTTTGATTTGGTATTCCAAAACCATAATCGAAAAATTCGGGGGATTACACATATTTCTTCAAAATTCTTTGATAAAACTCTTGTCCAAAGCCTTCATAGTTGATGTAGGTAATGTATAGTGAGAGTTTCATGCATCAAATAACCTTCCATAAGCTTAAAAGCTAAGGATGATGATGAAAAAAATGAAACAGTCCTCTTCTCTATGATTATTATCTTGTATTATTATTATTATTATTATTATTATTATTATTATTATTATTATTTTCTTTCTAAAAGTAGTTATATTTTGTAGATCTAACTTTTTTTTGTAGCTTTGATTTTGTTTATGTTTTAGATCTTGTTATTTGAGTTATTTTGCTATTATTTTGTTTTATTTTCAAGTTATGTGGTTATTGCTTATGATTTATGCATATATTCATCATTCACATAACCATTATAGTGTTGATGCAATTATAACTAGTATAGTAAACTAGATCTAGTTGTTTTGAGTTCGTACATGCATTAGACTTTTGTTTTATATTCTTAAATAACTTGTAATAGCTTGATGGTAGTAGGAAAGTATCAGAAAGCTTAATATCTATTTTAGTTTCAACAAAAATCATTTTTGAAAATTCGGATAAAAAGGGAACCATATTTAGAAAAGTTATTTTTCAACTTCAAAATGTGTATTTTTCATTTAAAATGAAGGGCTTAGATAGATATCATAAATAAATGAGCTTGATGAGTAAAGTTTAGATCTATGAGTTTATAGTTTACTACCATGGATTTCTTTTGCATTTATGTTCATATTAAGTGTAGATCTTGGTTTTGAACTTAAACAAAAATGGTGAAATTCGTATCTAGGCAAGATCCATTTTTAAAAACCATTTTCCAAGTATCAAAATGAAATTTTTACTTGAGATAATGAAGGGTTAATGTATATATATCATCAAGACTTCATTTTATATGGTTCAAAGATGATTTTCAAATATTATTTTTCATAAGAAAACTCTATTTTCGGATTTAGGCCAAGGCGTAGTTTAAAAACATGTTTTCCAACTCAAAAATGAAGATTTTATTCAAAAAATGGAAGGCTCTTAAGATAGGATATGTAAGGGATGATTTTTCATAAGTTTAGACGGATTTTATCACAAGATATGTCCAAAAATAAATTTGGTAAATTCGGATCTCAACAAAGACCAATTTTGAAAACCCATTTTTCAACTTCAAAATAAGACTTTTATTAAAGAAATGGAAGCCTTAAGGGGTAGGTTTGATTAGGAAATGGTTCTTGAAAGACTAAATGAGTTTTACAAAGAAAACAAACTCAAATCAATTTTTCAAAATTCGGATTTGAAAATAGCCACCATTTAAACACCTATTTCCAAATGCCAAAATGATAATTTGTATAGGAAAATGGAAGTCCTAGGGAATATATGTAACAAAGACCAAGTTTTGACAAGGATAAGAGAGATTTATCAAAATATAATCTTAAAACAACAAATGGTTTCCAAGAATAGGTTAAACAATGTTTTCATTCTTTAAAATTTTGTAAAATTCGTACTTAAGCAAACCACCTATGTAAACACCTATTTTCTAACCAAAAAATGAAGGTTTTATTGAAATAATGAAGGTAATGGTTATATAGGTCATCAAGTTTGAGTTTCGATAAAAGCAAGTATGATTTTACAAGAAGAAAAACCATTTTTCTTAAGTCTAGTAAAATTCAAAGTTTTGCAAAGTAAAAGTTTTCAAAAAGAATTCTTGGTACTATATGTATACACATAGGTAGATCATCTCATAACATTCATAACAATAGCTTGTAGGTAATACATATATGCATGATGCATTTATAGAAATAAAGTAGGAAAATTTGAGTTGCTTGTCCTTTTAAGAAATTCGTAATTTCGGAGTAATGCCATGAAAACACTTATTTTCCAAACTCAAAATAGAAGTTTTATTTAAGAAATGAAGTCCTTAAGGGATAAGTATAATAAAGCCTTAAATTTTGATGTATTAAACAAGTTGTCCTCAAAGAAATCATTCAAAAACTAAAATTGCAAAATTCGGATTTTGGAATAACTCTTATTTGAAAACATGCTTACAAAGTGTAAAATGAGAATTTTTATGTAGAAATGAAGGTTATAAGTAATATATAATGAAGACTTAATTTTAACAAGGATAATTTTATTTTCTTAAGAAATAAATCCAAAACAAATTGAAATGATCAAAGTTAAGAAACTAATTTTCTTAAAAGTAAATAGCCATGAAATCTTACAAATAAAATTTTCTAAAATTCCTTTTAGTAAATATTGTTAAAAAAATGCATACATCAAGCTCATAACATGCCATTCATGATAGGAAATCATCACTATTGCATGTATGGTTAATCTATATAGCAGGAACATTATAAACATTTACAAAACTATTTTTTGGAATTGGAATTTGCTACTGATCAGAATATTTCGTGACCCAAACATTTCAAAACTTGAAAATAATATTTGAAATAGATAGATCTTTCGAAGTAGATAGAAATCGATATATAATTTGCTAAATTTCTAGTTAAAACGACCAAGTTATGGCCGTTTTAAGTTGGAATTCCCGCTTAGGAGGAGAATTACGAATTTGATAGTTTGTATGAGATAGTTTGGACTAGTTAAGTGATGAAATACTTATTAAGGTATTTCTTCCTTTTTAGGTGATCCCGAAATCGAAGATTTCTTACCATCGGATTACTTTTACTAAGAGACCGGTGATCCAATGGCCGAGTGAGTATTACTTCCGATTCCATTTATTGTATGTGATTGTAATAATAGTTGCACTAGATATTTGATAAAGATAAAACGGATATGCATGATGGGGACGAATGGGAACTATGTATGGTTATTGTTGATGTAAGAAATGGAATATAAGAATATCGAAGCCAGATGGTTAACTATTGTTTGCAAAGATGGATTAGAATTGACTGTCTGCGATTATTGATTGATCATTTAAAGAATTGGTATAATTGACTATTCATAATTGAAAATAAATATGGACTCATTCATATCATAAATGGGGATGGAGCATTAGCATTTGTTTGGTTGTACGTGATCCTAAATGGTATAAAAGTTTAGTTAATCGTGACCCTCAAATGAATTTATAGTTAAGTTGACCGTAAGCTTAAACAGAGTCGTACCGTAGGATTTGTTAATCTGCTAAACCCGGGATGGACGGCGCAAGTCCATCCACATATGATTTCCGGTGGTCATATGCTTGTTGATTCCATAAGTTTGATGCATATCACTTGTCTGATTAATCACTTGTTTGTATGATGTGATATAAATGTGATCTTGGAAGTTCTCACTCACTAAGCTAATGTAGCTTATACCACAATAGATGTTTGATTAAATAGGTTAACTCAAGAATGCTATGTGGGGACTGAGATGTCTAGAGCCAAGTACGACCTTGGGATTCCGGCAGGAAGTAAGAATACTTGAAGATATTAGCTAGGTGTTATAAATTGTCTTGTAATAGTTTATGTAGTGAAATCTGTAGATGAATTGTAATTGAAGTATAGTGAATTGTATTTCCTTTACATTGTTACTCAAGTTGTATCAATATAAAATGTATCACTCCGATGTGTCTTCTCTATGTGTTAGACGCCTTGTACATAGTATGTAAGCCTTCACGTGACTGAGGCGATCATTCCTAGGCTTTAATATTATGTACAGCGGACTACCACGTTTAGGGTACCCTTTAGGGCGTGACAATATACGTATATAAAAGAGTTTTTCAAGATATAATGATAGCTAAGTATCTATCTGTCATGCCCCAAAGGATACCCTAAATGCGACTGAAACTGATTTTGTTTTCACTATTGAAACAATGGTGTAACACTTAACCGGTTAGTAAAATCACCGAGTGCAAAGTAGTATTTTATGGGAAGTCCAAGTCATGTCCATAGAGAGCTAATGGTTAATTACTAGAAATCGAATTTTACCCTAATCTAAACAATTGAAAGTTCAAATTTTTAATTTATCTATGATAATTTAACTAAAATTTACTATAGGTGATGAAGAACTAAAACCATATGTTCTAGCAACAACAATGAGAGATAAAGATTTAGGAAATGCAGATAATATATGAATAATGTATTTATATTCTCATTTGAAATGATTTATGCTTCAAATTGATAATTAAAATTGATTAGTTGGGATTTAATCAAATTCACTAAGAATTGGTCACCTCTCGGAGTAACAATATCTTTCATAGCATAACCTATCCTACCAAAGTAATTTATTTATGATTAACAATTTAATAGCAATTTGCTCTCACAAAATTACAATCCTAGTTATAATTACAAAATAAGCATCGCTAAGTAACCTAAATTTGCAATCCTAACCGCATAAAGATCAGTGAAATCTTAAGTTCTATCACAGGCTTGCATATCCCTATGACAAATCTCATTCAAAAACCTAAGTTTTACCTATGTGGATTACTGAATCCCTCCCGGGTATCTCTAACCCTATCTATCTAATATATGTTGATCAAGCACAAATTAAATAGACTACAAGCAGAAATAATTAAATTCCTAATTAATCAATCCAATATCAATATAATTCATGTATCATTCCATCAAATCCATCTACACATATTCATAATAATCAATGAATAACAATATCTCAATAATGCAATCAAGCAATAAAATTGATAAACAGAGATTGAAAACACCTTAATGATAGTTTTATTTCAAAATCTGGAGTCTTCAAATCCATAATCTCATCAATATGGGCATTGCTTGATTGTAGCTAAACCTTGATCGTCTCTAAGTTGCTGGAACATTAGGGTTTTAGTATCTTAAAGGAAAAACTAACTCAAACATTTGTAAATCTCTCTTTTTCTTACTTTTCTAATCAATTTCATGTCTCTCCAACAAGGAAACTTATAATTTATAGATAAAACCTTCAAACGATTTAGCAATTTTTTTCATTTACAAAATGTATGCCGGCAGTTACAACTTATACGCTAGCGGCTTACAAGCAGTGTACCGCTTGTACACTGGCAGCTTTGGCTTCAACGTTAACAGTTTATATTCTGTGGTTGATGTACGCTGCTTCAACGCTGGTGGCATAGGGTTTGAAATGTCGGTGTACAAATGAAATATCAAAAGCTAGTCATATTTAAAACAAGGCCGGCTGTGCAAGTGACAGCCCTTTAAAATTTCAATCCTATAGATACTCTAAGCCATCTCAAAGCACGCGGCGTAGATTGTAAACGTCGGGAATTTTCCACATTAGTACACGACCTTACAATAGATTGTATGGATTAGATAATAGATTTAGATTCCAATTAAAATCTAAGAATAGATAAATATCTAGAATTTGATTAGATAAAGAATTTAGAATTTGAATAAAGAATTTCTTCAAAACCCAAAACCTAATATACAAATACATTTAAATAGGAAAAAATATAGAGATTTAATGATTGTTTTTTATCTAGATAATGATTCGAGATTGAAAAAATGAGTAGTAATGGGCTTATATTTAGACTTGAACCCTAAATTCAAGATTCCTAGTTAAAATTAAAAGCTACTAATAAGATTTCATGTTCGGTATCAAAACTAACGATATATATATAGTTTAGTTTCCGTATTAAGTCTAATACTACGTAAATGATTATTTATGCTTATAGACAGAAAACGATGATCTAAAGATAAACCAATAAGATTTTAAATACACAACAAAAATATAAACTGTCGAATAACTCAAAACCTGAACTCTAAATAAATAATCGGATCACGCTATTGTTCTAATTTTAGTTTTCTTAAGCTATTGAAGCCTGAAACAAAAATTGACCTAATGAGCTTAAGAAATCCTAATCGCGAGAGATAAAATTACACCAATAAATAACTACGTATATATATAACCTAAATTTATATTATTTGATAATCTAAGTGTTTTATTGATAAGATCATATTTTATACAAATCTTGATAATCAAAAGAGCTAGAATGGATATTTGTTTTGATTATACTTTATGTTTCAGGACTAATTTGGATAAGAAATCAAAACAAGTGAATTTGAATTGAAAAGAGGAAAAATTGAAGTCAAGGCCGGCAATTCACCATTGAAAGCCGCCGGCTTTTAGACGGCGTAAAATCCAAGGCCGTTGCAGCACAGCCAGCTTTGCCCAGCACAAGTTAAACAACATTCAAAGCCGCCTCAAAGCTGCCGGCGTAGAAGATGAAGCAGCCAGCATACATGAAGGCCGCAGCCCAGAAATGAAACATCACCAGCTTTGAAGAAGTTACATTAAAAGCCGGCATGAAAGCCGCCGGCCTTGAGGCAGCGTACATCATAGATTTGAAGCGACATGAAGATATCCAACACTTGAAGGAAATTGAAGAGACAGATCTGTTGGAATGTCTACGCCGGCATGAAGGTCGCCGGCCTTGGGACGACGTTCGTTATAAATCAGCCCAACGCTTCATTTCTGACTATATACGCCGACTAGATCTACATCTAAGCCGCCGGCATTGAAGCGGCCTACATTGTAACTGATATTGAAGGCTGCCAGTGCACTGCCTACGCAAAGGATAATTTGAAGATACGTCGCTTATAAGCCGCTGGCGTAGGATCCAAAACGGCCGGCGTACATTGTGAAACAGCAAAGTTCATTCAATGTTTTGCACGAAATTTTTCCTATAAATAGGGGGTCTTCTCCTCACTCTCAGAATCATCCAAGCATCCAAGTATCCAATACTCCAAGTAGCTCTAGAATATTTAGAATAGGCATTTCATAAGAGATTTTTGAAGAGATATTTGAAGTTATACAAGATTTGCAAGTGAAGCTTTAATATTTTGAATTGGTGATTTCTAATCTTATTCTTTTTATGCAATTCATATACTTGAACATTCTGATCATAATGAAATCATTTGCAATTTCTTATTTCATTGTTGAATCATCATCCATGAGTAGCTAAATTCTTTTTGTGGGAAGTTGATGAAGCTTTAAACATGCTAAAATGATTTTTAAATCCATGTTATGAGATAGTTAGAATCTTGAAATATTCATATTGAATTCTGATTATTCATCATGTTTTTGGTGTATAAGAATTCTAGTAACTCGGAAGGGAAATTAGTGTTCGTATGAATTCATAAATTGAGATTAAATTGCAATTGCGGAAGCGGCGTAGTTTAATCTAATTTAGAAATTGTCCATGAATATTAATGCAATGTTTTATGTTGATTTCTCACTAAGGAATTAGGAGATTTTAATATAAAGTATTAGTCAATTATATAATCGGGAGATTTATAATTGTAATTTTGATTCCACTAATGATTTATTTAACGGAAGTTATTGAATTGTTTTATGGTTTAAAAGGTTTTCAAACTTTGTTTTTAAATCTTGATAATTTCTTATGAATGTTCATGAATCTAATCATCATTATAACATGAGTTCAAGTTGATTAGCAATAGTTTAGAGTGGATTCTGCTCCTTCCCACACTTTTCACCATATCCCTCTCTTTAAAAAGCTTATTGCATTCATATAGACAATTAGTTAGATAAGATAGTTTAAATTAATCATCTTAAAAAGATCAATTGCCTAGATATTAGTATTAGTTGATAATTGTCTAGTAGTTAGTAAATCCTCGTGGGATCGACACTTTATTCATGCTATATTACAATAGAAGACCTAGTACGCTTGCTAGAAATATGCTTTAAAATTCAATACTTATCACAGCACATCATTTATATACCTCTATAAACATATTTTTGTACAAAAACTCCCAAATATTAGCTAATTTGTACCCGTACAACTCGTTAAATTATCTCAAAACTTAATTAAATAATAAACTAATATATATATATGTTTTTAGCTGCTGTTTTGGTGGAATTTGCGATGGAGAAGAGGAGCCGAAATCTTGATTCAATAATGCAACAAAAAGTCCACAAAAATCAACCCCATCAACTACTGAAAAGGTGACAACTCAATCCTACATTAATTAGCATGAAAGCAACATCAAAACAGAAACGAAAGAGGAGAAAATTCGAAGGACAATCGGTAGGAAAAACGCAGCCGAAATCTCCTTCTTATTCTTCTATAGATATATATATATACATTAGATACTCATTATGAATAAACAAACAAACACCATAAATTCCCACACTTTCTAGAATAAATCAACACCCAAACAATAACTAAAACCAACAAAAAACAGAAAACAAACGAATCAAAACAACTGAGTTTGGATCAAAAGAAAAACAATACTAAAAACCCTTGAATACAAGCTCCAAGGTAAGTTGTTGGAGTTCAAATGATTTCTTTTCAAATCTAAGCCTTATAACTGACTTATGACAATCTTAGGAACGTAATAGACACAACCACAAGCTTTGGATTACATCAAACGAGCTCCAACGAGGTAATGATCCGAAACCCTAACTATGTTTTAATATGAATCGAGATCTAAGTATATATGTGTTTAGACGTGTTAAAAGTTGTTTTATGTTCTTATATAAGATGAATAAACACTTACAAATAGTTTAGTAAAGTTTTTGGTGTGTAAAATTTTAAAAAAAAGAATCGGATCAGTAAGGAAGATGATGAACAGTGCCAACACTGCCTCAAAGCCGACAGTGTAACTGCTGAACGCCGGCGGCTTACATGGATAGGCTAGCGGCGTAGAGGCGGCTTACACTCATCAGAGACTACGTAAAATAATTTTCACGTAAAACATGAACATAAGCCGGCTACCTGGAAATATATGCCGACGGTGTAGGGCCAGCGTACGTTGAAAGCCGACAGCTTTCAACGCCGGTGCACTCGATATGAAATAATTTACAAAACCAATTTTACACCGGCACCTGGGAATGAAGGCCGATGGCTTTGAGTCGGCGTACGCCAAATTTCTTTACCGAAAGCATATTTTCGAAAATAAACAGAATATTATATATATATATCTTAAGCCTACTTAGTGCATTATATATATATGTACAACAATATAAGATTTATTACAAATGATTAGAATAATTAGATTAAAATCTAATAAACTTTTAAAACTCTAGAATTTATGACAAATATTTAATGTTAATCAAAGTTAGTATTAGTCATATATTTGTTCTAGATAAATGAAATAGGTAAGAATGGAAATTGAATTAAGCTAAATTTTCGAGTAATGGGATTTCTAAAAATAACGAAACAATTATATGAGATAAAATAGGAGAAACACGACGACAATAAGTAATAATCAGTATCAAAACTTGATAAATATCAAGTCTAGGACACTAATCACATATAGGAATTTAGTTAATTTGTATTGATGAATACTTTATCTTAAATAGGTAATTTTGATACACTAGGAGATCTACCAGCTGATTACTACGACTGAGTCGATATGAGAAGGTGAGTAATTCAGTCATATTGTACTGGTTGTGATTATAAATAGTCAAATATGTAATGCAAGATAATCAAATGAATGTTTGCTGAAAGTATGACTTGATCTGAGTGTATGATTGTTAAAATATCTTTACAAAAGCGATAATGCAATGATTGATGTTGGGAAGTAGTATAATGATGATTGCGTGTAAAGTATGATCACCATGAAATTGATTAAGAACTATTGGCTTAACAAAATAATCTGATCATGCATTGCACGACTTGCATTATTGCATATAAAGTGGTGTGACAGCCTGCTACGTATTAATATTTTGGATCTCTGTTTTCGCTTGGTTGTTCTAATGTGTTAGTTCTTCCAAGGTTCTCTTTGGTCTGGCGGTCCTATGAGGAACTAAAAGGCACCGAAGAACGTCGCCTGTAGAATCGCTTTGAAATGATTAATACTTAAGGAGTTTCTAGGAGGATTGCTGGAGATGGTCTGTTCAATCAACTATATTCAAAGTGATAACCTTAAAACGAGAAATCGTTGATTCAACTGTGTACTTAGTCTCTCCTGGGCAGGTGTGTCATTCAGTACTGGTTCTTCAACCCATTAAAAAGAGGGCGTAAATCTTTTTCCTATTTGGATTCTAGATCATCCAAACTTGTATCTGTGCATATGGTTGAGTGCTTGCATTGCATATGATTGCTAATAACTTGTGTGATGTATGATATGTCTGGTTATTCACTGAGCTGTGGTTTCGCTCATACTCCTACAGTCTTTTCAAGTTTACTTTACAACCCTGGTTAGTTACCTCCAGGAGTATGGTTCCGGTAAGGGCTTAGAAGCTGAAGGTCTATAGTTATAGTTTGGTTTAATGGTTATGTACTACTAGAATAGATTATTTAGTTGTGCACTTCAAAAGAACTATATCGTTTGTACTAGTTTTGTAATGTTTATTCACTAAGTTATTTCTTTCATATATTTGTTATTTCTTATCAAGCAACTAAAAAGATCCTGTTGTTGTAAAAACCTGTCATTCTTTGAAGGTAATCTAGTGATAGTATTCAAATATAACTTGTTTACTGCTACTAGGGTACCCTCAGGGCGTGACATAGATTCCCAGAAACCTGGCGTACAAATGAAATTGCAGAAGCTGGCTTATATCCTTCTCTGCACTGGCAACTTTGAGCTAGTGTTAAATGTCACGCCCCGAGGGTACCCTAGTAGCAGTAGACAAGTCTTATTTGAATACAATTACTAGATTACCTTCAAAGAATGATAGGTTTTCAAAACAACAGGATCTTTTAGTTGCTTGATAAGAAATGATAAATACATATAAGAAATAAATTAGTAAATAACTGCTATCTTAAACATAAGCACTACAGAACTATTACATACCAAGTAGTCTTCCTGAAGTTCACAACTGATACATTAGCATTAACTAATCTATTCTAAGAAAACATAACCATTATTTCCAAGTATAACCATAGACTTCCAGCTCCTAAGCTCTTACCAAAGCCATACTCCTGGAAGTGACTAACCAGGGTCGTAGGGTAAACCTGAAAAAACTATTGGAGTATGAGCAAAACCATAGCTCAGTGAATAACCAGACATATTATACATCACACAAGTCATTAGCAAATCATATGTAATGTAAGAACTCAACCATATGCACAGATACAAGCTTGGATGATCTAGAATCCAAACGGGAAAAAGATTTATGCCCTCTTTTACAGGATTGAAGAACCATTACTCCATGACTCACCTGCCCAAAAGAGACTAAGTTTATAGGAAAATCAATGATTTCTCGTTTTAGGGTTATCACTTTAAATATAATCAATTAAACTGACCATTTCCTGTATCCACCTTAGAAACTCCCTAAGTATTAATCATTTCAAAGTGATACTATGGGCGGCGTTCTTCATTACCACTTAGTTCCCGTAGAACCAATGGAACAAAGAAAACTTTGGAAGAACTAACACATTAGAACAACCTAGTGTTAATAGAGAATCGAAATATTAATACGTAGCAGGCTGTCATCCCTTTATATGCAATAATGCACTTCGTGCAGTGCATGACCAGATTATTTATTAAATCAATAGTTCTTATTCAATTTCGTGGTGATCATACAATACACACAATCATCATCATAATATTTCATAACATCAAACCATTGTATTATCACTTTTGTAATGATAGATTAACAACCAAACAATCAGATCACAACATACTTTCAACAAAACATTCTTTTGATTATCTTTATATATTTCAACTATTTACAAGCACAAACAGTACAATATGACCGAATTACTCACCTGCTCATACTGACTCAATCGTAATAATCGGCTGGGAGATCTTCTAGTGTATCAAAGTCACCTATTAAGATGAAGAAAGTATTCATCAATATATTATAGATTATATAACTAAATTCCTATACGTGGCTAGTGTCCTAAACTTGATATTTATCAAGCTTTGGTAGTGAGTAATACTGATTTTATGTTATTCTATACCGAACTCACTATAAAAATAATATTTTTTTATTACTTCTTAGTGTTGTCGTGTTTCTCCTATTTTATCTCATGTAATTATTTTGTTATTTTTGGAAGTCACATTACTCAAAAATTTAGCTTATTTCAATTTCCATTCTTACCTATTTTATCTATTTAAAACAAATATTTGACTATTTATAACTTTTATTAACACTTAATATTTTTCTTTAATTCTAGGGCTTTAAGAATTATTAGATAATACATAATTTTATTATAAATGTTTGTATCTAATTATCTTCTTAATAAGTTTTATATATTATCTATATATATAATATATATAATATATTCAGTAAAGCTTATTGTATACATATATATACTGTTCATTTCAAAACAAGCTTTTGTAGAAGAATTATAGGTGTACGCCGACTCAAAATTATCGGCTTTGAAACCCAGGTGCTGGTGTTGATTTGTTTTGCATAATATTTCATATCGATTACACCAGCTTGAAAGCTATCGGCTTTCAACGCACGCCGGTATCTACGTCACCGGTGTAGAATTCTCAGATAGCCGGCCTTCGTTCATTTTTACGTGAAAATAAATTTTACGTAGCTTCTGTTCAGTGTAAGCCGTCTCTACACTGCCAGCCTATCCTTGTAAGCTGTCGATGTTGAACGTTTACACTGCCGGCTTATAGACAGTGTTAACACTATTCATCATCTTCCTCGATGATCCAATTCATATTTCTTAAATTTTCCACGTTAAAAACATTCTTCAACCATTTCTAAGTGTTCCTATATCTTATATATAGACATACAACAACTCTTAACACTTCTACATACATATTATCTTAGATTTCGATCTTAATAGAGTATAACTAGGGTTTCGGATTTTTACCTTGGTTGAGCCGATCCGATGGAATTCGAAGCTTGTTTTTATGTTGATTATGTTCCTATGATTATCAAAAGTCAGTTCTAATCCTTATATTTAAAAGAAAACCATTCGAACTTCATCAACTTACCTTTGAACTCGTTTCAAGTGTTTTTCGTAGCAATTTTTCTTTTGATTCAAACTTGAATGATTCGATCGGTTTGATTTCTGTTTTTAGTTTGTTTTGGCTGCTACTTAGGAGTAATTTTAGTCTGGAAATTTCAAGAGAGAGTTGTGAGTGTTTGTTTGTTCATTATGAGTCTTAAACATATATATAGAAGGAAGAAGAGGGGAGCTTGCAGCTGTGTCTTCTCCGAATTTCCTTCGATTTTCCCTCCTCATTTGGCTTCATTTGATATGTTGCTTTCATGGTAATTAATGAATGGTTGAGTTGGCATCTTTTGATTGGTCTTTAGGTTGCTTTTGTTGACAAATGAGTGCATGATTGATCAAATTTTCGGCTCCTTCTTCTATATGCACTCCAAGCTAAGCTCTCCATCGAATGTGTATATATATATATATATTAGTTAATTATTTAACTTAGTTTTAGGATAATTTAGCAAGTTATACAGGTACAAATTAGCTAATATTTGAGAGTTTTTGTACAAAGATATGTTTATAGGATTATACAAAATACTTAGATTATCAAATAATGCAATTTTAAGTTTTATATATACGTGATTAATTATTTATTGAATTTTATCTCTTGCGATTAAGGTTTCCTTAACTCATTAGGTCAATTTTTGTTTTAGCCTCTAATAGCTTAAGAAAATCCTAATTAGAACAAAAGTGTGATTTAATTATTTATTCGAAGTTTAGATCTTGAATTATTTATCAGTTTTATGTTTTTGTTGTGTATTTATGATCCTAACGGTTTATCTTTAGGTTATCGTTTCTTATCTATAAGCATAGTTAATTAACTACTTAATATCGCACTCGATATAAAGACTAACTATATATATATTATATATATATATCTTTAGTTTTGATACCTATCATGAAATCTTATTAGTAACTTTTATTACTATCTACGGATCTTGAATTTAGAGTTTAAATCCAAACACAAACTAATTACTACTCATTGTTTTAGTCTTAAATCATTGTCAAGTTCGAAAGCAATCATTTAATCTCTATATTTATATTTTTCTATTTAAATCTATTTGTAAAACAAATTTCGGGTTTGAATTTTAGAGTTTCTTTTAATCATATCTTGAATTATCAGTTCAAGATAGAAAATCTCATTTTTTGTATCAATTAGGGTTAAAGAAGTTCTTTATTCGATTTCTAATTCCTCATCTAACCAAATTCAGTGCGTTGATCTATTCTTAGGATTTTATTAGGATCTAATTCTATTAACTAGTTCAAACATTCTACTTTAGAGTCGTATACTAATGTGAAGAATTTCCGGGGTTTACATTCTGCCTCCCTTAAAATAAGCTTTGTCCTCAAAGCTTGAGCATGTACCTGAATTCTCAAACAAATGTGGATAGTTTTTCTTGATTTCTTCTTCCAATTCCCATGTCATTTCTTCTGTTTGGAGATCCCATAATACTTTGACATAATGAATTTCTTTATTCCTGAGAACTTGCACTTTCCAGTCCAATATTTTAACTGGATGCTTTTCGTAAGTCAAATTCTCCTTTAAATCAATCGGTTCCAATTCAACTATCTTATCTGGATCCGATACATATTTTGTTAGAACGATACATGGAAAACATTATGTATACCAGACAAATTGGGTGGTAATGCAAGATGGTATGCTAGATTTCCAACTCGTTCCAATATTTCAAATGGTCTAATATATCTAGGACTTAACTTTCCTTTATTTGTCTACCATGAAGACTTTTGATTGGATTATCTTTAAGTATACATGTTCTCCTTCATTAAATTCCAGTTCTCTTCTCTTCAAGTCTGCCCAGCTCTTTTGTCTATCCTGCGCTGCTTTCATTCTTTGCTTTATTACCAAAACCTTTTTAATAGTTTGCTGAACCAGTTCAAGTCCAACCAATACTTTCTCCAAGTTATCCCAGAATAATGGTGACCGACACTTTCTACCATATAAAGCTTCATAACGTGGCATTCCTATGCTTGAATGGTAACTGTTATTGTATGCAAATTCCACTAGTGGTAAATATTGGTCCCAATTTCCTTTGAATTCCATAATACATGCTCTCAACATATCCTCCAGTGTCTGAATAGTCCTTTCTGTTTGTCCATCAGTTTGAGGATCATAAGTTGTGCTAAATTTCAGTTAGGTTCCCAAAGCTTTTTGTAATCCTTGCCAAAATCTGGAAACAAACCGTAGATCTCGATCTAATACTGTACTAACAGGTATACCATGCAATCTCACAATCTCCTTCAAATATATTCGTGCCAATTTTTCTAATGGATATGTCATATTAATTAGCAAGAAATGAGCTAATTTCGTGAGTCTATCTACAATAACCCAAACAACATCATGACCCGCATTTGTCTTAGGTAATGAGCACACAAAATCCATGGAAATCTGATCCCATTTCCATTCGGGAATTGGCAATGGTTTCAACAACCCACCTGGTTTTTGATGTTCAGCTTTTATCCTTTGACATACGTCACATTTAGCAACAAATTCTGCAATATCCTTTTTCATTCCATTCCACCAATATGCATTCTTCAGCTCTTGGTATGTCTTGGTTTCTCCTGGATGTATAGAATACCTAGAATAATGTGCTTCATGCATTAATTCCTTCCTTACGTTTTCATCATGTGGCACACACAATCTTTTATTCATTCTTAACACCTTTTCTTCATCCACATGAAAATCCTTGTAGTTTCCTTGAGATATTCCTTGTTTAACCTCTTGGATTTCAATATCTTCTTTTTGAGCTTCCTTAATCCGTTGAAGTAAAGTAGGTTCCAAAATTAGGTTTCCCAATTCAGCTTACAAACCTTGCATTGAAAATTCCAAGTTTAATTTCTCAAATTCTTTGATGAGTTCCTTCTATTCCGTCAATATTGAGGCTACTTCTCCATAACTCTTTCGACTCAACGCATCAGCCACAGCATTCACTTTACCAGGATGGTAATTAATGGTAAGATCATAATCTTTAATCAATTCAACCATTGTCTTTGTCTCATGTTTAACTATTTTTGTGTAAATATATACTTCAAACTTTTGTGATCCGTATATATTTCACATTTCTGTCCATACAAGTAGTGACGCCAAATCTTGAGTGCAAATACAATAGCAGCTAATTCCAGGTCATGAGTGGGGTAATTCATCTCATGCGGTTTTAATTGTCTAGAAGCATATGCTATTACTTTTCCATTTTACATTAACACATATCCCAACCCATTTTTGGATGCATCACTGTAGACAGTATATAGACCCTTATCATTGGGCAGAACCAAGATTGGTGCTGATATTAACCTTTTCTTCAATTCTTGGAAACTTTGTTCACGTTGATCATTCCACTCAAATTTCTCATTCTTCCTGTTCAATTGAGTCAGGGGTCGTGCAATTTTTGAGAAATCTTTCACAAATTTTTGATAATATCCTGCCAATCCCAAGAAACTCCTAACTTCTGTAACCATTTCAGGTCTTTTCCATTCCACAATAGCTTTAAATTTTGTGGGATCAACCGATATTCCTTTTCCAGATATAATATGTCCAAGGAATGATATACTTCTAAGCCAAAATTCACATTTAAACAATTTGGCATATAGCTCATTGTCTCTCAGTATCTGTAACACACTTCTCAAGTGCTTATCATGTTGTTCTTCAGTAGACGAATATATAAGTATATCATCTATAAAAACAATCACACAAATATCCAGCAAAGGTCTAAAGATACAATTCATCAGATCCATGAAAATTGCAGGTGCATTGGTTAGTCCAAATGGCATGATCAAAAATTCATAATGACCATACCTAGTTTGAAACGCAGTCTTTGGTACATCCTCTACTTTAATTCGAATTTGGTGATATCCTGACTTTAAATCAATTCGAGAAAATACCTTTGCTCCTCTCAACTGATCAAAGAGATCATCAATTCTGGGTAAAGGATATTTGTTCTTGATAGTCACTCTGTTTAATTCTCTATAATCAATACAGAGTCTCATTGAACCATCATTCTTTTTCACAAATAATACTGGTGCTCCCTAAGGTCAAACACTAGGTTTGATAAATCCTTTATCTAACAATTCTTGTAATTGCACCTTTAATTCTTTTAATTCCACAGGTGCCATGCGATACGGAGCCTTTGATACTAGTTCTGTTCCAAGTATCAAATCAATTGAAAATTCCACTTCTCTGTGTGGGGGTAATCCCGGTAATTCATTTGGAAATACATTTGGGTATTCACACACTGTTCGGATAGTATGAATATCCAATAATTTGGATTCACCCTCAGTTGTTCCAAGAATACACCCGTTTAACTCCATATCCTCTTCATTTTCCACTTCAATTGCTGTTATTCTATTTCTGACTCCTTTAAGTATCTCATCCCTATACTCTTTTCTTTCTCCTTGGTTATTGACAAAAGATACCATTTTGAGATGGCAATTAACTTTTGCTTTTACAACTGTTAACCAAACCATACCCAGAATAATATCATATTTTTGCATCTCTATCATGATTAAATCAGCAACTGACTCTTGATTTCCAATCTTTAATGGACAACTCTTTATCATCTCCCGTGTTACTACTAAGTCTCTAGTTGGTGTAGTAACTCTTAATTCTTTACTCATGGTTTCAATTGGTAATCTTATATGCCTTGCTAACCCAGTATTTATAAAAGAATGCGTTGCTCCCGTGTCAAACAAAGCATACGCAATCTGATCCCCTACTTGAATTGATCCTATGTATCAATTGTTAAATTCATGTTATTTTCAATTCATAAGGACTTCTATTGCTCATCTACTTGTGATTGTGTCTAATAACTTTAAATAAACAAATATGTAACTATATACCTGCAATGAGTCTATATTCTTCAGGATCAACTTCCTCCCAAATATTTTCTTCATCTTCTTCCTCTATCTCCACATTCTCAACAGGATTTCCATACATGGCAAAAACTCTGGCCGTTGTACTAGCTTTATTGGCATTTCCATTTTTCAATCCTGAAACTCCAATCATTCCTTTTGGTTGTGAAGATCCAGCTGCTGCGCTCGCTTTCTGTGGATAGTTGGTTGATATGTGCCTAAGTTTGTTACATACATAATAAGTTGCAATTTTTCTTTTTGGACAATTATTTGCCATATGCCCACTTTCTCCACAATAATAACATTTGTGTTGCAATTGTGGACAATCCCTTAGATAATGAAAACCCTTACATTTCCATCATGTAACATTATTCTTCCCCATTACTCCTCCTTTGTTCACATTGAAAGGTTTAAAGAATTTAGCCTTCTTAGGCACAGAATTCGCCATTTAACCATCATACATTCTCTTCCCGAAAATGATTCCTTTCTTCTTATATCTCTCAATTTCATACTTCCTGGCTCGTTCAATAATTCGAGCTTTTTCTATCATAGCTGCAAAGTTATCAACTTCAAATTCAGCAAGTCTTCTCTGAAAATGAGGTTCTAATCCAGCCATGAAAGCCCGTCTCTTTAGCTTATCACTGTCCCGATAGGCATCTGGAGCAAACTGTAACAACCGATTAAACTCATGTTCATACTCATCAATCGTCTTAGTTCCTTGCGTCAAATTCATCAAGTCAGTGCTATATTTTGCTTTTAGACTGCCTGGGAAATATTCCTTCAAAAATTCTCGTCTGAATACTTCCCAAGTAATCGGTTGTGACAAACTTCTTTGTTTTGAATTCCACCATATTCTTGCTCTCAATCTTAATAGATAAGTTCCATATGATACTTTCAGAGCTTTAGGTACTTGGAAAACATGCAGGGATCGTTCAATCTGAGCCAGCCAATCTTCAGCTTCTTCTGGCTTTCCCAGTAATCCTTCAAAGTATCTGTTGCATTTAATGCATTCCGGCAACAAATTCCTCTGAGGACGTAAAGGTGGTGGTGGTGGCAATTCTTGTTCATATCGAGACGGTCCTTGCACCTCTGCAGTAGATTCATTTAGGTTCACTGGTCCATTTTCCTAAAATTGAACTTGTGGAGTATGTCTTTCATTTCCTCTGGGAATTGGTGGAGGCATTGCTGGTGCCTTAGCAGGTGGTGCTACATTTGTTGCTTGGATATTTTGCAAAGCTTGCAAAATCAAGACATTTTGTTGTTGGAGACTTTATAAAACATCTTCAATTCGGTTTTGGGATGATGCAGGAGCATTTATTGGTGGATTTTCAGAAATCCCAGCATTTCTACTTTTATTTCTTCCTCTTGGCATTTTTAACATTAAACATGTTATTTAAATTAGATCATAATTCGTCCTCACCAAAAGACATCAAAGTCATTCATATATATATATATCACCATATATATACATAACCAAAATACATATGAGCTTCTCGTGGTTAGTGCATTATGTACACATCAAAAATAGCACTAACACTATAGTCATCTAAAGATACATCTACATCGCCCTACATATCATATGCATATCATCAGAAGTCTATCGATATCACCCTATCATGTCCTCATAAATAGATAATACATGCATCATCATCATATAATACTCAAGGACTAGGATAAAGACGACCCTTGCCCTTCTCCTGAAGACCTAAATGAGGGTAATCATCCTCTCCCTCAGAGCTGCTGTCACCAATCTCGATCATCGTGTCTCTATCTCCTAGAGGTGCCAAAGTCAAATCTATATCCATTACCCTAATACCTCTGGGTGCCGGCCTCAGCTCACTCTCAGAACTGGGTGGTATATCTCTCTCAATCCACCCTCCATGTGTTGACCCGATCCAACTGGCATAATTATAATCAGAGACATACTTTTCTGCCTCAATCCTTCGTCTCTTTCCTTCTCTTTCATCCAACAACTCCGTTGTTATACTTCTTTTATGAATAGTAGTCTGAACTGACTCATGTACCACTCTATCCTGCACAGAAGGGGGACGCTGGTACTCACCTGCTATCTCAGGTATAATAGGAGGTTTCCTCATCAAGATGCGTCTAGAATGGCTGCATCTGCTAACCTGTGCAAGCATCTGATCATCATCATAAGCTGTATCATCTCTCACTCGAGTATGATCATATCTAATATCATGAGCATAAATTGCTCATCTCCCAATAGATACCCAGACTCTAAAATATGGAGGCTCTGGTATCACAGATCTGGATGAGACTATGAATGCTATATTATCAATTTCCAAACCACCTCCCTTCTGAACCACCAATCTCTCAAATCTATAAAACGTCTCTATAGCTTATCCATTATCTGGAAAAGCCTGCTCCATCAGAAATAACCATCCTTTAAACAAAGGTTGTAATCCTCTCTTCCAGGTGCTGAGGATCTCCTCTAGAGTTTTGGTAATCCCACATAAATACAAGTCCTCTACCAGGACTCGCAATTTGTGCCTGTAATCTGTCAGGGTCTCCTCTTCCTGTATATTAAATATCTCCCATCTAATATGACATGTAGCAGGATTAGTCTGCACACAACAAAATTTGCATGATTAATAATAATCACACGTATTCTATTCCTATTTGTGCAATACAACTCTACCCATAACTACCTAACTATTACTAAAGGGTGCTAATTAAATCTAACTTACTACATTCACCAATGAAATTCTTTCACATATTTATCTTTCTTATACTAGCAATGTAAACCCCGGTAATTCTTAGTAGCTAGGAAACCCCAGGAGTTGGAAACGAAACCCTAACCCGATCAGATCGATTTTAGTGAATGGAGCCTAGGAACCCTAAATCCGGCTTTCCTTCGGTTTCATAGTAAAAATAAATATTATTGAGTAAATGAATTTGAATTGTTGTTCCAAAGTACATTTCAAACCTTTGAAAGTTTTAAATTCGGGAATTTTCAATTCCGGGCCTTCCCGAGCCCAATTACGGAAAAGCGTGCCCCGGGCCACGGATTCAGAAAAATATTCCGGAATATTCATTAGAACCGTAATTTTATAAGGATTCCAAAAATATCAATTTCATAATTTTCCGAGCTATAAAATTACAGTTATAGCTTTTCCCGTGTTTTCGGAACAACCGGTAAAGTAGATGTCTTGTCTACTATTCACAAGTACAACCTACACTACACACTACCCATACCCTATTCTTACATCCTTACAACTACTCATTTCAATTTTCTTTTCCAAGAAAATTTGTCTCTTAAATAATTAATACATTTATTACAATTTCATTTACTAAATTACAAAAAAACAAATTTTACACACACACACACCCCATGCATGATGGCCGGCCCCCCCCCCCCCCCCCTTTGTTTCCCTCTCATTGTAATTATTTTTGCTATTATTACTAACTAAACCCTAAATCATTTGATATATATACTTATTTTTCTCTCTCTCTCTCTTCATTTCTTTGTTTCAAAAATTTTAAAAGAGCAAAACTCTCCTCTCTTCTCCCCTCTGATGCGTGAGCTTGCCCCCCCTTCCTTCCTCACATTTCCAACTTTGTTTCTTCTCTTTCCTTCAAGACTCCATTGGTATGTGTATGTAAGCCTTGTTTCTTCCTATTCTTGTAATGGCAAAGTATCTTGTGTATTTCCTCATCAAAACCCTATGATGCTCATGCTAGGGACATGGAAATGCATGAACAAGAATGTCAAGCCATCACAAGACATGGATCTAGTGTTTAGATGTTTTTGTTAAGATTTCCATGTTTCATGCATATAAAGTAGTGACCTTGTATTTATATTTGATTCATGCCATGAGATTCATGTTATATACATCATATGTAGAGATCTAAGGTTTAGACATTCACCACTTTATGTACATGCATGATCATAGTTCATTTTTGTTTATGTGCTTTGTTGATCATAAAATGAAGTCTTGTTCATGTATAAGATGTTAGATAGTATATCTCCACATATAGATGGCAAGAACATTGAAAAAGGAAGGACTTTGTTAGATATGGAAAGTTGAAAATTCGGATGAAATGGAAACCCTACCCTAAAGACCTCCAAAATCAATTTTAAAACTTATTCATAAGAAAAATGAAGGGTATGTGTAATAGACATGTTGAAGGAATTATTTTCATGAGTTTAGATGAGTTAGGCATAATAATATAAGAAAAACAAGAGGTGAAGTTAGAATGAAAAGTGTTGACTTTAATTGTGTAGTCAAATTCGTAACTTTGTGTAATGCCTAAATAAACACTTAGTATTTAAGTCTAAAATGAATGTTTTATAAGCTAAATGAAGTCCTTAGATAATGTATACATTGAAGCCCCAATTTTTAATGCATTAGACTAGATTTCCCTTAAGAAAAATGTAAGAAAAGAAAATTTGGAAAAATTCGGATTTTTACAATTAGCTTATTGAAAACATGTTTACCAAATGAAAAATGTGAATTTTTGTGCATGAATGGAGGCCATGACTATTATAGACTTGAGAACCTATTTTTAGTTAAATAATAAGTAGATTACAAGATTAAAAACCAAAGAAACCCTAAGGAGTATAATGTGGGAAAATAACTTCTTAGAATTAGTTTATGAAACTTTCCCCAACACTTAGGAGTTCCTAAAAGTTTATTACTACAAAAATCATCATGACCATGCACAAGTTGAGTCATTACATGCATACACATTAGTAGTTCATTCCCATATCATTCATGCATGAATCATCATTTAGGAATACTTTTTATCAAAGACAAAGCAAATTTTCGAGATTGGGTCAATTGCGGGACAGAACTGATCCCACTGTTCCGTGACCCTATTATTTTCAAAACTTGGATTTAATACTTGAATTAGATAGATCTTTCGAAGTAGATGAAGATCGATATAAAGTTTGCGAAATTCCGAGTTAAAATGACCAAGTTATGGCCGTTTTAAGTCGGAACTTCCAAAATAGCGAGAAATCCGAATTCAACTAGTCTAGATGTATAGTTTGATTTAATTACATAGAGGATCTCATAGGGATTATTCTTGTTTGGTAGGTGATTCCGAGCAGGACGACACTCTACCTCCCGATTATTATTATTAAGAAGTTTGGTGTCCCATGGCCGAGTGAGTTTACTTCCACTCTCAATTAATGCTTGTGAATGTAATGTAGTGGCACTAGTGATGTAGGCAAAGATAAAAGGAATTGTACAAGCATGAGGGGTGTATGTGGGAATTATTTATGTTGTTGATTGTTGATATGTTGATATGTGAAATGGAGCTTAAGGTAAGATATCGAAACCGAGTTTAAGATATTGACTGTTTTACTAGAATCTTATGATGAATGTCTGCGAATACTTGTTGGTCACTTAAAAGAATTGAATTAATAACTATTCGACTCCGACTATAAATTGAGTTCATTCATGTCACAATGGGGTTGGAGCATTTGCATTGGTTGGTTTTTCGTGACCCATAAAACGAATGTGAGGTTAATCGTGATCCATAAAACGAATGTGAGGTTAATCGTGATCCATAAAACGAGCTTTTAATCAGTTGACCGTGAGCTTAAACGGCGTCGTACCGCAGGATTCGTTAATCTGCTAACCCGGGATGGAGGGCGCAAGTCCATCCACATATGATTTCCGGTTGGTCATATGTTTGTTGATCACATTTGTATGGTGCATACACTTGCTTGAATAATCACTTGCTTGAATGATTGTATTTAATTGTGTTATGGAAGTATTACTCACTAAGCTAGTTAGCTTACGCCCCTATAGTTTTATCTTTTGCAGCATGAGTTTATATGGCTTAGGCCAAGACAAGCCACAGCGCAGGTACCGGAGATAGGAGTTTCCTATAGAAGTTTGATTCATCCTTTTTGTATAGACTTCCATTGGAAACTAAGGACTCTGGATGACTGTAATAGACTGTTATTCTTTTGCGGGGGAATGCCCCTTAGATTTTGTAAACTTAACATTATGCGTTTTGATTTATTATCTATGGCTAATGCATGCCTCATTAAACTGTTTAACTCCATTTGTTGAAGTATTCTATTGTCGTAAAGGAACGCTTTACATCTACTTAAGACTTCCGAAGGCCCCGGGTAGGGAACTCGAGAGTCTTACTTAGTATGTGGCGGGCTGTTACGTTTAGGATACCCTACGGGGCGTGACAGTTTAAGTTGGTATCAGAGCCTAGGTTATAAAACAAGACAATAGAATTAAAAAACCGGACCTAGAAATCTAATTACTAGGTTAAATGGAGTTAAAAATGTTTTCTTGCTGAGTCTAATTAGTAGTATTGTTTGATGTAGGTCTCTCTGGGTGAGACTAGGGAAAGGGCAAGGAATTTTACAAAGAGAAACGATGAAACGATGGTAGAATATAGACTGAGGCTAAGGGAATTGTGTGAGGATTTTGCCCTAGCCCGACATCCCCGGACCCTAGGGGAAATGTACAGGTTATGGAAGGATGGGCTGAGATATACCAGATGGGCTTCAGTAGTGGATCAATTGAGTTATGATCCTATGAGAAGAAGGAGCTGGACAAAGTTAGAGACGATCTATACTTTAGAGAGGGTCATGGTTGATTACGGGCATGAACCCATGCCGAGAGAAGCCACATTTATCTTGAAGGGTGGAGGAAACCGAACCCCTCCAGATTTTAGGGTATGGATCCCCATAGGGCCCTTATATGTTTATGCTCATGATAACTTATATGATCACCATGACTGGAATATAGCTGATGCATGGAATCACATCACCTGGCATGCAATCTATTTGGACATTCTCCCCCCCCCCCCCGTGTAATAGCTCCACCTCCAGCTATTGATATAGGTATGCAACTGAATGGAGCGCCTGTGATTGGAGAGAAGAGGAAGAAGAGGAGGAGGAGGAGGATCCGAACTGGGAACAAAATGAGGTGCCTAGGACCCCTACCCCGCCTGTTGAACCAGAAGTGCAGGTAAACCCAGAACCCGATCAAATTATATGGGATTTTAACCGGATGTTGGAGATACCAGAGAGTGGGAGGGTAGAACCCGAGGTAGATTCCAGGCTATGGAGAGATGTGTATGTGGAGGGTGAGAACCCACCTGTGCTTGACCTAGCAGTAGTAGAACCCGAGGCCCCAGTGCCTATGGAGACTGAAAATGTGGCAGATGAGCCTGTGAGAGAGCCTGAAGTAGAGGTGAACCGCCTAGGTGAGCCCGAGATAAGAGGTGAGGAAGAGGAAGTAAGCCCGCAAGAGGGGCAAGGGACTGAAGAAGAAGAAGAAGAGGAAGAAGAAAGTGAGGATCAGGAGCCTCTAGTCCCCCGCTAGGAAGCGGAGGATGACCACCAGGGAGTATCTTAGCTTGTTCGTCCGACAGGACGATGGTGGTTCTACCAGCAGGAGACGACTTCCTAGCCCGACCCCCGACAGCTCTAGTGATGATTAGAGACCGGGATGTTAGCTAACCCATAAAGTCCAAGCGGAATCCTGATTTTCTTATTTTTGTAGTAGGCAATGCGGGATGCCAAATTGCCTTAGGATTTCAGGATAGTTAGTGTTTTATTGTTCTTTTTCCCTGTATTTTGTCATGTTTTCGGGAATAGGGAAATTGATTAGAATAGGAAGGAGCTTAGCTAGCCAAATTTTGGGATAAAAGTTGATGTAATATTTGTATGGCTCGCTAAAGAAATGAAAAGGATCACTTTTGTTTTAAAGAAATGGATTGTGAAAAGCACGCATTCTAGTCATGATACATAAGAGAACATTAACTGCATATAGATTGCATAAGCATTCACTCATTCGCATATGTTGTGAAATATCAATTAGTTACATATGTGTGGATTCTTCTATTTCCCTTATGGTTCTTTTAATTATTCCTTATTTTCTTTTATGGATTGATATTTTGACTCATCTTATGACCTTATGGAGTTATGTATTCCTTTTTCCTTCTGAGTTTAAATTCCAGATTCTCGCAACTTCTGAGCTTGTTATTAATCTTATTCCTTTGAAACCTAAAAACCCTAAATGTGCTAAAAATCCATTAAACATTGTGTAAACAGACGTAACCGACGAACTCGGAACCAAGGACAAGGGTCTAATCCTAATGAAGCCGATCAACCGGCTATACAACAACCTGACCCCCAAGGAGTAGCACCCCAAAACCAACAGGGCGATGTACTAAATGCGATTGGGCAATTGGCCAATCTTCTTAACACCTTCATTCAGAATCAAAATCCAGTACAGAACCCACACCCAAGTCAGAGTGCTCGGGATTCAGCACCACATCCACCGCCCGCAGATCATCGGGAAATGACTGCGGAGGCACCTGCTCCACAAGAGGAGCACTCCTATAATGTGCGGTTACCGCCACCCCCGCCATACAGGAGACCCCACCGAAGCTCTTTACCGGACTTCATTAAGAGCAACCGGTACTTTGACGGGGCATTCGGCAAGCCGGATGAGGCTGAGGATTGGTTGGCTCAAGTGGAACGTTCTTTTGCTGCATACGAGATTCCACCTTACTTGCAGCTAGAGTATGGGACGTATATGTTAAGATACAATGCTCGAGTCTGGTGGGACTCCAAGAGAAGGAATTTGACATCCCCGGCCACCTGGGAAACCTTCCGCCGGGAATTCTTGAATAATTACTTTCCCTCTAGCTTGAGGGTGAAGTATAGTGCGGACTTCCTTCATGTAAAGCAGAAAGGGAGAACGGTAGAGCAATATGAAACTGAATTTGTTCACCTGCTGCAGTATGCCCCTGAATCTTTCAGGGATAGTGAGGAATTAAAGAAGCAGGTATTTCTGGGAGGCTTGGACGAGGAACTGCGAATCAAGCTAGAAGAGTTCGGAGTAAGAACCTATCCCGAGATGGTAGAAAAGGCTCGAGTCATTGAAGGGGCTAGAAAAAGGAAGTATCAGGAGCCCGAAAAGAGAGTATTCGGGAAGAGGCCGTTTGATGCCTCGAGCTCAGGGTTCAAAGGTAAACGGTACAGGCCACCAAGGATTTAAAGAGGAGTCTAGCAACAAGCCGACCCAGTTCAAAGCCAACGTCACATGTTGGAAATGTAAGGGGACACATGCACCTAGGCAATGCCCGCAGTTGAGAAACAAGTGCTATTTTTGTGGCGATGCTGGCCACATGGTTTTTACGTGCCCGAAGAAACTGGCAGTAACTTGCTTCATTTGCAAGGAAAAAGGGCACTTAGCTTCCGAATGTTCACAACGAAAGAGCGTGGCCACCCGACCCTTCGGAGCCTCGAGTAATACCAACCCCTTGAGGTCTGGAACAAGAGCGGAGTCGAGCAGCTTCCGCGATGCATGGATGAGGCTGTACAATCTAGAGGCCAATGGATGGTGGAAGAGATGAAGATGAGGAATGGAGTTGGCAGCTTTGGATCAAGGAGAATGTTGATGGCGGCCTGGTAACAGGTTAGTAACGGAAACCCCTCCTAAGTTGGAATTATGTTGTTTAAATTGATTGCTGTTTAAATGAAATTGTATATATTATGGAAAGCTGGAAGTAGAGACCCTATATGGATAGCCTTACGAATATTTTAAGGTTCATATGTGATGGGTGTTTGTTGACCTCAGGACACATACAAGTAAATAGCGTGGAAGCCTATGCCTTGTTTGACACGGGAGCGACCCACTCGTTCATCACCTATAGTTTGGCCAACCGACTCGGATTGCCCATAGCCACAACCACGGTTAGCTTGAGGATTAAGACCCCCACGGGGAGTGTGGTGTCGACCCGCGATCTGATAAAAGACTGTCCATTGGAAATCCATGATCACCACTCCAAAAGTGATCTGATTGTGCTGGAAATGAATAAATACGAAGTTATCCTCGGGATGAGTTGGCTAAGTAAAGTAAAGGCAATAGTGGATTTCCAAAGAAGGACTGTATGTTTTTATGATCAATCGGGGAAAAGAGCAGAATTTATGGGGGATGCCTTGACCCCAAGAAGATTTGACCTAAGCTCGTTTGAGTTGATGATGGAGGATGAGGAGATGATACCGATTGAGGGTGTCTTGGATGAAGGGGAAACCCGTGAGGAAAGGAATATTCTAGTGGTGAATGAATACTTAGATGTGTTCCCAGAAATTTTGCCGGGACTACCGCCTAGAAGAGAAATTGACTTTGAGATTGTGTTGGCTCCAAACACCGAACCAATATCTAAAGCGCCATACCGGATGGCACCGGCTGAGTTGAAGGAGCTAAAGACGCAGTTACAAGAACTTCTGGACCATAAATTTATAAGACCAAGTGTGTCGCCATGGGGCGCACCCGTCTTATTTGTGAAGAAGAAGGACGGATCGATGAGATTGTGTATCGACTACCGGGAATTGAATAAGGTGACTGTCAAAAATCGATATCCCTTACCAAGAATCGACGATTTATTTGACCAGCTACAAGGAGCTTGTGTGTTCTCACGTATTGACTTACGTTCGGGGTATCATCAGCTAAGGATTAAGCCTGAGGATGTGCCTAAGACAGCTTTTCGTACTCGTTATGGGCACTACGAGTTTTTGGTAATGTCATTTGGACTGACAAATGCACCGGCTGCATTTATGGACCTAATGAATAGGGTCTATAAGCCGCTTTTGAATAAATGTGTGATAGTCTTTATAGACGACATCCTCATATACTCAAAAACCAGGGGGCAACATGAGGAGCATCTCTGTTTGGCATTGCAAACCTTACGAGATAACAAGCTGTACGCCAAGCTGTCCAAGTGTGACTTTTGGTTAGACAGGATATCCTTCCTCGGACATGTGATAACGGGTGATGGGATATCAGTTGATCCCAAAAAGATCAAGGCGATAGTGGATTGGAAGCCACCACAAATAGTTACTGAAGTGAGGATTTTCTTGGGATTGGCTAGCTACTATCGCAAATTTGTGAAGGATTTTTCAAAGATAGCTAAGCCGTTGACTCAATTGACTCAAAAGAACGAAAAATTCATTTGGACAGACAAGAGAGAACAAAGTTTCCAGGAACTAAAGCGACGACTGGTCTCAGCACCAATTTTGGTTTTACCAGATCCGGAAAAGTCTTACACGGTACATAGTGATGCTTCGAGAAATGGTCTTCGATGCGTCTTGATGCAAGAACGGAAGGTCATTGCGTATGCCTCTCGGCAATTGAGACCGCATGAGCAGAACTACCCTACGCATGACTTGGAGCTAGCTGCAGTTGTCTTTGCCTTGAAGTTATGGCGACATTATCTATATGGACAACGGTGTGAGATATACACAGATCATAAAAGCCTTAAATACCTGTTCACACAGAAGGAGTTGAACATGCGGCAAAGGAGGTGGCGTGGAATTGATAAAAGATTATGACCTGGGGATAAATTACTGTCCAGGAAGAGTAAATGCAGTCGCAGACGCCCTTAGTCGGAAGAACCACGGGGAGGTAGCCGTTTTGATTACAGGCCAGAAGGAGTTGATTAAGGAATTTGAGAAGTTAAGGATCGAGTTCTTAGATCGAAGTGCTGAGCTGGAGACATCTAACTTGGTGCTGGAACCAACCCTCGTAGAAAGGATCAAAGAAGCACAAAGGTATGACGAAGTGATACAAAAGATAAAAAGGGAAACCCAAGCGGGATCGATCTTCGATCAAGATACCCTCAGTTAAGGTACTAAGCCAGGAAATGTACCTAAAAACAACATTTTGAATTATATAAGGACATTATAAATTCTTGATGATGTCATTGGATTAACAATTTCTCCGGTTGCATTCATGGATTGGATAAACCGATCGTGTAAGCCTTTACGAGATAAGTGTGTGAACGTTTTATTGATGATAACCTTGTCTACTCATGGACGCGCAAGTAGCATGAAGGGCGCGTATGCATGGCATTACAAACCTCAAGAAAATACAAGTTATACACCAAGTCCTTCAAGTATGATTTTTGGTTGGGAAGGATTTTATATTTGGGGCCACACAATATTAAGAAAGTATAAATCCATGGACCCTGAAGGGATAAGGTCGCGATGGATTAGAAACCAGAAAACAGTGATGGAAGTGAGAAGCTTTTCAGCAGGGTATAATGGAAAGTTGCTAAGGATTTCTCCAAGATAGCTAAACTCTTGACTTAACTAGCCATGAACAGAAAAGAAGAGCCAAGGCTTCCAAGAACATAAGCAAGGGCTTGTTTTCGCTTTGATATTAGTACTAACCAATTCCTGAGAAGCCCTACATAGTTTGTCATGCCCCGAAGGGTATCCTAAACATGATAGTCCGCCGTATACAATATTAAAGCCTAGGAATGACCGCCTCAGTCATGCGAAGGCTTCCATACTATGTACAAGGCGTCTAACACATAGAGGAGACACATTGGATAGATACATTTTATATTGATACACTTGAGTAACAATGTCAAGGAAATACAATTTACTATACTTCAGATACAAGTCACTATACTTCATATACGAATCACTATATTTCAAAATACAAATCATTAAACTTTAATTACATTCATCCAAAGACTTCCCTACATAAACTATTACAAGGCAAGTCATAAAACTAGCTGATAACATCAAACATTCTTATTCTTTGCCCAAAACCCGAAGTCATTCTCGGCTCCAACCATCACGGTCCCCACTTAGCATTCTTGAGATAACTTGTTTATTCAAACATCTATTGAGGTATAAGCTACACTAGCTTAGTGAGAATTCTCTTAATTCCGTACCATAACAAGCAAGTTATAATCAACCATATGCTATGCATGAACAAACACATGAGCAAACAATTATGTATGGGTACCCGGAACCCACACACAGAACGGATTTATGCCCTCCGTATCTTTGGTTAGGAATGATATTAAAGTCTCCACGACCGCTGCTAGTCCCCAAGCCCTCATCTCATAGCACTCAACTCGGCTAGGCTCACCCATGGAATGCATCCCCATGCGGCTTAGTTCCCATGAATGAGCTCTGGCACCGGTCTCGTTATCCAAACGAGTCATCATTGGACCATACCAATCGACCTACGTAGGAGTAGCATGCTACCAAATACAATATTCTGATGAGATGCATGACCAATTTAATTTTTGCTTAGGTCAAAATATTCATACATTCTTTAGAATGACCAACCAATATCATACATATAATAGAAATAATATAAACAGTGCAGTTATCCAATTGAATCATGGTTTCAATATGCTTTAGTATTCTTTGGCATACATTCATCACAGTCTCATCATATATCTCATCCCCATTCATATTGATTTTTATCTTGTTCCTATAATTCTAATGCAACTAGCTACAAGCACAAACAAGGTAACAAAATAAGGAGAAAAGTCACTCGGCCATTGGATCACCGATCTTTTAGTAAAAGTAATTCGGTGGTAGGGAATCGTCGATTTCGGGATCACCTAAAAAGGAATAAATACTCTAATAATTATTTCAACTCAAACTAATCCAAATGATCTTATACAAACTATCAAATTCGCAATTCTCGTCCTAAGTAGAAATTCCAACCTAAAACGGCCATAACTTGGTCATTTTAACTCGGAATTTCGCAAATTATATATCGATTTCTATCTACTTCGAAAGATCTATCTAATTCTAATATTATATTTCAGTTTTGAAAACTTTGAAGCTTCGAAGAGGTCCGATCAGTTCTGATCAGTAGCAAATTTCAATTCCGAAAAATATTTTTGTAAATGTTTGTAATGTTCCTATTATATAGATTAGCTATACATGCAATATGAATGATTTCCTAACATGAATGACATGAATGAGCTTAATGTATGCATGATCTTGATGATTTTTGCTAAAAGAAAATTTTATAACTTTTTATTTTGCAAGACCATAATAACAACTACTTATGAAAAATCTAGTTTTCTAACTTTTATCATTTCCATTTGTTTTGGATTTATTACTTAAGAAAATATAATTATTTTTGTTAAAATTGAGTCTTCATTATATCTATTACTTATGACCTTCATTTCTACATAAAACTTTCCATTTTACACTTTGTAAACGTGTTTTCAAGTAGGGTTGATTCCAAAATCCGAATTTTGTGAAAATTAGTTTTTGAGTGATTCCTTTAAGTAAAAATCATTTGATATTTAGAAAATTAGGGCTCAACCATACATAACCACTAAGGACATCATTTTTACATAAAAATTTGCATTTTACACTTTGCAAATATGTTTTCAAATGGGATTTACTCAAAAATCCGAATTTTTAGAAATCAACTTTTTGAATGATTCCTTTGAGAAAAACTTGTTTAATGCATTAAAATTTAAGACTTTATGGCACCTATTACTTAAGGACTCCATTCATTACATAAAACTTTCATTTTGAGCTTGGATAATAGGTGTTCTCATGGCCTTCATTCAAAATTACGAATTTCACAAATTGACTACTAACTCAAAATTTTCCATCTTGATTCTACTTTTTGTTTTACACATTAATCTCATCAAAACTCATTCCAACTTGTAAAAAGCACTACTTAATGATACCTATTACCTATACCCTTCATTTTTCACATAAAACATGAGTTTTGGAGTTGATAAATGGGTTTTCAAAATTGGTCTTGGTTGAGATCCGAATTTACCAAATTCATTTTTGGACATATCTTTTGACAAAATCTATCTAAACTTATGAAAATTCATTCCTTACATATCCTATCTTAAGAGCCTTTCATATCTTGAATAAAAACTTCATTTTTGAGTTGGAAAACATGATTTTGAAATATGCCTTGGCAAAAATCCGAAAATGAGATTTTTATTTCGAAAATAACTTTTGAAAATCACCTTTGATTCTTGTAAAAAGAAGTCTTGATGATATGCATATATTAAGCCTTCATTATTTCAAGTAAAAACTTCATTTTGATATTTGGAAAGTGGTTTTTAAATAGGGGTCTTGCCAAAATACGAATTTCACTATTTTTGTTTAAGTTCAAATCTAAGATCTACACATAACATGAATATAAATATAAAAGAAACCCATGATAGTAAACTATAAACTCATAGATCAAAACTTTACTCATCAAAATCACTCATTTATTTTTATCTATACCCTAAGCTCTTCATTTTAAATGAAAAATACACATTTTGAAGTTGAAAAACAACTTTTCTAAATATGGTTCATTTTCATCCGAATTTTCAAAAATGATTTTTGTTGAAATAAAATAGATCTTGAGTTTTCTAAATATTCCTACTATCATCATGCTACTACAAGTATCCATGAACATAAAACAAAGTCTAATGCATTTTATGAACTCAAAACACTAGATCTAGTTTACTATACTAGTTTTAGATGCATGAACACTAGGATAGTTATGTGAATGATGGATATATGCATAAATCATAAGAAATAACAAAAATAATAACTTCAATAACAAGATCTAAGGCATAAACAAAAATCAAAGCTACAAAAAGTTAGATCTATAAAATATAACTACGTTAAACAAGAAAATAATAATGATAAAAGATAATAATCATAGAGAAGAGGAGTGTTTCATTTTGGCATCATCATCCTTAGCTTTTAAGCTTATGGAATGTCATTTGATGCATGAAACTCTCATTATACTTTACCTATATCACCTATGGAAGCTTTGAGAAGAAGATTTGCTTAAAAATCTGCAAGAAATATGGGTGGGAGCTAATAAAAGAATTGGGGGCAGCTTAGTTCTTGTAAGAACAAGAGCAAAAATGAAGAAGAAAAGAGAGGGAAAAGAGAAAGAAAAAGTTAAGGAATGGAAAAGAGAAAAATGTGTAAATGAAAGAGAGAGAGAATGAGTGTAATAAATGAATGAAAGAAAGAAAAAAAATAAAACAAAGGCAGCAAAAAAAAAAGAGTGCTGCACGTGAATCAGGAAGAGGAGAGAGAGAGGAATTTGTTGAAATTTGACTTGAAATTAAATTGTGTAATTAATGGTATGTGTAACTTCTTTAAGAAGGAGTGGAATATAATTATTTTAGTCAAAATGGAGTAAATTAAAGGAAAATGGCAGCCATAAAGGAGGGAAAAATCTGCCATGAAGTGCGGGAGAAAGTGTAGAAAGATTGAAGTGAAAAAGAAGTTATATGTGTAAGGTGTACATGAAGTATGGGTTGGAAAAAGTACTTTTTATTAAGAAAAATACAAAATAAAATTAGGAAAAATATTTTTAAATAAGTGGCTGAATTTTCATGAATAAAATTAAATAATTATTTGAATTATTTTAGTATTTCAATAAATATGTTACCGGTATTATCAAAATACGTGAATATAAGCTATAAATAATATTTTTATAACCCGAAAAATTCTAAAAAAATTATTTTATGAAAATAACAATATTTTTCAAATATTTTCCAAGTTAAATTAATTTATTTTATTTTTAGTATCGGATCTTAAACAGAATCTGTTCCGTAAAAACCTAAAACTAACTAAATTTTAGAAAAACAAAATTTTCTATAATATAGAAAATATTTATCTAAAAAGATAAGGCTTTATAATAATAATAAATTTGTGTAATTAAATAAAAGAATAGTGCAAATGACTAATTAATTACAGGTAATAATGAAAATGCGATAAAAAGGTAATAACTGTAACTTTTATAATTCGAAAAATTATATAACTAATATATTTGGAAATATTATGAAATTACGTGTCTAACAGTACTAATGATATATTTTTTATATCTCGAGTCTTGGGACACGCTTTTCAAAGTCTGTATCCGAATGGGTTCAAAATAGGTCAAAAATTTACCAATCTGATATTTTTAAGCGAACTCGTATTACTACGAGCTATTCTACACATTTAAACTACACCTTGGCCTCTAGGGTTAAGGGCGCTAGATTGTCGACTAAAACTATTGTATTCCACTTAGGTTTCCGGGTGATTTTCCGGTTTAGATCTTTGCCAATTTGGAAACTGATATTTTATGTTTATAAAACTTATTTAATTTGAGAAATTTATTTTAAATTTGATTTTTTTGTAAGTATTTAATATCTCTCGACGTTTTCGGGATTCTTTGAATTGAGTTTTATTTCCGAAGGATAATCATTATTTACCTTTTAATGATTTGTTTTTGGTTCCATACTACCATTTTGTAAGTTCGGAGTACGTATGGAATTTGTCGTACGTATGGGTTTGGAATTGAATTATGTTGAGTTCTTCCTTTGTTTTTATAAGAATTCTTATTTTCTTCTCAAGATTTGGAACGGATTTGTTCGTGATTTAAGACTAGTCGGAGTTCGGTTTTAATTTGGAGTGATTTTTAGGGTTTATTTTCGAAGTTCATCTTAGAATTATTTACTGGAATTTCCGAGGCTTACATAGTTCATGGCGATGCATCGAGAAATGGTCTTGGATTTGTACTCATACAAGAGGGAAAAGTGGTTGCCTACGCTTCAAGATGGTTAAAGCCCCACGGACAGACTACCCCATACATGAATTGGATCTAGCCATAGTGGCATTCACTTTAAAAGAAAGTGGGATGCTACCTCTATGGGCGGGTGTGAGAACTATGCCGATCATGAGGGCCTCAAGTATTGGTTCACCTAAAAGGAGTTATGCATGAGGCAACGTGATGGTTCAGATTAATCAAGGATTACGATTCAGGGGGTTAACCTTGCCCAAGGAAAGCAAATGCGGTTGTTGATGTTTCAAGTTGTAAGGACCACGGAAAAGGTAGTAGTTTTGCATATTAATCGAAAGAAATTAGTGAAAGAATTTGAAGGGTTAAGTGTCAAATTCACAAGAAGAGACGCTGAGATGGAAATGGCAAAGTGGTGATGGAACCTACTTTAGTAAAAAGAATCAAGGGAGCTCAACATTACAATAAAATAATATAGAGAATAAGGAAAGGAATTCAAGAAGAAAAATATACTGAATACCTGATAGATGATGAGGATAAAGAGATAGGTTGTTGGCAATACGCTAGGATTAAATGGCTAGACCAAGCTTAGGGAAGCCCAGGATCATTAACAGCTAGTGTGAGCCAACGATGGAAACTGAAACAAAACTTGATTTATTTGACAAATTCCAAGACACCTCATTATAAGCCCCGGAAAATTTCAGTAACTAATTCCAAGATGAACTTCGAAAATAAACCCTCAAAATCATTTCAAATTAAAACCGAATTTCGATAAGTCATAAATCATAAATGAATCCAGAGATTTCTCAATCTTGAGGAAAATAAGAATTCTTAAAAACAAAATAAGAACTCATCATACTTCAATTCCAAAACCACTACAAACGACAAATTCCATACGTAACTCCGACTTATAAATCGGGCAATATAAAGCCCAAAAACAAATTATTAAAAAGTAAATAATGATTAAACTTAGAAAATAAAACTCAATTCAAAGAATTCCGAAAATGTCAAGAGATATTAAACACTTACAAAAATCAAACTTAAGATAAATTTCTCAAATTAAATATGTTGTATAAACGTAAAACATCAGTTTCTAAATTGGCAAAGGCATAAATCGGAAAGTCAACCGAAAAACCTAAGTCCACAAAATTCCCAAGAAACCCTAGTAGCTTAGATCCGGAAATTCCATATTCCTAAACCAAGGAGTCGGAATAAGAGAAAAAGGTGTAGTTGGCTCGTATTAATTGTAGGATGCTCTAAAAGGTGAGATTAATGAATTTTGGATTAATTTCAAACTCGATCGGGTACAAACTTTGAAAAGCATGCCCTGGGGCTCGAAATGTTAAATATATGATATTAGTATCGTTAGACTCGTAGTTTCCTAAGAATTCCAAATATGTCAGTTTTATAATTTTTAGATAACTAGAATTATTTGATTTTGTGATTTATTTCATATTTTATTACTACCGGTAATTAATCAATCTTTTTGCACTATTCACTACTATTCATTACACAATGTTATTATTCTTACAATATAAACCTCGTTTTTCCTACTAATCAAGTAAACTTCGAAAATCGAAAAACGAAACCTTAAACCGGTTTGATCCACATTTTGTGAGAAAAACCTAATAGCCCTAGATCCGGTTTTCTTTCGGATTCATATCAAAAGAACTTTTATAAAATAATTTAATGTGGAATATTGTTTTAAAGTATGTTTTAGACCATAGAAAGTTTTGATTTCGAAAAATTTTCTATTTCGGGATTTCCCGAGCTCCATTACGGAAAAACGAGCCCTGAAACTAGAAACTCAGAAAAATATTCCGGAATACTCTTTAGAACCAAATTTTATAAGGATTTCAAAAATATAAGTTTTATAATTTTTCGGGTTATAAAAATTACAGTTATAGCATTTTTCCAGTATTTTCTTTACTACCGGTAAAGTAGATGTCTTGTCTACTATTTATTACTATTCACAAGTACAACCTACTACACACACACACATACCCTAGTCTTACATCCTTATAAACACTTAATTATACTTTCTTTTCCAAGAAATTTTTGTTTCTTACAAAATTATTACATTTAACACTTTTATTACACAAATTCCAATTTTGAAAACAATTTCAACTCTCCCTCTCTCTCCTCCTCACATGGCCGCGCAACTTCCCCCATTTCTCCTCCAATTTGCTTTATTTTATCTCATCTTTATATCAAACAAACCCTAATTCCACTTAATATAAATAATCTCTTTCTTTTCTCTCTCCTTCATTTACTTCTTTTGTTTCAAAAACTCAAAAACCCTCTCTTCCTCCTCCTCCCTTTGTCGTGACCTCCCCTCCCATTTCCCACACCCACACTTTGTTTTTCCTTCAATTTTCTTACTCCATATAACAAATAGGTAAGAGATGTATACTTTAGGATCGTGAAACATGTAATGGCAAGTTCATTCATGTGTGATTCCACACAAAATCCCCATGAGCTTCAAGCTAGGTAGGTGGAAACACTCGAACATGAGATCCTTGCCATCATAATGTTTTAGATCTTGTTATTTGAGTTATTATGATATTCTCTTGTTCTATGATTATGGTATGTTGTTATTATTAGTGATTTGTGCATATATTCATCATCTATTCATGATTCACATGGCTATCATAGTGTTTATGCACTTATAACTAGTTTAGTAGACTAGATCTAGTTGTTTTAAGTTCATACATACATTAGACTTTTGTTTCATGCTCTTAGATAACTTGTAATAGCTTAATGATGGCGGAAAAGTATTAGGAAGCTCAAGATCTATGTTAGTTACAACAAAAATATCTTTAGAAAATTCGGATGAAAATGGACCCATATTTAGAAAAGTTGTTTTTCAACTTCAAAATGTGTATTTTTTATTTAAAATGAAGGGCTTAGGGACTAGACAACATAAATGAATGATTTTGATGAGTAAAGTTTAGATCTATGACTTTATAGTTTGTTACCATGCATTTGTTTTATATTTATGTTCATATTAAGTGTAGATCTTGGTTTTGAACTCAAATAAAAATTGTGAAATTCGTATTTTGGCAATAACCCTATTTAAAAACCACTATCCAAATGTCAAAATGAAGTTTTTACTTAAGAAAATGAAGGCTTAATGTATGTATATTATCAAGACTTCTTTTTACAATAATCAAATGTGATTTTCAAAGATTAATTTTCAAAATAAAATTCTATTTTCGGATTTTTGCCAAGGCCTAGTTTAAAAACATGTTTTCCAACTCCAAAATGAAGTTTTTATTGAAGGTATGAAAGGCTCTTAAGATATGATATGTAAGGAATGGATTTTCATAAGTTTGATAGATTTTATCAAAAGATATGTCCAAAAATAAATTTGGTAAATTCGGATCTCAACCAAGACCAATTTTGAAAACCCATTTATCAACTTCAAAACTTGTGTTTTATATGAAAAATGAAGAGTTTGGGTCATAGATATCATTAAGTAGTGATTTTTATAAGTTGAAATGAGTTTGGATATTAGTAATGTGTAAAACAAAAAGTAGAATCAGATGGAAAATTTTGAGTTAGTAGTCAACTTGTAAAATTCGTAACTTTGGATGATGCCCATGAAAACACCTATTATCTAAGCTCAAAACGAATGTGTTATATAATGAATGGAGTCCATAAGTAATAGGTACCATAAAGTCTTAAATTTTAATGCATTAAACAAGTTTTCCCAAAGGAATCATTCAAAAAGTGGATATTCTAAAATTCGGATTTTTGAGTAAATCCTATTTGAAAACATATTTGCAAAGTGTAAAATACAAATCTTTATGTAAAAATGAAGTCCTTAGTGGCTAGGCATGGTTGGGCTTTAATTTTCTAATTCAAATGATTTTTACTTAAAGGAATCACTCAAAAACTAATTTTACGAAAATTCGGATTTTGGAATCAACTCTACTTGAAAACATGTTTACAAAGTGCAAAATGGAAATTTTTATGTAGAAATGAAAGTGACAAGTAACAGATATAACGAAGACTCAATTTTAACAAAAATAATTATATTTTTTTAAGTAATAAATCTAAAACAAATGGAAATGATCAAAGTTAGAAAACTAGATTTTTTATAAGTAGTTGTTATTATGGTCTTCAAAATAAAAAGTTATAAAATTTTCTTTTAGCAAAAATCATCAAGATCATGCTTACATTAAACTCATCTCATGTCATTCATGTTAGGAAATCATCAATATTGCATGTATAGCTAATCTATATAGCAGGAACATTACAAACATTTACAAAACTATTTTTCGGAATTGAAATTTGCTACTGTCCTAATCTGATCCGACCTTTTGAAGCTTCAAAGTTTTCAAAACTCAAATATAATATTAGAAATAGATAGATCTTTCAAAGTAGATAGAAATCGATATATAATTTGCAAAATTCCGAGTAAAAATAACCAAGTTATGACCGTTTTAAGTTGAAATTCCCGCTTAGGACGAGAATTGCGAATTTGATAGTTTGTATTAGATCGTTTGGATTAGTTTGAGTTGAAATACTTATTAGAGTATTTCTTTCTTTTTAGGTGACCCCGAATTCGACGATTCCCTACCACCGGATTACTTTTACTAAAAGACCGGTGATCCAATAGCCGAGTGAGTTTCCTCCTTATTTTGTTACCTTGTTTGTGCTTGTAGCTAGTTGCATTAGAATTATAGGAACAAGATAAAAATCGATATGAATGGAGATGGGATATATGATGAGACTTTGATGAATGTATGCCAAGGAATACTAAAGCATATCGAAACCACGATTCGATTGGATAACTGCACTGTTCATATTATTTCTGTTATGTGTATGATAATTGTTGGTCACTCTAAAGAATGTATGAATATTTGGACCTAAGAAAAAAATTAAATTGGTCAGGCATCGCATCGGACATATTGCATTTAGTAGCGTGCTACTCCTACGCAGGTCGATCGGTATGGTCCGATGATGACTTGTTTAGATAACAAGACCGATGCCAGAGCTCATTCATGGGAACTAAGCCGCATGGGGATGCATTCCATGGGTGAGCCTAGCCGAGTCGAGTGCTATGAGCCAAGGGCTTGGGGACTAGCAGCGGTCATGTAGACTTCAATACCATTCCTAACTCAAGATACGGAGGGCGTAAATCCGTTCTGTGTGTAGGTTCCGGATACCCATGCATAATTGTTTGCTCATGTGTTATTCATGCAGAGCATATGGTTGATTATAACTTGCTTGTTATGGTACGGAATTGAGGGAATTCTCACTAAGCTAGTGTAGCTTATACCCCAATAGTTGTTTAAATGAACAGGATATCTCAAGAATGCAAAGTGGGGACCGAAATGGTTGGAGCCGAGAATGACTTTGGGATTTTGGCACATAATAAGAATGTTTGAAGTTATCAGCTAGGTTTTATGATTTGCCTTGTAAGAGTTTATGTAGGGAAGTCTTTGGATGAATGTAATTGAAGTTTAATGATTTGTATTTTAGAGTATAGCGATTCGTTTATGAAGTATAGTGTTTTGTATCTGAAGTATAGTGAATTATATTCCCTTTTACATTGTTACTCAAGTGTATCAATATAAATGTATCTCTCCAATGTGTCTCCTCTATGTGTTAGACGCCTTGTGCATAGTATGGAAGCCTTCGCATGACTGAAGCGGTAATTTCTAGGCTTTAATATTGTGTACAACGGACTGCCACGTTTAAGATACCCTTCAGGGCGTGACACTCATACAACTCCGTATACATGAAGATCTTTGAAAGATAAAATATCTACTAAGACCGTGACGTAAAACTTGGAACCGCAGCAAACAAATCTCAATTTCCAAAACTCCATAAAATCTTCATAAGTAATTTTACAATAAAGGAACGAGATCTTTTGATTTCACACCCATCAAGATGATCACGATAATAAAGAGTTTAAAACAATAGTGACCCTAATTAATTAGAGAAATGTGGATCTCAAAGTATAATATTGTATATACGGCTACATAAGAATGGAAAAGCGAACCCACAACCTTCGTTGGTCAAAGTAATCTCGTCACCTAAGGTCGTGTTGTCTTGAGTCATTCAGAGTCGTCCAGTTGAGTCGTCTGTGGTCTTGAGTCAAGTCTGCGTCGCTTTCCAAAAGAGTCATGTGAGTGAAGGTTGGAATCGCTAAGCCAAATCTTTTTAATTTGTATGTGCTATATTGCATAAAAATCTACCATACAAAATTTAGACATGATGCAAACCAAAGCGTAAACCGATGCTAGAAATATCATTTGAAATTCACAACCTTTCTCAATAAATAGTATATACATGACAAGTTTTGCAAACAAAACTTTCTTTAAGGTAGGGAGGATGTAAGCCCTGGAAAATTTCACTAAATAATTCCAAAATAAACATTTAAAATAAACTTTGAAAATGACTCCCAATTAAAATCGATCTTCAACTAATCTGAATCTAAAACAAATCCAGAAATTTCTTAATCTTGAACAAAGAGAAAATCCTTAAAAGTAATATAAGAACTTATAGTTTCCAAATCCAAAACCACTACATGTAACAAACTCTATGCTTAACCCTGACTTATAAAATAGGGTATTATAGAACCTAAAAACAATTTATTAAATAGTAAGTAACGATAAACCTTCAGATATAAAACCTGATTTAAGAATTCCGAAAACGTTAAGAGATATAAAATACCTAAAAAATAAAATAATGAATAATATTCTCAAATTAAATATGTTGTATAAATATAAAACATCAGCTTCAAAGTTAGCAACGATCTAAATCGGGAAGTCAACGGAAAACCTAAGCCAACAGTTCTCGGGAAACCCTAGTAGGTTAAACCTGCAATCCCGAAATCCCACACCAAGAGTCGGAATATGAGCAAAGAGTATAGTTTAGGTCGCAATCCCGAAATCCTACACCAAGTACCTCAGTTGTACTAATTTTGGATTGCTTGTAAACCTGGTTTTTCTAGTAACCGAGTAACTTCGTAAATCGGAAACCAAAACCTAAATAGGATTAGTACAAGCAACCTAAGAACCCTAGGTCCGCTTTTCTTCGATTTCTATATACAAGAACTTCTATAGAATAATTTAATGTGGAATATTGTTTTAAAGTATGTTTTAGACCATAGAAAGTTTTGATTTCAAAAAATTTTCTATTATGGGATTTCCTGAGCTCATTACGAAAAAACGAGCCCTGAACTAGAAACTCAGAAAAATATTCCGTAATACTCTTTAGAACCAAATTTTATAAGGATTTCAAAAATATAAGTTTTATAATTTTTCGGGTTATAAAAATTATAGTTATAGCCTTTTTCCTGTATTTTCTTTACTACCGGTAAAGTAGATGTCTTGTCTACTATTTACCACTATTCACAAGTACAACCTACATTACACACTACCCATGCCCTAGTCTTACATCCTTACAACTACTCATTATATTTTTTTTCCAAGAAATTTTTGTTCCTTACTAAATTATTACATTTAACACATTTTATTACACAAATTACAATTTCAAATAAAATCAACTCTCCCTCTCTCTTACTCCTACATTGGCCGACGCAACTTCCCCCCTTTATGCCTTCAAATTGATTTATTTTATCTCTTTTATTACTTAAAACAAACCCTAATTCACTTAATATAAATAATCTTTAACTTTCTCTCTCCTTCATTTCATTTTCATTTGTTCAAAAAATCACAAAACCCTCTTCTTTTCCTCTCTTGCCGTGAACTTCAACCACACACACACACACATTTCAAGTTCATTTCTTCATCAAATCCTCCCTTATGTGATGACTTTTAAGCTTTATTACTACTTAATCTTGTAATGGCAAGATTATTCATGTGTTTTTCACTTTAAATCCCCATGAGCAAATGCTAGGGATAAGAAAATACTAATACATGAATATCAAGCCATCACAAGAGTAGATCTTGTGTTTGATGAGTTTTTGTTGAAGTATCATCATGTTCATGCATATAAAAGTAGAGATCTTGCATGAAAATATATGTTCATGCATTTAAACTCCTTTTTATGCACTATTAGTAGTAGATCTAGCACTTAGACACTCATATTATACCTGACATTCATGTTCATATAAATATTTTGTGTTTTCATGCATTAATGCTCATAAAGATTGAGTCTTGTATATATAAATGTGATAGTTGGTAGATCTTTATGTAGATAAGACAAAGAACTTGAAAAGAAAAGGTTTTGTTAGAAATGTCCAAAAGGAAATTCGTATGACTTCCAAAACCTATTTTAAAAGCTCTTGTAACAACTTTGAAACTCATATTTTATATGAAAAATGGAGGGTATAAGTAATAGGTATCATTAAGTAATGATTTTTATAAGTTGAAATGAGTTTGGACGAGAGTAATGTTTAAAATAAGGAGTAGATCAAGATGGAAATTTTGAGTTAGTAGTCAACTTGTAAAATTCGTAACTTTGGATGATGCCTATGTAAAAACTTATTATTCAAACTCAAAATGAATGTTTTATGTGTTAAATGAAGTCCTTAGGCAGTGGATATAGTGAAGTCTTGAATTTTAATGCCTTACACGAGTTTTCTCAAAGAATCATTCAAAAAGGTGGATTTCCTAAAATTCGGATTTTTGAGAAAAGCTATTTAAAAACATATTTGCAAAGTGAAAAATGTAAATTTTTATGTAAAAATGAAGGTCTTGGATAGTATAGATGATGAAGACTCATTTTAATTAAGATAACTAGGAATTTCTAAGAATGGAATCCAAAACGCTAGTGAGTTATCAAAGTTAGAAAATTGATTTTCAAGAAGTAGTTATTGTTGGAGTCTTGTGGAAATTAAGTCCTTTAATTTCCTTTACCAAAAAATCATCAAGACCATGCATACATTGGACTCATTACATGTCATTCATGTTAGGAAATCATTCATATTTCATTTATGCTTGAATCATCAACTAGATACATTTCAAACAAGTGCAAAAACTATTTTTCGGAAATAGGAATGGTTACTGATCAGATCTGATCCGTCTGTTCTGCAACCTAAATGTTTTCAAAACTTGAAGATCTTTCGAAGTAGATAGAAATCGTTATATAATTTGCGAAATTCCGAGTTAAAATGACCAAGTTATGGCCGTTTTAAATTGGAATTCCCGCTTAGGACTAGAATTACGAATTTGATAAGTATATAAGATAGTTTGGATTAATAAGTGATGAAATACTTATTAGAGTATTTCTTCCTTTTTAGGTGACCCAAAATCGACGATTCCTTACCACCGGATTACGTTTACGAAGAGACCGTGATCCAATGGCCGAGTGAGTATCACTTCCAATTTCAATTATTGCTTGTGATTGTATTGATAGCTGCACTAGTTACTTAGCAAAGATAAAATGAATATGCATGATGGGGTTGAATGGGAATTATAATGTGTCTGTTGTTATGAGAAATTGAACTTAAGAATATCGAAGCCGGGTGATAAATCATTGCTTGTATGATGAGTTAGGACTGATTCTGCGGATATTGCTTATCACCTAAAAAACAGTATAATTGATTATTCGATATTGAAGATAAAATTGAATCATTCATAACACGATGGGATGGAGCATTAGATTTATTGGTTTTTCATGATCCATAAAACGAATATAAGTTTTAATCGTGATCCATAAAACGAATATGAGTTGGTTAATCGTGATCCATAAAACGAATATATGAGTTGGTTGACCATGACCTAAACGGCGTCGTACCGCAAGATTCGTTAATCTGCTAACCCGAGATGGAGGGCGCAAGTCCATCCACATATGATTTCCGGCTGTCATATGTTTGTTGAATTCACGTGTTTGATGCATATCATTTGACTGATTAATCACTTGCTTGAATGTTATGTTTTAATTGTGATATGGGAGTTCTCGCTCACTAAGCTAGTGCTTATACCCCAATAGTTTCCTGTTGCAGTATGAATACTAATGGCTATCTTCGAGGAGCCGCTATCATCAGGTACAGCTCTTGGACATTAAGGAGCTTTTGATGAGGCCGGACCTAGAAGTAGGCACGGACTTCTAAATGAGACTCCTAAATTGGTATTTGAAGGATAACATAAGAGACTTTGAGAGTCTGAGGAATCTTAACATTTTGATGGGGGTATGCCCCTTAGATCATGTAATAAATAAATCTAATTGTAACTGTTATGATTTACATTTGTTGCTATGCATGTCACCTTAAACTATTTCGAAGCAAAGCATGGTCCCTATGTGTTGAAAGTGAGCCTTACACCCGATGTTCAAACTCATGGGAAGATTAAGGTTGCCTTACTTGAGTTTAAATATCGAGTGTGGCGACTATCACGTTTAGGGTACTCTTTGGGGCGTGACAGGTACTTATGTAGCTGAGGTTGAACAGAACTTATTAGCAAGCTTCATAAAAATTTAAAACTTCACTTCGTGTTTCAACACACACTAGACCAACATTAGTTGTGTACTTTAAGTTAATTACTGAACATGCAGATGCTGCATTACAATAAGCGTGTGTGACCTGCATGCGTGTGTTATATATTATGTACTAGGCTTCACCACTCATTTTTAACTTTTCAAATATCAAAGATGACATTTATATGGGTTCCCACTATGATCTTTGGGTTTTAGATTTGATGACTTAGAGGATAGCACTAGATGTCAAACTACTAGCTATCTTTATGAGATTTGGAAGCACTTTATTTTCATTAATATTTAATGGATGACTATGAAATTTATAACTTAAACTACTTTTACTTTTATGGGCCTTAGGCCTTTTTTTTTTTTTCAATTTCAGGTTGAACTTAGCTCCCCTTTATGTTATACCCAAATGAGCTTTATCATATTTTATATTTTCTTGAAAATCTTTATCAAATAGGTTAATTTATAGGTTTTGAGATAACCAGAATCATGGAAAAACATACGATGCTTTACCAAAATCTTTATAAAATTAATAACTATTTTTTAATTGAAATGTAATTATCAACCAACTTAGCTTAATGGATGCCTTACGTATATCACCTAAGTGATATATGTGGCTAAACTACAACATCAAGGTTTTGGCATATGAGAGGGAAGCTTCTTACTAAACTAAGCAATTGTGTGGTATATGTACTGCACCTATATTAGTCCCGAATGAGTTTACTTCCACTATAAAAGCCTTAGTGAAATTTAGAATAGTCAAAATTGGAGCACTTACTAAGGCTGACTTTATGTCTAAGAAGACTGCAAAGCCCTAATCAACCATTCAGACTTGTCCTATTACAACATATCATTTATTGGGGCAATAATTGAAGCGAAGCCCCTGATGAATCACCTATAATAGCTAAAAGACCAATAAAATCTAGTAATTTTTTAATATTTGTAGGTTGATACCAATTTTTATAGCCTCAACCTTCTTCGATCAAGAGAAACCCTTTATGAGAAATAATGTGTCATGCCCCAAAGGGTACCCTAAATGTAATAATCCGCCACATTCGATATTTAAACTCAAATATGACAACCCTAGTCATCCCATGAGTTTAAACACGGGTGTAAGGCTTACTTTCACCATGTAAGGAACCTCACTTTGAATCGAAATAGCTTAAGAAGACATACATAAGCAATAAGAATATAAATCATAACAGTTATATACTCAAATTTAGTCTATTACAAAGATCTAAGGGACCCCCCTTCAAAATAATAAGAGTCTTTAGGGTCCACAAAAGTCTCTTACAACAACGTATATCTAATTAAGGAGATTTAACTAGAAGTCTATGCCTAACATTTAGGTCCCGACTTCTCCCAAAAAGCTCCTTAGATTCCAAAAGCTATACCTGAGTGAAATGTCCCCTTTGGGATAGCCATAGATAATCGTACTGCAATAGGAAACTATAAAGGTGTAAGCTTGTGGGCTTTGTCATGCCCCAAAGGGTATCCTAAACATGTCAGTCTGCCATATACGTATTAAAACTTAAAAATGACTTCCCGAAGTCATGCAAAAGTTTCAACACCATATGTAAGGCATCTATCACAACAATAGAAGACACGGTGGGATGTTAGTTCGAGATAGTAAATACATCATACAAGAATTCTAAATAACCATCTCATTTCGATATTATAAGAATATAATTCTTACATTATCTTAGGGGCCTTTCCCCTATAAATCTCCAAGCAATCCTAATATTGTCTTAGTCTTTCACACAAGGAAACAATACTAACACCAAAAGATATTAAAGGATATTTATCCTAAGATCTTCAAAAGATTTCCAGAAGCTTTTCCAAAACATAATCCCACTCGAGTATATGATCGTCGGCATAAAAGATATAGTTCTATTACAACAAAGGTCTATCGGAGTATAAGCATAACTAGTTAGTGAGATTATTCCTGAATTAACGTACTCATATTGATAATTTCAAACAAACAATGAATGCATCAAGCAAATGAACAAACAATACATATGATCTACCGGAAATCATATGTTTGAATGGATTTACCCCTCCATTCAGGGTTAGGTGTTTTAGGCTCTTTAAAACCCATCTTTAAAATCCAAATTATGTAGTTTATTTCAGGCTCCTACTCGCCCATCATAAAATAGTTCCTTCAGGCTCCTAATCGCCCATCTTATAGATTTATGGCTCTGCAAACTCGACTACTATACTCTTGTCCGATCGAGTATAGTAGCTCATGAGATGAAACTAACTATGATATGCATGAATCAATTAACATAACTCATAATATATGATTAGAGTAATTAAAAGGTGATCACAAAATTTGCATATACTCCAACATAATAGTAATAAAACACAAGTTAATTAACAACGATTCATGTCTTGATATGCTTAGCATTCTTTCAACCAATATTATCATACATAATTCATTTTCATCTTTTCCTACTTCTAGTGCCTTTAGTTACAAGCACAACCAAGTACGAAAAAATAGGAAATAAACTCACTCGGCTGTGAGGATATGTCTTTCTTATGGTTGAGTCAATTGGTAAATCCACTAATCAAAATAATCCTTCGATATGAATACTCCTCATCGGATCACCTAATCAAGAAGAATACCCATAATGAGTATATCTTGTTGATTCTATGGTACTTATCAAAACTCATGTCATAAGATCGTTAATATTCGTATAGAGGGTAATTCCAACTTAAAATGGCCATAACTTGGTTATTTTAACTAGGAATTACGCAGAAAATATACCGTTTTCTACCTACTCGAAAAGATTATCAATTTCTAAGGTTATTTTTGTCATAAAAAGTCATTTGGGTTGGAAAATACTACGTACAGAATAGTTACGAATTTATAGTTTACAAAATATGATTTTTCCAAACTTCACTTTACTCAAAAATCTTAAGCAAAATATAGGATATATATATATAGTGGTAAAATCCTTTGAACATATATAGGCACTCATATTGTATGCATGATTTTTGTAGTGTTGTATCAATATTGATATTTCATAAACAATTTGCCTTTGATGGTTTTAAAAGATAAAACTTTTGAGAATTTCTCCTTTTTGAATTGTTAAAGAAAGCAAAAATATATTGAGTTGTTATGAGTGAGTGTTTTTTCCTATTATAATGCCATTTCCTATCTTTTAAAAGTAAATTAATTTTAAAAATTTGGTTCTTTAAGTTATCTACTAACTCTATTTCTAGTGATTGAAAAATAAGCTTTCAAAATATTCCTTAAGTTTTTGGTGTGGTCAAATATGTATGTTTTCCTCTCATTTTTATATCATTTGTCTTCTTTAGAACATAAGTTTACCTTTAAACTTTACTTTCTTGGCAAATCTTATTTTTCTAAGTTGGTTTCCAAAATAGTAAGTTGGTTTTACCTCAGTTTGAAAGACTTATTTTATTCTTAATATTTGTTAAGGGGTAGAATAATTCTTTAGACAAGTTTATAATAAAAGCTTTCTTAATGAAGAATTGTTAACATTAGCAAAAATTTCATTTTAATTTTGAAAAGAGAATAACAATATGAAATTTAAGTTTTGAAGAAACTTTCTTAGATGTGATTTTCAAAGTCTATAGTGAACTATTTAAGTTTTATAAAAGGTATGGTTGAGTGAAAATCTTTCAATGCTAAAAATTCTTCCTTTACGGAGTATTTAGTTTGGTTTATAAAAAAATGAGTTCCTTTTATTATTTTAAAGAAATCGTCATTGCTACTTCTTTTAGAATTTATGATTAGCTTATCTTTTGAAAAGAGTTTATTAAAAACATAACTTAGATCTTTTGAAAATTTCTTTGTTAAGAAATCCATTTACTTTTCTTTATTTAAGAAAGAACCCATTTTTATTTTTATTTAAGACAACAATATTCCAACCATGCATGAATATGATTATATAGAAATGTAAAAGTAAGGATAATACATAAATAGATAGAAAGAAATACTCATAAGAAATAAACATAATAAATTGGTTAAGCATTGGGAACCTTAGCTTCATTAAGGTATCCCGATCATGTATTAGGAGCCTTAGTTTTATCAAGGCAACCCGGACTAAGAATAGACTAGTCTCAAAAGAAAAAGAAAAGAAAGAAAATTGTTTTGGCTTGATATGGACAAGGCTAAGACTAGAAAGACTAGTCTTAATAAATTGCATGAATTAAATAAATAAATTGCAAAGCATGGAAATAAATAAATAACAAGTGAGCTTATATGCTCTAAAGAAATATATATACATAATATACATAATACTATAAATAAGTCAGATTAGAGCAAAAATAATAATAACAATAATAACAACAACATAATAACATAATGTAATATAGGAACATGAACAAAAACAAAACATGAACATATTGTTGCTTTTAACTCTCATGAGTCTAAGAAACATATACTAAGCTCATGCTAAGTTGTATGAACATGATTAAGAAAATAGGTAGGATTTTTACGTAAGATTTAATGGAAGATTTGAAAAGAGATGAATGGGTAGTGTGTTTTTGTTACTTTTCTTGAAAGTATAAATTGGTAGAGAGTGTTTTGAGAGGGAATGGTTAGAGAGAGGTTTTGAGAGGAAATTTTGGTAGAGTTTTGTTATGTAGAATGAATGTGTGAAAGAATGAAGGAGGAAGGGATATTTATAGAATTTTTGGAGTGAATTTTTTATTAATAAAATAATTGAAAAAAAAATTAAATGAGAGGGAAAGAGAAGGTAGTGCCGGCCTTAGAGGGAAAGGAGAGAGCGAGTTGATTTTGTTTGTATTTTGTAAGAAAATAATTAATATGTAAGGTATGATTTGATATAAGATGTATTGGAAATGTAAAAGTAAAAAATAGGTATGTAGGTAGTAAGAAATAGGTATAAGAAAAAGTAAAGATAGTGAAAATAGTAATGAATAGTAGAATAGTACTATAAATAGTAGACTAACATATAAAATACCGGTAGTAATAAAAATACGCATAAATGAGCTATATCTGTTATTATTAGTTTCAGAAAAATTGTAAAACTGATATTTTTAAATCCTTGTTTAATTCTGCGTCTTTTGGTGTTATTGGAATATTTTTATTATGCCAAGCTCCGAGACACTCTTTTCGAGAACTGATCCCGTTTGAGTCCGAAGGACACTCGATATTCACGAATCTAATATTTTTATATTACCTTATATTATTACGAACTCTTATAAGCCATTAACTCAATTTTGTTTTCTAAGGTTTGAGAACGCGGATTGCCGAAGTTGAAATTGTTTGATTGTCTTTATCTTTGTTGACTTTTAAAACACCGATTTGACTAGGGTTAGGGTTTCATTCAACTTTACCCTATGCGTGAATTATAGGCGATCATAGAAATTTTAGACACTTCAATTCTATACTAAATCATACAAATATTTATAACAATTCCCATTTGGATATCCATATCATCAATTCAATTAAGTATTAATTCAAATGCACATTCCAATTTTATCTTATTCTAATTTCTAATGCTATTATCATTACAAGCAAAATCATAAGCATGTAATTTAAAGAAAGTGAACTCACTTCGCCATGGTGCGAAATTCCTCCTATCATAATAATCGTCGGGAAGGTCTAGTCTGTCTCCTAAGTCTTCTAACAAAAGAAATACCTCCAACGATTATTTCTATGATGTTTAAATGAAACTTATTAATTCTATTCAAATAAGTTCGTCAAAGTTCGTCTAAGAGGAAATTCCAAATTAAAATGGCCATAACTTGGTCATTTCAACTCGAAACTTCGCATATTATATACCGATTTCTACCTATTCAACGAAGCTATCCATTTCTAAAGTTATTTTCATCAAAAAGGGTCATTTGGTTCATGAATAGTAGGGTACAGAATGTTATACAAGACTCCTAACTCACAAATCAAATTCTAATTTCAATCCAAGCATCATTCAAAATCTTTTATAGATACTTAGCTATCTATAACGCCCTAAAATAAGGCATTACAACCCGCCACGTATCCCCTCTTATAAAGGATATGCAAAGGCTCTATTATCCACAATAATACAATCATCATCTGTAAACACTCATAGGGTAACTCATAAAATACCAAACCTATTAAAACTAAAAACTCATATCATAAAACATAAACTCCTTGTTCAAACAAAAATCTAAGTTGACTTCACAGTCAACAAATTTAACAGAAACTAAATACTGTTTACATTAAAATCTTTCAATTAAAACCAACTAGAATCCAACTACGATCTCAAATGATCAAAACATGTCTTCTCTCAGAAACTTAGTATATGAAGCCTAACTCTAGGCTAGGTAGTCGTTCCACTATCGCCATCCCCGCTATCAAAGAATAAATCATAACCGGATAGATCATACACTATATTCTTCTTCACCTGTACCTGAAATTTAAAAGAATGAGCGGCGACGCCCAGTACGATAACTCCAATCCAAAAACAAATGCATATGCACATACAAAAGGCATATAATTGATGCAACTTAAACTAATGCAAACAATCATATTATTATCTTTCTTAAGCCAACAAAACAACACAGTCCAGTATTAGCATACACTAATCCTGAACTCGAGTTACTCAGACTCCATTGAAAATCAAATAACTTTTTGAAAATAATAATCATATACATATATGGATGAGTAGGTACTCCCCAAACACCTCGAATCCAAAACACCTAATTCTACCAGAATCATATCAAGGCACGAGTCTACTAGGGACAACCTCACACCAACATCATCAGGGTACCTCACCAGTATCACTGTCTGCCAGGTCTTTACTGGTCAAAGCCAAGTACAATCAATCATACAACTATTAACCCAAATAACTATTAAGTTTATTAAGAAATTATGTTCATACAAGCATTCAATCAATACTAAACTTACAAGCAAAAACAGCAAGCAAGGATTGGTCGTACCTTTCTAAATTTCAGGATTATAAATCAAATCCTCAAATCCGATATCAACAACAACAAAGACAACCCAAACTCCACAAACTCCTATATCAACACCAACAACAATTCACAAACTCCAAATTTCCTGTTACAATATATACATATAAATCAACAATATGATTGCATTATCGAAATATCCTAACAAACATGAATTCTCCAAAAAAATCCTAACCTGAAAAGAAATCTCCGTTATTCTACACCGTCTATTCCGATCAAACTCCACAAATACCAATTATTTCATCCAAAACCTAATATGCACAACAATAAGAACGTAAAGAAGATTGTTTAACCCGTATTTTGTTTGAATCCATCATAGAGGAGATAAACTTACTATTTTGAATCACTAAAACCCGACTTACATTCACCACTTCACAGATCTCACACGTGCTAGGGTTTTTCTTCAAAAACCTTCATGAAAATCCATAAAACCCTTAAGAAAGACTTATACAATTTCATATTTAATCCATGAGAGAAGGTTAAAATTACTTACTTTGGATTAAAACACCCTCCGGATGATTCTCCAAGCCTAGATCTCCAAGAACACTCCAAAACTCTCTTATATGAAGGAGAAAATGATAAAAGAAAAATATGTCGAAACTGTTTTTTGTGTCTCGTATTTATAGAAATTTAGTCATAGAGCCGGCGGCGTACGTGTAGATCTTGCGAGTGTACACCCTACACTGGCAAAATTTACACGCGCTGGCAGCATTCATCGAGGCTTTGAATTCCAAAATTTCAATTCCTACTACATACGCCGACAAATCCATGCCCTACGCCAGTAGTGTTTCATACCGGTGTTGAGAGAAACCCTATTGAACACCGGTAGCATTCCTTCCAGCGTTAAAAAAATGCTACTGTTTCCATCCTATGCCGTCTCTACACCAGCGGCATAGATTCTCCAGGAGGTGGCGTACAATCTGTCAAAAATTGCAGAAATTCGAACTTTAATATTTGTTCTACAACCAAACTTAAAATTTTTTTTTTTTTTACCTTAAACTCATCCTATATCATTTCATGATTCATAATTCATTATATTTCCATCTTTATTTCTATATTTTACACTATCATTATATCTTAAAAGACTCTTTTATATACATATACAACACAATATCATGCATTATTCATAGGTTTTGATTAGTCTATTTTCTTATATACTTAGACAATGTTTTATGGATTTTGAAAGATACTATTCTCTTAAGCTTTGTTTCTACCAAGTATATTATATGTGCATACAATATCTACAAGTTATTATTATGATGAAATGATATGAGCCATCTATATGCATATTCTTAATGGTACTTGGTTAAAAAGAAATTTTTAGAAAATTTTCACTTTGCAAAACCTTTAAGAACACTTGGTTTGGAAAAACTAGCTTTATTTCTTTGAAAACCATCCTTGTGTTTACTAAGATAAAACATTGATGACCTATATACCTAATACCTTTATTATCTTAATAAAATTCTTCATTTGGGAGTTGGAAATAGATGTTTAATTAGGGTTTTGCCTAGTTATGAATTTTACAAAATTTTTAAGGTATGAAACATTGTTTGATCTATGTTTTGAAACATTCCCTTTATTTTAGGAATATACTTTGATAAAATCTATTTGTTCTTGTTAAAATTAAGTCTTTATTACATCTACTCCCTAAGGCTTCTATTTCTTTAATAAACTCTTGTTTTGTGGTTAGAAAATACGTGTTTACATATCAACCTTTCCTTATTACGAATTTTAAGTTTTTATTGTTGGGGTTGAGACAAGGTTCTAACTTATCTTTTGTAACGTTTCTTATTTTGAAAATATCCTTAGTAAAACTAGATTTAATTCATCAAAATCATGTCTTTAAAATATCTATTTTATAAACCCTTCATTCTTTATATAAAATACTCATTTTGGAGTTGGAAAATAAGTTTTTAAAATAGGGTTATTTTTAAATCCAAATTTCTAAAAATCATTTTTGTTGAAATAAAGATAGATCTTGAACTTTTTAACATATTCTCACTATTATCATGCTTCTACAAGTCTTTTATGTACATAAGACAAAAATCTATGGCATTTATGTACTCAAAACAACTAGATCTAGTATATCATGTAAATCATGAATGTAAATGCAACATCAACATTATGTAGATGAGGTTAATAAATGAATACATACACAAAATATCAATAAGAACAACATAAATCAATAATATAGCAAAATAATAGTAAAAAAACTTAAATAACAAGATCCACAACATTGTGATGGCAAGAATATCATGCTTCAGTGTTTTCACATCCCTAGCATAAAGCTCATGGGGATTTTAATGGAACCACACATGTATGATCTTGCCATTACATGTTTTATATTGATGGGATCAAGATCTATAACCTATTTAGAGTATGTGTCATGCCCCAAAGGTATCCTTAAATATGGCAGTTTGCTGTACACAATATTAAAGCCTAGGAATGACCGCCTTAGTCACGTGAAGGTTTCCATACTATGTACAAGGCGTCTAACACATGAAGGAGACACATCGGAGTAATACATTTTATATTGGTACAACTTTAGTAACAATGTAAAGGAAATACAATTCACTATACTTCAAATTACAATTCATCGAAGATTCGCTACACAAACTATTACAAGACAATTCACAAAACCTAGCTAATATCTTCAAGTATTCTTACTTCCTATCGGAATCCCGAAGTCATATCCGGCTCCAACCATCTCGGTCCCTACGTAGCCTTCTTGAGTTGAATCTATTCATTCAAACATCAATTGGGGTATAAGCTACACTAGCTTAATGAGAATTCCCTTAATTTCATACCATAACAATCAAGTTATAAATCATTCATATGCTATGCATGAACAAACACATGAGCAGACAATTATGTATGGGTATCCGGAACCCATACACAGAACGGATTTACGCCCTCCATATCAAGGGTTAAGGATGGTATTGAAAGTCTACACGACCGCTGCTAGTCCCCAAAGCCCCAGGCTCATAGCACTCGACTCGGCTGGCTCACACATGGAATGCATCACCGATGCGCCTTAGTTCCCTATGAATGAGCTCTGATACCGGGTCTCATTATCCAAACGAGTCCTCGGACCATACCGATCGACCTGCGTAGGAGTAGCATGCTACCAAATGCAATATGTTATGCAATGCATGACCAATTTGTTTTTGCTTAGGTCAAATTATTCATACATTCTCTAGAATGACCAACAATATCATACACATAAACAGAAATAATATGAATAGTGCAGTTATCCAATCAAATCATGTTTCGATATGCTTTAGTATTATTTGGCATACATACAACAAAGTCTCATCTATCCCATCCCCATTCATATCGGTTTTTTTTTATCTTGTTCATATAATTCTAATTCAACTAGCTACAAGCACAAACAAGGTAACAAAATAAGAGGAAAACTCACTCGGCCATTGGATCACCGGTCACTTAGTAAAAGTAATCCGTGGTATGGAATCATCGATTTCGGGGTCACAAAAAGGAAGAAATACCCTAATAAGTATTTCATCTCTTAACTAATCCAAACTATTTAACAAAACTAGTAAATTCGTAATTCTCATTTGCTGAGTCTCAACTTAAAACGGCCATAACTTGGTCATTTTAACTCGGAATTTCGCAAATTATATATCGATTTCTATCTACTTCGAAAGATCTATCTATTTCTAATATTATTTTCAAGTTTTGAAAATGTTTGGTCACGAAACATTCTGATCAGTTCTGATCAGTGGCAGGTTTCAATTCCGAAAAATAGTTTTGTAAATGTTTGTAATGTTCCTACTATATAGATTAGCTATACATGCAATAATGATGATTTTCTATCATGAATGGTATGTTATGAGCTTGATGTATTCATGCTTTTGACAATATTTACTAAAAGGAAATTTTAGAAACTTTTTATTTGTAAAACTTCATCGCTATTTACTTTTAAGAAAACTAGGTTCCTAACTTTGATCATTTCCATTTGTTTTGGATTTATTTTTTAATAAAATATACTTATCCTCGTTAAAATTGAGTCTTCATTACATCTATTAATTAAGACCTTTATTACTATATAAAAATTCCTATTTTACACTTTGTAAACTTGTTTTCAAATAGGGGTTATTCCAAAATCCGAATTTTGCAAAAATTGTTTTTGTGGTGATTCCTTTAATAAAACTTTCATTTTGAGTTTAAAAAAAAAAAATAGGGGTTTTTATGCCATTACTCTATTATTACGAATTTCTTAAAATGACAAACAACTCAAATTTTCCTACTTTATTTCTACTCCTTATTCTACATTTTTTCTTAGCAAATCCCATCTTAACTTATAAAAATTATTACTTGATGATATCTATGACCTATACTCTTCATTTTTCATATAAAACACAAGTTTTGGAATTGATAAAATGGTTTTTAAGGCATGGTCTTGAAACCATCCGAATTTCACAAAGTTAGGATAAAACTCAAATTTTATACTTTGCAATCTCTTCATATTTTGAAAATCTCTATTAGTAGATCTATCATTTTCTTATCAAAAACATCTCCTATTGATACCTAGTCCATAAGCCTTTCATATTTTAAACAAATCCTTTATTTTGGTGTTGAAAAATGGGTTTTCAAAATAGGTCTTGGTTGAGATTCAAATTTGCAAAATTTGTTTTTGGACATATCTTTTGATAAAATCCATCTAAACTTATGAAAATTAATCCCTTACATATCCTATCTTAAGAGCCTTCAAATCTAGAATAAAAACTTTATTTTTGAGTTGGAAAACATATTTTTAAACTAGGCCCTAGCCTAAATCCGAAAATAGATTTATGTTTTGAAAGCTAATCTTTGGAAATCACCTTTGAACCATATAAAATGAAGTCTTGATGATATATAACCATTAAGCCTTCATTATTTCAAGTAAAAATTTCATTTTGATACTTGGAAAGTGGTTTTTAAAAATGGGTCTTACCTAGATACGAAGTTTACCATTTTTGTTTAAGTTCAAAACCAAGATCTATACTTTCTATGAACATAAATATAAAAGAAAACCATGGTAGTAAACTATAAACTTATAGATCTAAGCTTTACTCATCAAGATCATTTATTTATGATATCTATTCCCTAAGCCCTTCATTTTAAATGAAAAATACACATTTTGAAGTTGAAAAATAGCTTTTCTAAATATGGTTTCTTTTTTATCCGAATTTTCAATAATGATTTTTGTTGAAAATAAAATAGATCTTGAGCTTTCTAAAACTTTTCTACTATCATCAAGCTATTACCAGTTATTTAAGAAAATAAAACAAAAGTCTAATGCATTTATGAACTCAAAACACTAGATCTAGTTTACTACACTAGTTATAAATACATGAACACTAAGATAGTTCTGTGAATATGAATAGATGATGAACATATGCACAAATCATTAATAATAATAACATAACTTGAAAATAAAACAAGATAATAGAAAAATAACTTCAAATAACAAGATCTAAAACATTGTGATGGTAAGAGCCTTATGTTCAAGTGTTTCCACATCCCTAGCTTGAAGCTCATGGGGATTTTGTGTGGAATCACATGAATGAACTTGTCATTACATGTTTTAAGATAATAAAGTATAGATCTATGACTTTTGGATGTTTGGAACAAGAAACTTGAAGAAAAATATGTGAATGTGTGTGTGTAGGAGTGTTTGGTTTTTGCAAAGGAGACGAAGAGAGAAAGAAAAAAAATTTAGCAAGAGTTTAGCTTTGTGAAAAGTGAGAAAGTGAGAGGAAGTAGGTGTAAGGTAGTATATATAGAGAAATGGATTAGAGTTTGAGTAATAAAAGAAAAGGAAATAAAACAAATTGGAGAGAGGGAAAATAGGGAGAAGGTATGTCGGTTTTGGGAGAAAGAGAGAGAGAGGGAGTTGTTTGAGTTGTGTTGTGTAAGATTCAAAAATTAATTAAGTAATTTAAGTAATAAAGTTATATTCGAAAAGTAAATTGTAAGGAAAATGATGTAATTGTAAGAGTAGGCTGTAAGGATATAAGAAATAGGTTATGGGTAGTTGTACTTGTGAATAATGTAGAAGAATTCAAAAAGTAGATTAGACATTTAAAATACCTGTACTAATGAAAATACGACAAAAAGTTTATAACTTTAACTTTTATAACTCGAAAAATTATATAACTCATATATTTGGAAATCTTATGAAATTACGAGTCTAACGGTACTAATATCGTATATTTAATATTTCGAACCCAGGACACACTTTTCAAAGTCTGTATCCAATCGGGTTCGAAATAGATCGAAAATTCGCTAATCTTATCTTTTAAATCATCTAGAATTATTATGAAATAAACTACACCCTTTACTCATATTTCGACTCCTTGGTTTAGGAATACGGAATTGCGAGATCTAAGCTACTAGGGTTTTTTTGGGAATTGTTGACTTAGGTTTTCCCGTTGACTTTCCGGTTTAGGGTTTGAACTTGATATTATCCTAAAAATTTGGGGTTTACATGAACTACTATATTCCACTTAGGGTTCCCGAGTGATTTTTCCGGTTTAGATCACTGCCAATTTGGAAACTGATGTTTTAGGTTTATACAACATATTTAAGTTGAGAAATTTATTTTTACATTTTATTTTTGTAATTATTTAATATCTCTCAACGTTTTTGGAATTCTTGTATTGAGTTTTATTTTTGAAGGTTTATCGTTATTTAATTTTTAATAATTTGTTTTTGGGTTCTATATTTCCTGATTTTACAGGTCAAGGTTAAGCATAGAATTTGTCGTACGTAGCGGTTTTGAATTTGAAGACTGTTAAGTTCTTATTTTATTTTTTTAAGGAAATCTCATTTTCTCAAGATTAAAAAAAAAATTATTCATTCGTGACTTAAGACTAGTTGAAGTTCGGTTTTAATTTGGAGTCATTTTTAGAGTTATTTTCGATGTTTATTTTGGAATTATTTACTAAAATTTTCCGAAGCTTATAGTGTGCAATTAGAAAACTTGAAGAAAAAAAAAATGTGTGTGTGTGTGTGAAGGGAGGGGAAGCTCACTGCATTAGAGAAGAAGAGAGGGAGAGAAAAACTTTTTCAAAAGTTGATTTTTGTGAAGAAAGAGAGAAATGAAAAAGTGAAAGTATAAAGGTGTTTATATAGGAAAAGAAATTAGGGTTTTGTGTGATTAAATAAAGAAGAAAAATCAACAAAATGAGAGAGGACAAGGGAAGGAGGGGCGTCGGTTTTGCAAGGGGGAAGAGAGAGATGTGTGATATTTGTTTTGTGTAATGAAATTCAAATTCAAAAGTAATTTAAGTAATAAAATGTATTGGAAAAGTAAATTTGTAAGAAAAATGATGTAATGAGGTAAGGTTAGATTGTAAGGATGTAAGAATAGGCATGGTTGGTTGTACTTGTGAATAGTGTGACTAGAAATCAAAAAGTAGATTAGACAATTAAATTACCAGTGGTAAAGAAAATACAAGTAAAAGCGCAATATATATTTTTACTTACAGAAAAATTATATAGCTGATATATTTGGAAATCTTGTGAAGTTATGAGTCTAACAATACTAATGGTATATTCTTGGTATCTCAAGCCCCGGGACATGCTTTTGAAAGTCTGTATCTGATCGGGTTAGAAATAGGCTAAAAATTTACCAATGTGATATTTTTAAGCATCCTAATATTATTACGAACCAATCTACATTCTTCACTCATATGTCAACTTCTCGGTTTAAGAAACGGGATTGTTGGACCTAAACTGCTAGGGTTTCTTGAGGATTTGTTGACTTAGGGTTTTTGGTTGACTTTTCGGTTTAGGTTTTAAGCTTGAAATTACCCTAAATACTAGGGTTTTACAACCTACCCCCTTAAAGAAAGTTTTTTCCTCAAAACTTGGAAAACGTACCTAATTCCTCAAACAAACTAGGGTATTTCTGCCGCATCTCGCTTTCCGCCTCCCAAGTTGCCTCCTCTTACGAGTGATTCCTCCAAAGAACCTTAACATATATGATTTCCTTATTTCTCAACTTTTGAACCTTTTGGTCTAGAATCTGCATTGGATGTTCTTCATAAGTGAGGTTCTCCTTCAACAACACCGGTTCCAATTCCACAACTTGATCCAGGTCAGCTGCATGCTTTCGAAGAACGGAGAGTGAAAAACATTGTGCACCCCAAACAGGTTCGGTGGTAAAGCAAGGCGATATGCCAACTCTCCAACTCATTCATGTACTTCAAATGGACCAATATACTATGGGCTTAACTTTCCTTGCGAGTGGACTCAATGAATACTTTTGATAGGGTTTACCTTTAAGTATACATGATCTCTTATCTAGAACTCGAGAACCCTCCTCTTCAAATCCGCCCTAACTCTATTATCGATCTTGTGCCTCCTTCATTCGTTGTTGGATGACCCGTACCTTATCAATGGCATCTTGTACAAGATCCAATCCAAGGATCAATTTCTCTACATTATCCTAAAACAACGGACATCTCCACTTTTGTCCATATAAAAGCTTCATAAGGTGGCATTTTAATTGTCGAGTGGTAATTGTTGTTGTAAGCAAACTCCACTTGTAAGCCCTCGTTTTCTTAAGTAAACCTGAGTTCGATTTCAGGAAAGATTTAAAACTGAAAACCGAAATCCTAAAGGAATATCTCCAGACCAATCAGACCTAGGAATTCTAAGTGCAACGATATCAAGAAGGAAACCCGAAGGAATAAAAACGATTTAATTCTGAAGTAAAACTCTAAATTGAAAAGTCAACCGAAAACCCTAAGTCAACAAATCTCAAAAAACCCTAGCGGTTTAGATCCAGCAATCCCGGGTTTTTCAAACCAAGGAGTCAAAATATGAGTAGGAAGTGTAGATTGGCTCGTCTTAATATTAGAATGCTAAACAATATCCGATTAGTGAATTTTTGACCTATTTCAAGCCCAATTGGATACAAGTCTCGAAAAGCGTAGTCTTTGTCACACCCCAGGGGTACCCTAAACGTGACTGTCCACCACATGCCATATAAGACTCACGAATTACTACCTTAGTCCTTCAGGAGTCTTGTATAGATGTAAGGCGTCCCTTTACAACAATAAAATACTTGAACCGATGGAGTCAAAGAGTTTAATTTGGCATTCAATAACATTAGAAAATAAAGCAAAACACATATATAATTAGTTACAAATCTAAGGGGCATTCCTCTGTAAAAGAATATCGTTTAGAGGACTTTTACAGTCATCTAAAGTCTCTTGGTTTCCTACGGACGTCTAAACAAAATTGAATACAACTTCTAAAGGAAACGCCTAGCTCCTGTACTTGAGCTGTAGGTTGCCCAATCTAAACCATATGAACTGGTGCTGCAACAAATAAAAACTGTAGGGACGTAAGCTATACTAGCTTAGTGAGTGAGAACTTTCAAGATCATATTCATAACACATCATACAAGCAAGTGATTAATCAGACAAGTGATATGCATCAAACATATGGAATCAACAGACATGTGATCAGCCGAAAATCATATGTGAATGGACTTTCGCCCTCCATCCCGAGTTAGCAAATTAACAAATACTACGGTACTACTGAAATATGTTGTTTAGGATCATGGTCAACCAACTTATAAATTCGTTTATGGATCACGATTAGCCAACTCATTAATTCGTTTATGGATCACGATTAACCAACTTTTACACCGTTTAGGATCACAGGCAACCAACCAATGCTAATGCTTCATGCCCATTTATGATATGAATGAGTCCATATTTATTTTCAATTCCGAATAGTCGATTATACCAATTCTTTAAGTGTTCAATCAATAGTTGCAGACAATCAATCCTAATTTAACTATACACGCAATAATTAATCACCCAGCTTCGATATTCTTATTTTCAATTTCTCATGTCAACAACAACCATATATAATTCCCATTCATCCCCATCATGCATATCCATTTTATCTTTACTAAATATCTAATGCCACTATCATTACAATCACATATAATAAATGGAATCGGAAGTAATACTCAGTAGGCCATTAGAACATCGATCTTTTAGTAAAAGTAATCTGGTGGTAGGGAATCATCAATTTCGGGGTTACCTAAAAGGGAAGAAATACCCTAATAAGTATTTCATCACTTAACTAATCCAAACTATTTAACAAAACTAGTAAATTCATAATTCTCGTCATTTGCAAAAGTCCCGACTTAAAACGGCCATAACTTGGTCATTTTAACTCGGAATTTCACAAATTATATATCCATTTCTATCTACTTTGAAAGATATATCCAATTCTTATATTATTTTCAAGTTTTTAAAATGTTTGAGTCATGAAACATCCTGATTAGTTCTTATTAGTAGCAATTCCCAATTCTAAAAAATAGTTTTGTAATTGTTTGTAATGTTCCTACTATATAGATTAACTATACATGCAATATTGATGATTTCCTATCATGAATGGCATGTTATGAGCTTGATGTATGCATGCTCTTGACAATATTTACAAAAAGAAAATTTTAGAACTCTTTTTTTGTAAGACTCCATGAATATTTACTTTGAAGAAAACTAGTTTCCTAACTTTGATCATTTTCATTTGTTTTGGACTTATTTCTTAAGAAAATCTAATTATCCTTGTTAAAATTAAGTATTCATTATATCTATTACTTAGGACCTTTATTTCTACATTAAAATTCCCATTTTATACTTTGTAAACATGTTTTCAAATAGGGGTTATTCCAAAATCCGAATTTTGAAAAATTAGTTTTTGAGTGATTTCTTTGAGAAAAACTTGTTTAATACATCAAAATTTAAGGCTCTATTATACTTATCCCTTAAGAACTTCATTTCTTAAATAAAACTTTCAGTTTAAGTTTGGAAAATAGGTGTTTTCATGACAATACTCCAAAATTACGAATTTCTTAAGTTGACTAGTAACTCAAAATTTCCTATCTTATTTCTACTCTTTGTTTTGCATATTTTTTCTTATCAAATCTCATTTCAACTTATAAAAATTATTACTTAATGATATCTGTCATCTATACCCTTCATTTTTCATATAAAACACAAGTTTTAGAGTTAATAAAAGAGTTTTTAATGCGTGGCTTTGAAGTCATCCGAATTTTCATTTGAAAATTTCAAACAAAAATTTTCCCTTTTTAAGTTTCTTGTCTCATCTAATTAAAGATCTACTAACTATAACATTTATATACACAAGACAAAACCTTTATGATCATTAATGCATTATAACACAAAATATTCATGAGATCATGAATGTCAAGTATAGTATGAGCATTTAAATGCTAGATCTACTACTTGTGATACCTGAAATGGAGTTTGAAAACATAGAAATAGATTTTTGTGCAAGATCTTTGTTTTATTCTACTTCTACGTGCATAAACATGAAGATCATCCAACAAAAATACATTTACATACAAGATCTACTCTTATAATGGCTTGATATTCATGTAGTAGTATTTTCTTATCCTTAGCAAGAGCTCATGGGGACTTAAACATGAAAACACTCATGAATGGTCTTGTCATTACAAGGTTTATTGTAGAAAAGTTAAGGATCCATCACCTAAGGCTTGAAATGAGAGGGAAAATGAAGAAGAAATTGAACTTGTTTGAGTGTGTGTGTGTCACGGCCGAGAGGAGAAAAAGAGAGAGTTTGTGTAATTTTTTTGAAACAAATGAAGTGAATGAAGAGAGAAATGTAAAAGAATATATATAGTAAGTAAATTAAGGTTTATCTTAATTAGAATAAAGAAGAAAAAAATAAAACAATTGAGGGCATTAGGGGGGTGGTGTGTCGGTTCACTAGGAAAGGGAGAGGGAGAGAGTTTAAATTTGCTTTGTTTTGTAATTTATGTAATAAAAAGTCTTAATTTGTAATAATTCTTTAAGAGACAAATTTCTCTTGGAAAAGAAAATGTAATTGAGTGTTTATAAGGATGTAAGAGTAGGGATTGGCTTGTGAGTGTAGTAGGTTGTACTTGTGAATAGTAATAAATAATAAAAAGACAATTACTTTACCAGTAGTAAAGAAAATACGAGAAAAAGGCTATATTTGTAATTTTTATAAACCAAAAAATTATAAAATTTATATGTTTGAAATCCTTATTAAATTTCGGTTCTAAAGAGTTTTTCGAAATATTTTTTGAATTTCGAGTTCTAGGGCCCACTTTTCAGTATTAGATCTCGGGAAGGCCTATAATATAAAATTTTTCGAAATTAGGTCTTTTCAGGGTTTGAAATATACTTTAGAACAATATTTCACATTAAATTATTTTACAAAAGTTCTTTTAGCTTGAAATCAAAGGAAAGCCGGATCCAAGGTTCCTAGGTTTCTCTCTCAAGCTTAAGCTAATCCGGTTTAGGGTTTTGGTTTTCGGTTTCCGAAGTTTACTCAGTTACTAGGAAAATTGGGGTTTACAATCTTAGATACACCCGATCTGATACAAGTCTCGAAAAGTTGACTACAGATTAAGGCTAATGACTCTTTGTGAGGATTTTGCTTTGGCTGAGAGACCTAGGACTCTCAAAGAGGTATATGTGATCTGGAAGAGAGGTCTTAGATACACTCGATGGGAGAGAGTGGTTGATCAAATTAGATATAATCTGATCCGGAGAAGGAGATGGTCTATGCTAGAGACAATTTATGCTGTGGAAAGGATGATAGTTGATTATGGCAATGAGCCAATGTTGAGGGAGGCCACATTTATTTTAAAAAGGGAAGATAACCCACCCTACCCTAACTTTAGAGTGTGGAGGAACATCTGACCCCTATATGTATACGCTCATGATGATCTGATGACTCATAGAGAATGGCTAAAGGTCGATGCAAACAACCATTTCTATTAGAGAGGTATATATTTGGACATTTTTTTTATATCCCCAGAAATTCAGGCACCGCCTCCTAGCGAAGTAGGAATACAATGTGGAGTTGTCCCAATAATACAAAATCAAGATGAGGAAGAAAGTGAAGAGGAAGAAGACTCGAATCGGGTGGAAGCCGAAGGAAATAGAACACCTTAACTAGTTGAAATTAAGGAAGAACCAAGTAATGAACCAAACCTGCCTAATCCGGACTTTGATCAAGACTTGGAAATTCCAGATAGCCACAGGATAGAACCTGACTATGATCCTAGTTTGCGGAAGCATGTATATGTAGTAGGAGAAGGCCTGAGATTAACCAATGAAGCGCATATTAATCCTATAGGGAATGAAATTTCAGAGGATGTTATGATGAGGGAAATTCAGGAGAATGACGAGCGAAACTTAGAAGAAACTGGAGAGGAGGATAGAGAAATGCAGGATAGGATTGAAGAGGTGGAAGAGGAAGAAGAAGAAGAAGAAGAAGAAGAATAGGAAGAGGAAGAAGAGGAGGAACAAGAGCAAGAGAAGCGAACTTGGCCACCTAGGAAGAAGAGAACGATAGTGAGAGAATATCTGAGTTTGTTTGTTAGGAGGGATAATGGTAGTTCTTCTAATAGAGATCGACCTCCAACCCTATCCGAGAGACTCCCAAGACTGAAAGGAGTAGTAGTACAAGCATGACCCGCAAAAGTCCAATTGAAAATTTTGTAATAGGCAATAAGGAATGCCAAATTGCCTTAGTGATGTTTAGGAAGTTTTAATGTGTTATGTGTTTAGTTCCTTGTTTTATATCTTTCTGTCTCAGCATAGCAAGAAAATGTAATTCTGATAAGTTTAAATTAGTCGACTAGCATAGGTTTTCATGTTTTTTAGGTTTAATGTAAAGGACTCGGCCGATTGTATGACCCTGATATGATCTAATGAAATTTAACATGTACTTAATTATGGGGGAAAAGCCTCGTTTTCTTAACTAATGATGTGATCAAGCATGCATTTAATAAGGAACATTATATCTAATATGCTCCTTGGAAGTCGTAATTAAGAACAAAATACATGCATATCATTGCACTCATCGAATCACCATGTTTGATTTCTTTTGCTCGATTTTCTGAATTGAGTTATGATTTTTTTTTATTCTACATCTTTATATTTCCATTTTTTTTCTTGAATTGGATTTCATGACTTCAAATTATTATGGCTTATCAAAATTTTGATTTATTACTTAATTTCTGCAATTTCAACTTAGTCTATATAAGATAGTGTAACGAAAACTTCAACATCTAAATAACAATGTGCGAGTGGGTAAAGTTGAAGACGTTGAAACCACGAGCATAGAACTTTCCTGGTATAAGAAAATAACCAACCTCCGTTCCCCTAGTGTGATTGAGAACAACACCGTAGAACCAGCAAGTGGGCTTTATAAGTACGAATAGATAACTAGCTAATCTTCTAAGCATCCACTAAAAACTCAAACCAAAAACAAAACCTAAAATAAGACCTAAAGTGTACGAGAGCCCACATCACCACCACCGCCATATTACCAAAGAAACCAGCAAAGCTCAACACCAGACTTTAAAAAGGAGTGATCCGTGTATTGATAGAACCTTTGATGAAAGCGATGATGGGAATTGGTTGGCTTAGATTTAGAATTCGTTTTTGGCTTAGAAAGTCTTACCATATCTTCAGTAGATTATAGGACTTACATACATGGATGCAACTTTAGAATATAATGACAATTAAGAATAGGAAATCTATGTTCTTAATGGTTTGAGAAGTTTTGTTAAAAAGTTCTAGGAGACAATTTTCTTTAGCTGAAAGGTGATACATAGTGTAGATTTTCTCCTCATGATGTAGAATAAGCAATGAGAAAATAAGTTTACACACCTTCTACAACATATACATCTGAACCTTTGAAAGATAGCAAAGAAATGGAAGGATGGGAATTATTTGGAAATCTAGATAGAGGTTGGATAATTAAGTTGGAAGAACATGGAATAAAAGTAAAAATTCGAAGATTGCAGAAATAGGTTCTCAAATAACGAGAAAGGGAGATGTTGAGGAAACTCCATTTAATTTATCATGTGCCAAAATTCACAGACAAGAGAGGTAAGTCTTACGATAAATTCTAAAGAAATGAAAGTATGGTGTCGACTTAGGAGAGCTGACAGTGTTAGAAAGAAGTAAGTATGAAATCATTCCTAGTATGAGCTGGTTAACCATGATTTAATCTATTGTGGATTGTTGAGAGAAAATAATAAGTTTTATGAGCAAAATGGAGAAAGGTGAAGTTGTTAAGAGGAACCACAGTACCTTAAGGAAAATAAGTTAAAATCTTGTGCGGTAAGGACGAAGGAGGAGGACATAATGTCTATTGAGGATACGTTAGATAAGGGAGGATCAATACTCAACGTAATCCCAGAATACGGCCTGGGTTGACTCATAAGGTAAAGATTGATTTTGAAAATTGATTTGACCCTTCATACCTAATCAATATCAAAGACATCGTACCTGATAGCATTGGTTAAGCCATAGGAGTTGAAAGTCTGGAGTAAGGACAGTAGAATTAAAAGCTCATAAGGCTTAGTGTATCGCCATGGGGCATACTTGTTTTGCCTGCAAGGACGAAGGATGAATCCTTGAGGCTATGTATCGAATTTCTAGTAAACTCAATGAGTTACAGTCAAAGAATAGATACCATTTCTTTTCCTAGGATCAACGATCTATTTTGATTGGTTGCAAGGAGTCTGCATGTTTCCACGCATTGATTTATGCCTTGAATTATCACCTATCAAGCATAAAACCCAAGAATGTACCAAGGTCAACTATTTGCACCAAGCATGGGCACTATGAATTTTTTTTGGAGATGTCTTTTGATTTGATAATGCTCCAACAGCATGCATGAATCTTACGAGTAAAGTGTATGAATGACCCTTAGATAAATATGTCATAATCTTTGTTGATGACTTCATGATATGCCCAAAAAGTGAGGAACAACATTAGGAGCATCTTAGGATGACAAGACAAGCTCTAAGAGAAAATAAGTCGTATGCCAAACTGTCTAAATACAACTTTTGACTAAAATGGATATTCAGTTAAGACACGATGTGTCAGGAAAAGATCTTTAGGTAATCAGAGGAAATCGCAGCCATTGTGGAGTGGAGACATCTCTCGATGACGACCCAAATAAGAATCTTTTGGGAGCAAACTGACAACGGATACGGTTAGTAAATAACTATTCTTGTGGAACAATAGCTAGTCTCTATACCCAGTTAACGCAGAGGAATGAGAGATTGTATGGATAGAAGAAAAGAAAAAGCTTTCAAGAATTTGAAATAATAACGAGTTTAGCATCAATCTTGATTTTGCCAAGACTCGTAAAAATCTCATATGATGCATAGTGACTCTCCAGAGAATGGCTTTGAATAGGTATTAGTAAAAGAAGGAAAAGTCATTACTTACAAGTTCTGATAACTGGGACCCCATGAGCGGGACTCCCCTATACATGAATAGAAGTTAGCCACAATTGTCTCTAATTTGAAACATTGGAGGCACTATTTATATGGACAAAAAGGGTGAGATATAATTAACAGATCATAAAAGCTCTAGGTATCTGTTTACACAAAGGGAGATTAAATGTGAAACAAGGAGGATGGTCGGAATGACCGAAGATGATGACCTAAAAATTAAACATTGTACAGGAAAAGTTAGGGAAAAGTGATAGTGTAAGTCATTAGCCAAAAAGAACCAGCAAGTAAATTAGAAGGATTGAGGATTTAAATTCGCTACGCACGGTAGGGAGTTAAAGATATTCAAATTCATGCTAGAACTACAAGGGAGCTCAAAATATAATGAAGTAATGCAAAAACTTAAGAAAGAATTTCAAGAAGTAAAATACTCTGACCCTGTAATGAATAAGGAGGATATGGTGGAAGTAAATGACGGTTGTATGTAATAGAGCATTAAGGAGCCAAGGAATGGAAGTATAAGTGAGGTCACTACTGGTGGGACAGTACAAGGGGAAAACATAGCAAAGTGTGCCATGGAATGTACGACATGTATATAGGCAAGAATAAAATACCGATGGTCATGTGGAATACAAAGGCTTTTGCCTATCCTAAAATGGGAATGGGATCAGACATCCATGGATTTCAAGAAAGGTAACCTCAAGGACTTCAAAATATTACAATACATTATGGGTGACCATGAATCGATTTAATCAAGTCAACACTCTTTGCTAATCAACTTCACGTACTTTGAGAGTAAATTAGCCAAGTTATACATTTGAGGAATAATGCGATTATAAGAGGTACTTGCAAGGATTTTACCTGATCGAGACCTAAAGTTTATAGGTTCTGGATAAGGTTACGAAAGAGTTTGGACACAAGATATAGCTTAACCTTGCTTATGACCCTCAGACCAATAAATAGTTTGAATGGACAGTTCAAACCTTAGAAAGCATGTTGAGGATGTGTTTCGAAAATTCAAGGGGAATTGAAATAATCACATACTACCAAGTGAGACTTGCTTGTGATGGCAGTTATCACCCAACCATTTGGATGCCACTCTATGAAACCTGGTATGAACAGTATCATGAGACACCCCTATTTTAGAACGACATAGAAAAACTTGACAATGAGATAAGCTTAAGACATCAAGGCAGTTAATAAGGTAGGAACGTCTCAGAAAAAGGAGGAAGAAACTTGGGACAAGTGAAGAAGATAGGCAAATTGGAAAAGAAACAAGTTCACGAAATTCAAGTAGGTAATCATGTGAGCTTGAAAGTGAATTCCATTAAGAAGGCACGAAGGGTAAGTACCCTAGAAAGGCCGAGCCCGAGATACCTTGAACCTTTGAGATGCTAAGAAAGATTGAAAATCTAGCGTATTGGTTGGTCCTGTATCCCAAATTTCATAAGAAACATACCGTATGTCCTATGATTCAGTACTAAGGAAATATGTACCAGGCCCGGAAGTAATCATGGAATTAACACCATTCAGTCCAAAGAAACCCTGCTCAAGAGTCACATCCAGTAATGGATGTGGATGCAAGAACACAAGGATTGCTTAACCAAGAGACTCGGTAAGTGAAAATATTAAAGAAGATGCCAATCAACTGAAGAGACAATTTGAGAGACTAAAGAAGAAATCCGAAGTAAGTATTTTGAGTTGATAAAAAGGGGATACATAAGTTTCAATTTTGCGTACAAAACTCTGTTTAAGGGGGGTAGGTTGTAACCCTTGTTTTCTTAAGTAAACCTGAGTTCGATTTCAGGAAAGATTTAAAACCGGAAACCGAAATCCTAAAGGAATATCTCCGGACCAATCGGACTTAGGAATTCTAAGTCTAGCAATATTAAGAAGGAAACCCCGAAAGAATAAAAACGATTTAACTCCGAAGTAAGACTCTAAATCAAAAATCAATCAGAAATCTTAAGTTAACAAATCTCAGAAAACCCTAGCAGTTTAGGTCCGGCAATCCAGGGTTCTCAAACCAAGGAGTCGAAATATGAGTGGGAAGTGTAGATTGGCTCGTCTTAATATTAGAATGCTAAACAATATCCGATTAGAGAATTTTCAACCTATTTTGAGCTCGATGGATACAAGTCTCGAAAACGTTGTCACGAGGCTCGAGATATTAAATATATGATATTAGTACTGTTAGATTTGTAATTTTGTAATATTTATAAATATTTTAGTTATATAATTTTTTCGAGTTATAAAAGTTACAGTTATAACCTTTTTATCATATTTTCATTACTACCAGTAAATTAAGTATCTAATCAACTTTTGTTTTTTTATGCTATTCATCAAGTACAACTACCCATACCTTATTCTTACATCCTTACAACCTATTCTTACAATTTTACATCATTTCCTTACAAATTTACTTTTCCAATATATTTTGTATACAAACTACTCATTAAGTTTGAAAGTTATTACACAAAACAAATCAAAACACTCTCCTCTTCTCTCTCTCACCCAAACTGGCGTACCCTCCCTCCCCCCAATTCACTCTCTTTTATTTGATTTTTCTCTAAATAAATTATTCCTACAAACCCTAAATACTTTTTTTATATAATCGCTTTTTCACCTTTCTCTTTTTCACCTTTCCTCATTTCTTACAAAACCCACTTTTGGAAGTCTCTCCCTCTCCCTCTCCTTTCTCTCCTTGCCATGAGCCCCATAGTCACACACACACACACAATTTTTTTTTTCTTCAAGTTTCCTTCACCAAAACACTAAATAAGTAATAGATCTTAACCCTACCACTTTATAAACATATAATGACAAGTTTATACATGTGTGGATCCTCCAAAATCCCCATGAGTTTTATGCTAGGGATGTGGAAAACACTAGAACACGATATTCTTGTCATCACAATGTGTAGATCTTATTATTGGAGTTGAAATATTATCATTTAGCTATATCATTTGGTATCTATTATTTTTATGGAAACTTTGAGCCTATATTTTCATTTCTATTCTCATCTACATATTTTTCATGATGCATTTACATTCATGACATGAATAGTATAGTAGATCTACTTGTTTATAGTAGTTAAAATAACATAACTATTTGTTTTACATGCATGAAAGATTTGCTACATGTTTTTCTTAAGGAATGAGTTGATCAAAACTCAAGATCGATTTTTGTTTCTATCAAAAAGTTATTTTTAAAATTCGGATCTTGAAGAAGTCCTATTTAGAAAACATATTTTCCAACTTCAAAATGAAGGTTTTACATGTAAAATGAAGAGCTTAGGTAATGAGTATCATAAAGTAGTAATTTTTATAAGTTGTTCATGGTTTTACTAAGAGAAAATTTCAAAATAAGAAAATGATTTCAAAATTCAAGTTAGATCTATGATTCAACTCCAACAAAAATGTTGAAATTCGTATCTAGGATGAAATGCCAAGAAAACACTTATTTTCCAACCCTAAAAGAAGAGTTTTATTAAAGAAATGAAAGCCATAGGGAGTAGGTTTGATTTGGACTTAGTTTTGGAAATATTAAATGAGTTTTTCACAAGAAACAATCTCAAAAACAATTTTCCAAATTCGGATCTAAAAATGATCCTTATTTAAACACCTATTTTCAAATGTCAAAATGAGTATTTTAATGAAAAAATAGAAGTCTTAGGGGATAGATATAATAAAGACTTGATTTTTATGAGAACAAAATAGGTTTTATCAAAGTAGAAACTTAAAACAAAGGAAAGGTTTCCCTAACTAAGATCAAACAATAATTTCATTTCTAAAAATTATGGAAAATTTGTCCAAAGGCAAAACCCACACTTAAACATCTATTTTTTAACCTTTAAATGAAGAAATTTGTTGAGGTAATGAAGACATTGGATACATAGGTCACCAAGGCTTTATCATAGCAATAATATGTATGATTTTTAAAGATATAAAGTTAGTTTTCTCAAACAAGCATTCATAACATTATTTCAAAGTAAAAGTTTTTCCAAGAATTCTTTTCAACCAAAAATCTTTAAGGAAATACATATAAATAGCTCATATCATATCATGCATGATAATAACATGTAGATATTACATGTACATATGATTTACTTGATAGAAATAATGCAAATTTCACAAAACAATTTCGGAATCACAACTTTTATTTACTGATCAGATCTGATCCGAACATTTCAAAACCTAAACATGTTCAAAATTTAATAATAACAGCATAAATAGATATATCTTTCGAAGTAGATAGAATCGATAGCTTATTTGCAAAATTCCGAGTTCAAATGACTAAGTTATGGCCGTTTTAAGTTGGAATTTCCAATTACTACGGAAATTACGAATTCAAAGAGTTTATTTGAAAAGTTTGGAGTTAGTTATGATATGAAATACTCATGAGGGTGTTTCTTTCGTTTAGGTGATTTTGGATTTGGGGGAAAATTCTTGTTTCTGGATCGCTACCATTAGAGACCAGAGACCATGGCCGAGTGAGTTCACTATCTTTAAATTTTATGCTTGTGCTTGTAATATTAGTGGCATTAGAATTAGGACAAGATAAAATTGATTGTATGGATACGATTTCTATATGGTGAATCGACGATAAGAATATCGAAATGAGCTTGTTGTAATTATTTATATGACTTAGTATAAAATTGATATGTCTGAAATCTCTATGATCACCCATAAATTGTTAAATTATATGCCATGATCTTGTAATCAAATTGACCATGCATACCATATGTGGGAAAAAGGCATAATAGCTAGGCAACGAGGGGCCTGTAAACTCAAATGTTGATGTAATGGCCGGAAATTAAATGTTGGCGTATGGACCGGAATTGAAAATGTGTGTGGGTGGACACCTGTATCAACCACAATAAAAAGTGAGAAAAATTGAAATTGTTGGTCGTATGGGCCTGAAACACCTAACCTCGAATGGATGACATAAATCCATTCAACATAAGACTTTTGGTTGGTCTTATGTATTGTATGCTCACGTGTTTGTGCATTCATGTGGTTGTTAATAACTTGTTTGTTATATATAATGTTGAGCATTTAATTTTGGAAGTGGAACATACTAAGCTAGTGTAGCTTATACCTCCACAGTTTCTTTCTAATGCAGTTCCCGTACTTATGGTTGCGTCCCCAGACCTGGCCAAATCAGGTAATAAGAGACTAGGAGTTATCTCCCTAGAAGTTCATAATTGGTTTGTATAGTTTTCTGTAGTGAACCTAGAAGGATCAATGGTCACCAAAAAGGATAATACTTAATCTTATGTGTAGCAGGGGAATGCCCCTTAATGCTTTAACTGATCCTGAGATATCTGTGGTTTGTATTTTTATGCTTATCTATCAAATTGAACTATCTGTCCTTAATTGTTTATGTATTCTATTGTCGTGAGGGAACGCCTTGCATACTGACATAAGACTTCTGAATGACTGTGATAGTGATTCTTCAGTCTTGATTAGCATGCGGTGGACTGTTACGTCTAGGGTACCCTTCAGGGCATGACACCATTAAGGTAAGTGTGCTTCCCAACTTCCTTTAAACTCCATCACACATGCTCGAAGCATATCCTCTAAGGTTTGTGTAACGCCCTAAATCAAAGGTGTCTATAACCCGCCACGTGTCCTCTCTTCAAAGGCACACGCCAAGGCTATTAGTAAACCACAATAGATAGAACATCATCAAAACTCTCTAAAACAAACATCTTCAATTTCATAAAAGTTGTTCCACTACATAATCCGATAACTAAAGATATCTAAAAACATAAGAACATAAAAAATCTTTACAAATAAAACTTCCAATGAAACTAATCCATCAAAATGAAGTCTCTACTAAAATAAAAGTACTCATAAACGTCTCCATCCAAAACTCTAATGATCCGTTGGATGGTCATCTATACTATCGTGCTCCCCATCATCAACATATACATCCCGACAAATCATATATAATAGGATCATCACCTGCACCTGTAAAAATAAAGGATTGAGCACAAAGGCCCAGTACATCCAAACCATAAGCACATGCACATGATCATACATAACACAATATCACATACAACTTATAATTTCTAATGCAACAAGCACAAATTAATTTATCTTTTCATTAGCCTGCAACCAACACAGTTTAGGAAAACTCATGATATAAACTCAAACCCGGAATAACTCAAATCCCGAATCATATATTATAATATATACATATATACGGTTTGTCTGCCCAGCCAAAGCTCGAAAGCACGACTCCTAATCTACCAGAATCATCTCCAAGCACGAGTCCACTCCAAACAACCTCACACAAGGATCATCAGGTTATCTCACTAGAGATCACCCTCCACCATGGCCTTGCCATGAGTTCTACTCTAGTCGAAACCACTCACAACCAACACTCAATTTCAATTAAGGTTGTACATTCGTTAATCAGGTTATAAATTCTAAACCTATCACGCACAAGCAGCAAACAAGGTAAGGACGTACCTGGATTTGCTTCCAATCCAAATCTACTCAACATAAACTTTAATTGAAATGGAACCCTAGTCTCACAATACTCCTGTATATCAATATATGTCGCAATTAAATTCAATTGTAATCATGATGTCAAACCCTAACCCTAATACCATGACACTAACCAAATCTTAACTCACTTGTTAATTTTGTTTTTACTTCACAGAAACCCTAATATCAATTTCTCCTCAAATCTTCCTTCATCTCCACAATCCTTCACAACATACATATATATATAATCTTCTATGAATAGATCCCTTATAAAAGTTTATAACTTTGAATCTATAGAGATAGGGCAAATCCATACATACCTATAATTTGCAAACTTGATTGAAATCAGAAACCCTAATTCTTTAAATCTTTCTCCTATCACAATTAATACCATCATCATGACATGTTTCCTAATAATCTATGAATTACAAAGATTAGATTAGAGATCTTACCTTCAATTGGATTTGAATCTGGTATTCTCCAAAACCACTCTAGTGTTTCGCTTCTAGATTTTGAATCTCCTTCAATCGATATGTATGTTTTCCAATTCTGATATGGACTTCTAAATCCTTTGGCGGCTATAAACTCTCAAAGGATAAGAATCTAGTTTACAAAGAAAGAATATATAGGGATTCGTGACTTTTGATCTTCTGTCATGTGTCTATCATGTGACCAAAATTGTATTAAAATTAGATTTTTATTGATAAAGAAAGAATATATAAGCCGGCGGTTTTCAAATGTCTTAAACGTACTCCAAATCTCTTAGGGTTTTGACTGAGGAATGGTGTGACAAACTTGTAGGTTAAGGGTATATTTATAGAGGTATGTTGTTTAGGAAAAACCTAGGTTCATGTCCAATTTAGGCTGCCAAAATCCATTCTTAATCAAGTTTTTTTTTCCATGTGAACACAATAAAATTATATTTCAACTTTGACCATAAAACCTTCTTATTTAATATTCTTTGACTCTTCTTAATAATCTTTTTATATACTTTAGGATTGACCATAAAACCCTTATTTTATATCAAATGACAAACTTGCCCTTCTTTATAATTTATTTATCTTTGTATTACAGTTTGTATGGTTCGCTTAGATTGTCCATCAGTCTGAGGATGGTATGTCGTGCTAAAGTACAACTTAGTTCCCATACACTTTTGCATGCTCCCCCAAAACTTGGACACAAACCTTGGGTCTTGATCTGATATGATCCTAACTAGTACTCCATGTAAACAAACGATTTCCTTTATGTAGAGCTTTGCCAATTTATCCATAGAATAAGTCATGCTTATCGGTAGGAAGTGAGCGAATTGGTTAACTGATCTACAATAACCCATATAGCATCATGCTTCACCGGTGATTTTGGCAACCCACACACAAAATCCATGAAAATCTAATCCCACTTCCATTCTGGTATTGGTAAGGCTTCAGCAATCCTCCCAGCCTTTGATGCTTTACTTTCACTTGCTAGCAAATCGGGCACTTCAACACAATTTTGGCCACATCCCATTTCATTCCATTTCACCAATAATGTCCCTTGAGATCTTGATATATTTTCGTTCCTCCCGGGTGTACTTTATACCCAGAATTATGAGCTTCACTCATGATCTCTTTCCTCATTCTCCTCCTCATCAATCGGCACACAAAGCTGTCCCCTCATCTTATCACATCTTCGTCATCTACCGTGAAGTCAGTGTATTTTCCTTCTTGAACTTCCTTCTTTATTCTTTGTATTATCTCATCGTAGTGTTGAGCCTCCTTGATTCTTTCCACTAAAGTGGGTTCCATCACTAAATTTGCTATTTCCACCTCGGTATTTCCTTCTATGAACTCGATGCTTAATCTTTCAAACTCCTTTACTAACTCCTTTTGTTTGTAAGCAAGACTGTAACTTCTCCATTATTCTTACGACTTAAGGCATCGGCAACCACATTTACTCTTTCGGGTAGTAATTAATCCCCAAATCATAATCCTTGATCAACTCGAGCCATCTCCTTTGTCTCATGTTCAACTCCTTTTGTGTAGACAAATACTTAAGGCTCTTGTAGTCAGTATAGATCTCGCACCTTTGTCCATAAAGATAGTGCCGCCATATCTTTAAGGCGAACACCACTACGGCTAGTTCCAAGTCATGTGCCAGGTAATTTTGCTCGTGTGGCCTTAGCTTTCATGAAGCATAGGCAATCACTTTCCCATCTTGCATGAGTACACATCCAAGACTATTTCTCGATGTGTCGCTATGAACTATGTAGGGCTTCTCGAGATTTAGTAGAACCAAGATTGGAGCATAAACAAGCCTTTACTTAAGCTCTTGAAAACTTCGATCTCTCTTTTCCGTCCATATAAACTCCTCATTCCTTTGGGTTAGTTGGGTCAAGGGCTTAGCTATCTTGGAAAAATCCTTAACAAACTTCCTATAATAGCCAGTCATACCCGAATAGCTTCTTACTTCTGTTACTGTTTTAGGTGGCTTCCAATCCACTACTGCATTTATCTTCTCAAGGTCTACAAATATGCCCTCTCCTGATACTACACGACCTAAAAATGAAATCCTATCCAACCAAAAGTCACACTTGAAAACTTGGCATACAACTTGTGTTCTCTTAAGGTTTGTAATGCCATCCGCAGGTGTTCCTCATGTTGCTTGCATTTTTTTGAGTAAATAAGGATATCATCAATAAAAACTATAACACACTTACCCAACAAGGGCTCTTATACTCAGTTCATCAGATCCATAAAAGCAGCAGGAGCATTCATTAACCCAAAAGACATTACTAAGATTTCATAATGTCCATATCGAGTCCAAAAAGCCGTCTTTGGTATATCTTCTAGCTTGACTCTCAATTGATGGTATCCCAATCGAAGATCAATCCTTGAAAACACACTTGGTCGAAAAAATCATCAATTCTAGGAGTGGATACTTATTCTTAATTGTGACTTTGTTCAACTCTCGTTAATCCACACATAACCTCATCGATTCGTCTTTTTTCTTAACAAATAGAACCGATGCACCTATGGTGACACAATTGACCTTACGAATCCTTGATCCAAAAGCTCTTGTAATTGTTTCTTTAACTCCTTTAGCTTAAGTGGAGCCATGCGGTAAGGCGCTTTAGATATTGGTTTCGTGTTTGGTGCCAATTTGATCTCAAAGTCGATCTCTCACTTCGTAGGTATTCTTGGTAGTTCATAAGGGAAAACATCTGAAAACTCATTAACAACTGGTATATCTTCAGCTCGGGGTAACTTTCCCTCCTTCTCCATTGCACTAAAGGAACTTTCTCCTTTGGTCTCATCTTCCCTATCTTCGAGTAGTTCGAATGAACTCAACTCAATTCTTCTAGAAATTGCTGTTTCTCCTTTAAATTCAACATCCTTCCCATCAAGATCCTTGAACTCCAGTTTCTTCCTTCTGCAATCTATAACAACTTTAGAGAAGGTTAAACAACTCATACCCAAAATCACTTCATATTTACGCATTTCCAAAACAATCAAATCACATCTTGTGTGATGTCCTTGAATCACTATTAGACAGTCCTTCAACATTTCACTAGTCATCACAACACTTCCAGTTGGAGTCTTGACACGAAAGCCGAAGGTGGCAGTGGCTATTGGTAATCTAATTCGTCTCGCCAAACCAATAGTGATAAACGAGTGTGTGGCTCTAGTGTCAAATAGGGTATAAGCAGTCGTCTTAGTTGCTAGTATGTGTCATGTATTCAACACAGTTAATTACTATCCCAAACCATTTTAGTCCATTCTCCTAACTTCATCTTAGTTTACTACACTTGTTTTTCCTTTACTAGTCCTTGAATCATAAACAGTTATAATCAATTGAAAAATAGAAACATAGGTTGGAAGACTAACTTGTCACGAGTCTAAAGTACTGGTCATCGTCCCCCTCAAGGGCAGCGAATTCACGGTCTTCGGCTCCAACTTCCTCACAAACCTATTGTCCTTCCAGATTGTATATCCCTATGCCATGCATAGCCGATCCAGAACGGCTGCCAAAGTTTCCACTATTCCTATTCCCGGGCCTTGCTGAGGATGATCCTCCAAATATCTTGGCTAGGGTACCCATCCTTTATGGGCACTCATTAGTAAAGTGTCCAACTTGCTTGCAGACATAGCAAGTAGTGGTGGCCTTCTTTGGATACTCAGAGATCTTATGACTTGCATCACTGCAGAAATAGCACTTATCTCTCAACTGCGAACACCTCTTAGGGTAGTGGTCTCCCTTGCACTTCCAGTAACTTATGGTCTTAGGGGTGAACTTTCCCCCATTTCTGAAATAGACATACATTTCCTAAATTACATTTTATAAATGTGCTATTGAAATGATATATGATTTTGAAATAAGAAATATGTGCATGAACAATATAATTAGTGCATGTGTTGAATATGTGTCATTTTATATGTGTGTATGTGCAATGAAATTAATATTATTGTATTATGTATATTAATGTGTGCGTAATGTAATAAATGTTTGTGTCTTTTGTGAATTAATATGTGTGTGTTATGCTTAGAATTTGTCAAAACAACCTTTGAATTTTCTAAGAAAATTGTTGATAGAATTTTACAAAGTTTAAGCCTAATTTTTAAGCCCAAATTAAACTCAATGCATTCTAAATTAAGCCAAATTAACCCTAAGTCAAACATACCCCTAAAGTCAAACTTGGGATGATTATTGACCTCAAATTTGATTAATTAGGGACTCTTTTTGGCAGCCCATTTTTCCATACGAATTTCCTTCTTTCTTTTTCCTTCTATTTTCCTATTTCATCAAACCATAAGCCCTAAATCAAAAACCAAAATCAAGCTCTTGGAATCAACAATTTCACCAAGCCAAAGCCTATTCATGTAAATTAAATGCAAGCATAATCTTTTGTTTTATTTCCTATCTAGTGTTTTGAATGTAAAATCTAGGGTAGGATGAGTAAATGCCATTTGAGTTGATTGATTTATGCATTGATATATGTTAGGTTGTGCTTTGTTATTGTATGAGCTTAGTTAAGTATTAAGGAAGTTATAAGGAGTGTTGATGAGTAGTGGAACTAAATTGAGTAGTTGAAGTGTGGAATTGAAGTGTAATTGGTGTTTGAATGTTGTAGTTAGGTGTTTGATGATTAGAAGTGGAGTTTGTGTTGTTTGGATGGTGTTCGGAACATATAACAAGTTTGGGAAGCTTAAAATAAGTTTGAAGAATTTTGAAAAGAGTTGAAGTTTTAAAGAAAACAAGGGAAGTAAAATATTTTCGTGTAAGTTTGTTCTTTAGCGTACGTCGGCATCTGGTACTTCAACGTTGACGGCCTAGAGGCGGTATTGAAGGTGATCATAACCTATTTTCTTAAAGTAGCTTGAAACGCTGCTGGCTTTCGCAAGGAAAGTTTGCCAGTGTTTATTTTTTAAAACATACGCCGGCAATCAGGGTTCCAATGCCGCCAGCTTAGAGATGATGTGGAATGCGAACAGAATCAAAATTTTTAACACCAGACTTAAAGCTGCCAATGTTGAGAATATCCATGGCCATGGATCAACCTCCTAGAACTCTCGGAAACTTTTGGAAATTTGGAGTTGTAGTCTACACCAGCTCAATGTTGCTGGCGTAGACTGAAGGCTGTCGGTGTATCCTTGAACGCTACCAGTATTGGCAAGTGTTGAGTTTTAGTGTATTGTGCACCGATTCAACGCCGCCGGCGTTGAAGGCCGACGTGTCCCCTGCAGTTTTCATTTTCAAAAACTTTCTTCAATATTTCCCAAAGCTTGATATATGATCAATTTAATATTTGTTGTATATTGTATGATATGATATGATGTTTAAATGCTCTGTTATGACTTTGTAATAATTTATTTGAATTTCTTTGATTAATTATATTTGAAACTAGTTAATTAGTGCTTAAACTAAGTGGGAAATTCAATATTGTCTTAAACAGTAATAGATCTTTGCTCGGCCAACTTCATTAGTTCCCGAGCTATTTCAAGTACGTGGTAACTTGCTTGTGTTTCTCTAAATTAAGAAATTTAATAATTGATTGCTAAGTGTCTTTTATATCGTTGAATCTGGTTCAGAGAGCAGTAACCCTGCTCATGATTGGGGGCATGGTAGTTTTAGCTGCTTAGACCACCCCTGTCATTTTGATATGACTTTCATAAGTGGTTTAGCAGGTAATCAATAGGGAATTTGGTATCGGTATAACATTTGCTCATTCTTGAAAGGATGTAATATAATTTAATTAAATGTTTATGGGAACACTTGAATTAAGTCATATTATGGATCAAGTTAAGTGAAGTCGAGAAACGGCTAGAAACCCTAAATGAGATTACTTGATCGTTATGGATAAATTTATCTAGGACAGCATAAGTATCCGAGCTACTTATATCAACCCCCTGAGTGTCGTGATGAGTTACTTAGGATCCCCTAGTATTACGGGCTACGTCGGAAGGTGGGGCTGCCTAGTCTGTATGAATAGTAGAGACCACTCAGGGAGGCGGACATGATATTAGATCCTTGATGTCCAGAGTTTTGAATACTCCCATGATGTATGACTACCTAAAGATTGAATAATAGATTATTGGTTGTTGTATTTTGCATTTGTATTCGTTACTTGCGTACTGGGCCTTTGTCTCATATTTTAACCATTTCAAGTGACGAATCGAACGAATTTTACATGAGTATGGGGTATGGAACCGATTTCGAGGATTTTCTTGATGATTTGGAGGACTAGAGATGACCTTAGACTTGATGGAATCCAAATTTTGTAATAGACTAGTTATGATAGCCTTTGTAGTTGTATTTAAAGTACTAGTTGAATTATATGTATAATTTTGTTAAGGCTTGTAAGAAGCTTTTGGTTGTAATGTATATATGTACTTAGCTATGTATGGCTTTAGTTTATTTCTTAAGTGGGAAATATGTTAATGGTGTAGTATGTTTTGTTAAAAGTTTTGAAAAACTATGGTTTCTATTATATTAACTATGTGGAATTAGACAAACAATTCCTTAAACACTTCTTTTTAGACAACCTTACATATAATCTTACAGGTTATATGTGGTTGGGGAATTGTTATCGCCTATTTTAATTATAGGGGTGATAGCGAGTCCTTACAATTTCCCCCGCTTGTATTTCCCTTAAAGTCATGGAATGACTTGAACCTTTTCTAGGGATACCTTGAACTTCACCCCTGTGAAACTTTCTTCTAAACACTAAAGGTGTCTTCTCTGTAGCCTTTGTATTTCGCTTCTTGCCCCCTTCAACAATCCGGCCTCTCTCGACCAATTCCCTAAAAGTCTTGATGTCGAACTCCTTAGTTCTCATTCTCATGTCCCCATCCAAGCCATTCAGAAAAACTTGCCTCTTTAGTTCCTCACTGTATTTGTACAAGTTCGGGGCATACTAGAGTAGCCTACTGAACTCGGTCTCATATTGCTCCACCATGCAGCCTCTTTGTGAGATATGCAAAAAATCCGCACTATACTGTATCCGGAGGCTTATGGGGAAGTAATTCTCGAGGAACTTGTAGCGAAACATCTCCCATGTAAAAGGTGGCATAAGCTCCCTCCTCTTGGATTCCCACCATACTCTTGCATTCAGTCTTAGCATGTAGGTGCCATAATTAACTCTGAAGAGTTGAGGTACTTCAAAAGCATCAAATGACTACTCTTCTTGGGCCAACCAATCCTCGGCCTCATCTGGTTTTCCAAAGGCTCCCTCAAAGTGTCAGTTGCTCCTTATGAACTTGGGTAAGGAGCTTTTGTACAGCCTTAGTGGTAGTGGTGGAGGTAAGGGGGCGGTGTGGGAGTACGCGCTTTCATGCATCAACATAGCTACCAATGCTTGTTGTGCTAAGGGTGGTGGAGTTGGTGTTGGAACAGGAGCAAGAGCTGGCATAGTTTGTCGAATGGCCTCAAGCACTTATGCTAGTTGCCCTAAAGTCACTTGCAAAGCGACTTGAGCATCGGCCATTAGTAGATTTGGCGGTGGCGCTGCTTATTGTTCTCCTTCCAAATTTGGTTGATTAGATGCACTCTGCTCTTGTTGTCTTCTTCCTCTACAACGACTCTTTTACATTTTATTTGGTATAGTTAAGCAATATTCCCAAAATATTATTAACATTTTAAATCGAGTTTCGGAAACATCGAAAATTCTTGTGCAAGTGAGTAATATAAGTGTAAAGTATAATTTAAGAAATTAAAGAAGAGAAATCTCAAATTCATAAAACATAACATAATTCTTATTGAAACTTCAAATTGCGGGTACAAGGACCTTACATCGAAATTGAAAACAAAGCACCACAAAAACAACATAACAAAGCAACATCCCGAAAATAACAAAAGCTACTATGACCTATCTCTCAAGGTCGCAACTACAAAATTCAACTTGGACTTGTGGGTCAAAACATAAAGCTCACTTCCTTCCTTCTACCTTCACATTCTTTCTTCTTCCTTAACTTAGTGGAGATGGGGCAACACCCGGGTTCTTACTTGATGAACTACAGTTCCTTTTCCCTATTAACTGGCGAAAGTACATCCTCCTCTTATGATATGCTTCTTCTTCTTCTCTATTCTCATTTCCCTCCATTGGGGTGGCAGCTACATCCTCTATCTCGCTCAGTTCCTCATCGTGGTATTGGAAACCGATTTGACTTAGCGGTGGTGGCTTGGCCATATTGGCTAGTGGTGGTATCATATCCTCGTACACTCCCCACCAAAAGAAGTGGATTTGAACATCGGCATTAAGTCAATCCGTGTGATCCCCCAACGAGTCATGAGCATAAACAAACAGATGTCTAATTGGGTTCCAAGTTTGAAAACTGGGAAACGCCGACCGTCCTTCATTTCTTAACGTAAAGGTAGCTTCTTGCAACATGGGTTACCCTAACCCATGAACAGCGATCCTCTCTAGCTCATAAGTCACTTCGAGTTCCAACCAATACTTCCTTCTTATAGGACAGTATCTTATGTCGGTCACGACCTTATGCCACTCGGTGTACATCAAGCCTCTTTTCCACAAATTAAACATTTCTCAGATTGACCTAGGACAGCCAGTTAAAGCAACTTCTTCACACAAGACCCTAATTCGTAAGTGGTATCCAACCAAAGACTCATCGGGTCATTTGCGTATTTGCTTTGCCGTTAAGCGGGCTTCAGCAGGACTAAGCTATTCACAAAAGAGGAAAGGATTAGAATTGTAAACTTAAACTACCCATGATATTCTATCTAAGTCTTCCTTATTTTATTTTTCATCCTATCTTAGTTCTTTCTTTTTATTCCTTCTTAAGTCTATTAGTCATAGTTATGATTGTAAACTCTTAACCATGCTCTGATACCATCTTAAACTGTTACTCCCCAAAGAGTACCTTAAACGCGACAGTCCGCCATACTCGATATTTAAACTCAAATATGACAACCCTAGTCATCCCATGAGTTTAAACACCAAGTGTAAGGCTTCCTTTCACCATGTAAGGAACCTTACTTTGAATCGAAATAGCTTAAGAAGACATACATAAGAATTAAGAATATAAATCATAACAGTTATACTCAAATTTAGTCTATTACAATTATCTAAGGGACCCCCTTCAAAATAATAAGAGTCTTTAGGGTCCACAAAAGTCTCTTATAACACCATATATCTAATTAAGGAGATTTAACTAGAAGTCTATGCCTAACATTTAGGTCCTGACTTCTCCTAAAAAGCTCCTTAAATTCCAAAGGCTGTACTTGAGTAAATGTCCCCTTGGGGATAGCCATAGATAACTGTACTACAATAGGAAACTGTAAGGGTATAAGCTTGCAGGCTTAGTGAATTTCACTTCCAAAATTAAATACTCAATCAAACAATAAGGCAAGCAAGTTATATTAAGCAATCATATGAAATGCACAAGCACATGAGCATACAATACATAAGAATTTCTGGGAGTCCTATATTGAATGGATTTATGCCTTCTATTGAGGTTAGGTGTTTCAGGCCCATACGACCATAGATTTTAATTTTTCTCTCATTTATTAAGTGGTTGTTTCAGGTGCCCACCCACTCGTTAATTATGTAGTTGACTCAAGTGCCTACTCTGCTTCCATTTTAATTTAGGAGACCCCACATCAAAACAGAGATTTCAGGCCCACCCGTTGCCTAGCTATTATGCTTTTTTCCCACAAAGGTATAACAATGAATTAATGTGACTCAACATATGTTATGCATGGACAATTTAGTTATATGGTCATTGTCATGCCTCAAAAGGGCCTAGTATGATTAATCTAAAGCTATCATACCACGTGTGTACCCGTAATATGAGAACCGTCTTGCTAGTCAGAATTTACAAGACTCTACCATATTTATTTACAATATATAATATAGTTATAAGATCTTTATTTAAATTTATCATGGATTCCGATTTCTCCATAATCTGTCAAGATCGCAAAGAATCGGTATCCCTTACCAAATAATGAAAATTAGATAAGAACTAACAAAATTACAACATTTACTTGTTTACAAACTATCAAATTTTGTATGCTAAGTTTATCATAACCTATATTTCTAACTTCAATAAAGTCTGTTGGAGAAACACTCTTCACACATTCTTAACCCGATCCCAGATAATGTTATACCTGCATAAAAACTATTGAGGGATGAGCGAACCACGAGCTCAGTGAGATAACCTGACCATACCACATATCAAACAATAATAAACAAGTTTTAATTAACGAGTGTATGCCATGCAACAATCAATCATATGTGCAAGTACAAGTTTGGAGATCCGGAATCCAAACAGGATGTAGATTTACTCCCTCTCATCGGGGTTGGAAGAAAGCCATTACGAGCGATGTACCGTACCTAGGAGAATCAGAGAACCAAAGAAGAATGGGTACCATAAACTCTCTTAAATTGTTTTAAATATTTCACTCTTATCCTTAGAACAAAGAAACACCATTAAGTATTAGCCATTTCATGTCGATACCACGAGCGGTTTTCCTTTGATACCACTTAGTTCCCATGGAACAGAACAAAACAAAGGTGCTCCTGGAAGAACTAAAAAAATATCATCTAGAAAAACCAGGCACGTCACCAGATAATCGAAATGCTAATATGAGCAGGGTCATCCTCCTTTTTAAAATGCAATTTGTGTATATAATGTAATGCATGTCCATTTTCATTTATGGTACCAGTAGTTTTTAGTCAAGTTTAAGGTGATCATACAATTTACAGACAATATCAACATGCTTCATATAGTAATTATCATATAATAGAATTATCACTTATATTATGATAATTTGGCATTCAATCATACATCAATCATCATGCATTATACCCAATCCCGTATGCACATCAGTAGAATATATATTATTCAGATGCAGCTATACTACAATCACAAACAATATGATAAAGTCAAAGTTACTCACCTGTGGTCCCCATTAAACTATTAGAATATGCTACTAGAAATTCAAGAATTGATCTATTTTTCCTATGAAAATGAAATAACATATATTTATTATTTAACCAATCTATTCTTTTATTAGTTCCGAGAATAAGCTATTTGAAACAACATATTTATCATATTAATTATGGTATAACTTATACTATAATTCAAACTAATTCTAATTTAGATGTATTTTAGAAAGTACGTACTCCTTTATTTTTATGGTTTTACCTAGTACATTAATCTAAGCTTAATTGATTGAAGCTAATCACCTAATTCAATTACTAAATCTACTTTAGTTAGCTTAATCAACCTAATATGATTTTACTTATTAGAATAATTCATTTAAGATATATTAGCTTTATTTATATTATTTACAATCACTGTCACTTATTAGACAAAATATCTATTAACATAATGTAAATAACGCAATTAAATTTTTATAATTATCTAAGTGTCATATTTTGATATTTAATTTAATTTTTGTTACCTGTATTGGTTTTTTTTTTTATGGTAACAAATATTTGCTACTTATTATTTATTTTTATTTTGCTTGTCTTGATCTTAAAATATTTTATATTTTATTTTTATTGGGTAATTACAAGGTTCGTACTTAGTAAAGTAGTAATTTATTATGATTTGTTATTATCATTTTATAACGTTCTTTAGCTTGACCGATTATAGAAACTAATATCTATTTCTAATTATTTATTTTCATCTTGTTTCTCTTGATCTTATTTGATATTAAATATTTTTATTGAGTAGTCATACAATTCATTCTCAATAAACTGATATTTCATTATTACTGTTATTATCACTTTTAGATTGTTCTTTAATTTATAGTAACTAATATTTATTTGCTATCATTTAATCTTATCGTGTTCCTCTTATTCTACTTTATGTAATTATTCTGTTATTTTTGGAAATCACATTGTTCATAATTTTAACTTATTAAATTTTCCATTTTTATATATCTATCCTAGATAGTTGTTTAGAATATTTATAATTCATTTTTATTTGTACAATTATATTAATATTAGCAATAATATTGTAAGTGATATTTTCCAATAATTTTAGGAGTTGCTAAATTACATTTATTACATTTTATTAATCCTTTAAATCTTTTTAGTAGAATTTACTTTCTAAATTTATTTTATTTCTCTTATTACAATAGATGTACATATATAATATATATTGGCTTTGGACGAAACAAACTTAATTTGGAAAAGTTTTACACGTACGCCAGCATCTTACGTCGTCACATTGATTCCCCCAAGTACTGGCGTTCATGTAAATTTTTACTCTATTCAAATGCTAGCGTACGTTGACTCAAACATTGTTAGCGTTCATCGAACGCTGCGGCGTTGTGATTACACCGTCAGCTTTCTTGCATATAATACGTCATTTGAAATTTACATAGCCTCTATTCCAGACTACGTCGCTTCTACACCGCCAGCCTATCCTTGTAAGTCACCAGCGTTAGGGGCATAAGCTGTCGACGTAGGGATGGTGTTGGCACTATTCGTCGTCTTCCTCGATTTTCCTCAATTTCAACATACTTTTCTTAATTCATTTATATATTATACTTGTGTTTAAACTCATTGTAAGTGTTTTTCTGTACTTTATATATATCACACATGATATATCAATACCTATAACATCCTATAATCATCATACTCTATGATTTCCTAACTTCAACATATCATAATATATATATATATATGAAGTTTAAAGATTAGACTTACCTTGTTTGAGTTGTTATAGTGTTGGTAGACTCTTCTCCAAGCTTGGCACGATCCTAAGTTGATAAGAACATGATTTAAACTAATGTTTTAACACATAAATGAATTCAAAATGAATTGGCACCTACCTTCTCTTGTTGTCTTCCTAAGCTTGGAGCTTGCTAATGAAGTCAAGATGTTGTGTTTGAATTGTTAACTATGTTGATGATTTATAGGGCTTGATGGATGACGAATTGGCTAGTTTGGGGTGCTTGTTGTGATGCTTATGTATATTGTTTTATGCTCATAAAAGGCTATATATATATACATGGAAGTGTGGATGGTAGCAGCTCAAATTTTGACCGAAGTTGGGCAATTTGTTCCCACATAATTCCTTTTGTTTTATATGATTTCTATTGCATTTATTGAGTTGTTTTGTTGGTTGAATTTGATTGGTTATTCTTCCTCTTTTATGGACTTTTTTTAATCACTTGCTTCAACTTGGTTCAAGTTTTAGCTTGTAAGAATTAAGAGTATCTCAACCGTGAATTATGGTCCATTTGCATCGAAAATGATAGAGAATTAATTTAATGTTATTTATTTAATTATTTATCTTAGTTTCAGGTAGTTTATTTAGTTAAATGGGTACCAATATATCGTTTATTTTGAGAGTTTTGATCCTTTCTTTGCGTATAGAGGAGCTTTAAAATTTTAAAAAGAAATTAAGAACGTGTAGATATAAAAAAAAAATGTAAGGGAGTTAGGATATATAGGAATGCAAAGACAATGAAAAGATGATGAATTTATAACCAACAACTGTGTAAGAAGTGGGGAAAATATGAACTTGTGCAAAAAGTCAATTTTGCGAGTCCAAGTGACACGTATGATTACTTATTCGATAATATTTTTAGATGAAAATTTTCATATTATCGTTATTAAATATTCTGAACAATATGGTATATATAGAATTTTTATTAAATATGTGTATGTGTGTTATTTTATGCACGTTTGTTACGTACATGGGGAGTTCAAAATTGAAGAAAACGAGAAACGTGAAACGAAAAAAAAATGTAAGGGAGTTAGATGAACGAAAATACAAAAACAAAAAGAATATGATGAATTTATAACTAACAACTATGTAAGGAGTGGCAAAAATATGACTTATGTAAAAAGTTAATTTTGTGGGTCTAAATGATACATATAATAAATATTGATTCGATAATATTTTTGGATAAAAATTTATATATTATTGATATTAAATATTCCGAATACTATAGTATACATAGAATCTTTAGTTGAAGGCTTTTACTTTTTAGTTTTTATACTTGCTATTGTAAATTATATTTTATCATTTAAAAGTTTTGTTTGGTGATATTTCGATAAATTAAGTATTATATTGCCCTTAATTTGACCTTATTATAAATTCACAGGGTTTGAAATTACAAATGGATTCATTACTATTTATAGATTTATTCTAAAGTTTTTATTAGATTTAAAAATTTAATATTTATTTTATATTTGTTACTTGTTCTTTTACTAATTATAGTTACTATGTTAGATCACAATTTTAGTTTTTTTTTATAGACTTAGAATTATTTAACTTAAAGGCATTGACATGTTTCGAATATTAAAACTTGGTGTAAGCCTCAAAAAATTTAGTAAATAATTCCAAAATAAACATCGAAGATAAACTCTAAAAATGACTCCAAATTAAAACTGAACTTCGACTAGTCCTAAATCATGAATGAATCTAGAAATTTCTTAATCTTGAGAAAATGAGAATCCTTAAAAATAAAATAAGAACTCAACGGTCTTCAATCCAAAACCACTACATATGACAAATTATATACTTAACTCTGACTTGTAAAATCAGATAATATAGAACCCAAAAAAAATTATTAAAAAGTAAATAACGATGAACCTTCGGAAATAAACCCAATCCAAGAATTCCAAAAAATGTTAAGAGATATTAAATACTTACAAAAATAAAATTTAAAATAAATATTCTCAAATTAAATATGTTGTATAAACATAAAACATCAATTTCCAAATTGGCAAAGATCTAAACGGAAAAGTCACTCGGGAACCCTAAGTGGAATACGGTAGTTTAAGTCTGGCAATCTCACGCTCTTAACCCTAGAGGCCGACGTGTAGTTTAAGTGTGTAAAGTGGCTCGTAGTAATATAAGGTCGCTTAAAAATATCAGATTGGTAAATTTTTGACCTATTTCGAACACGTTTGGATACAGTCTTCAAAAAGCGTGTCCCGAGACTCGGGATATCAAAAATATACCATTAATACCGTTAGACTCGTATTTTCATAAGGATTTCAAAAATATCAGTTTTATAATTTTTCGATAACTAGAAATATCTGATTTTGCGATTATATTCGTATTTCTTTACTACCGGTAATTAACTAGTCTTTTGCACTATTCATACTATTCATTACACAATTTTTATATTCTTGTAAAACCTTATATTTTTAGATAAATATTTTATATATCATAGAAAATTCTGTTTTTCAAAAATTTAATTCGTTTCGGGTTTTTACGGGATCAGTTTATGTTTAAGACCCTATACTAAAAATAAACTAATTAATTTAATAATTGAAAATATTTGAAATATATTTTTATTTTCATAAAATAACTTTTTAGAATTTTTCGGGTTATAAAAATATCAATTATAACTCATATTCGTGTATTTTGATCATCTGGTAACTTATTTGATAATTCACTAAAATAAATAAATTAATTATCTTATTTTAATTAAGAAAATTTTGCTACAAAAGTTTGGAATTCTTTTTCCTATTTTTTTCTTATTTTTATTTTATTTATGAAAAAGTACTCTTACAAACCCATACCTTCAGTACACCTTTCACACATCACTTTTTTTTCACTTCAATCTTTCTACACTTCACTCATCACTTCATGGCAAATTTTTTCTCTTTTTGGCTGTCTTTTGTCCTTTGAAATACTCCAAAATTGATTAAAGTAAAGCTATTTCAACCCTTTTTCAAGAAGCTACATATATCATTAATTACAATTTCAAGTCAAAAACCAACTAAATTCCTCTCCCTCTCGCCTCTATAATTCACGCCAGCTTTGTGGATGTCTTGGCTACCCATTTATTTTTTTTTTCTCTTCATTTAATGTGTCTTTAACTCATTCTATCTTTCTCTCTCATTCACACATCAAACATTTACCATTCCTTACACTTTTCCTCTCTTTCTCTTCTGTTGTTCTTGTTCTTGCAAGAACACTTGCTGTCTCTATTCCTTACTTGAGCTCCCACACATATTTCTTCAAGATCTTTGATAAAACTCTTGTCCAAAGCTTCCATAGTTGATGTAGGTAAAGTATAGAGAGAGTTTCATGCATCAAGTGACCTTCCATAAGCGTAAAAGCTAAGGATGATAATGCCAAAATAAAACACTCCTCTTATCCATGATTATTCTCTTGTAATATTACTATTTTCTGGTTAGAAGTAGTTATATTTTGTAGATCTAACTTTTATGTAACTTGCTTATGTTTATGTTTAGTTCTATGAGTTTATAGTTTACTACTATGGATTTCTTTTATATTTATGTTCGTAAAAAGTGTAGATCTTGGTTTTGAAGTCAAACAAAAATGGTGAAATTCGTATCTAGACAAGACCCACATTTAAAAACCATTTTCCAAGTGTCAAAATGGAAGTTTTACTTGAAATAATGAAGGCTTAATGGGTATATCATCAAGACTTCATTTTATATGGTTCAAAGGTGATTTCCAAAGATTATTTTTCAAAACAAAATTCTATTTTCGGATTTAGGCTAAGGCATAGTTTAAAAACATGTTTTCCAACTTAAAAATGAAGTTTTTATTCAAGATATGGAAGGATCTTAAGATAGGATATGTAAGGGATGGATTTTCATAAGTTTAGATAGATTTTATCAAAAGATATGTCCAAAAACAAATTTTGTAAATTTGGATCTCAACTAAGACCAATTTTGGAAACCCATTTTCAACACAAAAATGAATGATTTGTTTAAAAAATGAAAGGCTTATGGAATAGGTATCAATAGCAGATGTTTTTTATAAGTAAATGGTAGATCTATTAGTAGAAATTTTCAAAATAGGAAGAGATTAGAAAATATAAATTTTGAGTTTATCCTAACTTTATGAAATTTAGACGGTTTCAAGACCATGCCTTAAAAACCCTTTTATCAACTCCAAAACTTGTGTTTTATATGAAAAATATGAAGCAATGATTTTTATAAGTTGAGATGGGATTTGCTAAGAAAAACATGTAGAACAAGGAGTAGAAATAAAGTAGGAAAATTTTAGTTGTTTGTCATTTTAAGAAATTCGTAATAATGGAGTAATGGCATGAAAACACTTACTTTTCAAACTCAAAATAGAATTTTTATTAAAGAAATGAAGTCTTAGTGGCTAGGTATGGTTAAGCCTTAATTTTCTAAGTATCAAATGATTTTTACTTAAAGGAATCACCACAAAAACAAGTTTTACAAAATTTGGATTTTGGAATGAATCAATTTTAAAAACATGTTTACAAAGTGTAAAATGAGAATTTTTATTGAAAAACAAAGGCCTTAGGGAATATACATAATGAAGGCTTAATTTTAACAAGAATAAATAAATTTTATCAAGGAATTTTTCTAAAAACAAGTGGGAATTGTCAAGAATACAAGACTAACCTTTTTAAGTTGATTCTTCATAAAGTCTTACAAGGAAAAAGTTTTCTAAAAAAATTTCTTTTGTTAAATATCATCAAGGACATGTATATATATATATATATATATATATCTCATGACATATCATTTATGATAGTAACTTGTTCATATTACATGAATACTTGCTTTGGATAGTAGAAACTTCATGAACTTTCACAAACTAAAATTGTTTTCTCTACTGATCTGAACTGATCAGATCTTTTCAAAGCTTCAAATTTTTCAAAGCATAAATATGATTTATAATTAGATATATCTTTCAGAGTAGATAGAAATCGGTATATGATTTTCTAAATTCCGAGTTAAAACGACCAAGTTATAGCCGTTTTAAATGGGAATTCCCACATAGGACAAGAATTGCGAATTTTCTAGTTTTGTTAAATAATTTGGATTATTTAAGTGATGAAATACTTATTAGAGTATTTCTTCCTTTTTAGGTGACCCCAAAATCGACGATTCCCTACCATCGGATTACTTTTACTAAGAGACCAGTAATCCAATGGTCGAGTGAGTTTTCATCTTATTTTGTTACCTTGTTTGTGCTTGTAGCTAGTTGCATTAGAAATATAGGAACAAGATAAAAGCCGATATGAATGGGGATGGGATAGATGATGAGACTTTGATGTATGTATGCCAAAGAATACTAAAGCATATCGAAACCGTGATTCTATTGGATAACTGCACTGTTTATATTATTTCTGTTTATGTGTATGATATTGGTTGGTCACTCTAAAGAATGTGTGAATAATTTGACCTAAGCAAAAATAAATTGGTCATGCATCGCATCAAATAAGTTACATTTGGTAGCGTACTACTCCTACATAGGTTGGCCGGTATGGTCTGAGAACTCGTTTGGAAAATGTCACGCCCCGAAGGGTACCCTAAACATGGCAGTCCGCCATACACAATATTAGAGCCTAGGAATGACCGCCTTAGTCACACGAAGGCTTCCATACCATGTACAAGGCGTCTAACACATGGAGGAGACACATCGGAGTGATACATTTTATATTGATACAACTTGAGTAATAATGTAAAAGAAATACAATTCACTATACTTCAAATACAATTCATCAAAAGATTTCACTACATAAAACTATTACAAAGCAATTCACAAAACCTAGCTAATATCTTCAAGCACTCATACTTCCTACTAGAATCCCAAGGTCATACTTGGCTCTAGATATCTCAATCCCCACGTAGCATTCTTGAGTTAACCTATTTAATCAAACATCTATTGGGGTATAAGCTACACTAGCTTAGTGAGTGAGAACTTCCAAGATCACATTTATAACACTTCATACAAACAAGTGATTAATCAACAAGTGATATGCGTCAAACATATGGAATCAACAAACATATGGCTAGCCGAAAATCATATGTGAATGGACTTGCGCCCTCTATCTCAGGTTAACAGATTAACGAATCCTGCGGTACGACGCCGTTTAAGCTCACGGTCAACTTAACTATAAATTCGTTTGAGGATCACGATTAACCGAACTTTTTTACCATTTAGGATCACGGACAACCGAACAAATGCTAATGCTCCATCCCCATTTATGATATGAATGAGCCCATATTTATTTTCAATTCCAAATGGTCAATTATACCAATTCTTTAAATGATCAATCAATAATCGTAGACAGTCAATTCTAATTCATCTATACAAGCAATAGTTAATCACCCGGCTTTGATATTCTTATATTCCATTTCTCACATCAACAACAACCATACATAGTTTCCATTCTTCCCCATCATGCATATCCATTTTATGTTTACTAAATATCTAGTGCAACTATCATTACAATCACATACAATAAATGGAATCGGAAGTAATACTTATTCTGCCATTGGATCATCAGTCTCTTAGTAAAAGTAATCCGGTGGTAGGGAATCGCCGATTTCGAGATCACCTAAAAAGGAAGAAATACCCCAGTAAGTATTTCATCACTTAACTAGTCCAAACTATCTCATACAAACTATTAAATTCGTAATTCTTATCCTAATTGGGAATTCCAACTTAAAACGGCCATAACTTGGTCGTTTTAACTCGGAATTTAGCAAATTATATATCGATTTCTATCTACTTCGAAAGATATATCTATTTATAATATTATTTTCAAGTTTTGAAAATGTTTGGTTTATGAAACAGAAGGATCAGTTCTGATCAATAGCGAAATTCAATTCTGAAAAGTAGTTTTGAATGTTTGTAATGTTTCTACTATCCAAAATAAGTATACATGCAATATGAACAAGTTTCTATCATAAATGATATGTCATGAGATATATATGTACATGTTCTTGATGATATTTAATAAAGGAAATTTTTAGAAAACTTTTTTTTTGTAAGACTTTGTGAAAAATCAACTTAGAAGGGCTAGTCTTGTAGTTTTGATAATTCCTACTTGTTTTTAGAAAAATTCCCTGATAAAATTTATTTATTCTTGTTAAATTTAAGCCTTCATTATGTATATCCTTAAGGCCATTGTTTTTCAATAAAAATTTCCATTTTACATTTTGTAAACATGTTTTTAAATATGGTTCATCCAAAAATCCGAATTTTGCAAAAATTATTTTTGTGGTGATTCCTTTAAGTAAAAATCATTTGATACTTAGAAAATTAAGGCTCAACCATAACTAGCCACTAAGGACTTCATTTCTTTAATAAAACTTCTATTTTGAGTTTGGAAAGTAAGTGTTTTCATGCCATTACTCCATTATCACAAATTTCTTAAAATGACAAACAACTCAATTTTTCCTACTTTATTTCTATAAATGCATCATGTATATATGTAATACCTACAAGCTATTGTTATGAAGGTTATGAGATGATCTATCTATATGTATACATATAGTACCAAGAATTCTTTTTGAAAACTTTTACTTTGCAAAACTTTAAATTTTACTAGACTTTAGAAATATAGTTTTTCTTCTTGTAAAATCATACTTGCTTTTATCAAAACTCAACCTTGATGACCTATATAACCATCACCTTCATTATTTCAATAAAAAACCTTCATTTTCGGGTTAGAAAATAGATGTTTATATAGGTGGTTTGCCTAAATACGAATTTTACAAAATTTTAAAGAATGAAAACATTGTTTAACTTATTCTTGGAAACCATTGTTGTTCTAAGGTTATATTTTGATAAACCTCTCTTATCCTTGTCAAAACTTGGTCTTGTTACATATATTCCCTAGGACTTCCATTTTCTATAAAAATCATTTTGGCATTTAGAAATAAGTGTTTAAATGGTGGCTATTTCCAAATCCGAATTTTGAAAAATTCATTTGAGTTTGTTTTCTTTGTAAAACTTATTTAGTCTTTCAAAAAATATTTCCTAATCAAACCTACCCCTTAAGGCTTCCATTTCTTTAATAAAAATATTGTTTTTAAGTTGAAAAATGGGTTTTCAAAATTGGTCTTGGTTGAATCCGAATTTACAAAATTTATTTTTGGACATACCTTTTGATAAAATCTACCTAAACTTATGAAAATTCATCCTCACATAACCTATCTTAAAAGCCTTCCATATCTTGAATAAAAACTTCATTTTTAAGTTGGAAAACATGTTTTTAACTATGCCTTGGCCTAAATCAGAAAATAAAATTTTGTTTTGAAAATTAATCTTTGAAAATCATCTTTGAACCATATAAAATGAAGTCTTGATGATACATATACATTAAGCCTTCATTATCTCAAGTAAAAATCCATTTTGACACTTGGAAAGTGGTTTTTAAATAGGGGTCTTGCCTAAATACGAATTTCACCATTTTTATTTGAGTTCAAAACTAAGATCTACACTTAATATGAACATAAATGTAAAAGAAATCCATGGTAGTAAACTATAAACTCATAGATCTAAAATTTACTCATCAAGATCATTCATTTATGATATTTATTCCCTAAGCCTTTCATTTTAAATGAAAAATACACATTTTGAAGTTGAAAAATAGCTTTTTCTAAATATGGTTCCATTTTTATCCGAATTTTCAAAAATGATTTTTGTTGAAACTAAAATTGATCTTGAGCTTTCTAATACTTTCCTACTACCATCAAGCTATTACAAGTTATTTAAGAACATAAAACAAAAGTCTAGTGCATTATGAACTTAAAACAACTAGATCTAGTTTACTATACGAGTCATAAATGCATGAACACTATGATGGTTATGTGAATGATGAATATATGCATAAATCATAAGCAATAACCACATAACTTGAAAATAAAACAAAATAATAGTAAAATTAACTCAAACAACAAGATCTAAAACATAAACAAAATCAAAGCTACAAAAAAGTGTTAGATCTATAAAATATAACTATTTTTAGCAAGAAAATAATAATAATACAAGAGAATAATCATGGAGAAGAGGAGTGTTTCATTTTGGCATCATCATCCTTATAGAAGGTCATTTGATGCATGAAACTCTCACTATACTTTACCTATATCATCTATGAAAGCTTTGGACAAGAGTTTTATCAAAGGATCTTGAAGAAATATGTGTGGGAGCTCAAAGAAGGAATAGGGGCAGCTAGGCTTTCTTGTAAGAACAAGAGAAAATAAAGAGAGAAAGAGAGGAAAATAGAGAGGAAAAGTGTAAAGAATGACAAAGGGTTAATGTGTGAATGAGAGAGAAAGATAAAAATGAGTTAAAGACACATTAAATAAAGTAAAAATAAATAAATGGGCAGCAACTAAAGGTCCTCATGGATGACGTGAAATGCAAGGGGAGAGAGAGGGAATTTGGTTTGTTTTTAACTTGAAATTGTAATGTGTAATTAATGTGTAAGTGTAGCTTCTTAAAGAAGGATTGAATTAACTTTACTTTAATAAATTTTGGAGTATTTCAAGGACAAGGCATCCAAAAAAGGAGTCAAAATTTCTGCCATGAAGTGATAATGAAGTGTAGAAAGATTGAAGTGAAAAGAAGTGATGTGTGAAATGTGTACTTAAAGGTATGGGTTGTAAGAGTACTTTCTTAATAAATAAAATAAAAATAAGAAAAATATAGAAATGTATTCCAAATATTTGTAGCAGATTTTTCATAATTAAAATAAGATAATTAATTATTTATTTTAGTGAATTATCAAATAAGTTACCGGTATGATCAAAATACACGAATATGAGCTATAATTGATATTTTTATAACCCAAAAATTCTAAAAAATTATTTATGAAAATAAAAATATTTTCAAATATTTTAAAATTATTAAATTAATTTATTATTTTTTGTATCGGGTCCTAAACAGAAACTGATCCGTATAAACCCAAAACGAACTAAATTTTGGAAAACGAAATTTTCTATGATATAAAAATATTTATATAAAAATATAAGATTTATAAGAATAGTAAAATTTTGTAATGAAATAGAAGTGAATAGTACAAAAGACCAGTTAATTACCGGTAGTAATAAAATACGAATATAATCGCAAAATTAGATATTTCTAATTATCGAAAAATTATAAAACTGATATTTTAGAAATCCTTATGAAAATACGAGTTTAACAGTATTAATGGCATATTTTTTATATCTCGAGCCCGGGACATGCTTTTCAAAGTCTGTATCCGAACAGGTTCAAAATAGGTCAAAAATTTACCAATCTGATATTTTTAAACGACCTTATATTACTACGAGCTACTCTACACACTTAAAACATACCTCGGCCTCTAGGGCTAAGAGTGCGAGATTGCCGACTTAAACTACTGATTCCACTTAGGGTTCCCGGGATTTTCCGGTTTAGATCTTACCAATTTGGAAACTGATGTTTTATGTTTATACACATATTTAATTTTGAGAAATTTATTTTAAGTTTTATTTTTGTTAAGTTTTTAATATCTCTTAACGTTTTCGAATTCTTGAATTGAGTTTTATTTCTGAAGGTTTATCGTTATTTACTTTTTAATAATTTGTTCTTGGGTTCTATATTACCCGATTTTACAATTCAAAGTTAAGTATGGAATTTGTCGTACGTAGAGGTTTTGAATTTAAAGGCTGTTGAGTTCTTATTTTATTTTTAAGGAATCTCATTTTCTCAAGATTAAGAATTTATGGATTCGTTCATGATTTATGACTAGTCGAGTTCGGTTTTAATTTGAGTCATTTTTAGGTTTATTTTCGAAATTCATTTGGAATTATTTACTAAAATTTTTCGGGGCCTACGAAAATAAGACCTGATATCAGAGTTCATTCATAGGGAACTAAGGCGCACCAGAGATGCATCCCATGTATGAGCCCAGCCAAGTCGAGTGTTATGAGCCTAGGGGGCTTGGGGACTAACAGCGGTCGTGTAGACTTTCAATACCATCCCTAACCCAAGATACGGAGGGCGTAAATCCGTTTTGTGTATGGGTTCCAGATGCCCATACATAATTGTCTGCTCATATGTTTGTTCATGCATAGCATATGGATGATTTATAACTTACTTGTTATCATACGAAATTAAGGGAACTCTCACTAAGCTAGTGTAGCTTATACCCCAATAGATGTTCGAATAAACAAGTTGATGGGAGAATGCTACCTGGGGACCAAGATGGTTGAAGCCGAATATGACCTTGGGGTTCCGGCAGGAAGTAAAGATACTTGAAGATATTAGCTAGGTCTTGTGAATTGCTTTGTAATAGTTTTATGTAGTGAAATCTTTTGATGAATTGTAATTAAAGTATAGTGAATTGTATTTTCTTTACATTGTTACTCAGGTTGTATCAATATAAAATGTATCACTCCGATGTGTCTCCTCTATATGTTAGACGCCTTGTACATAGTATGGAAGCTTTCGCGTGACTGAGGCGGTCATTCCTAGGCTTTAATATTGTGTACGGCGGACTACCACGTTTAGGGTACCATTCGGGGTGTGACTCTTGGGTTCTTAAATATTAAAAAGTTTTCTTTATTCTTTCATTTAGTTTATATCGAACATTATGAATTTTTAAAGTCTTAGTGATAAAAATTCTTTATTCTAATTTGTTTATACTTAAAATTTAAATCGCAAAAAATTTGGAGTGATTTCTAATATTTTTATTATAGTTCTTTTATGATTCTCCATTTTATTTATAATATTTATTATAAATGGGTTATGTAAAATCAATGGGATTACAGTCATGACATATTATTTAAGTGAATTATAGGTGATCATATAGATTTCAGATACTTTAATTATATACTAAATCATACAATTATTTAGGACAATTCTCATTTGGATATTCTTATCATCAATTCAACCAAGTAGAATTCACATGCACATTTCAATTTTATCTTGTCCTAATTCCTAATGCTACTATCATTACAAGCAAAATCATAAGCATGTAATTTAAAGAAAGTGAACTCACTTTGCCATGGCGCGAAATTCCTACTAATCGTAATAATTCTCGGGAAGATCTAGTCCGTCTCCCCAGTCTCCTAACAAAAGAAGTGCCTCCAGTGAGTATTTCTATGATGTTTAAATGAAACTTATTAATTCTACTCAAACAAGTTCGTCAAAGTTCGCCTAAGAGGAAATTCCAACTTAAAATGGCCATAACTTTGTTATTTTAACTCGGAATTTCGCATATTATATACCGATTTCTACCTATTCAAAGAGAGATATCCATTTATAAAGTTATTTTCATCAAACAAGGTCATTTGGTTCATGAACAGTAGGGTACATAATGTTTTATGAGACTCCTAACCCACAAATCAAATCCTAATTTCTATCTAAGCATCATTCAAAAGCTTTGATAGATAATTAGCTATTATTATATCTTGAAAGACTCTTTTATTATACATATATAACTCAATATCATGCATGATTCATGGGTTTTGATCAATCTATTTCCTTATGTACTTAAACAATGTTTTATGGGGTTTGAAAGACAGTATTCTCTTATGCTTTGTTTCTACCAGGTATATTATATGTGCATGCAATATCTACAAGTTATTATTATGAATGACATGATATGAGCCATTTATATGCATACTCTTGATGGTACTTGGTTAACAAGAAATTTTTAGAAAACTTTTACTTTGCAAAACCTTTAAGAACACTTGGTTGAGAAAAACTAGCTTTATTTCTTTGAAAACCATCCCTATGTTTACTAAGATAAAACCTTGATGACCTATATGCCTAATACCTTCATTATCTTAATAAAATTCTTCATTTGGGAGTTGAAAAATAGATGTTTAGGGGTTTTTGCCTAGTTATGAATTTTACAAATATTTTAAGGAATGAAAACATTGTTTGATCTATGTTTTGAAACCTTCCCTTTGTTTTAGGAATATACTTTGATAAAATCTATTCCTTCTTGTTAAAATCAAGTCTTTATTACATCTATTCCCTAAGGCTTCTATTTCTTTAATAAACTCTTGTTTTGGGGTTAGAAAATAGTGTTTACATGTCAACCTTTCCTTATTATGAATTTTAAGTTTTATTGTTGGAGTTGAGATAAGGTTCTGACCATCTTTTGTAACGTTTCTTTGAAAATATCTCTTAGTAAAACTAGATTTAACTCATTAAAATCATGTCTTTAAGATACCTATTTATAAACCCTTCATTCTTTATATAAAATACTCATTTTGGAGTTGGAAAATAGGTTTTTAAAATAGGGTTATTTTTAAATCCGAATTTCTAAAAATCATTTTTGTTGAAACAAATATAGATCTTGAACTTTTTAACATATTCTCACTATATCATGCTCCTACAAGTCTTTTATGTACATAAGACAAAAATCTATGGCATTTATGTATTCAAAACAACTAGATCTAGTATATCATGTAAGTCATGAATGCAAATGTAACATCAGCATTATGTAGATAGTAATAAATGAATACATGCACAAAATATCAATAAGAACAACATAAAACAATAATATAGCAAAATAATAGTAAAACAACTTAAATAACAAGATCCACAACATTGTGATGGCAAGAATATCATGCCTGTCATGCCTCAACGGGTATCCTAAACGTGACTAGATCTAGTATATCATGTAAGTCATGAATGCAAATGCAACATCAACATTATGTAGATGAGGTTAATAAATGAATATATGCACAAAACATCAATAAGAACAACATAAAGCAATAATATATCAAAATAATAGTAAAACAACTTAAATAACAAGATCCACAACATTGTGATGGCAAGAATATCATGTTTGTCATGCCCCAACGGGTACCCTAAACGTGACAGCCCACCGTACGCGATATTAAACTTAAGAATGACTACCTCAGTCACTTGAAAGCTTCCATATTGGTACAAGGTACATTTACATCAAAGGGATGCCGGTAGAGTAATGCATTTCAAGATATTGGTAGCAGAACATTCATAATAATACTTAATATATTTCATCGAAATATAGAGTCTTACAACTTCTAAGGGGCATTCCCTGATAATTTCCATAACAACATAGTCTTACTAAGATAAATAACTAAAGCTAGAAGATTTTAGAAAAATTTACTCTAAGACTTCAAAATAGAGTTCCTCCAAAAGCTTCCCAAAATAAAGTTTCTACTCGAACGATCAAGATGGTCTCGGGTACGAAACAAAGGCCTTATAATATCAAAAGTCTATTGGGGTATAAGCATAACTAGCTTAGTGAGATATTCCTTATGCAAAAATACACATAACAGGCGTTCAACGAAGTTCATTAAATAATCATAGGAAATGCAACAACCATATGATCAAACAGTACATACGACTATTCGGTTTCATATGTATGATGGATTTACCCCTCTATCGATGGTTAGGGAATGATTTGAATTGGGTCCCAAATGACCTCCTTAAAAGTTGCGCGCATCTTGAGGTTCCAATGAACCGTACTACTAGTCCCTAGGCTTTCCATACCCAAAGTAATCGATCCGGCTCGGCCACAACTTGAGGCCATATTCTTCAAACGTCCTAAATCCTTAAGATGTAGCTAGACAACTTACCTTTCCAATCCCACATTGAGGAGTAATAGCAAAATTTCAAAATGAATTCTAAGATATGCATGAGCAATTTATTTATGAGATATTCAATCCGACATTAATTCATTTAAAGCGATCAATCAATATTTGCATACATGCAATATACATAGAAAATTATAACAATCACAGATTGGGTTTCGATATATTTATTGTTTATCGCATATAACAATGCACATATATAATTCCCATGATATCTCACATGCATATCAATTTTATATTTTCCTAACAATTCTACAAGCACATGCACAATACATAAACGTAAAGGAAACTCACTTGTCTATAGCGATCTTCTATGAGTCGGAGTAATCTTCGGGGAAGAAAAGGTCTTGGTCCTTAACACCTAAACAAAAGAAATACCGGAAATGAGTATTTCATCCAAGATTTACTCAAATTCTCTAATTCTATCTTATTGAATTCGTCAAAATTCACATGAATGGAAATTCCAAATTAAAATGGCCATAACTTACTCATTTTAACTCGAAATTTCGCATATTATATACCGATTTCTACCTACTTGAAAATATCTATCTATTTCTAAGGTTATTTTTATCAAAAGAATCCATTTAGGTCATAGAACAGTGACATACAGAATCATCACAAAAATTTCAAATTTCAAAACTCAAGTTTTCGAACTTTTCTCCGTTCAAGAATTCTTGTACACAAAAATATAGTTATTTGTATAATTAAAAAATCCTTTGAATATATAATAAGTAGACTCATATATTGTATGTAATTTAGTGGTTTTATCTCAACAATGATTTTTCTAAAACAATGTATCTTAAAGGTTGGGAAAAGTTAAGACTTTGGAAAAATTCACCATGGTTTGTTGGAAAAATTTCTTGAATTATTGTAAATGAGTATTTCCTTCTTTTAACTCCATTTCTTAACTTTAAGAATAATTAAATTTTCAAAAAGTAATCTTTGTCTTCTAAGATTCCCACACTTTATTTCTAGTAGTTGAAAAATGTAATTTTTCTAAAAATCTCTTGGTAGTGACTAAAGTTTCTTAAACTCAATTTTCCTAAGGTTATTTTCACTTTAAATAAATAATACCAATGATCTTCTAAGTTATTTACTATTCTTATTTCCTAAGTAAGGCTTATCTTTAGAAAGGTTATTCTTTAATAATTTTGTAAAACTTGTCTAGACTTTAGTATTTTAGAGTGTTGGTAGAAAGCTTCGATAAATGAGTTTAAGAAAAACCTTTGTTGAACAATGATTTAACAATATTAATTTTCAAAAAACTTTCTTATATCATTGGTTCAAAAAGAGAGTATGTGATAATTTTACTTTATGTATACTTGGATGAAATCCCATGTAATATCATTATTAGAAACTTGTGATGAACTTTTCTAACCTTGGAAAAGATTTTTTAAGATAAAACTTTACGTTTTTTGGAAAAATCATGACAAAAAATTATTTTTAAAGATAGTTCTTATTTTTCTTTACTAAGAAAACTCCTTTTCATGGTTCTTGAGACAATATTAACATGTTCATGCATGAATAAGAATATGTCACTATGAGAAATATAATAATATTAAATAATAAGATAAGATATGTACAATAATAAATAAGAGAATAATAAGATCAAGTATTAGGACCTTAGTTTCATCAAGGTATCCCAGGACTAAGAATAAACTAATCCCAAAAAGGAAAAAAAAAAGAAAAAAGGAAAAATTGTTTTAGCTTGATATGGACAAGTCTAAGACTATAAAGACTAGTCTTAATAATTTGTATAAAACAAGTAAATAAATAAATTTCAAAGCATAGAAATAAATAATAACAAGTGAGCTTATATGCTCTAAAGAAATATATATACATAATTTACATAATATTATATAAAAGTTAGTTTAGAGCAAATAACAATAATAACAATAATAACATAATGGAAAATGAACAAGAACATGAACAAAACATGAACATATTGTTGCTTCTTTAACTCTCATGAGTTTAAAACATATACTAAGCTCATGCTAAGTTATATGAACAAATGAGTATATGTAAGGAATTTTTACCTAAGGTTATGTGTTTGATGAAGAGGAAAATAATGGGATGTAGTAATATGTGAGAAATGATTTTATGGAGAGAAGAGAAGATTGGAAGAGAATTTGAGAGAGAGTGTTTGTGGAGTAATTTTGGTAGAGTTTTAGTAAGAAATGAGTTGTGTGAAAGAATGAAGGACGAAGGGGGTATTTATAGAGTTTTGGAGTGGAAATTAGATGTAATTAAATAAAATAAAAAGAAAAATAAATGGGATTGATGGAGAGAGAGGGGGTGCCGGTTTTGGTTGTTGAGGGAGGAAAATTGATTTATTTTGTTGTTTTGTAATAAAAGAAGTAATGTGTAAAGTGTTATGTGATTAAAGTTTATGGAGAAGGTAAATTGTAAGGTATAGATATGGTAGTGCATAAAGTAGAGTGTAAGAAAAAGTAGAGAGAGTGAAATAATAATGAATAGTAGAAATAATACTATGAATGGTAGACTAGACAATTAAAATACCGGTAGTAAAGAAAATACGCGTAAACGATCTATATCTGATAGTTTTAGTTACCGAAAAATTCTAAAATTGATATTTTTGAAAACCTTATATTTTTACGAGTCTAATGGAATTATCAGAATATTTTTACTATCCGGTGTATCGAGGTACGGTTTTCAAAAACTGAACCCGTTCGGATCTGAAAGACACTAAAAAAATGTGAATCTGATATTTTTAAGATTTCCTATATTATTACGAACTATTATCCATAATTATCTCAATTTCATTGTTTAGGGTTTAAGATTACAGGATTGCCAGATCTAGATTTACTAGACTAAACATAGAACTAGGTTACTTTAAGGTTCCGATTTGACTTCCAGTTCTTTAGGGTTTACTATATTATCGAAACATCTAGAGGCTTACAATGCTTAAGTGTTTCCACATCCCTAGCATATGGGGATTTTAGTGGAACCACACATGTATGATCTTGCCATTGCATATTTTATTATGGTGGGATCAATATTTATTACCTATTTAGTATGTAGAGCTAGAAAACTTGAAGGAAAAAATGTGTGTGTGTGTGTGTGTGTGTGAAGGGAGGGGAAGCTCACGGCATTAGAGAGGAAAAGAGGAAGAGAGAACCTTTTCAAAAGTTGATTTTTGTGAAGAAAGAGATAAAATGAAAAAGTAAAAGTATAAAGGTATTTATATAGGAAAAGAAATTAGAGTTTTGTGTGATTAAATAAAGAAGAAAAATCAACAAAATGAGAGAGACAGGGGGGAGGGGGCGCCGGTTTTGCAAGGGGGAAGAGAGAGCCATGTGTGATATTTGTTTTGTGTAATAAAATTCAAATTTAAAAGTAATTTAAGTAATAAAATGTACTGATAAATAAATTTGTAAGGAAAATGATGTAATGAGGTAATGTTAGATTATAAGGATGAAAGAATAGATATGGTTGGTTTACTTATGAATAGTATGACTAGGAATCAAAAAGTAGATTAAACAATTAAATTACCGGTCGTAAAAAAAACGAGTAAAATCGTAATATCATATATTTTAGTTACCAAAAAATTATATAACTGATATATTTGAAATCTTGTAAGTTACGAGTCTAACGTACTAATGGTATATTTTGGTATCTCGAGCCATGGGATACGCTTTTTAAAGTCTGTATCCGATCGGTTCAAAATAGGCAAAAAATTTACCAATATGATATTTTTAAGGATCCTAATATTATTATGAATCAATCTATACTCTTCACTCATATTTTGACTTCTCATTTAAGAACACGGGATTGCTGGATCTAAACTACTATGGTTTCTTGAGGATTTGTTGACTTAGGGTTTCTGGTTGACTTTGCGGTTTAAGGTTTAAGCTTGAAATTACCCTAAATACTAGGGGTTTACATAATGTGACCTAAGTAGTCGATAGTAGACACCCCAAACAAACATTTACTCTCATGCAATTCAGTTGTCCTACTATTAACCAAGATATTGTGAAAAAAAATGATGGATTTTCTTAAGTAAAGACAAAAAATATCATTCATAATAGATTGGAATGTGGCTAGAGCCACTCTTAAATCAAATGACAACACTAAAAATTGGTAATGATCATCATGAGTACAAAGTGCCTTGATAGACATGAATTATTCATGATATTAATGATTGTTTAAGTAAAATTCGGATCTTAAGTTATATTTTTATTTAAGAATTGATACTTAAATTAATAATATTTTCAATTCAGGTAACTTTTAATCATAACAACACACTTTGGAGCAAATTGGAGCAAAATGGACTCAAAACATCATTCACAGCAAGGATTAAGGCCCCTTGGTCGCTCATGAAGAAGAAAAATGCATAGCAGAGGCAATCACCCCCCCTTTGGTCGCCCGTGCAAAGGCTGGTGATTTGAAAAAAAATGAAGAACAATGAGAATAACGCCCTCTTAGTCGTCCATGATTCGAAGGAAAATGAAGAACAACACAAATCATGTCATTTTGGTCGCTCGTGATTGAGTTTTCTGCCAAATGACGTCATTGATTTTCGTTCATTTAAGTGACACATTAGTTGGATAAAAGGTACAACTATTTATCCGAGTGTTGTATTGGTTCGCCAAAAGGTACAACTATTCATCGAATTGTTGTATTGGTTGGCTAAAAGGTACAACTATTCATCCAAGTGTTATACTACTTCACGAAAATCTGATATTATAAAAGAGAAGCAGAAGACATCCATTGGGATATACATAATATAGATAGAGATAGACAGACATTATTAATAGATTTACAGATATCTATATAAAAATCTATATAGAGATCTATATACAAACATATATACATATATATATACATACATATATACTTGTATTTGGTTGTTGAAGTGTTCAGACATTTGTATCATGAATAAGGGAGCATTATTATGTTTTCTTTCTATTTTATATCTATTGTTCTGTTTTCTTATTATATCACGTATGAGTAATTATTAGGATTCGTGTAGCCATAGGTACATATATTTCAATGAATTATATATTTAAATGTTGTGTGAATTCTTAATCTCTTTAGTGTATTAATTTATTCTAATTCTAAGTAATGCACGATTTATGATTAGATCATATTTTCACGGGATGCGATTGAGAAATCTACCTGTGGAGTAGATCTACATTATAGAGAAAGATTTCTCATGACGCCTAGAGATAAGGTAGTGGAATTTTCTGCATATAATTAAATAATTACCATAGGATCATATTTCTAAAGCAATTTTAGTCTGCTGTTAACTAGGAAGAGATTCTAGTAGACAAGACTAGGATTAGGGTTCAATGACTCGACAGAGTTATTGAACTAGTAAATAGAATCCCACAGTTAAGAATGATTCAACAACTATGGAGTTTGTAGTACATGTTATCTAATTGGTGAAGCGAATCTAATTGTTAGTTAATTTTAAATTTATGTTATAGTATAGTTTTAGTTGAAAATTATTTAAGTAAATTAATATTAAATCTTGATCTAAATTTATTCTGCTATATAATAATTAAGAGGGTGAGTAGTAGTACTTACCGACGGCCCCAAGGAATATGACCTATAATCCATTCCTATACTACAATTGATAGGTGCATTGCCTAGTGTAAACTAGATCATAGGAAATAATTTATTAAAACTTGATCTAGTTAGGAAAACGCACGTCAAGTTTTTGGCACTGTTACCAGGGAATCGATTGGCAATATTAAGAAAACCTGATTGTTGTTAATCTAGCTTTATATCTATTTGTTTAATTAATCTTATATTAATTATATTTATTTATTTTTTTATGTGTGTAGATGATAAGTTATTACTTTAATTTTTGCATTATGGACTTAATTGTAGACCATTGATCTTTTTCTTAGATCTATTTGTGTATATATATATTTATATATAATTTCGTGCAGATTAGAATCACACAATATCTTCCTATCCAACCGTGATATGGATCTTGGAAGGTCATTTCTATTTTGAAGAGTCATGGGATAGATGGCGCTGGAATTAAGTGGATAAAAGGACCAAATATGTTACATCAAATCAATTAGGGAAGTCCAGTTCTTTTCTTTTGTTATTTTATTTGCTTTTGTGATTTAAGTGAGACATTGGGGACAATGTCTCCAATAAGTGTAGGGAAGGGAATATATAGAGTAATTGAAGTATTGTTGTTATATTAAATTTTTCCTCATTTAAGCATGTTTAGAAAAAAAATTCATAGTGCAAAAATTTTGAAGATATTTTTTTTGATATCTCTCATATTAACAAACTAAGTGACTACTATTGAATGTTGTCCTATGTTCTTTTGCATTTTGGTTAATATGTTAGAATTACATGATGAATCTAAGTGATGTAGTTTTACTTGTCATTTAACTAGGAATTCTATGTTAAGATTAGTACATGGTTCTTAGTAAAAGTTAGTTAATTAATTTCTAAAACTTGACTAAGTGTATGGGTTTTATTCAATTTTCTTGAAGGCTACATTCTTTGCATAATAAAAGTCCAAATAAATGAAGTTAGCAATCTATAATCCCCTTGTATTAAAAAAAAAAAAAAAGGTTAAGTATGTGGAGGTTCGATGAGGTCCCTTTAAAACTTGGTCACCTAAGGTCGTCTAGCCTGGGATCGACGATCGAGGAAATTTACTTAACAAAAGAACCATAGTTCAATGAGCCTTGTAACTCGAGTCATTAAGCCCGTGGGACCTCTTAGGGGAATAACATCTGTTAACTTGGGTGATGAGCCCGGGATTATCAGTTTAAAGCTCGCTACATGGGTTAAGTCTCCTAAAAACTAGACAAATAAATAAAAATGTATATGAAATAACAGGGGATAAAAAAAAAAGACTTTTGCTTGAACTTATATTAGCTTAGAGATAATTGAGATTGCCTATACTCTTATGTTCAGGGATGGAATTGGTTAACTGTCTTTTACTTGGTGATCTTGTATATAGTTTTTGAAATTTGAAGTCTTATTTAAATGATGAGGGTAAAGGCTACATTACTTGGATTAGCCTTGGAATTCTAGCAAAATTAACTTAAGTGCATGTCATGATTAGTAGAATAGGACAACAATGCATTTAATGTGTGAAGTCACTTAAATTTGCTCAATCAATAAGAGATATATGGATTTTTAACAGTTGCACCATTGGAAATTTATTTTCCTAAAAGTAAATATTCTTTTAATCCTTTTTATTCAGCTTCTTGCTTGAGGACAAGCAAGGCTTAAGTGTGGAGAAATTTGATAAACACGAATTATCCATGATATTAATGATTGTTTAAGTAAAATTCGGTCTTAAGTTATATTTTTATTTAAGAATTGATACTTAAATCAATAATATTTTCCATTCAGATAACTTTTAGTCATAACAACACACTTTGGAGCAAATTGGAGCAAAATGGACCCAAACCATCATCCACAGCAAGGATTACGGTCCCTTGGTCGCCCGTGAAGAAGAAAAATGCATATAAGAGGCAATCGCCCCCCTTTGGTCGCCCGTGATATGAAGGAGAAAATTTGCCCACAGTAAGAATCCCCCTCCTTTCCCTTTGGTTGCCCGTGCAAAGGCTGGTAATTTGGACAAAAACGAAGAACAGCGAGAATAACGCCCTCTTGGTCGTTCGTGATTCGAAGGAAAATGAAGAACATCACAAATCACACCCGTTTTGGTCGCTCGTGATTGAGTTTTCTGCCAAACGATTCTTTGATTTTTTTTTCATTTAAGTGACACATTGGTTGGATAAAATATACAACTATTCATCCAATGTTGTATTGGTTTGCCAAAAGGTATAACTATTCATCCAAATGTTGTATGGTTCGCCAAAAGGTAACAACTATTTATCCGAGTGTTGTATTGGTTCGCCAAAAGGTATAACTAATTCATCGAATTGTTATTGGTCGGCTAAAAGGTATACTATTCATCCAAGTATTATACTGCTTCACGAAAATCTGAGATTATAAAAGCGAAGGAGAAGACATCCATTGGGATATACATAATATAGATAGAGATAAAAAGACATTATTCATAGATTTACAGAGATCTATATAGAGATCCACATAGGGATCTATATAGATCTACATAGAGATCATATACAGACATACATATATATACAATATACTTGTATTTGGTTGTTGAAGTGTTCAGACATTTGTATCTTGAATAAGGGAGCATTATTATGTTTTCTTTCTATTTTATATCTATTGTTCTGTTTTCTTATTATATCATGTATGAGTAATTATTAGGATTCGTGTAGCATATCGTACATGTATTTCAATGAATTATAATTTAAATGTTGTGAATTCTTAATCTCTTTAGTGTATTAATTTATTCTAATTCTAAGTAATGCACGATTTAGGATTAGATCAGATTTTCACGGGATGCGATTGAGAAATCTACCTTTGGAGTAGATCTACATTACAGAGAAAGATTTCTCATGACACCTAGAGATAAGGTTGTGGAATTTTCTGTATATAATTAAATAATTACCATTGGGATCATATTTCTAAAGCAATTTTAGTCTGCTGTTAACTAGGAAGAGATTCCAGTAGACAAGACTAGGATTATGGTTCAATAGACTCGACAGAGTTATTGAACTAGTAAATAGGAATCCCACAGTTAAGAATGATTCAACAACTATAGAGTTTGTAGTACATGTTATCTAATTGGTGAAGCGAGTCTGAATTGTTAGTTAATTTAAATTTATCTTATAGTATAGTTTTAGTTGAAAATTATTTAAGTAATTAATATTAAATCTTGATCTAAATTTATTCTGCTAGATAATAATTAAGAGGGTGAGTAGTAGTACTTGCCGATGGCCTCAAGGAATACGACCCTATAATCCATTCCTATATTACAATTGATAGGTGCACTTGCCTAGTGTAAACTAGATCATAGTAAAACATCATAGGAAATAATTTATTAAAACTATCTAGTTAGGAAAACGCGTCAAGCTATTCCTCTACATCATTCTCCTACATTTTAATTTGATGACATCCCAATCTTAAATAAAGTTTAGAGAAAATTAATGCTCCATGTACTTCATCAATAGTTGGATATGAAACATATGTCTTACTATCATGTGGTTTAAGGCCCTATAATCAATACAAAAATGCCTACTACTATCTTTCTTCTTCACCAATAGATCTGAGCTTGCTAATAAGCTTATGCTCGATGCAATCACTCCTTCCTCTAGCATATTATATATTTGCCTTTCAATTTCCTATTTTCAGAAGTAGGGATATGTATAAGGTTTAATATTTATGGGAGCTATTCTTTCAACCAAGTGTATCCAATGTTGAACTTTTTATAAGGAGGCAATAGTGAAGGTGTCTCAAACACTTTTGAATGCCTCCTTAGCACTTGTTGACTGATAGTGCTTTTAACAGTTATTGAATGTGCTAAAATCCTCCTTCTAAGTCACAACTTGCAAACAATGACATTGAATTAGCATACACTATTTTTTTTGATGAAAATATTTGATGTAATTCACCAGTTGAATCTCTAGTTAGTGTGACTTGAACTCCTTTTAAAATTGTTTCATAGGATGACCATAATCAATAGTGATTGGGCCTAAATGCTATAGCCATTATACCCCCAAAATTAAACCTCCCATGCCCCAGTAACACATAAATATAAGAGAACAAGATATCCACTAAAGTGTAAGTGGAACATCCAAACTTTTACCCTAACAGTCTATTTTCTTGTAATTTCCTATCATTACTTAAAACTCAAGAGAAGGCAGTACACTTAATTCCAAGTATTTAACTATTCTCAGCTGCAAAAAAAATTTGTGGATGCTTCCCAAATCAATCAATATAGTCACTAATTTTATGAGGTGCATCTTTTCCAAGAACAATAGTTATATGCCAACAATCATTATTTAAAGTTGTTCTCTTTATTTATTGTCCTTTTCCTTTTTATTCTTTTTAACTTTCAAGCTGAATCCTCTATTATGATCATTATGCTTCTTTCATCAGTCATCACCTTTTATGAATGAACCTGTAGGAAGTTTCCTCCTAAAATGGGTGCACAGTAGTAATTAACAATGGTTGCATGTTTGGAGGGCCATGCTAGTTCTATATCATTCCTAGTTACTGTTTATAAATATGATTAAAGTCTTGTTAAGACTTTTAATGAATAACAAGATTTTTATATTTTTTATATGAATTGTTTTTCATTAAATGCGTTATCATTTCAATATAAAAAGTTCATTTGTTTTCAATTAATTAATTAACTAACTAACTAATGATTGGAGCATCCGACGATAATAGAACTTGTAATACTGTTTTGCTTTGAGCCTTATCTTCTTTCCTGTCACACAGCAGCTTCTCCGGCCAGTTGAATCGCTACTTTATCCCACTACCACGAGGAAGGCTTGACCTGATAATTGGAACGAGATTTTACCCAACAATCGCATCCTGATTTAGTTTGCATCTTACTCAAGCTCTCCCAGCGTGGAGAGATAAATAATGCATACGAGAGGAGAGAAAGTGGACGCGTTTGATTGCCTATTGGGACCCTATATATTTTAATCTATAAGTTACTGTACTTACTACTTATTTCGGGATGGGAAAAGAACATAGGATAAGCCCATGAATTATGGCAATTGTTTAATTAAGGTGACTTTGGACTTATGATGCCGGTTTGGCAGATTGAAACAGAATTTATTATTATTAGTAGTAGTTTAGTACTAGTACTACTGCTAACACCGTAGCAAAAGCTACTGTTATCATGCTACAGTGTAAACTTACACTTTAGTGTAAGATATTTTTCTTTAATATCATAAATGATATTTTAACTATAACAAAAAAATATATTTCATATAAAATTTTAAAATTGATTAATTTAATATTTAAATTTTAAAATTAATCAATTTAATACCCGTCAAAACTTTTCGTGCACGCATTTATCAAATTAATCTACAAGTTATGTTGTACTTCAGTGCAGTAGGCGCTGTAATTTTTATTTAACTTTTTGGAAAAGCAAATAATCCACTCAACTTAACCAACAATAGATATATCCTATAAACATTTAAATGCTGCAAACAATTCTTATAAATTTTGCTAAATTAATAAAATTAAGGAATTTTGATATTTTAGTTTAATAAAAATTCACCATGATTAAAGTTTAAAAGGTGTTAAATCATACTTTATTAATTTTGATGCACGTAAAATTTAGAGATTGATTTTTAACATTTAAAGTTTATGGTGATCTGTACCAAAATTGAAGTTTCGAATTATGTGCATCTTCGTAGAAATTTTACTTAGCCAATTTAAAGTAAATTCAATTCTATTATTTATGATTATGGTCTAAATTTTAATTGAAGGTTCTCAAACTTCTTTAGAAGAAATATTCCTCAAGAATTTCATAGCTAAAAAATAAAAAAGATTAGTAATGATGATAAAAATACCATGAATTAAAACATTAAATAAAAAATAATTTCATATTAGGAATTATCCTCTCTTTTTTTTTTAGGTGGGCCATTATATAGGAATGCTTTCATTCTAAGTTTGGATATTAAACTCTAAAAAATAGATAATAATATACATTTGCAACGAAACCCCTAGATTAAAGAAATGTTCCTACGTCAAGAGAATCAGTGAGCTACTCCACGTTGATGTTCTAGTGATTTACATATATCTAATAATCCTCTAATTCTCGAATTCCAATTCAATTGTTCAAGTGCGGATATATCGCCCTGTTCATCTTGTTAATGAAGCCAAGCCGCAAAGACTTCTGAGCCAAGCCAAGCCAAGCCAAGCCAAAAGGTCACATGACACGGTTACACTTTGTTTTGCACACCAAAAACTAATGAAAGAAAGAACGGCCGAGCTGTGAGTACATTAGTTGCCCCGCCCTCTCCGAATAATGGATAAAAAGGATAGATTTCCTTCCCGCGCGCCCCCCCCCCCCCCCCCCCCCCCGCGTATTTTTGCTGGGTATACAAGATAGAGAGGGTCCATAAGGAAAAAAAAAAAAAATTCTTTTAGTTGCTTGCTCCTCTTTCTTTTAGTTCCCCAAGAAGACCAATAAATATAATTTTTTTCTCTTTCTTTCTTTTCTTTTTAATTTTAATTTTATTTATTTTTTATTTAGTTTTCACTCAATATTTACCTCTCATTTCTCACTTTCCAAACGCATACGGTGCTAAAGCCTTAAAAAAATAAAAAGTAACATAACATAAAATTATAATATACAAGCAAGCATACCGGCCAAAAAAATAAAATAATAACATACAAGCACATACCGATGAATGTGTATAAATATAATATTATTTTTGCGGCAATGTACCAATAATAAATAAAGCCTCAAAACCCCTTAGCTTTGTGTTAATCACTCTTCTGCCCAGCTCCTACCCTCCTCCTCCCTCTCTCTCTCTCTCTCGCCCCCTCCCTAAAATAGAGGAGTAGCAGAGTATCCATAGGATTTTTAATGTCTCCTTCCACCGTTTAAACACAACATCCTCTCTCTCTCTCTCTCTCTCTCTCTCTAGCAGCACTATTTCAGAAAACCAGCATTCATTCTTCACAAAGTGTTATTGCGCAAAAAAAGAACCAAGACCAAAGAAACACACCAGTATTTGAGCTCTTTGCAATTAATCTCTCTCTCTCTCTCACACACACACTTACAGATCCATTTCCCCCAGTTTGAAATTACTCTGTCCTTGCGGTTGTTGTTCCATTTAAGTGGAGAGTAATGAGTAAAGAGGAGTTCTTAAAGATCCAGGTACCCCCTTTTTGTTAAAACCTTTCATTTCACTCTTATGTCCTTCTTTTATTTTTTTTATTTTTTTATTTTCCCCTTCTCTCTCTCTCTCATTGTTCGTTCAAGTTCAAGCATTGTGCTTTTAACCTTGTTTCTCCCTTAGAGCCTTCTTTTCCCCCTAAATGACCCTGTAACCACCCTATGACATTCTGTACGAATTTTTTTTCTTCTTACATATTGTATTGGTGATGGCTCTTCTTTTTGGGTTTCCTTAAAGTTTGTGCCTTTCACGTTTTTGTATGAAATTATGACGGTTTTTTCCTTATTGAAATAGTGTGGACGTTGAGAAATTTTTTTCTTACAGTTTGTTTCTTTGAGTGACCCTTCACGTTTTTTTTTTTTTTGGTATGAAATCATAGTATATTTGGGTTGTTCATTGATTAAGTGTGTATATTTTCATCTAAGTTCTTTTCTTTAACCGACATTTTTTTTTTGTTTTTACTGTTGAATTAATGTTGGCATTTTATTGGAGTGAAGCTTCCTAGTTTCCTTCAAATTAAACTGGTTCACTTCATAATCATGTTATTTTTGTTTTTAATATATATATATATAGCTTAGTTGTGGTCTTACTTAGTTTATCTGGGTTTGCTTGCACATGCAGACTTGTGTTCTTAAAGTGAACATACACTGTGATGGGTGTAAGCAAAAAGTGAAGAAAATTCTGCAGAAAATTGATGGTATTCGACTTCTCTCCTCTCTCTCTCTCTCCCCCACATTTACATGGATATGGATGTGTGTATTTTGTACCATTTAAAGTTTTCACAGCAGTCTTTAGTGTTTTTTTGCTTAAATTCTTTTTTTTTACCACTGCTTAAATTCATTATTTTCTTTCTTTTTTTTTCAACCTTCTTTATTAAAGTTGCAAACTTGTGGCTCAATATGTCCAATAAAGCAATTGCAAAACTCAATTTATATTTCCCTTTTTATATGTATATTTTTTATTTTCTGGGGTTTGTATTTATTTATTAATTTATTTAGTTTTATGATTTATTTGACTAAAACAAACAGGTGTTCACAACCAAAATAGATTCAGAGCAAGGGAAAGTAACAGTTTCAGGGAATGTAGACCCATCAGTACTAATCAAGAAGCTTGCGAAATCAGGCAAGCATGCAGAGCTATGGGGTTCTGCAAAACCCAACAACCAAAACAACCTCAACAATCATTCAAGAACATGCAGCTTGACCACGGAAAAGGCCAAAGCAACAACAACAATAACAGCAAAGGCCAAAAGGGTGGTGGTAACAACAACAACAGCCACCACCCACCCAAAGGTGGTCATGGTCAACAGCAAGTACAAGGTAGTCTTAACCATCAACAGCAACTCCAACAGCTTCAGCAGCAGATTAAAGGGTTTCAAGATCTGAAACTCCCTCCACTTAATGACTTGAAAGGAGGAAACTTTAAGGGGCAGGGTAATAACAATCCAAATCAGAAGGGAGTCAAGTTTAGTTTGCCTGAGGATGATGAGTTAAGTGATGAAGTTCGATGACTATGATGACGATGATGATTATTTTGATGATGACGAAGAGTTTGACGATGATCTGGATGATGCAAACCACCATGCCTTCGATAAAATGAAGCCTCCTATGGGTGGGGGTGGGGGTGGGGGGGGTGGCCACAATGCCAGCATGATGATGCTCAATGCAATGATGAATGCTCAGAAGGGGGCCAATGGTGGAGCTGGGGGTAATAATAACAAAAGGGAGGTAGTGGTGGTGGTGGTGGTGGTGCTGTGCCAATCCAAGTTAATGGTGGGAACAGTGGGAATGGTGGGAAAAAGGGGGTGGTGGTGGAAATGGGGGCAATCAAAATCAAGCTGGTGGGAAAAATGGTGGGAAAAATGGAGGTGGGCCCGGCATGGAAGGGAAAAATGGTAATAATGGTGGTGCTCCTAATGGGAAGAATGGTAATAATGTTTCTGGGCCTAATGGAGGAAATGGGGGTAAAAAATGTGGTAGTGGCGGTGGTAATGGAGGATTAGGTGCAATGAACAATGTCCATAATATGGGTGGTGGACCTAGTGGCATGCCTAATGGCAATTTTGGTCAAATGGGTAACATGAACATGCCGATGGGTCAAATGGGTAACATGGCAAGTGCGGGCCGGATGGGCAATCTCCCAACTGTCCAGGGCCTACCGGCAGCTGCCTCCATGGGAGGTGGTGTTGGTAGAGGAGGTGGTGATGGGTATTTTCAAGGTACTGGGCCTCAAGTTATGCCTGGAAACCCTTATAATCAGCAGCAGCAGCAGCAGCATACTTGGCCCAAGTAATGAGTCAGCAACGGGCCATGGGGAATGAGCGGTTTCAGCCCATGATGTAACCCTCCCCCACCTGCGGTCAATTACATGCCCCCTTACCCATACACGTATCCATACCCGTATCCGCAACAGCATGGCGGTGAACATTACGGTTATTTTAGTGATGAGAACGCATCAAGTTGCAATGTTATGTGAAATTTGCTTATAGATTTGTGCAGGTTTGTTGGCCATGGTTTTGTGAGTTTATGGTGGTTTTGGTGGGCGTAGTGGTGGTTCAGTTGGTTCAAGACTGAGGTCTTATGCTATATTATACTTGCAAATGATTTTTCTTTTAAATTTGGTTTCTCTTTTACCGTTTTATCCTAAAGTTAATTTAGGGTTTAAATGTTGTGATAGGTAGTCATTTATAGACAACATATTAAAAGCTTTTTAGGGTAAGTGCAGATGTAATTTTGGGGGGCTGTGGGCTTTTATCTCCCTATGAGATGTTCATATTTTGTTTTTATATATGTTTGCAGACATAATAAATATTTATATATAAAAAGAAAGGGGAATGGGGACACAAATACCCATCTCTCTGCCATTCCTTCCTAACTCTAAATACATTTGACTTCACAGTTTGTTGAAAAAGAAAAGAAAAGCACGAAGACGGGAAAAAAGGAAAACCACCTGCTCCAAATTCAAGTCGATATGAAAATTAATCATGCCTTGTTGATATTTTAAAATGGAATCTGACAGTGGCTTTTTTTTTTTTTTTTTTTCCCTATAACGTAATGGCTTTGCAACAAGATGAGTTCATGTCGATTTTGATCGTCTATTAGTAAATGATAAAATAAATTTATAAATAAATGAATAATAAAAAAAGGAAAACAAAAAAACACTTTCAGGACTTCCGTCAAAGGGGGGATTATTTGAAAATTGGCTCTAAACTTTTTCTTACTTATAGCTTTAGGTCCCAATTAAATAAGTTGGCATTTACAGCTTATTGAAATCATGGATGTTGGCGTGGTGGGGCTAACTGTTAAGGGCATGAAGGGTGGGGATGGGGGCAGCAATATTTTGATAAAACATCAAGTGATATAAGTGGGGGAGTGGTAATGGCCCACCAATCAGAAGTAAGATTAAAGTAATATATAATGGATTGAGGCTGAGGCATAGGCATGAGGCAGCATTATTTGTTATGCTGTTCAATGTTCATTCATGTACATATGCAGTGAAACCCCTCTAGAGTATGGAGAAGGAAATAATATATGTTTATATATATATGTATAAAAGCGGCCTTTGCTAACATCTACATGGGAGAGGATGGGCGAGGTAATTTAGAGAGAAAACAAATTGGAAAATAGAGGGTGGTTTAAAATATTAGCTTTTGATATTTTTATTTTTATTTTTTCAATTATATTTATTTATTTATTTTTTTGTCTATTATACCTCATAGGAAAAGGAAGAAATTCATAAGAAGTGAATTTGGAATTTTGTCTTTATTAATTCATAGAAGAAATTGTTTTGAAAAATGTCCTATCAGTATTTTTTTTTTTTTTTACTATGTGCTGATTTTTCGAAATATACATTGATGCATGACTTTTCATTAAAGACATTTGTGGGATTTTTTTTTTTTTTGAAAAAAGGAAAAAAAGGACTCGATTTTATTCAATGGGTTATATGTATTGATGCTTTGTAATGGTTTTAAACGCGTCGGGAGACAAAACAAAAGGAAAAAAAAGTGTTAACCAGTATTTAGTGGCATATATTTGCACTAAAATATAGAAATGCTTATGCATTTTTATATAATTATTTTGTGATAAAACATATAATCAGATCCGGAAGATTAAAAATAATTGATGGTTATGATTAAAAGGAAAAAGAAAAAAAAAGGAGGGGAAAGAAGCCAGTGAGTAGAGTCCAAAGGAGGAGGGGGGTGTTTTATTGACAGGGACAAGCTAACAACTTTATTTGGGAAATCTAACGGCGTTGACACTTGACACGAATTCTGGTAAGAGTCTAGTCTCATCAGTAGAAAGAGCATCATCAGAGAGAGACTGAGACTGAGAGGCCCAATCCAAGGGCATCATCATCATCTCGTATTAGATATGTCACATGATGATCATCATGATAATGGGGTCATGCCCTTCCCTTAAGCTTATATGTCCATCTGTCGAATCACGGTCACTCACTGTGATCTGAGTCTCCGTACCCCTTCTCCCATCTCCTTTTGTCAACAAAGTGCTTCCCCTTCCCATTTTCTTGTCGAATTCAACCCGTCCACATTTTACTTCCATTTCCAAAATGATCCGCCCCCATGTTTTCTGCGGTAGTGCGTCTAACCATATAATAAGCTATGAAAAAAAAAAAAAATGGCTTAGTGGTGTTATTCGTTATTTTTTTTAAAACGGGATATATAATTCTTGTTATAATAATAAAATAAAAAATTAAAAAAGTTTTTTTTTTAAACCATCTCTTCTGATCTTTTTATGTCTTGAAAGTATCTTGTTTTTTCTATTTTCATTCTCTTCTAATCATTTCCCTTATCTTAAACATGGGCTTTAGGGATTGCAATTCCTATTAGTGGATTGAATTTATATTTTTCATATTCAATTTTGTGTCAAAAAGGTATTGGAAAAAAAAAATCAAAAGATTTCATAAACAATCAATTGTCATTATAATTGAGTGTATTTATATTCTATTAGTGTCTTTTGTATGGTGTATTATACTAATTTTTTGTGTTATTTCCGTAATCATGTTCCTAACTTTTTAGGATTCGAATTCGTATTATGACATGGTGTTGTAAACTCGTAAATAATCAACCCTTATAAGCAAGAGATAAGATAAAGTAAACAAAATATTATAAATAATATTGTATAGTAACGCAAGAAGTTCACATTTAGTTTATATTTAAGGCAGGATTTATAATATGGTGTTTCTATCCTGTCAAATAATAATAATAATAATAATATGCTATTTTGCTCACCTCATGGCTCATATCAAGATTGAAATAACCCAATTATAATGCAAAAAATTAGTTTTGAAAAACGCTTAAAAACATCTGGATTTTTTTGGTTCTTTCACTATTGTTAAAAGATATATTATAAATATCTAACCCAAAATATATTTTCCCCTGTCTTATGTTTGTTTCTCTTCGGTGGTTTTGTATTCTTTCTCTCCAAAACTATTTACAAATCCTGAAGAATCTCCAAATAAGATTAGTGATAATTGTTTTCTTCTTTTTTACTTTCATTTTCGACATAGAAAGATTATATAAATCAAAATCTTGGAAGTTGTAGAATTAAAATTGTCCAAATTGTGAAGGGGCAATGTGTTCCTTAGAGAATTATGAATAGAAGTAGCATGTGCTATCATGTTGTGGGAATTGTCATGTAAAGCATTAGAATTCTTGTGTTAAAATGTACTATTGGTATCCAAGAAAGGTTTTTGAAATTCTATATTAAAAAGAAAGAATTTGAAAAGCAATTTTAAGTAAGTTTTATAAACGTTATAATTTTTTGTGTAACTGTTGGATAAATATGTATTTAATTTTAACTTAAACTTGTTATGGTTTGGAAATATGATGAAAAGGATCTCAAGAAATATGCGACCCTCAACATGACCATGTTCTCCCCACCCTCAAAATTATCTTTCTAGTGTAATGTGCTTATGATTTTAAACCCCAACATGATCGTATTTCCCCAATGTATCTCATTGATAAATGTACTTTGTGGAAGCAAGACATTCAACACAATTGTGCCACCATTTGCAACTCTCAACAAATGTACAATATCTCTAATTCTTCTCCATATCAAGATTTTTTTCTTATAATTACAATTTTAAATTATTAATTAATGACTAAATTTTGTAAACCATTCTGTAACGCCCCAAAGAGTACCCTAGCCGTTTTACATAATTGTGAAACAAACTGATGACATTAAGATCTTTATAAAACATGTAATTTTAGGCTATCAGAGAGATTCATCATTACATAAACCAATTAGCCTTTAAGGAAATTGTGACATGCGACAGGATCTTTAGTTGCTTTACTAAGAAATGATATATATATGTAAGATATAGCTCAAAATAAAATCATCAACTATACTATCTGTTTTTACATATTACATACCGAATTCCAAGAAAACACAAAATAAAAAACTAAGATTATTCTATTGGGACTCCTCCATCTTGTTCTATATAAGCCCCGGAAAATTTCAGTAAATAATTCCAAAATAAACTTCGAAAATAAACCCTAAAAAATCACTCCAAATTAAAACTGAACTTTGACTAGTCCTAAATCACGAACGAATCCAGAAATTTTTTAATCTTGAGAAAATGAGATTCCTTAAAAATAAAATAAGAACTCAACAGTCTTCACATTCAAAATCACTACGTACGACAAATTCCATACTTAACTTTGACTTATAAAATCAAGTAATATATGATCCAAAAAAAATTATTAAAAAGTAAATAATGATTAACCTTCGGAAATAAAACCCAATTCAATAATTCTGAAAACGTTAAGAGATATTAAGTACTTACAAAAATAAAATTTAAATAAATTTCTCCAATTAAATGTGTTGTATAAACATAAAATATCAGTTTCCAAATTGGCAAAGATCTAAACAAAAAAATCACCCAGAAAACCCTAAGTGGAATACAGTAGTTTAAGTCCGGCAATCTCACGTCCTTAACCCTAGAGGATGAGGTGTAGTTTAAGTGTGTAGAATAGCTCGTAGTAATTTAAGTTTGCTTAAAAATATCAGATTGATAAATTTTTGACTTATTTGGAACCTGTTAGGATACAGACTTTGAAAAGCGTGTCCCAGGGCTCGAGATATCAAAAATATACCCTTAATACTATTAGACTTGTATTTTTATAAGGATTTTTAAAATATCAGTTTTATAATTTTTCGATAACCAGAATTATTTGATTTCGGCAATTATAGTCATATTTCATTACTGCCGGTAATTAACTAGACTTTTGGTACTATTTACTACCATTCATTATACAATTTTATTATAGCCCATATTCGCGTATTTTGATCATACCGGTAAATGGGATCAGATTCTGTTTCAGACCCGGTACTAAAAATAAATAAATTAATTTAATAATTGCAAAATATTTGAAAAATATTTTTATTTTCATAAAATAATTTTTTTAGAATTTTTCCGGTTATAAAAATGTCATTTATAGCCCATATTCGCGTATTTTGATCATATCGGTAACATATTTGTTGAAATACTAAAATAATTCAAATAATTATTTAATTTTATTTATGAAAATTCTGCCACTCATTTAAAAATATTTTTCCTAATTTTATTTTTTATTTTTTTAATAAAAAATACTTTTTCAACCTATACTTCAAGTACACTTCATTTGTCATTTCTATACATTATTCAAGTTTTCTTTCTCTCTTTTTACACTCCATTTCCCCATACATGACAGCTGCCATACTCCCAAAATCATCCACTTTTCTTTTATTTTATTAATTTATTTAAGGTTTTAAAGTCTCATTTAGTTAGCAAATTAAATGACATAAGTTACACTTTCAAAATTTAAGTTACAAGACAACTAAACACTCCTCTCTCTCTCTCTCTTGAATTCATGAAGCTCCCCTCCCAAAATTTGCCCTTGTTTTATTTTTTATTTTTCCAATTAGTGCACTCCTCTCTCTTTATTTAATGCCTCTTATTCACTCCTTTTCATTCCTTTGAAACCCTATCTCATTTACTCTTTTTTTCCTCTCTTTATTCCTTTCTTTCCCTTGTTCTTGCAAGAGAATACAAGCTGCCCCCATCTCTAAATCTTGCTTCCACACTCCATTTGTAAACCCCCAAAAATTTCAGTATTAATTCCAAAATAAACTTCGAAAATAAACCCTAAAAATCACTTTAAATTAAAACCAAACTTCGACTAATCCTAAATCATGAATGAATCCAGAAATTTCTTAATCTTGAGAAAAATAAGAATCCTTAAAAATAAAATAAAAACTCAACAGTCTTCAAATTCAAAACCACTACGTACGACAAATTACATACATAGCTCTGACTCATAAAATCGGGTAATATAGAGCCTAAAAACAAATTATTAAAAAGTAAATAATGATTAACCTTCGGAAATAAAATCCATTCAATAATTTTGAAAACGTTAAGAGATATTAAGTACTTACAAAAATAAAATTTAAAATAAATTTCTCAAATTAAATATAATGTATAAATATAAAATATTAGTTTTCAAATTGGCAAAGATCTAAACCAGAAAATCACCTGGAAACCGTAAGTGGAATACAGTAGTTTAAGTCTGGCAATCTCGCGTCCTTAACTCTAGAGGACGAGGTGTAGTTTAAGTGTGTAGAATAGCTCGTAGTAATGTAAGATCGGTTAAAAATATCATATTGGTAAACTTTTGACCTATTTCGAACCCGTTCGGATACAGACTTTGAAAAGCTTGTGTTGGGGCTCGAGATATAAAAAATATACCCTTAATATCGTTAGACTCATATTTTTATAAGGATTTCTAAAATATCAGTTTTATAATTTTTCGATAACTAGAATTATTTGATTTTGGCAATTATATTCGTATTTCATTACTACCGTAATTAACTAGCCTTTTGGTACTATTCACTACTATTCATTATACAATTTTATTATTCTTATAAACCCTTATATTTTTAGATAAATATTTTATATATTATAGAAAATTTTGTTTTTCCAAAATTTAGTTCGATTCGGGTTTTTAAGGGATCTGTTTCTGTTTAAGACCTCGTACTAAAAATAAAATAAATTAATTTAATAATTGAAAAATATTTTTTTTTTCATAAAATAATTTTTTAGAATTTTTCAGGTTATAAAAATATCATTTATAGCTCATATTTGTGTATTTTGATCATATCGGTAACTTATTTGACAATTCACTAAAATAAATAAATAAATTATCTTATTTTAATTATAAAAAATCTGCTACAAATATTTGGAATGAATTTTCTATTTTTATTTTATTTTATTTTATTAAGAAAGTACTCTTAAACCCATACCTTTAAGTACACCTTTCACATATTACTTCTTTTTCACTTCAATCTTTTTGAACTTCATTATATCACTTCATGGCAGATTTTCACTTCTTTATGGCTGCCTTGACTCTTGAAATACTCCAAAAATTAATTAAAATAACCCTCTTTCAATCCTTCTTCAAGAAGCTACACTTACACAGTAATTACACATTACATTTTCAACTCAAAAACCAACAAAACCTCTCTCTCTTGCTCATTTTCACGCCAGCTTTGGGGTTGTCTTGGCTGCCCATTTATTTTTTTTCTCTTCATTTAATGTGTCTTTAACTCATTTTATCTCTCTCTCTCATTTACACGTTCAAACCTTTACCATTCCTTATCTTTTTCTCTCTCTTTTTCCTCTTTTTCTTTCTTCATTTTGTTCTTGTTCTTGCAAGAACACTTGCTGCTCCTACTCGATAAATGAGCTCTCATACATGTTTCTTCAAGATCCTTTGATAAAATCTTGTCCAAAGCTTCCATAGTTGATGTAGGTAAGGTATAGTGAGAGTTTCATGCATCAAATGACATTCCATAAGCTTAAAAAGCTAAGGATGATGATGCCAAAATGAAACACTCCTCTTCTCCATTATTATTCTCTTGTATTATTATTAAGAAAGTAGTTATATTTTGTAGATCTAACTTTTTTTGTAGCTTTGATTTTGTTTATGTTTTAGATCTTGTTATTTGAGTTATTATTTTGTTATTGCTAATGATTTATGCATATATTCACCACTCACATAACTATCTTAGTGTCCATGCATTTATAACTAGTATAGTAAACTAGATCTAGTTGTTTTAGGTTCATAAATGCATTAGACTTTTGTTTTATATTCTTAAATAACTTGTAATAGCTTGATGGTAGAGGAAAGTTTTAGAAAGCTCAAGATCTATTTTAGTTTCAACAAAAATCATTTTTGAAAATTCGGATAAAAAGGGAACCATATTTAGAAAAGCTATTTTTCAACTTCAAAATGTGTATTTTTCATTTAAAATGAAGGGCTTAGAGAATAGATATCATAAATGAATGATCTTGATGAGTAAAGTTTAGATCTATGAGTTTATAGTTTACTACCATGGATTTCTTTTACATTTATGTTCATATTAAGTATAGATCTTGGTTTTGAACTTAAACAAAAATGGTGAAATTCATATTTAGGCAAGACCTCTATTTAAAAACCACTTTCCAAGTGTCAAAATGAAATTTTTACTTGAGATAATGAAGGCTTAATATATATATATATATATATATCATCAAGACTTCATTTTATATGGTTTAAAGATGATTTTCAAAGATTAATTTTCAAAACAAAATTCTATTTTCGGATTTAGGCCAAGGCATAGTTTAAAAACATGTTTTCCAACTCAAAAATAAAGATTTTATTCAAGAAATGGAAGGCTCTTAAGATAGGATATATAAAGGATGATTTTTCCTAAGCTTAGATGGATTTTATCAAAGATATGTCCAAAAATAAATTTGGTAAATTTGAATCTCGACCAAGACCAATTTTGAAAACCCATTTTTCAACACCAAAATGAAAGTTTTGTTTAGTAAACGGAAGACTTATGGAATAGGTATCAATAGGAGATGTTTTTGATAAGTAAATGGTAGAACTACTAGTAGAGATTCTAAAAAATAGGAAGAGATTACAAAATATGAAATTTGAGTTTTACCCAAATTTTGTAAATTCTGATGGTTTTAAAACCATGCCTTAAAAACCCATTTATCAACTCCAAAACTTATGTTTTATATGAAAAATGAGGAGTTTAGGTCATAGGTATCATCAAGTAATGATTTTTATAAATTAAGATGGGATTTGCTAAGAAAAATATGTAGAACAAGGAGTAGAAATGAAGTAGGAAAAATTTGAGTTGATAGTCAACTTAGGAAATTCGTAATAATGGAGTAATGGTATGAAAACACATACTTTTCAAACTCAAAATAGAATTTTTATTAAAGAAATGAAGTCCTTAGTAGCTAGGTATGGTTGAGCCTTAATTTTCTAAGTATCAAATGGTTTCTACTTAAAGGAATTACCACAAAAACAATTTTTATAAAATTCGGATTTTGAGGCGAACCAATTTTAAAAACATGTTTACAAAGTGTAAAATGGGAGTTTTTATTGAAAAACCAAGGCCTTAAGGAATATAGATAATGAAAGCTTAATTTTGACAAGAATAAACAAATTTTATCAATGAATTTTTCTAAAAACAAGTGGGGATTATTAAGAATACAAGACTAACTTTTCTAAGATGATTTTTCATAAAGTCTTACAAAGAAAAAGTTTTCTAAAAATTTCTTTTATTCAATATCATCAAGAACATGTATATATATATATATATATATCTCATGGCATATCATTTATGTTAGTAACTTGTTCATATTGCATGTATACTTGCTTTGGATAGTAGAAACATTACAAATATTCACAAAACTACTTTTCGGAATTGAATTTCGCTACTGATCAGAACTGATCAGACCTTTTTCGAAGCTTTAAAGTTTTTAAAACTTGAATATAATATTAGAATTAGATAAATCTTTCGAAATAGATAGAAATCGATATATAATTTGCTAAATTCCGAGTTAAAACGACCAAGTTATGGCCGTTTTAAGTTGGAAGTTGGAATTCCCGCTTAGGACGAGAATTACGAATTTGATAGTTTGTATAAGATAGTTTGGATTAGTTTGAGTTGAAATACTTATTAGGGTATTTCTTTCTTTTTAGATGACCCCGAAATTGACGATTCCATACCACTGGATTATTTTTACTAAGAGACTGCACCGGATTATTTTTACTAAGAAACCGGTGAACTAATGACCGAGTGAGTTTTTCCTCTTATTTTATTACCTTGCCTGTGCTTGTAGCTAGTTGTACTAGAATTAGGAAAAGATAAAATTATGATGAGTTATGGTATAATCTTGGTTGAATGAATGATAATTATATCGAGGCGAGACTTGTTGTAAAATCATTGTTTGAGTTAGCATAGACTTGAATTGTCTAAAATTCTCTATGATTGCTCTTAACCTACATAATTGATATGGCACTATTATATGAATAAACTGTGCATGCATATCACATGTTGAGTCACATTGCATTGCTGATATACCTTTGGTGGGACAAAAGTATATTAGCGGAAGGTTAGGGGGCCTTGTTAACATTAAGGATGCGAGATTGCTTAAGTTAACAGATGTAGGGTAGGCACATAAAACTACAATAAAACAAAAGAGGTTGTATAACTAAGAGAAAGAGAACGGGATTATGGTTGCATGTCTTATGGACCATCCTAACCCCGAATGGAGGGCATAAATCCATTCACATATGGCTACCGGAAAGTCATATGCTTGTTCGCTCATGTGTTTGTTCATGCATAGCATATGAATGAATTATAACTTGCTTGTCATGGTACAAAATTAAGAGAACTCTCACTAAGCTACTGTAGCTTATACCCCAATAGATGTTTGAATAAACAGGTTGACAAGAAAATGCTACTTGGGGACCGAGACGGTTGGAGCCGAATGTAACTTCGGGATTTTGGCAGGAAGTAAAAATGCTCGAAGATACTAGCTAAGTTTTGTGAATTTCTTTGTAATAGTTCTATGTAGTGAAATCTTTTGATGAATTGAAATCGAAGTGTAATGATTTATATTTGAAGTATAGCGAAGTGTATTTCCTTTACATTGTTACTCAAGTTGTATCAATATAAAATGTATCACTCCAATGTGTCTCCTCCATGTTTTAGACGCCTTGTACATAGTATGGAAGCCTCCGCGTGATTGAGAAGGTTGTTCCTAGGCTTTAATATTGTGTATGGCGGACTGCCATGTTTAGGGTACCCTTCGGGGCGTGACATTCTAGCTAAATCTTGATTCCTACCGAAGAAAAACTCCTTCATTGAATAAGCCAAGGTCTCTAGCGAATCCTGAAAAATCTGTGAGAATGTCAGCTATACCTTGGGTCAGTGATGTAACCAAATCATACCATGTATCAAGCAATCAAACAATTTCTTTAATAACCATATGCAATGCAGCAATAACACATATGAATATGAACAGATATAAGCTCAGACAACCGGAATCTGAACAGGATAGAGATTTACACCTTTTCATTAGGGTTGAAGGAACCATACCATAAGTGATCCGCCTTACCCAGGAGAATCTAAGAACTAAGACAGAAAGGTACCATAAAACAATTTAAAGCATTATTATTTTAAAATCTTGGAACTTAGAAACACTATTAAGTAAAGCCACTTCTTGTTGATACCATGGGTGGCATTCCTTCTGATGCCACTTAGTTCCCGTGGAGCCAATTAGAACAAAGGTATTCCTACGAGAACTAGGAGATTTTCATCTAGAAATCTAGATGCATTACTAGAGATATGAAATGCTCATACGTAGTGGGTTATCACACTTTAAATGCAAAGATGCAGGAATGCAATGCATGACCATTTATTGTTAGTCCAGATAATCATTAATTCATTCATTTGTGATCAAGCAATATCAAACACACCTTATCATGTTCATTCAACAATAGCAAGCTATGATCTTGTCACTGATTATAACATACTTTAATCAAATCACCCATACACCATTCAGCATGCCTCAACCCAATTCCTAAAGTAATCCACGCATTCATTCTTTTCTTTACTAGATAATTATATTGCAACTATAATTACAAACACAAACAACATGATAGATCAGAGTTACTTACCAGTCCACCTTAGCTGTTGTAGTAATCAATTGAAAAATCGAAGGATGATTATAAAGATCCTAATGAAATAATAAGAATACATTTGTTATTAACAACATTGATTGGATACTAAACATATCAATAATTATATGACTTGATTGTAGTTTTACAATTTTTGTTGCCATTTGTTTATTTCTAGTATGCTTTTAGTGTATCAGAAGTCATTTCAAAGCTCCTAAAGTCCACTAGCTATTTCTCATCTTAATTTGATGATTCCAATAAGTTATGATAGAAAACTCATCCCGTATAGATTTGAATCCCTAAAGATACAGTGAAATCTTGTTTTTATCATAACTTTCTTATTTCAACCCGGATTTCTACAAATAAATGGGCGTTGGAAAGCTCCTTTTGTCTACTTTTCAGATCTTTAATCCTATACTTTATAGGCTTCACGTGTTTTCAGTTCTTAAAGCTAAATCCCAAGTTATTCACTAGATGCTTCATTCCTCTACTTATGTATCTATTTTTCTCTATACTCCTTAGTTTCATCATGTTTCTCTTGTTTTGAAACTAAGTTTATTTCATGTTTAAGGATTTTGTCATCGGTTCTCCTAAGTACATGTGGAAGTCCATTTGACTCCTTTGTTGTTTATAGATGTTAAGCTCATAACATAGGTTTTCTTGAATTAAACAACTTGTATCACTTGAAATTACTTATGGAGATAAGGAACTTACTCTTCCTATATGTATCTAACCTATATCATTCATCCTTTCATGCTTTGACGGAATAGTTCAAGCTTAATATAAAAAATTGATGCATGAATCATTCATGTTATGACTTGATCCAAGGAGCTTATCATGCATAACCAATTACAACTTTCACTTAGTTCTATAATTTAATTTTACTAAGTTTTAGGGTCGGATGCATATACATGGTTGCATGTTCTTAGCATACTATACGGTCGTGTACACCTATTGATGTATTGGTGTATGTTTGTTAAAGTGCTCATAGGAATCAAAACGTGTAGATTATGCTTGTGCGTGTGGAACATTTGTTATACATAATATGAATTTCCAAGATATCAACTTAGATTCAAGGGAAATTTAGGATTTTGTCTCACTCCTTAGGTTGCCAAGATTCCTAAACAGAGAATATAGATTGTGTTAATTAATGACTTTGATTGATGAGATTTGAATTGAACTAAGTCTTACCTTTGCTTGTGGAGTTCACACATGTATTAGCCCTAAGGTTGGTGTGTGCCTCACTCCTAGCTTGTGATTATAGACGTGTGGTGTAATGTGGGGTTTAGGGCGTGTAGGATACCTTGATGATGCTAAGGCTTGTGGAATTATGTTATTATCACTTAGATTTTGTGGGGCATAGAGGGCACATGGATTGGAAAAGCGATGGAACCACATTGATATGCCTTGCTATAGAGATGTGGTGCATGTGGCTTATGACTATGGACGGTTGATGTAAGTAGCCAAATGCAAACTTATCCTATTGTTTAGGAGTTCAAACCACACATGGGATGTCTTGCACAAGACAAAGCTAGCTTGTAATAACCACACATGCTTATTAGCTTAAGAGTAGTCTTGTCCTCAAAATTTGAATGGTGAGCTATTTAACCTAGGTGCTCATGATGAGATGCGGCCACATTAATGTTCAAGAAGTCCATTTACTATATTTAGACATGGTTGCCATGGAGATAGGAGACAAGCTTGATAAGCCATGGTGTGAACACTCCTTGGTAAGTCGTTTAGTCATGATGTTGGTAATAAGTTGAGGTGATGCTATGGTGGCTCATTCATCTTCCTTTGAGCTCACGGTCATAGGGATGTGTAATGGGAGAATATTTATTGTTTTACAAGTGTGAACGCATGCACATCTAGTAAAGACTCGTCTCACTAAATCCCAAGATTCAAAGTATCGAATCCCCAACCACATATAACATTTTCACATTATATGTAAGGTTGTCCTAAAACTAACAGTTTATGAGAATTGTTTGATCAAATCTACTAAAACTTTATAAACAACCTTTAACAAAACAAGATTGCTATTAAAAGCGATATATATATATATATATACACACACATCATATGTACAAATTTTAGTGTCAATACAAGACACTATGAAAATTACAAGTTTTTCTTAATATAAGAAGTAACCGTAAGAGATCTTAAGGTCTTTACATCTTAGGCTTATCTATCAAGCCTTCTATACAGGGAGTTTTGCTTTTAAACAAAAGCTTTTCCAAAATCTAAGGGCATTCGAGTCCTATTCATCCCACTCATCCATGAATATCTCAAAGTCTGACCCGTAACCCAGATCATCATATAACTTAGGGCTATATTCTGGAGTTAACTCATTTCTATTGTTCGGGGGTTTCATTTTCGGGATTGCCAAACATAGGGTTTCCAAGCCTAATTGGTCCAGGGGTATTCTTTTAGGGTTTCAGTTTCCGGTTCCAATCTCCGAAATCGAATTCAGGTTGCTAAGAAAACGAAGGCTTACACCAAGATTAGAAACAGTTCATGCATAACATATTATGAGTCGCATTTATTTTTTGCTACTATTCTTCGTTTGGGGAAACGAGGAGTTGTAGTAATAGCTAGTAGTAGCCGAAAAGTCTACATGGGTAAGTAGGAGCCAGTAAGTCTGCAAATATTGATGGTCGTATGGGCCAGTAATCACCCAACCCCCGACATGAAGGGTGTAAAATCCATGCTACACATGGTTTTCGGTTAATGGTGTGTATTTTGATTGTTCATTTGATTGTTACATACACATATGATTATCTAAAATGCTTGTATGTTTTATGAAAATGTTTTGAAAAAGAGAGTTATCTCACTAAGATGGTTTTGCTTATACCCCTATAGCTTTTTATTTCAGTTTGATTACTTATGGTTGGCACCAAAGAGCCCTTTTATCAGGTATGAGCCAACGTTACTTAGAGTTTTTGGAAGAAGTTTACATATTTAAGTTTTTGGGTGTAGACTTCTAAGAGAAATCTCTATAGTAGGCTTTTGTTATATTTATGTATGTTTTTAAGATTGGGTTAGAATAGCAAGACTTTAAGAATGGGGGAATGCCCCTAAGAAGCTGTAAGAATTTGAATTTAATGATTATTACATAATTATTCTTATAAATTCTTGCATGCTTTTATTATCTGCTTAAACATAATAACCCTTTAAGTTTCCTACTATCTTGGAAGCATGCCTCGTGCATGATATCGAAGCTCTTGCATGACTAAGGTTATCATTCATAAGCTTTAATATTATGTGCGGCGGACTGTCACGTTTAGGGTACCCTTCGAGGCGTAACATATTTCAATTGGAAATACTGAGAGGTCATTCTCTTGAATAGATTTATTGCTACTAATGGAGTTGATCTTATCTACCTCGAGAAAGGACGAGTGAAAACTTTCTATCATTTATTTTTAAAATTCATTAAGTTGGTTTTTTCAAAACAAAGGATTCTTGTTCTTTATAGATCTAGCATCTAGATCTAAAAATACTGACTTCAAAAGAAGCTTTAGTTTAATTTAGTGAATCCAGTGGTACAAATTTGTGGTTTATGAAAGCATGTGGTATCTACTATTGTTCTTTAGTTTAATTGATCTATTGGTTAATGAAACCACCATTAACAAACTTCATCCAAGGAGAACAAAATAAGGTAGAAACACAAAACAAGGTAAATTAATCTCGTTTTTAAGTTAGTCACGTATTAGAACTGTCACGCCCCGAAGGGTACCCTAAACGTGGCAGTCCGCCGTACACAATATTAAAGCCTAAGAATGACCACCTCAATCATGCGAAGGCTTCCATACTATGTACAAGGCGTCTAACACATAAAGGAGACACATCGGAATGATACATTTTATGTTGATACAATGAGTAACAATGTAAAGGAAATACACATTTACTATACTCCAAATACAAAACCATATACTTCAAATACAATTCATCAAACTTCAACTACATTCATCCCAAGACTTCACTACATAAAGCTATTACAAAGCAAATCGTAAAGCTTAGCCAAAAACTTCAAGCATTCTTATATCTTGCCGGAATCTCGAAATCATTCTCGGCTTCAACCATCTCGTCCCCACTTAGCATTCTTGGAATAACCTGCTCATTTAAACATCTATTGGGTATAAGCTACACTAGCTTAGTGAGATTCATTTCCGCAATAATATACTCAATTGTAAAATATACAAACAAGTTTATTTAAACAATCATATGAATGCACAAGCACGTGAACATACAAGCATATGACTTTCCGGTAGCCATATGTGAATGGATTTACGCCCTCCATTCGGGGTTTGGGGTGGTCCATGAACATGCAACCACAATTCCAATATTTTCTCTTGTGGTTTATAGTGTCTACTCCACTGCCCATTAACATAAGCGACCTCATAGGCCCTTGATGTTAACGAAGGTGGTCCTCCACCTGTTTATATGTATTGGTTTATAGTGTCTACTCCACTGCCCGTTAACTTAAGTGACCCTGCAGATCCTTAACGTTAACGAAGACCCGCTGCCTCCCGATCATACTTTTGTTCCCACCAAAAGCATTCTCGTAATGCAATGTGACTCACTAATGATATGCATGTACAGTTTATTTATAGAATCGTAGCAAGTTCATTATGTAATTTAAGAGCGATCATAGAGTATTTCAAACAATCCAAGTCTATACTAACTCATACAATATTATTTCAACAAGTCTCATCTCGATATACTTATCATTCATTCAACAGAAAAGTTCATTTCTCATCAACAATTTTATCTTTACCTAAGTCTAGTGCTACTACAATTACAAGCACACTCAATGAGCATAATTACTTAGGAAATGAACTCACTCGGCCATTGGATCACCGGTCTTCTAGTAATAATAATCCGGTGGCAAAGAGTCAACGTTCTCGGGTTCACCTAATCACATAAGAAATACTCTAATGAGTATTCTACCATCTAAGGATACTAAAACTCTAAGAAAACTTAGCGAAATCGAAATTCGCGTCATTTTCGAAGTCCCGATTTAAAATGGCCATAACTTGGTCATTTTAACTCGGAATCTCGCAAATTTTATATCGATTTCTATCTACTTCGGAAGAGCTTTCTAAATATGAAGTTTAAATCAAGTTTCGAAAATATCTAAGCCTCGGAAATGAGGGATCAGATCTGTACAGCGGTTATTGATTCCGAAAATGCGGTTTTCATGAATGCACTTGAGATTCCTAAGTACAAAATGAAACTAAATGCCATGGTAATGATTTTCCCTATCATGAATGTCATGATATGAACTCTAATGAGCCTAAGTTCTTATAACTTTTTTAGACTTAAAGAATTTAAATAAACTTTTTCTTAGAAAACCATTTCATGCTATTGTTTAACAAGTGAGTTTACTACACTTGGTCACACCTACATATTCAAGGATTTTCTTTAGGAAAACTCCACTTTGTTTAAAGAAATTTTGACCCTTATATTAGTTATATCCTAAGGCCTTTATTTCTTTAATAAAATCTTCATTTATAAACTTTTAAGTGGGTCTTTACTAGGGGTTTCAAAAATCCGAATTTAGAAAATTCATTTTCAAGTTGATTCTTTAAGAAAAATGTATTTATACTTAAAACTTTAAGTATTTATTTACCTATACCCTAAGGACTTCATTTATTTAAGAAAATACCATTTTTGAAGTTGGAAAAATAGTGTTTTCTAACCATCTATCCATTATTACGAATTTTGCTACAAGACTTTTAGCTCAAAACTTCTATTGGACTTCATCTCTTGTTTTCAACATTTTCTTTAGTAAAAACTCATTTAGACTCATGAAAAATATTACCAAACATTATCTATCACCTATAGGCTTCATTTTCTTGTAAAATATATGTTTAGAAGTTGATAAAAGGTTTTTAACTAGGTTTCCAAGTCATCCGAATTTACACTAACTCATTTCTTGAAAAGTGTTTTCCTTTTTGGTTTTGTCATCTTATCTATCTATAGATCTATGTACTAGGAAGGTTATTTACTAAGGACAAAAACATTAAAGACCATTAATGCACATAAACTCAAAATAAATATGAGATCTTAAATGTCTACATGAATATGAGTAGTAAAATGGTAGATCTACTATATCAAGTGCTTAAATAAGTTTTGAAAACATAAAAACTATATTTTTATAAAAGGTCTTTTGTTCAAAATACTTTTTGATGAAAAATCATAAAGCTTATGCCTTGAAAGCTCCTTGAAATACAAGATCTACTAGTGATGGTTTGGTATTCTTGTTTGATATTTCCTTGTCCCTATCAAGAGATCATGGGGACATTTAGTTGGTAATATCCAAGAATATCCTTGCCATAACAAGGATCCATGAGTAGAAGGAGTGAAAGTTCTTTTACTTAGAGTAACATAGGAGTAAAAAGGAAAAGAAACAAGTTGTGTCTGTGTGTGTGAGAGAGGCCATGGAGGCTCACGGCATAGAGGGAGTGGAGAGGAGAGAAAAGAGAGATTTTTCACCTTTTAAAACTTGAAAAGTAAAGAATGAAGAGAGAGAGAGAAAAAGTTGTTTATATAGCATTTGAAATTAGGTTAAATGGAGTAAAATGAATTAAAAGAAATTGTAGAAGGGGGGGGGGGTGCATTTCACGCCAACCAACGCTTGTGGAGGAAGGGAAAATTTTGATTTTTTTTTTATTGATTTGCTTTTGATTTGAATTGTGTACAATTGTCATAAATTGTATTGATTTTAAAGGGACAAAAAGTATTTGGAAAAGAAATTGATTTGAGTGATGGTAAGGGTTGAAATTAGGGTGTACAAATAGGTAGTAATAGGTTGTACTTGTGAATAGTAGTGAATAGTAATCAAGACAACTTAATTACCGGTAGTAAGAAAATATACGAATAAGAAGGTTATAACTGTATTTTTCGTAAGCCGGAAAATTATGAAATTTATATATTTGAAATCCTTATTTTATTTCGATTCTAATGAGTATTCATAAGTATCTTTTTGAAATTCTAGTTCCGGGGCACGTTTTTCTAAATGGGTCTCGGGATGACCCGGAATTGAAATTTTCTTAAAATCTGATATTTTCTTGGTTTGAAATATAATCAAAAACTATATTCAAAATGTAAAGACCCGACCTGCTAATCCTTAAGACTTAGCAAGTTAAGTCCCCAACCACATATAATACTTTCGTATTATATGGAAGGTTGTCCTAATCTACAGTTATGTAAATTGTTTGTTTAAAACTACTAAAACTTGTTATAAAAGCTTTTACAAAAGGATTACTCACTTGAGTAATCTATTTACATAAAATAGTTTAAGGAAATATTTACATCCTTGTGTCCAGCATAGGACACAACAAAATATACATAAGTCTTACAAAATGAAGAAAATAGACTTTAAGTCTTTTAATACAACCTAGGCTTAACTAACAAGCCTCTATTCCAAAATACAAAATACATTTGTTAAACGAACACATGAAATAAAACTTTCTTCAAAAACTTCTCGCCACAGGGTCCTACTAATCCCACTCGTCCATAAACTTCTCCCAATCTGACCCGAATCCCATATCATCATAACAATCATCATCAACACCTGAAAATAGCAAAAGTGAGCCAGAGGCCCAGTACACAGCAACACAAACAAAAGCGAAGCCATACACACCTATACTAATGCAATGCAAAAACAATTGCTTCATTTATCTTTCTTTAATATTTCTTAAACAAATCAACACTGGAGTATTCAAACTCCGGGACAAGCTGAGGATATCTGGGGGTCCTGAGTAATGCTCACAACGCTCAGGGGGTTGATATAGGTAGCCCGAATACCTATATCTCCTAGATAACGTTACATTGCAAATAATAATCTCATCCAGGTTATATAGCCGTTACTCAGCCTCACTTAACTCAATCCATAATATAAAGCAATTCACATGCTCCCATAAACATTGAATTAGATTATATTATTTCCTCTCAAGAGTAAGTAAATGTTGCTCGTTATACATTCCTATCGATTATCCGCCGAGCCTAGTCATTGCATCATGACTATTAGCCTAAGCGTCTACACTAACCTATCATTGCATCATGATAAGTTACCGCTCCTTGAACCGGATTTAACGGTGAAAACACAAGCAATTCAAGCAATACTTAAGTCATTTATAACTTATATCAAATTTAAGTATGCCTATCCTAACAAGCATACAAGCAAGTTACTGCGTACCTGTATTAGCTTGGGAATTAATGGGGGTGGCCAAGCGAGGATCAATAACTGTTCAACAAGAATTATCACAATTCACACTTAGTTTAAACTCATTTCAACTAATCTCATACATAACCATACAAATACATTCAAATAAGTTATCACAAGATCCTAAAACAAGTAAAGATAATCAATAATTTATTAAATCATACAAATATCCTTAAATCATGCTTAATTATATTACTCGATCATCATAACACATCAATTATCATATATCTATCTCATTTTAGTCTAAAAGATCCATTTGTTAAAGCAAATACACATAAAACAAACAAGAACAAGTTTTTAACTTTGTTTGGAAAATGTATCAGCTGGAAAGAAACGAAAATTCGGCCTTGATAAGTTTTTATTTTGTAAAAACTCAAAACACAAAAGTTGTAGATCTCTTTTTAAGCTTTCTAACGCAATTTGAATCACTCAAATCGGAGTTCTTATGAAAAAGTTATGATCAATTTACAAAACAGTGTCGCGTCAGGGAAGAAATCCGCGAGCGCTACACCCTTGGCAACGGGGTGTTTTGAAGGCCGTTTTGACTCAGGGGAAGTGAAATTTTTGATCCGAGAGCACTACACCCTTGGCAACAGGGGTGTTTTGACAGGTGTAGTAATAGTTATACGAAATTTTTCAAACTTTAACACTTTAAACTTGAAAAAAAACAACTTTTCTCAACTCCTAACATGTCCTAAACCTTATGCAAACTTCATACAACACTTCAAACACTTCTAATACTTATCATACTTCAAACTCCAAATCCACACTTCAACTACCCAAATTATCTTCTTCCCAAATTCAACAACACCCATACTTCTTGCTACACATAAAACATATACTATAAGTTCTTGTAGCCTTAATATACTACTTAAACTACCATTAACATATAGAACACATCATTTCTCATATTTAGCATAAGCACCCTATTATCAAGAAATCACATATATGCATAAGATTAAGACATGAAAGACAAACTCACCAATAGAACTTTAGGCTTTAGTTTAATGGTCCTCTAGCAATCTTTTGGTGGTAAAAGTGATGGAAAATGAAGGGCTTAATCTTATGCCACCTTAGAGGAGCTTTTGAGAGGGTTAAGAGGTGTTTTGAAGCTTAGAGAAAGGGTTTGGCTAAGGTCTGAAATTTTGCCCGAAAATTTAAGTTTGAAGAGTAGATATTATCTACTTGTTTGACTTTTGAGGCATTTGTAATTAAGGCAATTAATGACTTAACCTTTTGTTACTTAATGACATTGTCTTAAGGCCTTAATGAGTGTTTAATAGCTTTATTTTTTGCCTAAAAAATTCTGCTACATAAGGACTTAGTTACATGCATTCCTCCACTTAATTCAACACATTCAAATCATAAATTACACATATGAATACAATTAAAATTTTATGAACTAAATATTTAATAAATTCTTGAATATTTCAATATTTTAACACAATAATAAAACACATAATTCATCATGAAAAAAAATCATATTTAATACATATCAAAAGTATGTATAAATTTATTAACACACATATAGAATATAAATTGGGAATTTCATGGTTATTTCACAAAATTAAATTTTCTTATAAAAGTTTCTTATTTAGAAACCGAGGAAAAGCCGGAATTAGGGTTTCTAAGTCTTTGTCACAAAGCTTGAATTAAACCGGTTTAGGGTTTCATTTTCCGATTTCTGAAGTTTACTTGATTATTAGGAAACCTGGGGTATACATTATAAAAAATAATAATAAAATTGGGTAATGAAATAAAATGAATAGTGCAAAAGACTAATCAATTACTGGTAGAAATGAAAATACGATAAAAAGGTTATAACTATAACTTTTATAACCCGAAAAATTATATAACTGATATATTTAGAAATCTTATAAAATTACGAGTCTAACGGTACTAATGGTATATTTTTGATATCTCAAGCCCCCGGATACGCTTTTCCAAGTCTGTATCCGAACTGGTTCAAAACAGGTCAAAAATTTACCAATCTGATAATTATAAACGAACTTATATTACTATGAGCTATCCTAATTATTTAAGCTACACCTCGGCCTCTAGGGTTAGGGGCGCTAGATTGCCGGACTTACACTATTGTATTCCAGTTAGGGTTTCCGGGTAATTTTCCGGTTTAGATCTTTGCCAATTTGGAAACTGATATTTATATTTATACAAAATAGTTAATTTGAGAAATTTATTTTAAATTTTATTTTTGTAAGCATTTAATAATTCTTAATGTTTTCGGAATTCTTTAATTGGGTTTCATTTCCGAAAGTTAATAATTATTTACTTTTTAATAATTTGTTTTTGGACTTTATATTACCCGATTTTACAAGCCGGAGCTAAATATGGAATTTTTCGTACGTCATGGTTTTGAATTTGAAAACCACCGAGTTCTTATTTTATTGTTTAAAGATTTTCATTTTCTCAAGATTGAGAAGTTTTTTTAATTCGTTCGTAATTTAGGACTTGTCAAAATTCGGTTTTAATTTGGAGTGATTTTTAGGGTTTATTTTCGAAGTTCATTTTGAAATTATTTATTGAATATTTTCGAGGCTTACAAGAACAATAATTTAAATAAGGTTTTGTTCCTAGGTGCAAAACAACTAAAAAACAAAGTTCAAATCATCCAAAACAAGGTAAGTTTTAATAAAACCCTAGTTACACTCTTTACATTCAAAAACAAGGATTATAGACATGTTGATGTGTTATAAGATGATATATGTATACATATCTATATATATCATGTATAAATACTTAGGAATGAATTAAATACAGGTTGAACGTGCAAAATTGGAGAAAAATGGATTAAAGCGCGAAGAAGAGCACATTTCCAGATGAACACGGGGTAAACAAGGGGTAGTGAACTCCTCGTGTACCTCTTGGCTTGGAATTTTGGAAGGTGTTGTGTTTCTAGAAGAACACAGCAAGTGCACAGTCGTGTACCAAGCCGTATTCCTCTCGGCCCCAATTAAAATATAAAAAATTTTATTTTAGTTCCAAAATTAAAATTATAATAATAATTATTATTAGTGTTGTTGATGTTAATGTTATCACTATCATCATCATCATCATCATCATCATTATTCAGATTATCATTAATGTTAATTATAATAATAATATTAATGTTATTATTATTATTCTTATTATTAATTAATGTTATTATTATTATTATTATTATTACTAATGTTGATATGATTAGTAATACTATTAATAGCATCATCATCATCATCATCATCATCATTTATTATTACCATGATTAGTAATGTTATTATTATGAATATTATTATAATTATTAAAGATATTATTATTATTATTATTATGATTATCACTATTATTATTATTTTTATTGTCATTAAGATTACCATTATTTTTATTAATGTTATTATGAAAATTAATATTAATATTGTTGACATATTATTATTATATTATTATTATTATTACTAATGTTGATATGATTAGTAATACTATTAATAGCATCATCATCATCATCATCATCATCATTTATTATTACCATGATTAGTAATGTTATTATTATGAATATTATTATAATTATTAAAGATATTATTATTATTATTATGATTATCACTATTATTATTATTTTTATTGTCATTAAGATTACCATTATTTTTATTAATGTTATTATGAAAATTAATATTAATATTGTTGACATATTATTATTATTATTATTATTATATTATTATTATTATTATTCGTATACTTGGTAATGAGAATAAAATTAAGATAATTATAAAATACTTGTTTTATATAGATAAACATAAAAGAATGGAAATCTAACTAAGTTAAAATTATGAATAATGTGATTCCTAAAAATGACAAGAAATTATATGAAGTAAGTTAAAAGAAACACGACGAAACTAAATAAGTAAATAAATATTTGTTACTATAATAGGTTAACTAAAGAATAGTATAAAAGTGATGATAACGGTAATGATAAAATATCAATTCACTGAATATAAATTCTACAACTATCCAATAAGAATATGTAAATATCCAACAAGATCAAGAAAAACAAAATGAAAATAAACATTAAATAATAATTGATTATCATGGGACCATTAAAAGAGCAATATAGTAATACAAAATAAAACAAAATGCCAATATGGGACATGTAGATACTCATAGGAGTTTAGTTCTATAATTTATGTTTTACTGATGAATATTTTATTCATCTCAATTGATGATTTTGAAACTATAGAGGATTTCCCAGTTGACTATTACGACTAACCAGTATGAGCAGATGAGAAAATCAGTCTTATTACATTATGTATGCTTGTAGCTTAGCTGATCTTTAGTGAAAGATAATAACCTGAATTTGCTGTATGAGTCTACGAGAATTGTTTGTTGTATGAATTGTTGATTGCTAAGTTACTTAATGATAGTACTAACAGAATTTTGTATGATTGTATTGCTTATATAGTACGCTACTTGTCTGTGAGATGATTGATCACCTCAAACCTGATTAAAAACTATTGGTACCATAAATGAAATGAACATGCATTACATTATTTGCATTGTCATGCCCCAAAGGATACCCTAAACGTGACAATCCACCACATTCATATTTAAACTTAAGTATAATAACCTTAGTCATCCCATAAGTTTAGACACCGAATGTAAGGCATACTTTCACCAATATAGAGGACTAGTCTTTGCAACGAGTTGCTTAAGAAGGTATACATAAACAATTAAGAATGGAAATCACAATGATGAATATAGCTTTAAGTTTTTACATAATTCTAAGGGGCATACCCCCGTCAAAATAAGATTTCTACAATCTAGTAGTAATATTTTTAATATTTACACATAAGGAAAATTCAACTAGAAGCTGATGCCTACAACTAAGATCTATCTTCTCTAAAGAGCTTATTATCTCGAAAAGTAGTACCTAAGTAAAATAACCTCATGGTTTCAGCCATAGGTGTCGAGCCTGGATTTGAAAATCATCCGGTTCATTTCTCCTAACCCGATTCATATTAAACCCTAACCCATTTAACATGAATCCTCGACTAGGGGTTAAAAGAAATTTTAATTTTTGAAAACTTTTTAGAGTCGCCAACCGATATAAATCGGGAAAAAATGAAAGCCAGGATTAATGGGTCGGTTAATCCTAACTTAGCCACTAGTCTGCGAAAAGTTTGATTTAAAAATCAAATTTTTTAAAAATACCAGATATCTGAGTTCGGGGGCTAACCTATTAAAACCTAAGCGGTTACCACTTTAAATTTAAAATTTATAATTTATCCTTTTCTATACTAAAAAATTCAAACAAAACATTTATAAAACAAATATCTACAAGTTTAATCATTCATTTTTATTTTTATGTATTTTTCTTAGGATTTAAATATCAACAAACATTTGTATTTTTCCTTTTAAAAAAAAAAACTTATAATATGTACAAAATGATTATTTCAAACTATCAAAACAAAATATTTTTTCTAATTTTATTGTCGCCCGTAGGTGCCTACGTACTCGCTAATCGAGATCAGACAAAACGTAGTTCTTTTATAAAGAACTTAGTTTGTTGATCAATTTTATATTTTTGAACTATTCTCACTTTAAGTTTATTAAATTTTGAATTTTTTATGAAAACTAATTTTGATGATCCTATGATTTAATCAATTGAATTTTATTTCATAAAAAATATATTTTTCTAAGTCCAAAAATCATTTTTTCTAAAGAAAAAAACCAATTTATGATAATTCATGGCTAATTTAATGCTACATGAAAATCAATTTTGAAAACTTTGAGTATTATCTTTATAGCAAATTTATAAAGATAATTTGATAAAAACTTAATTAATATCATGATTTTTAAAAAAAAAAAATTTTATCTTTATTATTCAACAACAATTTTGGTTTAAAAAATCTATTAACAATTTATTATTTTTCAAAATTCAATAATCATCACATATGTTCAGAACATATTCAAAATATATCATAACAAAATTAAAATACAAAAAACAAAACATCTCATGCATCAAATATATATTTAAAGATCAAACTATATGCAAATACATATTCAAAAATATCAAAAGATATAAAAAATTACCAAAACATGTAAATTTATATTAAAAATAATTATTCTAATTTTTCTGGATTTTTCTGAATTTTTCTGGATTTTTTACGAATTTTTATTGATTTTTATATTTTTCTTATTTTCCGAAATTAAATATATATAATAAATAATTTAATAATACAGACTAACCTGGACTGTTGGATCTTCTCGGATCAGATCTGGAGCGTCTGATCTGTAGACTAAATCTGGACCGCAGGATCTGATGACTTTCGATCTGGAGCGTTGATTGCTTTGATCGAATCTGGACCGTCTGATCCTCTGATTGAATCTGGACCGTGGATTGCTTTGATCAATCTGGACCGTCTGATCCTCTGATTTAATCTGGATCGCAGGATCTGCTGACTTTTGACCGACGACCGTTGACCGTTGACCGACCACCGTTGACCGACGATCGACCTGGTTGGATTCGGATTTCGGGTCGGACCTCGGGCTCCGTCGGGTGAAGAAGACGATCACGGTGGTTTTCGAGCGTTCCTCGGCCGTTCCTGGTGGTTTTCGAAGGTTGTAACCTTGTCGGCCCGACGTGGATGGGGCTGCTGCGTCCGTTGGTGGTGGTGGTTCACTCCCAGAACCACCAGAAGTGGCGGTTCGTGTGGTGGTTGACGGCGGCGAGGATTAAAAAAAATTCGAAAATTTGCAGAACTTCCCAAATGCAAATTCGAGCAATTCTAAACGCTATAATCAATTAAAAACACTTCCTAGATGATCCTAACACACTTTAATTGGATCGAAATCCTCCCGATCACTTCGAATTTGCAAATTTTGCAATTCGAACACTTTCTATTCTATTTTCAGATCTCGATCGTGTAGTGTGTGTTTCGTGAAATTGAATTGTGCTTTCTGCTTGTGGGGTGATCCTATTTATAGATTTCGAAACAATTTGTCATTTCGAATCTTCGTACTTGTTCAATTTTTGAATCACGAATCGTTATATTTTTTCACATAAGAACGATTCAAAATTGGGACTCGATTCGTGATTGTTAGTTCAAATTGATCATGAATATTATGTTTACAGGTCATGACTCTTCGATTAAGTATGTTTAATTTGATTAATTGATACAATTCGGCCAATTTTGAAATTTGAAAAATCATGTCCATTCGAATTTTTCCCAATTTTCATGCTTTGATTAATGCGCCTTTTAGGATGAAATAATACACGAAATATGTACAGATGTGATGTATCCCATGCCTAGTTTGTGTCTGTACAATTAATTTTGAAAAAACACAAAGATTCGTTGCTCAAATGAGGTCTCAAAGTGGATGAACCGATGTGTCTTTTGGGGAAAAAAATTGAACAAAAAGAGGCAAAATCTGCCTTGGGCTAGATTCGAACTTGGGTCCCTTTGCTCTGTGTCCATGGTCTGAACCGTTAGGCCGTTGGCCTGTGCCTTGGTCATATAGCTAACCCACTAATACTTAAGACTAATAAAATGTATATTATATTAAGCTTAAATAATTATTTATTTTAATTTTTCTTACATATATTTTATTTATATTACTATTATTCATTTAATTATTTTATTATACATATTTTATTTTTATTTTTTCTATTTTCTCTTTTTTATTATACTATTATTTATTATTTTTATTATTATATCTTATGAACTCAACATGACATTAATTTAATCTAAACTTGAGCCTAATTTTTTAAATTGGGCAAAAATTGGGTGTCTACAATAGGTAAGTGTGCTGTAAAAGATAACTATAAGGGGGTAAGCCAACAGGCTTAGTGAGATTCATTACAAAAAACAAGTACTCAACAATTTCAAAGCATAACAAGTTATTTAGGTAAGCATATGAAATGCACAAGCATGTGAGCAAACAATTCATATGATTTTCTGGGGATCATATGTCAAATGGATTTGTACCCTCCATTCAGGGTTAGGTCTTACAGTGTAAGCTCCTAGATTTTTCGATAATATAAGAAAACCGTAGAACCGAAAGTCAAAACGAAACCCTAAAATTAACCTAGTTCTATGTTTAGTCTAGTGAATCTAGATCCGGCAATCCCGTGTTCCTAAACCCTAGAAAACGAAATTTAAATAATTGTGGAATATGGTTCGTAATAATATATGAAAGCTTAGAAATATCAGATTCGTAATTTTCAAGTGTCCTTCGAATCCAAATGAGATCAGTTTTCGAAAACCATGCCCTGGTGTACTGGATAGTGAAAATATTCCGACAACACCAATAGATTCGTAAAAATATAAGGTTTTCAAAAATATCAGTTTTAGAATTTTTCGGTAACTAAAAATACCAGATATAGGCCGTTTACTCGTATTTTCTTTACTATTGGTATTTTAATTGTCTAGTCTACTATTCATAGTACTTTTCTACTATTCATTACTATTCATCTATCTCTACTTTTTCTTACACTCTATTCTTACACATTACCATACCTATACCTTACAATTTACCTTCCCCATACAACTTTAATCACATCACACCTTACATATTACTTCTTTTATTACAAAATAAACAAAATAAATCAATTCTCAACCCCCCCTACACAGGCAAACCGGCGCCCCTCTCTCTTCCACCATCTCAATTTATTTTCTTTTCCATTTTATTTAATTACATCTAATTTCCACTCCAAAAATCTATAAATACCCTCTTCCTCTTTCATCCTTTCACACAATTCATTTCCTACTAAAACTCTCCCAAAATCATCCCATAAAATCCCTCTCTCAAAATCTCTCTCAAGTTCTCTCTTTTCCATATAAAACTAAGTCCCACATAATACTACAACCCATTCTTTTCTTCTTCAACAAATACATAACCTTAGGTAAAACTTTCTTTCATATACTCATTGTCACGCCCCGAGGGATACCCTAAACGTGGTAGTCCACCATAATAATACTAAAGCCTAGGAATGACTACCTTAGTCATGCAAAGGCTTCCATATCGTGTACAAGGCGTACATCACAACCAAGAGAACGCATCGGAGTAGCGCAATTTTATTGATAATAAATAAGTAACAAGGCAAAGAGAATACTTATCATAAACATACATATTACATTTCAATTCTTAGGGGAATATCCCTCTATTATCTTTAAATAAATATACATCACTAATCATATAGGTCATTACATATAAAGAACCTTACAACATTACTTCATCTTATGATCCCATTTCCTTCATAGAAGTAATCATCCTTCCATGACTTCCTTAATATCATGATCCTCAATTTAAGCCGCGGGTATACCTGTTTCAACAAAATCTATAGGGGTATAAGCTACAACTAGCTATTCGCACCATATTTTCAAGCAAGTTTATTTATATTTTCACACATATGCTATGCATACAATGCAACAATCACATGACTACGCAAATATATATAGTTATTTGGAAACCATATATAGAACAGATTTACCCTCCGTATCAAAGGTTAGGGAATCAGGTTGAAGGTCCTCAACTTTCTACTGCTAGTCCTCAGGTCCTCACCCACAGTGTTCGGTTGGCTCGGCTCCGAACCTAGAGTCGCTTTTCCCTAGAGATTTGGATTCTCCAGGAAGGAACATGGCCCGTAGCACCGCACGATCATAGCCAATCCAACTCTACGCGTAGGAGTAGCAGCCTTCCGAAATAGATGTGACTCGATGGATGCTATGCGTGAGCGTTTTAGTTTTTTTAAGCCAAACCTTATTAAGGTTTATTAGGGGCAATCAATCAATTTAGCAAACAATAAACAGTCGTACAAGTAAGTAAACAAAATTATTTAAACAAGCAGTTCGAAGTTGCGATATTCTTAATTCTCATTTCACGCATAAACATAGAATTACATATATACATAATCTCGTATTTCCTAAATATATATTCATTTTTATCTTTTCTTAGTATACTAATGCTATTACTTTACAAGCACAAGCAAGGTAACGAAATTAAGAGGAATAACTCACTCGCCCATTTTGCAATCTTCCTAGTCGTAGTAATTCTTAGGTAGGGTATTCTCGTATCCTTCATCACCTAGACAATAGAAATACCCGGGATGAGTCTTTCATGAAATTTCTATTCTTGAAGATTCTAAACTTTTCTTAAAATCGTGGTAAAATCGTATAAGAGGAAATTCCAACTTAAAATGGCTATAACTTGCTCATTTTAACTCGGAATTTCGCATATAATATACCGTTTTCTATCTATTCGAAAAGATCTATCTATTTCTAAGGTTATCTTTGTCATATAAGGTCATTTAGGTTCCAAAAACATTGGGTACAGATTTAAAACGAAAATTACCAAACTTTTGCAAATCCGTTTTCTAACTCAACTTTATTTTAAAGAAAATCTTTTTTGTAACTATATATATATATATATATAAATATGAACATATATTTGATAAATACTTTGAGTATATAGATAAGCTCTTTATATGTAACATTTCTAATGGTAGTGTCTCAACAATTTATTTCATAAAACAATTCTTTTTTAAAGTATTAAAACTTATCTTGATAAATTCCTTTTCAAGTATTTGAAAGAAACTTTATACTTTTATTATAAATGAGTATATTCTTATTTTATTTCCTTCATTCTTTTTTCCCAAAACAAGTAAATTTTTCTTTTAACCATAGTCTTTCATAATTTTCACTTTTAGTGACAAAAGATCAATTTTATTAGAAAGCATATTAGGTTGTTGAAAACCTTTTTGTAATTTTGTATTTAGGATGGTTTTAGAAAATGAATCTTGTCTTTATATTTATTTTTAAAATATAAGTTTTTGCTTTCTAAAAACTTGTTCTTTTATTTCTTTTGAAAAGAATCATCTTCATTGATAAATTCCATTATTGTTAATCTTACTTTATTTATATTCTTTTGAAAATGAACTCCTTCTTTTTAGAAATTTGAAAATCATTATTTTTCCTAAGTGGGTTCATAACTTTATGAGTTGATTTTTATCTTAACTTTGAAAACTAGTTTGTTCTCTTAGTCTTATTATGAAGTTTAAAAGAGTTTAAATCTTAAGCTTTTTGTAAAAACTTTTAATATTATTTTACTAAAGCTTAGGTTAACATAATATACAAAGAAAATATTTATTTCTTAGGTCTTCTTGGTAATCTATCTTTGTAATTTAAGAAAACGTTGAGAAAACTCTATTTTTATGTTGTTGATAATAACTTCATGATTTTGTGATAAATCATATAATCGAAAATCTAGCTTGGAGTTTATTTAGTAAAGTAAAATTCTATTTTTAGATTAGTTGAAACATTAACATTATGTAGATGCAAGTATCATGAGCATATAAAGTAATAAGAACATAATAAAATACTAGAAATAAATAATGAGCAAGAAAATAAAATATTAAATATTGGGAACCTTAGCTTCATTAAGGTATCCCGGTCAAGTATTGGAGCCTTAGCTTTATCAAGGCATCCCGGACTAAGAATGGACTAGTCCCGAAAGATTAAAGAAAATAAATAAAAAATTGTTTTGACTTGATATGTACAGGTCTAAAACTAGAAAGACTAGTCTTAATAATAACATAGAATAAATAAATTGCATAACTTGAAAGTAAATAAATAACAAATGAGCTTATATGCTCTAAATAAATATATATACATAATATACATAATACTTTATATAAGTTAGACTAGAAGCAAATAATAATAACAATATAATAAAATAGGAAGCTTATGTACAAAAACAAAACATGAACATGTTGTTGCTTTTACTACTCATATGAGTTTCAAAACAACGCCATAATCATGCTAAGTTACATGATATGGATAAATAAATGGTTGAAAGAAATTTTTACCTAAGGTATTTTTGTGGTGTAAAGATGGTAGTGAATGTATGGTTATGTGGTTATGGAGAAATGGTAGTTGTATTGTATAAAGGGAAATTCTTATGAGTATTTGGTGAAAGAGAGTTTTGGTAGAGGAAAAGTTTATGGAGAGAGTTTGTGTAGTGAATTTGAGAGAGTTTTGGTAGTAGAATGAATTGTGTGAAAGAATGAAAGAGGAAGGGGGTATTTATAGAATTTTTGGAGAGAATTTTAGATGTAATAAAATAAATTGAAAAAGAAAAATAATTGAGAAGAGGAGAGAAGGAGTGGCGCCGGTTTGTACTTGTAGAGAGGGGAAGGGAAGGGGGGGGGGGCAGCGAAGGGGGGTTTGTTGTTTGTGGAATTTGATAAAAATTAATTTTAGAAGAAAAGTATAAGGGAAGTTTAGTAATATGTGGTGTAGAATTTTTATGGGAAAAGAAAATTGTAAGAAATAGGTATGTAGGTGTAAGAATAGGTAGTAAGAAAAAGTAGAGATAGTGAAATAGTAATGAATAATAGAAAAATACTATGAATAGTAGACTAGACAATTAAAGTACCGGTAGTAATAAAAATACGCGTAATAATGCGATATCTGTAATTTTTAGTTATCGAAAAATTATAAAATTGATATTTTTGGAATCCTTATATTTTTACGAGTTTATTGGTATAAATGGAATATTTTTAATATTCCGAGCTCTAGGACACGCTTTTCGAGCACTGATCCCTTTTGAGTTCGAAGGACACTTGAAATTTGCGAATATGATATTTTTATGTTACCCTATATTATTACAGACTATTTTAAGCTATTGGCTTAATTTCGTTTTCTAGGATTTGAAAACGTGGGATTGCCGGATTTTAAACACTAGGGTTCATTATAGTTTTGTTGACTTTAGGGTTCTGGTTTAACTTTTGGTTTTGTTGAGATATTCGCAAGATAGTATAATTTTCGAGTTTTGATCGTTTTATATTTTTAGCTCGATATCTATGGGTTATCTTATTTTATTTGTGATTATTTAATAGTTTTTAGTTTTCTGGATCATTTAACCGAGTCTAGGGTTATGAGTTGACTCAGTTTGACTTTTGGTGAAAATTGAAAATTGTGATTCTAAAATTTTACCGAAAGATTTAAGATTTTATCATTTCATTGTTAAGCGGTATTTGGATCTATTATTTTGATTTGCGTTTTAGGAATTGGGTGGATGATTTGATTGGCGTACGAACATTGATTAAACCGGTATTTGGACTTTATATTTTGTTTCAAGGGTTTTCGTATTCTCAAGATTGAGAAAACTCGTTTTTATCTTATTTGGAATTAAGTTTTAACTTGATTCGATTTTTAGGGTTTCGTTTCCGGTGTTTTGACTCGGTCTAGAATTTAATTTTTATCTTGAGTCGATTTTTAGGGTTTGAATTTTGATATTAGACTTCTAGGATTATTTTTAAGAGTGATGAAATTTTTGGGGGTTTACACTCATCATGTTCATACAACTTAACATGAGTTTAGTGTATGTTTCTTAGACTCATGAGAGTTAAAGAAGCAACAATTTATTCATGTTTTGTTTTTGTTCATGTTTCTATTCTTTTTTTTATGTTAATATTATGTTGTTATTGTTTTTGTTATTATTATTTGTTTCTAATCTAACTTATATAAAGTATTATGTATACTATGTATATATATATATATATATTTATTTAGAGCATATAAGCTCATTTGTTATTTATTTACTTTCAAGTTATGCAATTTATTTCATGTTGTTATTAAGACTAGTCTATTTCAAGTCAAAACAATTGTCTTTCTTTGCTTTTCTTTTCTTTTCTTTTGAGGACTAGTCTATTCTTAGTCCCGGGATACCTTGATAAAGCTAAGGTTCCCAATACTTGACTTTATTTTTATGCTCTTATTTCAATTATTTATTATATTTCTCATAGTTACATATTCCCATTCATGCATGAACATGTTGTTCTTGTCTCAACCATAATGAAAATGAGTTTTCTTAAATAATAAATATAAACTCTCTTTAAAAATAAATTTTTTCACATAAGGAATAATTTTTCCATAAAAACTTAAAGTTTAATCTTAAATATTTTTCTAAGATTAGATAAGTTTAGCTCAAGTCTTAGTAAAAACACTATATGTGATTTTATCAAAGAAATACATAAAGTAAAGTTATTACAAACTCTCTTTTCAAACCAATAAAATAAGAAAGTTTCTTTAAACTTAATTCCTTATTTAAACAAAAGTTTTTCTAAACTCCTTTATCAAAGTTTTCTACCAACACTCTAAAGTATTAAAGACTAGAAAAGTTTTTTTAATAAGATCATTGATATTATTCTTTTAAAAAGGATCTAACTTTAGAAAAGTTTTGGAACATATAACCATGAAATATTTAGAAAAACTATGTTTTCCAAACCATTAGAAATAAAGTTATGAGAATCTTAAAAGATTAAAAATTTCTTTTTGAAGATTTAATTATTCTCAATACCTAAGAAATGGAGTTAAAGAAGGAAATACTCACTTATGATAATTTAAGAAATTTTTCAAAAAAACTAATTCCTTTTCAAGTCTTAAGCTTATCTCACTTTTAAAACGCATTATGTTAAAAACCATTGTTGAGACAACACCACTAAATTCATGCATATGGTTTGAGTATATATATATATATATATATATATGTATTCAAAGGATTTTTCAACCATACAATTATCTATATTTTTGTACAAAAATTCTTGAATGAAATTTTTTTTGAAAACTTAAGTTTTAAAATTGGAATTTTCGTATCAAATATCTAGTTACTATTTCGAGACCCAAATGACTCCTTTTGATAAAAATAACCTTATAAATTGATAGATCTTTTCGAGCAGGTCAAAATCAGTACATAATATGTGAAATTTTGAGTTAAAATGAGCAAGTTATGGCTATCTTAAATTGGGATTTCCATTCATACGGTTTTTTTGATGAATTCAATAAGATAGAATTATAAATTTGAATAGATCTTGGATGAAATACTCATGTTGGGTATTTCTTTTATTTAGGTGTCGAGGACCAAGATCTTCTCTTCCCTGAGGATTACTTCGACTCCTAAAAGAACGCTATGGACGAGTGAGTATCCTTTACGCTTATGTATTCGAGCATGTGCTTGTAGAATAGAGCACTAGATGTTAGGAAAAGATAAAATTGATATGCATGTGTGATATCATGGGAATTATGTATGTGAATCATTGTGTGCGATCAATGAACAATAAGAATATTGAAACCCGATTTTTGATTGATATAAATGTTCCTATGCATGTATTGCTATGTGTGTAAATATTGCTTGATCACTTTAAATGATTTAATGTCATATTGGAATTCCCCATATAATAAATTGCTCATGCATATCACTTAGAATATCATTTCGGAATTTTGCTACTACTCCTCAGCATGGGATCGGAAAGGTAAGCTGCCTTGCTACAACCTTGAGAGTTTAGGACGTTTGGGGAATACGGTCTCAAGTTGTAGCCGAGCCAGATCGATTGCTTTAGGTATGGAAAGCTCGAGGACTACTAGCATTGTTCGTTGGAACCCCAAGACGCATGCAACTTTAAGGAGGTCGTTTGGGACCCAGTTCAAAGCATTCCCTAACCATCGATGAAGGGGTAAATCCATCACACATACGAAACCGGATAGTCGTATGTAATGTTTGATCATATGGTTGTTGCATTTCATATGCTTGATTAATAAACTTGGTTGATTGCTTGTTATGAGTACTTTTGCGTAAGGAATATCTCACTAAGCTAGTCATGCTTATACTCCTACAGACTTTTGATATTGCAGGATTATCCTTTTTGCACCTGAGACCATCCTGACCACCCGGGTAGAATCTTTATTTTGAGAAGCTTTTGGGGGAATTCTGTTTTGAAGTCATAGAGTAAATTTCTTCTAAAATATTCTAGCTTTAGTTATTTTATCTTTAGTAGAACCATGTTGTTATGGAATTTGTCAGGGGAATGCCCCTTAAAAGTTGTAAGACTTTATGTTTCTATGAATTATATTAAGTGATATTTTATATGTTCCACTGCCAATATCTTAAAATGTATTACTTCACCGGTTTCCCTTTGATATGAATGTATGCCTTGTACCGATATGGAAGCTTTTGAGTGACTGAGGTAGTCATTCTTAAGTTTTAATATTACGGCGGGCTGTCACGTTTAGGGTATCCGTTGGATAGATTTTGTTATATCATGTGCTTGAATGGAATTATTGATGAATGTGGTTATATAGTACTTTATGAATATTTTGTGCAGGAACAAGTTTTAGCCTCGATAATTTTAAGGTGAATGATAAAAGTCGAGCCTCATTGTCGAGCCTTCGCATTTGACCATCAACAATGTTAAATTCTTTTCGTGAATAAAATGATAGAATTTTTCTTTTGTCCTCGCATTCTTTAATTCTTTTCAAATAAGCCGCGACTTTTTTTTTAAGTCGAGTGTTGTTTATTCTTTATTTATTTATTCTTAAATGAATAAAATAACAAGTTTTGTCATTTTCTAGCTTGGCTCTTAAAATGTCTTGAAATAAAAAGATTGTTCGTTCTACACTCAACACAAACATTGTTCTTGTACTCGAAAAAGAAAACAAAATCTCTCACTTGCATTTACAAAGTTTTCACTAAAATCAAATCCCAAAAACCTTCCAACATTTCAAAGCTATAACCATATCAGGTATGCTTTTTATTTTCTTTCTTTTCTAATTTTTACTGTTATATAACGTGTTTTGTATTTTTAGGGTTTTTCAAATTTTCTGTATAAACTTGTTAAAGATGAGGAATTGTTATTTTCAAAGTTAGTTGCTAAGTAATATTATTCTGTAAAGTTTGAATAAATAGTTACAAAGTTCGTTTTCTTCTTGGACTCATTAAGTTATGTAGAAACCCTAATTTGTATCTAATTATTCAAAATAATAAGCAAAATAGAAATGTGTGTTTCAGTTATAAGTAAGTATGAACTAATGTATGTTATCTCTTTTTGCAGAACAAATGGCACTAAAAAGATAGCCCACACAATTCTAAGTAAGTACCTAAGCTCTTGAAAATCTGTCTGCTGATGATCGGATAGATTTAGTCTAGTTTTATCCCATAAAAAGATTGTAGAGAATGTTGTAGTGAACTGGTGTTTATTAAGGAGTTTTGGCATGGAAGAAGTTTCTTAAATATTTTGAAGATGCTGTATGGAGGGAAGGTCTTTGAAATTAGGGAGAATATGTATGCTGGCACTACCTTAGTCTTTATGGCTAGTTTAAAGATGGAAGGGGAAGTGCCCAACTTAGGTAGTATAGTAAGGCTCTATGCATTTTGAGAATACAGGGAGGTCCCAATGAGGATGTTTGTAATCCTGTAATGCCCTAAAATAAGGCATTACAACCCGCCATGTGTCCTTTCTTGAATAGAACACGCTAAGGCTCTAATATTCACAAATATACAAATATCACCCGTAAGTGCACACATAGGATATCTCATAGGATACTCAACATAACCTGTATAACCTGGAAACACAAATATACTTCATAACATTCCTATTTAACATACAAACATCCTAATTGTCATAACCACAAGCCAACAATCCAACATAAAAACTGATACTGTCTACAACATCCTTCATTTACAACTTAGTCTTCCAACAACAAAGGATCCAATAATTGTTCATAAAACATAATAATAAGCAAAATCAAGTCTTCAACATATCTAGACACTTCTTTTCTTCTATGAACCTGTAATCAACAAGTCTAACTCCCAGCTAGATAGTCAGGTCCACTATCGCTATCCCATCGATCAAAGATCAGAATGTAACCCGAAAAATCATATACAATGTCTTCATCACCTGTACCTGAAATTTAAAAAGTGAGCTGCGAAGCCCAGTACGATAACTCCAATCCTTAAAAGCAAAATGCAAATGCAAATGCAACAGGTATACATATCAAATGCACTTAGTCTAATGCAAGTAATAAGTTTGTTATCTTTTTATAGTCAGCAAATCAACATAGTTCAGAACTATGTATACTTGCTAAGATCATATTTTATACAACTTGTTGATGTTTAGAAGAGCTAGAATGGCTATTTGTTTTGATTAAAATTTATGTTTTAGAACTAATTTGGACAAAGAAATCAAAACAAGAGACTTTGAATCAAAAATAGGAAAAATTGAAGTCAAGGTTGGCATTTCAACATTCAAAGCCGCCGGCATTTAGACTGCTTACACCCAAGGCCGTTGACAGCACAACCAGCTTTGCAAAGATATTGACCCAATCACTGTAAGCTGCCTCAAAGCTGCGAGCGTAGAAGATGAAGAAGCCAGTGTACTTGAAGGCCAGCAGCTCAGAATTGGAAAGTCACCAGCTTTAAAGGAGTTACAAGATACGCCGGCTCCTGAGCCGCGACGTTGGGGCAGTGTAGGTTAAAGAATTGAAGAGACATGAACATAACAAAGGCTAAGACATAATTGAAGCGACAAATCTGTTGGAGTGTCTACGTCGGTGCTAAAGCCGCCAGCTTTGGAACGGCATTCGTTATAAATTAGCCCAACGCTTCATTTTTGATCACATACGCCGGCTAGATCTACATCCAAGCCGCCGGCATAGAAGCAGCCTACATGTGAAACTGATATTGAAGGCTGCCAGTAAATTGCCTGCGCAAGGGAGAAATTGAAGATACGCCGCCAGTAAGCCGTCGGCGTAGGATCCATAATTACGGCGTACGAAGTGAAACAGCAAATTTCATTTAATGTCTTGCATGAAATTTTTCCTATAAATAGGGGATCTTCTCCTCACTTTCAGAATCATCCAACAATCCAAGAAATCCACATCCAAGTAGCTCTGAAATACACTACAATACATAGATTAGAATTAGCATTTCATAGAGATTTTTGAAGAGATATTGAAGTTTTTCAAGAATTTGCAAGTGAAGCTTTGATATATTGAATTGGTGATATCTGATCTTTTCTTTTATGCAATTCATATATCTGAATTTTTTGATCATAATGAAATCATTTGCAATTTCTTATCTGATTTTTGAATCATCATCCATGAGTAGCTGAATCCTTTTTGTGGGAAGTTGATGAAGCTTTAAACATGCTAAAATGATTTTTGAAACCATGTTATAAGATAGTTAGAATCATGAAATATTCATATTGAGTTCTGATTATTCATCATATCTTTGGTGTATAAGAATTCTGATAACTCGGAAGGGAAATTAGGGTTCATATGAATTCATAAATTGAGATTAAATTACAATTGCGGAAGCGGCGGAGTTTAATCTGATTTAGAAATTGTCCATGAATACTAATGCAATATTTTATATTGATTTCTTACTAAGGAATTAGGGGATGTTAATATAAAGTGTTAGTCAATTATAGAATCGGAAGGTTTATAATTGTAATTTTGATTCCATGAATAATTTATTTAGCGGAAGCTATTAAATTGTTTTTATGGTTTAAAAGGTTTTTAACTCTGTTTTTAAATCTTTGCAATTTCTTACGAATATCCATGAATCTAATTATCATTATAACATGACTTCAAGTTGATTGGCAATAGTTTAAAGTGGATTCTGCTCCTTCCCATATTTTTTGAACATATCACTCTCTTCAAAAGCTCACTGCATTCATAGTAGATACTTAATTAGATAATATAGTCTTAATCTAAAAGATCAATTGTCACACCCCGAGGGGTACCCTAAACGTGGCAGTCCGCCGTACACAATACTAAAGCCTAGGAATGACTACCTTAGTCATGCAAAGGCTTCCATATTATGTACAAGGAGTACATCACAACCAAGGGAACGCATCGGAGTAGCGCAATTTACATTGATAATAAATAAGTAACAAGGCAAAGAGAATACTTAATATAAAACATAAGCATATCACATTTCAATTCTTAAGGGCATATTCTTCTATTCTCTTTAAATAAATATACGTCCCTAATCACATAGGTTAGCACATATAAAGAACCTTACAAAATTTCTTCATCGTATAATTCCATATCTTTAATCATCCGTCCATGACTTCCTTAATGTCATGATCCTCAAGTTTAATCCACGAATATACCTATTTCAACAAAATCTATAGGGGTATAAGCTACAACTAGCTTAGTGAGATATTCCTTTTCATTCGCACCATATTTTCAAACAAGTTTATTTATTTAATCACACATATGCTAGGCATATAATGCAATAATCACATGATTACGCGAATATATATAGTCATCCGAAAACCATATATAGAACGGATTTACCCTTCCGTATCAAAAGTTAGGGAATCGGGGTTGAAGGTCCTCGACCTTCTACTGCTAGTCCCTAGGTCCTCACCCACAGCGTTCGGTTGGCTCGACTCCGAACCTAGAGTCGCTTTCCCCGAGCGATTTGGATTCTCCAGGAAGGAACATGGCCCGTGGCACCGCACGATCACAGCCAATCCAACTCTACGCGTAGGAGTAGCAGCCTTCCGAAATAGATGTGATTCGATGGATGCTATGCGTGAACATTTTATTGTTCTTAGGTCAAACCTTATTAAGGTTTATTAGGGGCGATCAATCAACTTAGCAACAATAAACAATCATACAAGTAAGTAAACAAAATTATTTAAACAAGCAGATCGAAGTTGCGATATCCTTAATTCTCAATTCACGCATAAACATAGAATCATATATATAATCCTGAATTCCCCAAATATATATCCATTTTTATCTTTTCCTAATATACTAATGCTACTACTTTACAAGCACAAGCAAGGTAACAAAATTAGAAGGAATAACTCACTCGTCCATTTTACTATCTTCTTAGGCGTAGTAATCCTCGGGTAGGGTATTCTCGTATCCTTCATCACCTAGACAAGAGAAAATACCCGGGATAAGTCTTCCATGAATTTCTATTCTTGGAGATTCTAAACTTTACTTAAAATCGTGGTAAAATCGTATAAGAAGAAATTCCAACTTAAAATGGCCATAACTTGCTCATTTTAACTCGAAATTTCACATATGATATACCGTTTTCTACCTATTCGAAAATTTCTATCCATTTCTAAACTCATCTTGGTCATAAAAAGTCATTTGGGTTCCGAAAACGTTTGGTACAGATTTAAAACGAATTTTCTAAACTTTTGCAAAAATCCATTTTCTAACTCAACTTCATTTTAAAGAAAATCCTTTTGTAACAATATAAATATATATTTGATAAACACTTTTGAATATATAGGTATGCTTACTTTATATGCAAAAATCCTAATGATAGTGTCTCAACAATTTATTTTATAAAACAATTCATTTAAACTTTAACTTTGAAATTTTCTTTGCAAGTATTTAAGAAACTTTATATTTTTACTAGGTTGTTATAAATGAGTATATTCTTATTTTATTTTCTTTATTTCCTTTTCCAAAACAAGTAAATTTTCCTTTTAACCTTAGTTTTTCATAAATTTCGCTTCTAGTGATAAAAGATCTATTTTTATCAAAAAGTATATTAGGTTGTTCAAAACCTTTTTATAATTTTGTATTTAGGATGGTTTTAGAAAATGAATTTTGTCTTCTTATATTCATTTCTAAATTATAAGCTTTTGCTTTCCAAAACTTGTTCTTTCTTTTCTTTTGAAAAGAATCATTTTTATAAAATCCATTATTATAAATCTTACCTCATTTATATTCCTTTGAAAATTAGTTCCTTCTTTTAGAAATTTAAAAATCATTATTTTTCCTAAGTGGGTTCATAACTTGATAAGTTGATTTTTGTCTTAACTTTGAAAACTAGTTTGTTTCTTAGTTCAGAAAAGAATTTAAGTCTTAAACTTCGATATTAACGATTTATTTTTCTAAAAACTTAGATTACCATAAATTTACAAGGAAAATATTTATTTATGTTTTCTTTGGTAAAACTATCTTGTTATTTAAGAAAACTTGAGAAAACTTGTATTATTCTATTTCTAGGTTGTTGATAATAACTTCATGTTTTTGTGGTCAATCATATAATTGGAAACTTAGCTTTGAGTTCATTTAGTAAAACAAGATTCTATTTTTAGACTAGTTGTAAAGACCCGATCCTCTAAATCCCGAGACTTAGAGTACCGAATCCCCAACCTCATATAACGTTTTCACATTATATGTAAGGTTGTCCTAAAACTAACAGTTTATGAAAATTGTTTGATCAAACATTATACTTTGTAAAGAGCTTTTAAACAAAACAAGATTGCTAACAAAAGCAATCTATACATACATTTACATTAAATAAACATCATTTAGTGTCAATACACGACACTACAAAATTACATGTTTTCTCAAAACATGAAAATCCTAAAGGATCTTAAGGTCATTACAAAAAGAAATTGGCTTAACTAACAAGCCCTCTATACATAGCTTGTCCTTAGCAAAAAGTCTTCTAAGTCCCAGGTAATCGGATCCTATTCATCCCACTCGTCCATAAATCTTTCGAAATCGGACCCATAGCCCAAGTCATCGTAATACTCGTCTCCAATACATGCAAAGCAGCAAAAGTGAGCCAGAGGCCCAGTACACAATAACCAATGCATAACAAGTCATCCAATTGATGTAATGCATCATAGAACAAGTGGTTATCTTTATTACATTTTGATTCCCAAATCAATAAGAGGGTATTCAAACCCCGGTCACACTTCGGGAATCCAGGGATCCTGAGTAACAGTAGCTTCTCAGGGGGTTGATATAAGCAGTCCGAATACTTATATCTCCTATATCTATTTCATGATGATAATAGCTTCATCTAGGGTTTAAAAGCCGTTGCCCGACTCTACTTAGACTTAGTCCATAACATGAACTTAGTTCACAAGTTCCCATAAACTTTGAACTAAATCATGGTATTTCTCCCTAAGTTTAAGCAAACATTACACAGATACAATTTCCCCTATTGGCTACCCACTTAACCAAAAGAATCGCTATTGCATCATAGCGTACCATTGCATCATGGTAAAGTCATTGCATCATGACTTGGTTAAGCGCCTAGCTAACATGTCATTGCATCATGACAGGTTTGCTGCTCCTCGGACCAGATTAAACAGCGTAATGGACATCAATTCATTCAAATGTTAAGTCAAATCAATTTAGGTCAAATTAGAGATGTCTGGTCCTACAAACATCAGACAAGTTATTGCGTACCTGAACCCGTTAGTATAGAACTAGGATCTCTCGGTGATGAACTAACCGAAGAATCCTTAACTGTAATGGAAATATCAAGTAATCAATAAATCAACGAGTATGGATTTCATTACCACAATTATACACATATTAAATCCATATCACAATTAATCAAGGAAATCCAAATAATTGAATAAGGTCACAAATAAGCATTTAAACATCCATTATCTTAAATCTCTTAATAAAAACTCAATTGCTCAAATAACAAACTTGGAAAATTTTGGAAAAGTTTTTGAATTTCAAAAGCACAGGGGATAGGCCGGCAGCCAAAGCGGTGGCTTTGGGCCGGTGCTCAATGTTCTGAAAATCACACTGCCAGCACTGGCAGTGTACAAGGGTACGCCGTCAGCCTTTGTATCCTACGCCGGCGGCCTTGAGCCGGCGTAGAATCCAAAACCAAAATTTTCAAAAACGTCCAGAGAGGTCTAAGCCGTCCGCTTACCCAGATAAGCTGGCGGCTTTGACATATACGCCAGCGGCCTTAATTTCCACTGCCAGCGTTCAACATGACAGAATGAACGCCGGCTGACTTTCCCAGCGAAAGCCGGCGGCTTTCAGCAGCCTTAAAAATTCTGAATCCAACGCTGCCTCTAAGCCGGCGGCGTTGAATTCCCAGGTTGCCGGCGTACGTTTTAAAAACAGGTTTAAACGAAAATTCAAATCCCTGTTTTTCCACTTTGTAAAATTCTATGTCAAAACACTTCAAAACTTTCCTCAACTACACTTCCAACTTCATATACCCACTCCTACATGTACTACTCAATTCTAGCAACTCCAAGCATGAATTCAACACAATTAAACACTTCAACTCCACATCAAACCAATCTAGGTTTCTCTACACAATTTCTCTTCACTTACTCCCCACACTTCATATCACTTCAACCATGCATGCACAAACTCACATACTCCTATAACTCATTCATAACTCATACAAAGCATGAACAAACCATTTGATCAACATTAAACTCAATTCATCCAATAACCCTACAACTACTTCAAGAAAGAAAACAAATCAAAACAACAATCATAACTAAATCAATTCAAATACATATATATATACCTTGTCTTGAGAATAACTTTGATTTTCAAACTTGATATAAACCTTGTCTTAAGCTTGGAAATGGAGATGGAAATGGAGGAAGAAAAAGAAGAAGAGAAAAAGAAGAAAGAAAAGGAAAATTCGGATAAAATTTGAGCTGCCCCAAAAAGTAGTCAAATTAGCTTAATTTTGACTTTAACACATTCCAAATTTACCCCTTAATGCATATATTAACTTAGGTTGCATTTAACTTTAATTTGAGTCTCATTTGGCTTATATTTGGGGCATAAATGCTAACTTAATTACCAAGAACTCTATCAATTAATCTTTAACAAAATTGGAGTTGATTTATAAATCTAACTTAACTTAACCTTTTAATGTACAAAAGACAACATTAATAATTTCATTACTCACACATTAATGCATATAAAACAACCATATTAATGTCAACATATACATATACAAAATCATATATCTTAGACTACTAACAACATAACCATGCTAATTCAATTCAACAATTTAAAATAAATACTTAAACACATGGAATTTGAATAAAAATGAAATCTAGATCATTTCACTAGTTGAGACATTAACATTATGCAAATGCAAGTATCATGAGCATATAAAATAATAAGAACATAAGAAAATACTAAAAATAATTAATGAGCAAGAAAATAAAATATCAAGTATTGGGAACCTTAGCTTCATCAAGATATCCCGGTCAAGTATTGGAGCCTTAACTTTATCAAGGCATCCCGGGACTAAGAATGGACTAGTCCCGAAAGATTTAAAGAGAATAAATAAAAGATTGTTCTGACTTGATATGGACAAGTCTAAGACTAGATAGACTAGTCTTAATAATTGCACAAAATAAATAAATTGCATAACTTGAATGTAAATAAATAACAAATGAGCTTATATGCTCTAAATAAATATATATACATAGTATACATAATTATAATAACAATAATAATAACAACATAATAAAATAAGAAGCTTATGTACAAGAACAAAACATGAACATGTTGTTGCTTTTACTACTCATATGGGTTTCAAAACAACACCATAGTCATGTTAAGTTACATGACATGGATGAATAATAGATGGAAGAAATATTACCTAAAGTATGTAAGAGGTATGGAGATGGTAAATGAAATGGGTATTATGTGAGTAGTGATATGTGGTAGATAGTTTATGTATGAGAGATGATTTTTGTGAGGAATTGGTTTGAGAGAGTTTTGGTAGAGAGAATTCTTGAAGAGAAAAATTGTGGAGAGATTTTGAGAGAGTTTTGGTAGTGTAAAGAGTTGTGTGAAAGAATGAAAGAGGAAGGGCGTATTTATAGAATTTTTGGAGTGAATTTTAGATGTAATAAAATAAATTGAAAAAGAAATAAAAATTAGATGAATGGGGGGGAATGCGCCGGTTTGCTTTGTAGAAGAGGGGGAAATTATTTTTATTTTATTTGTTTGTGTAATAAAGAAGTAATGTGTAAAGGTTGATGTGATTAAAGTTGTGTTGGAAATATAAAAAGTAAGAAAATAGGTATGTAGATGTAAGAAGTAGGTGTAAGAAAAAGTAGAGATAGTGAAATAGTAATAAATAGTAGAAAAGTACTATGAATAGTAAACTAGACAATTAAAGTACCGGTAGTAATAAAAATACGCTTAATAATGCGATATCTGTAATTTTTAGCTACCGAAAAATTCTAAAACTGATATTTCTGGAATCCTTGTATTTTTACGAGTCTATTGGTATAAACGGAATATTTTTAATATTCCGAGCTCTGGGACACGCTTTTCGAGAACCGATCCCGTTTGGGTCCGAAGGTCACTCGAATTTCGCGAATCTGATATTTTTATGTTACCCTATGTCATTACGAACTATTCTAAGCCATTAACTTAATTTCGTTTTCTAGGGTTTGAAAACGCAGGATTGCCGGATCTTAAACACTAGGGTTCGTTATAGGCTTGTTGATTTTTAGGGTTTCGTTTTGATTTTCGATTTTCGTCGAGATATTCGTAATATCATGTAATTTTCGAGTTTTGATCGTTTTGAAATTTTAGCTCGAAATTTATGTTTTATTTTATTTTATTTTATTTGTGATTATTTAATAGTTTTTAGTTCTCGGAATCGTTTAACCGAGTCTAGGGTTATGAGTTGACTGAGTTTGACTTTTTGTGGAAAATTTGAAATTTGTGATTTCTGAAATTTATCGAAGGTTTTAAGATTTTGCTGTTGATCGTTATTTGGATATATTGTCTTGATTTGCGTGTTAGAAAACGGTTAGGTGATTTAATTGATGTACGGATGTTGATTAAACTGGTAGTTAGACTTTATGTTTCGTTTCAAGGGTTCTTGTTTTCTCGAGATTGAGAAAACTCGTTTTTGTTCTCATTAAGTTTTAACTTGGTTCGATTTTTTTAGGGTTTCGTTTCCAGTGTTTTGACTCGGTCTAGAATTTGGTTTTTATCTTGAGTCGATTTTTCGGGATTTAATTCTTTGATACTTAAACTTCTATGATTATTTTTGAGAATTATTAAATATACGGGGGTTTTTTACATCAATTGCCTAGATATTAGTATTAGTTGATAATTGTCTAGTAGTTAATAGATCTCTATGGGATCGACACTTGACTCATGCTATATTACAAGATAAGGCCCAGTACGCTTGCTGGATAAGATGCTTTAAAAATTCAATACTAATTATAGCACATCAATGCTCTAGTCCCGAACTCAAAGTAACTCAAAATCCTCTTTAAAAAAAAAACCAACTCTTTGAAAATAAGGTAATCATATACATATATGGATAAGTGGGTACTCTCCAAACATCCCCGTTTCCCCCTAATTCTACCGAAATTCATATCAAAGCATGAGTCCACTAGGGACAACCTCACACTAAGATCATCAAGATGCCTCACCAGTATCACTGTTTACTAGGTCTTTATTGGTAAAAGCCAAACACAACCAAGCAGACAATTATTAAGCCGGATAGAATTAAATTTATTATAAAGTTCTATCCCTACAACCAATCAAGCAATACTAATCTTACAAGCAAAAACAACAAGCAGAGATTGGTCGTACCTTTCTCAAATTCAGGAATACAACTCAAATTCTCAAATCCGATATCAACAACAACAAAGACCACCCGAACTCCACAAACTCCTATATCAACACCAACAACAATTCCATAAACCCCAAATATCCTATTACAACATGTATACATACATCAACAGATATTAACACATTACCAGTATATCCTATCAGACATGAATTCTCTAAAAACCCTAACCTAACAAGAAATCTTCGATATCAGCACCATCTACTCCGATCAAACTCCACAAAAATCCTCAAGAACAACAATGAACAGCACAAAACTCCACAAATACCAAATATTTCACCAAAACCCCAGATTTGCATATCAACAAAAACATATAAGGATTATTTAACTCGTATTTTTTTTCAATCCATCATAAAGGAGATAAACTTACGGATTTGGATTGCTAAAACTGACTTGCATTCACCAATCATAGATCCTAACACGTGCTAGGGTTTCCCTATAAGGACCTTCATGTAAAAACCAACCAAAACCTAAGGAACATGCATGAAATTGGTTTGGAACACATAGGAGAACACTATACTTACTTGATCAGACCACAAAACCCATTCCTTAGCGAACAAGATCATATTAAACCCGAGATCTAAAGCTTTCCCACATTTCCTTCAAGAACATCCATAAAACCTTAAGAGATCATGCATAAATATGAGAAAACAGGTTGTAGATGGATTAGAATCACTTACCTTTGATCAAATTCGCCTTAAGATGAAGATTCCACACTAGAAGAGCAAGAACAGAACTAACACGCTCTCAAAACGAAGGAAAAAGGATGAAATAACTTCTATCAAAAAACCATCCGACTAGCGCATCTATTTATAGAATTTGTACCTACGTCGGCAAATTAAATTCCTACGTCGGTGGCATAGGATCCTCAGGAGGCGGCGTTTGATGTGTAACAAAAAATCCTTCACGTCATTCAAAACATTAAACGCCGATCTTTCCATCCGAAACACCGGCGGTGTTCACTTGCAACATTAAGAAATCTAGTACTGTTCATAGCCTATGCGGCCTCTACGTCGGCAGCATTCCCCTTCAAGATACTGGCATTGCATCTACAGAAGATTGCAGATGTTCCAAAATTTCACAATTCTTTCCCAAAACAAAATTTACCAAACTTAACTTGTTTTGTGACTTTAATATAAGCTTATATATATATCATGACCCATTGATCTTCATTTTATCTTATTTTTCTATGTGTTACATCTCTCCCCTTCTTAAAAGAACTTTCATCCTCGAAAGTTTACCTAGATTATAGGAAAAGCTCGGGATATTTGGCTCTCATGTCATCCTCTAGCTCTTAGGTTGCTTCATGCTGTCATGCCCCATAGGATAGTCTAAACGTAATAGTCCGCCGCATATTCTATAAGACTTAGGAATAGCTACCACAACCTTTCTAAAGTCTCGTACAGATGCAAAGCGTACCTTTACGATAATATAATGCATGAACCAATGGATATAAATAGTTTAATTTGCTATAGTACCAACATCATAATATAAACCATGAGTCAATATAATTAGTTACAAAAGTTCTAGGGGCATTCTCCCGCAAAATAATATTGGGTTTAAAAAATAGTCTTTTACAGTCATCCAATAAATATTAGGGTTTCCTATGGAAGTTTGTACAAAATCGAACACAAACTTCTAATGGAAACTCCTAATTCCTATACCTGCTCGGTAGGATGCCTCGGCCTTAACCATATATATGTATACTGCAATAAGAAAGAGCTGTGGGGGCTTAAGCTACACTAGTTTAGTGAATGAATACTTCCATAAAGACATTTATAACAATTCATTCAATCAAGTTAATTATTCAATCGTATGGAATGCATCAACAACGTGAACAACCAATCATATGATCAACCGAAAATCATATGTGAATGGATTTACGCCCTCCATTCGGGCTTAGTAGATTAACGAATATTGTGATACTACCATTGAATTAATAAGCCATTTATGGATCACGGGTAACCAACTTATGTCGTTTATGGATCACGATCAACCAACTTTTAGCCGTTTAAGGATAACAGGTAACTAACATATGCTAATGCTTTGTTCCCATTGTGAAGTGATTATGTCCATGTTAATTTATCAGTCCGGATAAATATTTATACCAATTTCTAGGTGATCAACAAATTCCGGAGACAATCAATCCTATAGTACTCTACACAGCATAAGTTAATCACTCGATTCCGATATTCTTAATACAATTTCTCAACTCATCAACAAGCATACATAATCCCCCATAATCCTCATCATGCAATTCCATTTTTATCTTTTGCCTCATAATCTAGTGCAACTAATTACTACAAACACAAGCCAGAAATGAAATTAAGAAGTAATACTCACTCGGCTATTGGTCGCCGGTCTCTTAGTAATAGTAATTCGGTGGTAATGAATCCTCGGGATCCAAGTCACCTAAAATAAAGAATTACCCAAATGAGTATTTCAACTCATATCTAATCCATTTTATTTCATAAAAACTATTAAGTTCGTAATTCTCATCATTAATAGAAATTCCAACTTAAACGACCATACATTGGTCATTTTAATTCGGAATGTCGCAAATTATATACTGATTCCTATCTACTTTGAAAGATCTATCTAATTCTAATATAATACCTCAATTTTGAAAAATTTTTAAGTCTAAAAAATTTTGGATCAGTTCTATTCGGTAATCAACATCCATTTTCAAAATTGTTTTTATGAGGAATTATGATATTTCTACTATCCATGCTAAATATGCATACAATATTAACAAATTATTATCATGAATAGTATGTTTTGAGCTTCTTATATGTATGTTCATGATGATATTCTATTAGAGTACTTTTGGAAACTTCTACTTTACAAGATATCATGCTTACTTATCCTAGTAAGTCTAGTTTTGTATTCTTGACAAACCACATTTGTTTTAGAGATTTTCCTTAATAAAATTTATCTATTCTTGCTTAAATTAAGTCTTTACCATATCTATTCCTTAAGGTTTTCATTTTTCAACACAAATCCTCACTTTACACTATGTAAACAAGTGTTTAAATATTGGCTATTCCTAGATCCAAATTTTGTAAAAATAGTTTCTAAGTGATTTCTTTAAGAAAAACTTGTTTGATACTTTAAATTTAAGACTCCATTATTCCTATCCCCTAAGGACTTCATTTTCTTAATAAAACTTCCATTTTGGGTTTGAAAAATAGGTATTTGCATATCCTCTTTTCCTAGTTATGAATTTCATGTAACTATCCTAAGATCTAAATTTTCTATCTTGTAAATATTTCTTTTTTGATAAATTTCTCTTAGTAGATCTACCATTAACTTACAAAAATCATTTTCTATTTTTACTTATTCCATAAGCTCTTCATTTTTCACATAAAAATCATGTTTTTGAGTTGAAAAATAGGTTTTCAAAATGCAACTCATTTTCCATCCTAATTTAAAAAAGTTTGTTTTTATAAACCAAATTTGTTCTTGAGCTTTTTGGCTCATATTCATAAATATCATAACTTTTAGAAATAACAAAACATTTATTTACGTAAGACAAAAATCTTTATGACCATTCATTCATCTTAAGCATATTAAATGCATGAGATCTCCAATATCATGTAAGAGAATTAAATGTTTAAAAGCTAGATCTAGTGTGATGGTCATGTTAAAGCATGAAATGAAATTACTACTTATGACAATGATGTAGTAGCAAGATTCCTACATGAAATCATCACTATATGAACATATGTTATGATCATGATAAAATTAAGCTTTAATCACAAGATCCACAACTTCTGATGGCTTGATAATCATGTTCTAGTGGTTCTATTATCACTAGCATGAAGCTCATAGGGATTTTTATGAATCCACACATGAATGATTTAGCCATTACATGTCTTTATGGTAGAAAATTTTAGATCTATACATATTTAGGGTTTGAAATAAGAAAGCTTGAAGGAAAAATTTGTTGTGTGAGTGTGTATGGGGGAGGAGAGTGTCACAGCAAGGAAGTGAAAGAGAGAAAGGGTTTGTGACAATTTTTCAATTGAAAACGAAGAAAGAGAATGAAGTCATAAAATAATATATATATAGTGAGAGTTATTAGGGTTTTGTGTGATTAAATAAAAGAAGAAAAATAACACAAATTGAGAGGGAATGGAGGGGGGTGTGCACCGGCCATAGAGGGGGAAGGAGAGAAAATGAGAGTTTTACAATTTTTCAAATTAAATTTGTGTAATAAAGTGTATTAGAAAAGTAAATGTAAGGAATATGATGTAATAAGATAATGTTAGATTGTAAGGATATAAGAGTAAGGGTATGGATTGTGAGTGTGAGTAGGGTATGGGCTTATACTTGTGAATAGTAATGAATAGTAGATTAGACAATTAAATTAGCAGTTAGTAAAGAAAATACGATGTAAAGGCTATAATTGTAATTTTTATAAAATGAAAAATTATAATAAATATATTTTGAATTCCTTATTAAATTTCGATCTTAATGAGTATTCCGGAATATTTTTTCTAATTTCGAGTCCCGAGGGCTAGTTTTTTGAAATGGATCCTGGTTGGGTTCGAAACAAATAATTTCTAGAAAACTAATCTTTTTATGTTCCGATACATTTTTTAGAACTATAATCTATATTATTTAGCTCTCAAAAGTTCTATGGTTTTATTCTCGGTGAAAACAAACTTAGGGTTTCTAAGTTTCTTTCTAATCCTAGTTATTCCGGTTTAGGGCTTTGGTTTTCGATTTGGTTCCCAAAGCCAAGCTTGGTTTACAAAGAAAGCTAGGGTTTACACGTGCTCCGTCTGATTAGTCCATTGTACTCTCACTTATCTGATCACTTTGCTTCTCAAAGTCTTCGCTTTAGTATCCTCAGTCTTTATCAGCTTTTCAAATGTCGTAAGATGTGGCTGTACTTTAAGCAGTTCCAAAGCTACTATCTCATTCGGATCTCTGACATACATCCTAAGCATGGATACGTGTAACACGTTATGCACCCCCTCCAAATTAGGAGGTAAAGCCAATCTGCAAGCCATGTAGCCTATTCTCTCTAGGATCTCATATGGTCCCACATATCGAGGATTCAACTTCCCTCTCAATCCAAATTTGACAACTCCTTTTGTCGGTGATATCTTCAGCAAAACATGCTCACCCACTTGAAACTCCAAGGGTCTTCTTCGTTTATCTGCGTAGCTCTTTTGTTGACACTGAGCAGCTTGTAGTCTTTGTCTAATCAAACTAACTTGTCAACTGCATCATGAACCAATTTGGTCCCAATAACTATCTTTCCCCCACTTCATCATAATGAATAGGTGATCTACATTTCTTTCCATAAAGCTTGTTAAGTTCTCTAATAATATTTTGACGATAACAAAAGGAAGATTAATTGTTTCTAAGTATCATTGAACAGAAGCTTATTCAGAACTTTTGATAGTTGTATAATGAGTTTTTATAAAGTCAGAAGTTATTTCAGAAGGTTCGTTTAAGCTTTCGTATCTAAAGAAAGTCTTTTAGAAGCATTTTTGAAACTTTCAGTGAAACTCATATATGCTAGTTAGAAGCATTTTCAGAATTTACGTTAGTAGACAAATGTGCATATCAAGCTAGTTAGAGGCAATTTTGGAACCTTCTTCAATAAAAAGATAAAGTTAACAGAAGCTATTTAAGAACCTTTAAAGCTGGACACGAATTTTTTATTGATCTTAAAAGTGATTAAAACTTTGTTTTAATATTTGTCAAGACCCAGCTTTATTGTCAAAGTATATTTGGGTAATATACTTGATGTATTACACTAAAGATGGATTTAATATCATGGGGATCAAATCACATCGATGTTTTCAAGTTTTTCTATATAGATAAAATAATTTGATTTTTCAAATTATTTTTACCAAAATGCATGAATTATTTTTATGACAAAATTATCATGATGTTTTTTCTATGGTAAGATTTGTTATACAATAAAGATATGAAGGATAAGGTTTGTTACAAGAGAATAGGTCTTCATATTTTTTTTAATATCACTACCAACTTTTTGGATAAAGATTACAATATCAAGTTTGTTTGTTCAAATCTATCAAGAAGCTTATGACAAGAATATTTTGGTAACCACTGAAGCTTATCACATCATACATCAGATAAGGAAGATTTGTTTTTTTGAAAATTTCCTGGAAGATTATGTTTCGGAAAGATAGATATATAAAAAAAAGATATTGTTAGTTTTTTGTTTCTTTCATTTCAGAAAATCCCATGAAGAATGGTAACCTCAGTTTCAAGTATGAAGAGAAGATCACAGTGGTTATAACAAGATTTCTTCAAGTTTATCCAAAGTTAGGATTACAAGAGAAGATCTCGGTACATCTAATATCTTGGATGAAGATCATAATAGTTTATATCATTTCAAATTAAAATTAGAATTACAGCAACAAAGGAAGAGAAGATCATGTCATATTTATCCATCTTCTTAACAGAAGAAGTTTTTTGAATTTTGCAAAAATAGCCGTTAGTGATTAAGTGATATATTTAAGGAATCAGAAGCAAAGACAAGAACAAGCATTCACATTCACATAAAAAGAAGAATTTCTTCTTCCAGAAAAAGCAGCCTACTCATATAATTTATTGAGTTTAATTTGTAGAGGAACTTTATATTCTTAATCCTCAAAGATTTGTTACTTCTTGAGAAATGTGTGGAGAGTTATCTATCACTATAGTTGAGTGTTAGCTTAGAGTTTAAGCTAGGGTGACTCAATAGTGAGACTTTGCCAAATGGTGGCTTGAACTCTATTTGAATTTTGATATAGTGAAACCATCAGTAAAGACAACCGGGACCCCAGCGTGGAGCTGGAAGAGTGGATTGACACATAAGGCAGAACCACTATATTTTGCTGCCTGATCTTCTAACTCTGATCTTTTAATTATTGCATTTTATTTATTTATTTTTTCTCACGATTTTCAACAATATTTTGTTTATATTTAAAAGAGGCGAAAATTTTCATATAAATAATCAATTCACCCTCCTCTTGATTATTTTAACGGGACAACAACGCTTAATACGGAGGCATGCCAATCGACCCTTGATAACTATTGTTATAAGCAAATTCCACTAATGGCAAATGCTCATCCCAACTTCCTTGAAATCCAATACGTATGCCTGATGTACTTTGATAAGTATTGAATTTTAAAGCATATTTCTAGCAAGCGCACTAGGTCTTCTATTGTAATATAACATGAATCAGTGTCGATCCACAAGGATTTACTAACTACTAGACAATTATCAACTAATACTAATATCTAGGCAATTGATTTTTTTAATATGATTAAATTAAACTAATTTATCTATATAATTATCTATATGAAATGCAATGAGCTTTTAAAGAGGGATATGATGACAAGTGTGGGAAGGATAAGAATCCACTTTAAACTATTGTTAATCAATTTGAATCATGTTATAATGATAATTAGATTCATAATATTCATAAGAAATTATCAAGATTTAAAAACAAAGTTTGAAAACCTTTTAAACCACAAAACAATTTAATAACTTCCGTTGAATAAATCATTAGTGGAATCAAAATTACAATTATAAATCTCCCGATTCTATAATTGACTAATACTTTATATTAAAATCTCCTAATTCCTTAGAGAGAAATCAACATAAAACATTGCATTAATATTCATGGATAATTTCTAAATTAGATTAAACTACGCCGCTTCCGCAATTGCAATTTAATCTTAATTTGTGAATTCATATGAACACTAATTTCCCTTTCGAGTTATTAGAATTCTTATACATCAAAACAAGATGAATAATCAGAATTCAATATGAATATCTCATGATTCTAAATATCTCATAACATAAATTCAAAAATCATCTTAACATGTTTAAAGCTTCATCAACTTCCCACAAAAAGAATTTAGCTACTCATGGATGATGATTCAACAATCAAATAAGAAATTGCAAATGATTTCATTATGATCAGAATATACAAGTATATGAATTGCATAAAAAATAAGATTAGAAATCACCAATTCAAAATACTAAAGCTTCACTTGCAAATCTTGTATAACTTCAAATCTCTTCAAAATCTCTTATGAAATGCCTATTCTAAGCTACTTGTAATACTAGATATTTTGTTTCTTGGATCCTTCTCAGAATGAGGGGAAGACCCCCTATTTATAGGAAAAATTTCGTAAAAAACATTTAATGAACTTTGCTGTTTCTCAATGTACGCCGGCCGTTATGGATCCTACGCGGCGGCTTACAGGCGGCGTATCTTCAAATTGTCCCTTGCGCAGGCAGTGCACTGGCAGCCTTCAATGTCTGTTACAACGTAGGCCGCTTCAACGCCGGCGGCTTTGAACGTAAATCTAGCCGGCGTATGTAGTCAGAAATGAAGCGTTGGGCAGATTTATAACGAACGCCGTCCGAAGGCTGGCGGCTTTGATACCGGCGTAGGCATTCCAACAGATGTGTTGCTTCATTTTCCTTCAAGTTTTGGATAGCTTCATGTCTCTTCAATTCTTCCATGTACGCGGCCTCAAGGCCGGCGGCTTTCATGCCGGCTTAAAATGAAACTTCTTCAAAGCTGGTGATTTTTCAGTTCTGGGCTGCCAGCCTTCACTTACGCTGGCTTCTTCATCTTCTACGCCGGTGGCTTTGAGACGGCTTTGAATGTTGTTTTACTTGTGCTAGGCAAAGCTGGCTGTGTTGCAACGGCCTTAGATTTTACGCCGTCTGAAAGCCGGCGGCTTTCAATGCTAAATTGCCGGCCTTGACTTCAATTTTTCCTCTTTTCAATTCAAATTCACTTGTTTTGATTTTTTTATCCAAATTAGTCCTGAAACATAAAATTTAATCAAAACAAATATCCATTCTAGCTCAATTGAACATCAAGATTTGTATAAAATATGATCTTATCAATGCCCTCAACATGTCCTCTAATGTTTGGATGGTCCTTTCAGATTGCCCATCTGTTTGAGGATGATAAGCGGTACTGAAGACAACGTTTGCACCTAAGCTTGATGTAGACTTTTCTAGAATCTCCCATAAATTTGGTATCCCTATCAGATATGATGATTACTAGCACTCTATGCAGTCTCACAATCTCCTTAATGTACGATTGTGCCAAGCGCTCTAACTTATACCCAGCTTTAATAGGTATAAAGTGAGCTATTTTTGTAAGATGAACCACAATGACCCAAATAGAATCAAACTTATCTCTTGTCTTGGGTAAAGCGAGAACAAAGGCCATCGTAATATGTTCCCACTTCCACTATGGTATAGGCAAAGGTCTCAACTCACCTGCTGGTCTTCTATGCTCAAAATTGATCAATTGACACGTATGGCGCTTAGAAACATATTCCGTTATCTCTTTCTTCACGTTATTCCATCAGTATAGCTTCTTCAAGTCTTGCTATATTATGTTTCCTCCAGGATGAATGGAGTAGTTGGAGTAATGTGCTTCCTTTAACAATTCCTTCTTAAGGTTTCCTTGAACTGGCACACACAATCTCCCTTTGTATCTAACATACCGTCATCATTTAAATAAAACTATGGCACTCGCCCATATCCATTCTTCTCTTTATATCTAGGATACTCTGATTAGCTGTCTTGATTCTGTCTACAAGAGTGGGCTAAATTTTCATGTTAGCCAAACGTTCACCTACTTGTCTTGTGACTATCTCCAACTTAAACTTCCTCATATCATCAAGAAAATGTTGTTCTGTAATAATCAAGGCCCCAAGATTCTCTACTCTCTTTCTACTCAAAGCATCAACCACAACATTTCCCTCCCTTAGATGATACTTGATATCAATCGTAGTCCTTTATCAGCTCTAACCATCTTCGCTGTCTCATGTTTAACTCTCTTTGTGTAAAGATATACTTTAAACTTTTGTGGTCAGTATATACTTTACACCTTTTCTTGTACAGTAGTGTCTCTATAGTTTCAATGCATGTACAACTGTTGTTAGTTCTAGATCATGAGTAGGATAATTCCTCTCATAGGACTTCAATTGTCTGGAAGCGTATGCAATTACCCTACCCCTTTGCATTAGCACAAATACTAATCCCTGAATAGAGGCATTGTTATATATTGCATACTCCTCACCACTCACAGTTAAGGATAGCACTGAAGCTGACACTAACTTGTCTTTCAACAACTGGAAACTGGTTCCACACTTGCCACTCCACTCATACTTTACTCCCTTCTGTGTCAACCTTGTCAACGGACTGGCAATCTTAGAAAAATCTTCCACAAATCGCCTGTAGTAACCTACCATTCCCAGAAAGCTTCTTATCTCTAACACAGTCTTGGGTCTTGACCATTCAACCACTGCTTTGACTTTCTCAGGAACAATTGATATCCCACTACCATTTACTACATGCCCTAAGAAAGATACTTGTTCCAACCAGAATTCATATTTGGAGAACTTAGCATACAGCTTCTCCTCCTTCAATTTGTTTAGAACTAACCTCAAATGTTCTTCATGCTCCTCTTTATTCCTTGAGTACACTAGCACATCATCAATGAATACCACAACAAACAGATAAATATACTCCTTGAAAACCCGATTCATCAAGTCCATAAACACTATTGGTGCATTGGTGAGTCCAAAAGGCATGACCACGGATTCATAATGTCCATACCTTGTCCTGAAAGCATCTTCTGAATATCTTTGGCTTTCACTCTCAACTGGTGATATCCAAATGTCAAGTCTATCTTTGAGAACACTGAAGCTCCTGTTAACTGATCAAACAGATCATCGATTCTTGGCAATGGATACTTGTTCTTCACTGTCACATGATTTAACTCCCTATAGTCGACACATAACCTCATGCTTCCATCTTTCTTCTTAACAAACAGAACTGGAGCTCCTTAGGATGAAACACTGGGTCTAATGAATTTCTTCTTCAACAAATCATCTAAATGCATTTTAAGCTCTGTCAATTTTGTAGGAGCCTTTCTATAAGGAGTCTTTGATAGCGGTGTAGTACCGGTATCAAATCAATTGCAAACTCCACTTCTCTCATAGGCGGTAATCCAGGAAAATCCTCTGGAAAAACTTCTGGAAATTCACATATTACAGGTATATTAGAGAAAATTAATTCCTGCTTATCCTCTTTCACCATAGAACCCAAAACCGATATCCCTACATTTCATAGGTAGGTAGAATCGGAGGTCGCTGCACTACCAGCTTATAAGCAAACTGGTCTTTATCAGGTAAACTGAACTTCGCAACTAGATTGTGGCAATCTATCACCACATGGTACTTTGCCAACCAATCAACCCCTAAAATCACATCAAAATTCATCATGTTTAATACAATCAAATTCGTAGGTAGATGCCTACCCTCTATCTCAATATCCACATCCCAGCATACCCTATGTCATGCCCCGAAGGGTACCCTAAACGTGGCAGTCCACCGTACACAATATTAAAGCCTAAGAATGACCACCTCAGTCATGCGAAGGCTTCCATACTATGTACAAGGCGTCTAACACATGGAGGAGACTCATCGGAGTAATGCATTTTATGTTGATACAACTTGAGAACAATGTAAAGGAAATTCAATTCGCTATTCTTCAAAATACAACTCATTAAACTTCAATTACAATTCATCAAAAGATTCTATTACATAAAACTATTACAAGGCAAATAATAAAACCTAGCTAATAACTTTAAGCATTCTCATTTTTTGCCGAAATCCCAAAGTCATTCTCGGCTCCAACCATCTCGGTCCCCACTTAGCATTATTGAGATGACCTATTCATTCAAACATTTATTGGGATATAAGCTACACTAGCTTAGTGAGAATTCCCTTAATTTCGTACCATGACAAGCAAGTTATAATCAACCATAAGCTATGTATGAACAAACACATGAGCAAACAATTATGTATAGGTATTTGGAATCCACACATAGAATGGATTTACGCCTTCGTATCTTGGGTTAGGGATGGTATTGAAGTCTACATGACCACTGCTAGTCCCCAAGCCCTTGGCTCATAGCACTCGCCTCGGCTAGGCTCACACATGGAATGCATCCCTGATGCACCTTAGTTCCCATGAATGAGCTCTGATACCAACCTCGTTATCCCAAACGAGTCATCGAACCATACCGATCGACCTACGTAGGAGTAGCATGCTACCAAATGCAATATGTCTGCTGTAATGCATGACCAATTTAAATTTTTGCTTAGGTCAAAATATTCATATATTCTTTAGAGTGACCAACCAATACCATACACATAACAAAAATACTATGAACAGTGCAGTTATCCAATCAAATCGTGGTTTCGATATGCTTTAGTATTCTTTAGCATACATTCATCACAGTCTCATCATATATCTCATCCCCATTCATATCGATTTTTTTTTTCTTTTATCTTGTTCCTATACTTCTAATGCGACTAGCTACAAGCACAAGCAAGGTAACAAAATAAGAAGAAGACTCACTTGGCCATTGGATGATCGGTCTTTTAGTAAAAGTAATTCGGTAGCAGGGAATCGTCGATTTCGGGATCACCTAAAAGGGAAGAAATACTCTAATAAGTATTTCATCACTTAACTAATCCAAACTATCTCATACAACTATCAAATTCGTAATTCTCGTCCTAAGCGGGAATCCCAACTTAAAACGGCCATAACTTGGTCATTTTAACTCGGAATTTCGCAAATTATATATCGATTTCTATCTACTTCGAAAGATCTATCTATTTATAATATTATATTTAAGTTTTGAAAATATTTAGGTCTCGAAACAGAGGGATCAGATCTGATTAGTAACGGTTTCCAATTCCGAAAAATAATTTTGTAAATGTTTATAATGTTTCTATTATATAGATTAGTTATACATTGAATATGAATGATTTCCTAACATGAATGACATGAGATGAGCTTAATGTATGCATGATCTTGATGATTTTTGCTAAAAGAAAATTTTATAACTTTTTATTTTGCAAGACCATAATAACAACTACTTATGAAAAATCTAGTTTTCTAACTTTGATCATTTCCATTTTGTTTTGGATTTATTACTTAAGAAAATATAATTATTTTTGTTAAAATTGAGTCTTCATTATATATATTACTTATTACTTTCATTTCTACATAAAAATTTTCATTTTACATTTTGTGAACATGTTTTCAAGTAGGGTTGATTCCAAAATCCGAATTTTGTAAAAATTAGTTTTTGAGTGAATCCTTTAAGTAAAAATTATTCGATATTTAGAAAATTAGGGCTCAACCATACATAACCACTAAGGACTTCATTTTTACATAAAAATTTGCATTTTACACTTTGTAAATGTGTCTTCAATTAGGATTTACTCAAAAATCCGAATTTCTAGAAATCCATTTTTTAAATGATTCCTTTGCGAAAAACTTGTTCAATGCATTAAAATTTAAGCCTTTATGGTACCTATTACTTAAAGACTCTATTAATTACATAAAAATTTCATTTTGAGCTTGGATAATAGGTGTTCTCATGGCCTTCATCCAAGATTACGAAATTCATAAATTGACTACTAACTCAAAATTTCCCATCTTGATTCTATTTCTTGTTTTATACATTAATCTCATCAAAACTTATTCCAACTTGTAAAAATCACTACTTAATGATACCTATTACTTATACCCTTCATTTTTCACATAAAACATGAGTTTTGGAGTTGATAAATGAGTTTTAAAAATTGGTCTTTGTCGAGATCCAAATTTACAAAATTTATTTTTGGATATTCCTTTTCATAAAATTTATCTAAACTTATGAAAATCCATTCCTTACATATCCTTTCTTAAGAGCCCTTTCATATCTTGAATAAAAACTTCATTTTTGAGTTGGAAAACATGTTTTTAAAATATGTCTTGACCAAAATCCGAAAATGAGATTTTTATTTTGAAAATCACTTTTGATTCTTATAAAAAGAAGTCTTGATGATATACATATATTAAGCCTTCATCATCTTAAGTAAAAATTATATTTTGATACTTGGAAAGTGGTTTTTAAATAGGGGTCTTGCCAAAATATGAATTTCACAATTTTTGTTCAAGTTCAAATATAAAATCTACACATAATATGAACATACATCTAAATGAAACCCATGGTAGTGCATAATAAACTCATAGATCTAAACTTTACTCATCAAAATCTTTCATTTATGTTATCTATACCCTAAGCCCTTCATTTTAAATAAAAAATACACATTTTGAAGTTGAAAAACAACTTTTCTAAATATGGTTCCATTTTCATCCGAATTTTCAAAAATGATTTTTGTTGAAAATAAAATAGATCTTGAGTTTTCTAAAACATTCCTACTATCATCATGCCACTACAAGTTGTTCATGATCATAAAACAAAAGTCTAATGCATTTATGAACTCAAAACACTAGATCTAGTTTACTATACTAGTTTTAAATGCATGAATCACTAAGATAGACATGTAGATGATGGATCTATGCATAAATCATAAGAAATAACAAAAATAACAACTTAAATAACATGATCTATGGCATAAACGAAAATCAAAGCTACAAAAAGTTAGATCTACAAAATATAACAACTTTAAACAAGATAATAATAATGGAGAAGAGGAGTGTTTCATTTTTGGCATCATCATCCTAAGCTTTTAAGCTTATGGAATGTTATTTGATGCATGAAACCTTCATTACACTTTACCTATATCACCTATGAAAGCTTTGAGAAGAAGATTTGCTTAAAAATCTTCAAGAAATATGCATAGAGGCTCATGGAAGAAATGGGGGCAGCTTGTTCCTTGTAAGAGCAAGAGCAAGAAGAAGAAGAAAAGAGAGGAAAAAAAGAGAGAAAAAGCTAAGGAATGAAAAGGAAAATGAGTAAATGAAAGAGAGAGAGAAAATGAGTGTATTAAATGTGTTTTAATGAATTGAAGGAGTAAAAAAAAAAAAAATAAAACAAGGCATAAATGGGGGGCTATCCACATGAATTGGGAGAGAGAGAGAGTGAATTTGTTTTGAATTTGACTTGAAATTAAATTGTGTAATAAATGGTGTGTGTAGCTTCTTTAAGAAGTAGTGGATTATATTTATTTTAGTCGAAATAGGAGTAAATAAGGGACAATGGCAGCCATAAAGGAGTCAAAATCTACCATGAATAGATATAATGAAGTGTAAAAAGATTGAAGTGAAAAGGAAGTGATATGTGTAAGGTATACTTGAAAGTATGGGTTGTAACTTGTAAGAGTACTTTCTTAACAAAATAAAATAAAATTAGAAATTTATTCCAAATATTTGTAGCATATTTTTCATAATTAAAATTAAATAATTATTTGAATTATTTTAGTATTTTAACAAATATGTTACCGGTATGATCAAAGTACGCGAATATGGGCTATAAATGATATTTTTATAACCCGAAAAATTCTAAAAAATTATTTTATGGAAATAAAAATATTTTAAAAATATTTTTCAATTATTAAATTAATTAATTTTATTTTTAGTATCGGGTCTTAAACAGAATCTGATCCCGTAAAAGCCTGAACTAACTAATTTTTAGAAAAACAAAATTTTCTATAATATATAAAATATTTATCTAAAATATAAGACTTTATAAGAATAATGAAATTGTGTAATGAAATAAAATTAAATAGTACAAAAGACTAATCAATTACCGGTAGTAATGAAAAACAATAAAAATGTTATAACTGTAACTTTTATAACCCAAAAAATTATATAACCGATATATTTGGAAATCTTATGAATTTATGAGTCTAACGGTACTAATGGTATATTTTTGATATCTCGAGCCTCGAGACACGCTTTTCGAAGTCTATAACTGAATGGGTTCGAAATAGGTCAAAAATTTACCGATATGATATTTTTAAGCAAACTTATTTTACTACGAGCTATTCCACATATTTAAACTACATCTCGGCCTCTAGGGTAAGGGGCGCTAGATTGCCGGACTTAAGCTATTGTATTCTGGTTAGGGTTTTTGGGTGATTTTTCCGAGTTAGATCCTTGCCCATTTGGAAACTGATATTTTATGGTTATACAACATATTTGATTTGAGAAATTTATCTCAAATTTTAATTTTATAAGTATTTAATATCTTTTAACGTTTTCAGAATTCTTGAATTGGGTTTCATTTCCGAAAGTTACTCGTTATTTACTTTTTTAATTTTGATTTTGGGTTCTATATTACCCGATTTTATAAGTCGGAGTTACGTATGGAATTTATCGTACGTAGTGGTTTTGGAAGTGAAGTATGATGAGTTCTTATTTTGTTTTTAAGGATTCTAATAAATTTTTTTTCCTTAAGATTCGGAAATTTCTAGATTCGCTCGTGTTTTTGGACTAGTTGAAATTTGGTTTTAATTTGGAGCGATTTTTTTAGGGTTTATTTTCGAAGTTCATCTTGAAATTATTTACTGAAATTTTTCGAGGCTTACACCCTATCCAACACGGATCCACATCCCAAAGGTATACTAATAGATACATAATTAGACATGTGCTCAACAGATAAACCACATACATCCACAAACGATTCTGAAAACACAAGAAAAACTAGCACCATTATCGAACAATACAAATGCACTATGCTAAAGAGCATATACGTTTACTGGTGCTCGCTGTCCCTGACTAGAATAAACACTGCCAAACTGCTCTCCTTTGCAATCCACTGTTGGTATCCTCTCTGTCCACACTTAAAGCAGAAAACCTGTTGAAGGACCCTATTTGTACAAACACTGCTCTTGTGTCCAACCTTCCTACAAGAAAAGCAATCATTTTCCACCCACTTACAATCCTTCAAGTCATATGGTCCAAGTCATCTACGACACCTTTTGTCAAAATTCTGCACCATTGATCTGAAATCTAAGTAACAGGCCTCTTGCCTTTGTCCTATGCCAGAACACTAACTGCTTGTCTCTTGCCCAAGAAGACCTGATTTTTCTGAGGCTCTCTGCTCTTAATCCTGTTCAGGCCTTGTTCCACTGTCTTGGCCTTATTCACAACTGCTGAATAGTTGCTCAAATCCATCAAATTGACCTGATACTGGATCTCAGGCTCCAATCCAGTAATGAACCTACTAACTTTGGCTTCTTTACTCTCCTTCAACGTATCAGGTAGAAACCTCATCAGCCTGTGCAGTTCAGCCTCATATTCCTCTACTGACAATTTCCCTTACTGTAGAGTATAATACTCCTGGAGCATTCTCTATTTGACACTATCTGGAAAGAACTCTTTGAAGAAAGCCTGTTGAAAATCCTGCCATATCATCACTCCTAGCATGTGTCTTTTGGTGCTCATCCACCAGTTATTGGCTCTTCCAAACAATAGATAAGAGGCATACTCAACCCTCTTATTCTCTGGAATGTCCAGAGCAGAAAAGGTCTTCTCAACTTCCTCTATCCATAATTAGGGTTTACCTGATACTGGCTCAAACTGTAAGCCCGGAAAATTTCAGTAAATGATTCCAAAACGAACTTCGAAAATAAACTCTAAAAATGACTTCAAATTAAAGCCGAACTTCGACAAGTCCTAAATCACGAACGAATCCAAAAACATTTGTTAATCTTGAGAAAATGAAAATCCTTAAAAATAAAATAAGAACTCAATAGTCTTCAAATTCAAAACCGCTACGTACGATAAATTCTATATTTAACTCCAACTTGTAAAATCGAGTAATATAAAACCCAAAAACCAATTATTAAAAAGTAAATAATGATAAACCTTTGGAAATAAAACTCAATTCAAGAATTCTGAAAACGTTGAGAGAGATTAAATACTTACAAAAATAAAATTTAAAATAAATTTCTAAAACTAAATATGTTGTATAAACATAAAGTCAGTTTCCAAATTGGTAAAGATCTAAATAGGAAAATCACCCGAACCCTAAGTGGAATATAGTTGTTTTAGTCTGGCAATCTCGTGCGCTTAACCCTAGAGGCCGATGTGTAGTTTAAGTGTGGAGAATAACTCGTAGTAATATAAGATTGCTTAAATATATCAGATTGATAAATTTTTGACCTATTTCGAACCCGTCAGATACAGACTTCGAAAAGCGTGTCCCGAGGCTCGAGATATAAAAAATATACCATTAATAACGTTAGACTCGTATTTTCATAAGGATTTCTAAAATATCAGTTTTATAATTTTTCGATAACAAGCATTATCTGATTTTGCGATTTTATTCATATTTCAATACTATCGATAATTAACTGGTCTTTTGTACTATTCACTACTATTCATTACACAATTTTATTATTCTTGTAAACTCTTATATTTTTAGATAAATATTTTCTATATCATAGAAAATTTTGTTTTTCCAAAATTTAACAAAATTTAATTAGTTTCGGGTTTTTACGTGATCAGTTTCTATTTAAGACTCGATACTAAAAATAAAATAAATTAATTTAATAATTGAAAAATATTTTTATTTAATAAAATAATTTTTTTATAATTTTTCGAGCTATAAAAATATTATTTATAGCTCATATTCGCGTATTTTGATCATACCGGTAACTTATTTGATAATTCACTAAAATAAATAATTAATTATCTTATTATAATTATGAAAAATCCGCTACAAATATTTGAAATACATTTTTTATATTTTTCTTATTTTTATTTTATTTATTAAGAAAGTACTCTTACAACCCATACTTTTAAGTACACTTTTCACACATCACTTCTTTTTCAATTCAATCTTTCTACACTTCATTGTCACTTAATGGCAGATTTTTCTCTTCTTTATGGCTTCCTTGTCCCTTGAAATACTCCAAAATTTATTAAAGTAAAGTTATTTAAACCCTTTTTTAAGAAGCTACACTTACACATTAATTACACATTGCAATTTCAAGTTAAAAACTAACCAAACTTCTCTCTCTCTCTTCCTCATTTTCACGCCTGTATAGGACATCTTAGGCTGCCCATTTCTTTTTTTTTTTTTTACTTCATTTAATGTGCCTTTAACTCCTTTTATCTCTCTCTCTCATTTACTCCTTCAAACCTTTACTATTCTTTACACTTTTCCTCTCTTTTTTTCCTCTCTTTCTCTCTTCATTTTCTATTGTTCTTCCAAGAAAACCTTGCTGCCCCTATTCTTTAAGTAAGCTCCCACACATATTTCTTCAAGATTCTTTGATAAAACTCTTGTCCAAAGCCTCCATAGTTGATGTAGGTAAAGTATAGTGAGAGTTTCATGCATCAAATGACCTTCCATAAGCTTAAAAGCTAAGGATGATGATGCCAAAATGAAACACTCCTCTTCTCTATGATTATTGTCTTGTATTATTATTATTATTTTCTTGCTAAAAGCAGTTATATTTTGTAGATCTAACTTTTTTTTGTAGCTTTGATTTTGTTTATGTTTTAGATCTTTTTATGTGAGTTATTTTGCTATTAATTAATTTTATTTTCAAGTTATGTGGTTGTTGCTTATGATTTATGCATATATTCATCATTCACATAACCATCATAGTGTTCATGCATTTATAACTAGTATAGTAAACTAGATCTAGTTGTTTTAAGTTCATACATACATTAGACTTTTGTTTTATGTTCTTAAATAACTTGTAATAGCTTGATGGTAGTAGAAAAGTATTAGAAAGCTTAAAATCTATTTTAGCTTCAACAAAAATCATTTTTGAAAATTCGGATAAAAAGGGAACCATATTTAGAAAAGCTATTTTTCAACTTCAAAATGTGTATTTTTCATTTAAAATGAAGGGCTTAGGGAATAGATATCATAAATGAATGATCTTGATGAGTAAAGTTTAGATCTATGAGTTTATAGTTTACTACCATGGATTTCTTTTACATTTATGTTCATATTAAGTGTAGATCTTGGTTTTGAACTTAAACAAAAATGGTGAAATTCGTATCTAGCCAAGATCCATTTTTAAAGACCACTTTCCAAGTATCAAAATGAAAATTTTTACTTGAGATAATGAAGGCTTAATGTATATATATCATCAAGACTTCATTTTATATGGTTCAAAGATGATTTTCAAAGACTAATTTTCAAAACAAAATTCTATTTTCGGATTTAGGCCAAGGCATTTTAAAACTGTTTTCCAACTTAAAAATGAAGTTTTTATTCAAGATGTGGAAGGCTCTTAAGATAGGTTATATAAGGGATGAATTTCCATAAGTTTAGATAGATTTTAGCAAAAGCTATGTCCAAAAATAAATTTTGTAAATTCGGATCTCAACAAAGACCAATTTTGGAAACCCATTTTTCAACTTCAAAACAAAACTTTTATTAAAGAAATGGAAGCCTTAAGGGGTAGGTTTAATTAGGAAATGCTTTTTGAAAGACTAAATGAGTTTTACAAAGAAAACAAACTCAAATGAATTTTTCAAAATTCGGATTTGAAAATAACCACCATTTAAACACCTATTTCCAAATGCCAAAATAATAATTTTTATAGGAAAATGGAAGTCCTAGGAAATATAGTAACAAAGATGAAGTTTTGACAAGGATAAGAGAGGTTTATCAAAATATAATCTTAGAACAACAAATGGTTTCCAAGAATAGGTTAAACAATGTTTTCATTTTTTAAAATTTTGTAAAATTCGTACTTAGGCAAACCACCTATGTAAACACCATTTTTTCTAATCCCAAAATTAAGGTTTTTATTGAAATAATGAAGGTGATGGCTATATAGGTCATCAAGGTTGAGTTTTGATAAAAGCAAACGTATATTTTACAAGAAGAAAAACTATTTTTCTTAAGTCTAGTAAAATTTAAAGTTTTGCAAAGTAAAAGTTTTCAAAAAGAATTCTTGGTACTATATGTATACATAGGTAATCATCTCATAACCTTCATAACAATAGCTTATAGGTAATACATATATGCATGATGCATTTGTAGAAATAAAGTAGAAAATTTGAGTTGCTTGTCCTTTTAAGAAATTCGTAATTTTGGAGTAATACCATGAAAACTTATTTTCCAAACTTAAAATAGAAGTTTTATTTAAGAAATGAAGTCCTTAAGGGATAGGTATAATAAAGCCTTAAATTTGATGTATTAAACAAGTTGTCCTCAAAGAAATCACTCAAAAACTAAATTTTCAAAATTCGGATTTTTGAATAACTCCTATTTGAAAACATGCTTACAAAGTGTAAAATGGGAATTTTTATGTAGAAAAAGGTCATAAGTTAGATATAATGAAGATCAATTTTAAAAAGGATAATTATATTTTTTAAGAAAAAATCCAAAACAAATGAAATGATCAAAGTTAGGAAACTATTTTTCTTAAAAGTAAATAGCCATGGAGTCTTACAAATAAAAAGTTTCTAAAAAATCCCTTTTAGTAAATATTGTCAAAAGCATGCATACATCAAGCTCATAACATGCCATTCATGATAGGAAATCATCAATATTGCATGTATAGTTAATCTATATAGTAAGAACATTACAAAAATTTACACAACTATTTTTCAGAATTAGAATTTGCTACTTATCAGAACTGATCAGAATATTGCATGACTCAAACATTTTCAAAACTTGAAAATAATATTAGAAATAAATAATCTTTCGAAGTAGATAGAAATCGATATATAATTTGCTAAATTCCGAGTTAAAACGACCAAGTTATGGCCGTTTTAAGTTGGAATTCCCACTTAGGACAAGAATTACGAATTTGATAGTTTGTATGAGATAGTTTGGACTAGTTAAGTGATAAAATACTTATTAGGTTATTTCTTCCTTTTTAGATAACCCAAAATCGGCGATTCCTTACCACGGATTACTTTTACTAAGAGACCGTGATCCAATGGCCGAGCGTATTACTTCCGATTCCATTTATTGTATGTGATTGTAATAATAGTTGCATATATTGGTAAAGATAAATGGATATGCATGATGGGGACAAATGGGAACTATGTATGGTTATTGTTGATGTGAGAAATGGAATATAAGAATATCGAAGCCGGGTGGTTAACTATTGCTTATATAGATGGATTAGAATTGACTGTCTACGATTATTGATTATCATTTAAAGATTGGTATAATTGACTATTCGAATTGAAAATAAATATGGACTCTTTCATATCATAAATGGGGATGGAGCATTAGCATTTGTTCGGTTTCCATGATCCTAAATGGTATAAAAGTTCGGTTAATCGTGATCCTCAAAAGAATTTATAGTTAAGTTGACCGTGAGCTTAAATGGCGTCGTACCGCAGCATTTGTTAATCTGCTAACCCAGGATGGAGGGCGCAAGTCCATCCACATATGATTTTCGGTTGGTCATATGTTTGTTGAATCCATATGTTTGATGCATATCACTTGTTGACTAATCACTTGCTTATGATGTGTTATAAATGTGATCTTGAAAGTTCTCACTCACTAAGCTAGTGTAGCTTATACCTCAATAGATGTTTGATTAAACAGGTTAACTCAAGAATGCTACGTGGGGACTGAGATGTCTAGAGCCGAGTACGACCTTAGGATTCTGGCAGGAAGTAAGAATACTTGAAGATATTAGCTAGGTGTTATGAAATGTCTTGTAATAGTTTGTGCAATGAAATTTGTGATGAATTGTAATTGAAGTATAGTGAATTGTATTTCCTTTATATTGTTACTCAAGTTGTATCAATATAAAATGTATCACTCCGATGTGTCTCATCCATGTGTTAGACGCCTTGTACATAGTGTTTAAGCCTTCGCGTGACTAAGGCGGTCATTCCTAGGCTTTAATATTGTGTATGGCGGACTGCTACGTTTAGGATACCCTTCGAGGCATGACATAAACTTAGGCACCAGTCCACAAATTGGTTCAGGCTAAGAACATCTGCATGCCTAGCCCCATTACCTCCATTCCTATTCCGCCTTTTTGTCTTCTGTCTCCTATCTCCAAGCCTCAGCATTATCATGGAACATCTGTATATCTCTTCTTATATCTTGCTGCTGACGTCCAACTACTCCCAACAAAGCATTCATAGCTTGCATAAGCTGTACAACATCAACTGGTACCTGCTGTCCTACAGGTGGTGGTGATGGTAAATTCTCATTCCGAGCCTACTGCTCATTTTCATTCTCTTCAGGATTCCTTCTTCTTAGAGGCATTCTAAAATAAACAAAACACCACAAGATTAGACAAGATATCCAACTCAAGATCAAAACTTAGAATCTATCAGACAACAACTTAACTAAACAAAAAACCTATCATACCCCTCTTATCAAATCTTACCATCCTAAGGAGTCAAAACTAAGATCTATTTGATTGAAAACCTACTGCATTGATACCAATTAAGCTATAACGCCCTAAAATAAGGCATTATAACCCACCATGTGTCATCTCTTGAATAGGACACGCTAAGGCTCTAATATCCACAAATATACAAATATCACCTGTAAACGCACACATATGATATCTCATAGGATACTCAACATAACTTGTATAACCTGGAAACACAAATATTCTTCATAACATTCTTGTTTAACATTCAAACATCCTAATTGGCATAACCACAAGCCAACAATCCAACATAAAAATTGAAATTGTCTACAAGAGAAATCCTTCATTTACAACTTAGTCTTCCGATGAAAAAGGATCCAACAACTATTCATAAAACATAATAATAAGAAAAATACAGCAAAATCAAGTCTTCAACATATTTAGACACTTCTTTTCTTGCATGAACCTATATTCAGCAAGTCTAACTCTCAGCTAGATAGCCAGGTCCACTATCGCCATCCCCCTTATCAAAGATCATATCATAACCCGAAAGATCATATATAATGTCTTCATCACCTGTACCTGAAATTTTAAAAAGTGAGTTGCAAAGCCCAATACGATAACTCCAATCCTTAAAAGCAAATGCAAATATACACGCAACAGGTGTATATATCAAATGCACTTAGTCTAATACAAGCAATTAGTTTGTTATCTTTTTATAGTCAGTAAATCAACACAGTTCAGAGCTATGTATACTCTAGTCCTGAACTCGAAGTAACTCAAACTCCTCTTTAAAAAAAAACCAACTCTTTGAAAATAAGGTAATTATATACATATATAGATAAGTGGGTACTCCCCAACCATTCCCATTCCCTTCTAATTCTACCGAAATCATGTCAAAGCACGAGTCCACTAGGGATAACCTCACACTAAGATCATTAGGATGCCTCATCAGTATCACTATCTGCTAGGTCTTTGCTGGTCAAAGCCAAACATGTAAGCTCCTAGATTTTTCGATTATATAATAAAACCCAAGAACCGGAAGTCAAACCGGAACCCAAAAATTAACCTAGTTTTATGTTTAGTATAGTGAATCTAGATCCGGCAATCTCGTGTTCTTAAACCCTAGAAAATGAAATTGAGATAATTGAGGAATATGGTTCGTAATAATATAGGAAAGCTTAAAAATATCAAATTCTTAATTTTCTAGTGTCTTTCGGATCCGAACGGGATCAGTTTTCGAAAACCATACCCTAGTGCATCGGATAGTGGAAATATTCTGACAACACCAATAGATTCGTAAAAATATGAGGTTTTAAAAAATATCAGTTTTAGAATTTTTGGGTAACTAAAAATATCAGATATAGGCCGTTTACGCGTATTTTCTTTACTACCGGTATTTTAATTGTCTAGTCTACTATTCATAGTACTTTTCTACTATTCATTTATCTCTACTTTTTTGTACACTCTATTCTTACATTCTATCATACCTATATCTTACAATTTACCTTCCCTATACAACTTTAATCATCTCACACTTTACACATTACTTCTTTTATTACAAAACAAACAAAATAAAAATTTTCTCCTCCCTCTTACAAGCAAACCGCGCCATCTCTCTCTCTCCTCAATCATATTGTTTTTCTTTTTTAATTTATTTTATTACATCTAAATTCCACTCCAAAAATCTATAAATACCCCCTTCCTCCTTCATTCTTTCACACAACATAATTAATACTAAAACTCTCCCAAAATCACTCCATAAAGTTCCTCTTCCAAAATCTCTCCCAAGTTCCCTCTTTTCCTTATAAAACCAAGTCCCACATAATACTACAACCCATTCTTTTCTTTTTCAACAAATACGTAACCTTAGGTAAAAGTTTCTTTTATATACTCATCATGTTTATACAACTTAACATGAGTTTAGTGTATGTTTCTTAGACTCATGAGAGTTAAAGAAGCAACAATTTATTCATGTTTTGTTTTGTTCATGTTTCTATTTTTCATTATGTTGTTATTATTTTTATTATCTAACTTATATAAAATATTATGTACATTATGTATATATAGTTATTTAGAGCATATAAGCTCATTTGTTATTTATTTACTTTTAAGTTATGCAATTTATTTATTTCATGTTGTTATTAAGACTAGTCTTTCTAGTCTTAGACTTGTCCATATCAAGTCAAAACAATTTTCTTTCTTTGCTTTTCTGTTGTTTTGAGGACTAGTTTATTCTTAGTCCCGGGAAACATTGATGAAGATAAGGTTCCCAATACTTGACTTTACTTTTATGTTCTTATATAATTTATCTTATTATGTTGTTTTATTACATTTCTCATAGTTACATATTCTCATTCATGCATGAACATGTTGATATTGTCTCAACCATAATGGAAATGAGTTTTCTTAAGTAAAAAAAAAGAACTCTCTTTAAAAATAAATTTTGTCACATAAGGAATAATTTCTATCTTAACAAATATTATCTAAAGTTAGATAAGTTTAGCTCATTTTTTAGTAATAATACTATATGGTATTTTATCAATGAAAATAAAGTTATCACAAACTCTCTTTTAAACCAATAAAATAAGAAAGTTTCTCTAAACTTAATTTTTTATTTAACCAAAGGTTTTCCTAAACTCCTTTATCAAAGTTTTATACCAATACTCTAAAATACTAAGGTCTAGATAAGTTTTTCAAAATTAACTTATAAGATCATTGATATTATTCTTTTAAAATGGATCTAACATTAGAAAAGCTTTAGAACACATAACTATGAAATATTTAGAAAAACTATGTTTTCCAAAACACTATAAATAAATTTATGGGAATCCTAAAAGATTAAAAATTTCTTTTTGAAAATTTAATTATTCTCAAAGTTAAGAAATGGAGTTAAAAGAAGGAAATACTTACTAATAAATTTTCAAACAAAATTAAAAAGAAGATTTTCAAAGTCTTAGCTTTTCTCACTTTTAAGACATTTTGTTTTACAAAATCATTGTTGAGACAACACCACTAAATTCATGCATATGGTTTGAGTCTATATATATGTATTTAAAGGATTTTTCAACCATACAATTATCTATATTTTTGTACAAAAATTCTTGAATGAAGAAAAGTTTGAAAACTTAGTTTTGAAATTGGAATTTTCGTATCAAATCTGTACGTTACTATTCCGAGACCCAAATAACTCCTTTTGATAAAAAACCTTAGAAATAGATAGATCTTTTCGAGTAGTCAAAATTGGTATATAATATGCGAAATTTCGAGTTAAAATGAGCAAGTTATGGCCATTTTAAGTTGGGGTTTCCATTCATACGATTTTTGACGAATTCAATAAGATAGAATTATAGAGTTTGAATAGATCTTGGATGAAATACTCATTTCAGGTATTTCTTTTTTAGGTGTCGAGGACCAAGATCTTCTTCTCCCAGGATTACTTCGACTCCTAGAAGAATGCTATGGACGAGTGAGTTTCCTTTACGTTTATGTATTCGAGCATGTGCTTGTAAATAGAGCACTAGATGTTAGGAAAAGATAAAATTGATATGCATGTGGTTATCATGGAATTATGTATGTGAATCGTTGTGTGCGATCAATGAACAATAAGTATATCGAACCCGATTTGTGGTTGATATAAATGTTTCCATGTATGTATTGCTATGTGTGCAAATATTGCTTGATCGCTTTAAATGATTTAATGTCATGTTGGAATCCCCATATAATAAATTACTCATGCATATCACTTAGAATATCATTTCGAAATATTGCTACTACTCCTCAGCGTGGGATGAAAGGTAAGTTGCCTTGCTGCAATCTTGAGAGTTTAGGACATTCGGGAATACGTCTTAAGTTTAGCCGGCCGGATAGATTTGCTTTGGGTAAGAAAGCCCGAGGACTAGTAGTACGTTTGTTGGAACCCCAAGACGGGTGCAACTTTAAGGAGGTCATTTGGGACCCAGTTCAAAGCATTCCCTAACCACCGATGGAGGGGTAAATCCATCACACATACGAAACCTGATAGTCATGTAATGTTTGATCATATGGTTGTTGCATTTCATATGCTTGAATTAATAAACTTGGTTGATTGCCTGTTATGGGTACTTTTACGTAAGAAATATCTCACTAAGCTAGTTATGCTTATACTCCCATATACTTTTGATATTGCAGGATTATCTTTTGCACTTGAGACCATCTTGATCCCCCCCCGGGTAGAATCCTTATTTTGGGAAGCTTTTGGAGGAATTCTGTTTTGAAGTCTAAGAGTAGATTTTTTCTAAAATCTTCTAGCTTTAGTTATTTTATCTTTAGTAGAACCATATTGTTATGAAAATTATCGAGGGAATGCCTTTTAGAAGTTGTAAGACTTTATGTTTCTATGAATTATATTAAGTGTTATTTTGCATGTTCCGCTGCCAATATCTTAAAATGCATTACTCTATCGGTTTCCCTTTGTTATGAATGTACTCCTCGTACCGATATGGAAGCTTTCGAGTAACTGAGGTAGTCATTCTTAAGTTTTAATATTGTGTAGAGCGGGCTGTCACGTTTAGAGTACTCGCTGAGGCGTGACAAAACACAACCAAGCAAACAATTATTAAGCCGAATAGAATTAAGTTTATTATAAAGTTCTATCCCTACAACCAATCAAGCAATACTAATCTTACAAGCAAAAACAACAAGTAGGGATTAGTCATACCTTTCTCAAATTTAGGAATACAACTCGAATTCTCAAATCTGATATCAACAACAACAACGACAACCCGAACTCCATAAACTCCTATATCAACACCAACAACAATTCCATAAACCCCAAATATCTTGTTATAACATGTATACATACATCAACAGATATAAACACATTACCAATATATTATCAGACATAAATTTCCAAAAAACATAACCTAACAAGAAATCTCTAATATCCGCGTCGTCTACTCCGAGCAAACTCCACAAAAATCCTCAAGAACAACAATGAACAGCACAAAACTCCATAAATACCGAATATTTCACCAAAACCTTAGATTTGCATATCAACAAAAACGTATAAGGATTGTTTAACTAGTATTTTTTTTAATCCATCATAGAGGAGATAAACTTATCGATTTGGATCGCTAAAACCCAACTTGCATTCACCAATCACGGATCCCAACGTGCTAGGGTTTCCCCACAAGGACCTTCATGCAAAAACCAACCAAAGCCTAAGGAACATGCATGAAATTCGTATGGAACACGTAGGAGAACATTATACTTACTTGATCAGACCACAAAACCCACTCCTCATCCAACAAGATTATATTAAACCCAAGATCTAAAGCTTTCCCTCATTTTCCTTCAAGAACATCCATAAAACCCTAAGAGATCATGCGTAAATATGAGAAAAGAGGTTGTAGATGTATTATGATCACTTACCTTTGATTAAATTCGCTTTAAAATGAAGATTCTACACTAGAAGACCAAGAACAGAAATAGCGCGCTCTCAAAATGAAGGAAAAAGGATGAAATAACTTTTGTTGAAAAACCGTCGAACAAGCGTGTCTATTTATAGAATTTGTACCTACGCCGGCAAATTAAATTCCTACACCAGCGACGTAGGATCCTCAGGAGGTGGCGTTTGACGTGCAACATAAAATCCTTCATGTCATTCAGAACATCAAACGCCAATGCTGGCGGCATTCACTTGCGGCGTTAAGAAATCTGGTACTATTCATAGCCTACATGGCCTCTATGCCGGCAGTGTTCCCCTTCCAAATGCTAGCATTGCATCTGCAAAAATTGCAGAAGTTCTAAAATTTCACAATTCTTTCCCAAAACAAAATTAACCAAACTTAACTTGTTTTGTGGCTTTGATATAAGCTTATATATATATCATGACCCATTTATCTGCATTTTATCTTATTTTTCTGTGTTACAAATCCCCTAAATTTTATGCTACGGTTATGTTCAAACCCTAAATCGAAAGTCAACCAGAAATCCTAAGGTCAACAAATACGTATCAAATCCTAATAGATTAGATCCAACAATCTCGTGTTCCTAATTCCAAAACAATGAAATTGAGATAGTAGTGAATAATAGTTCGTAATAATATAAGGATGCATAAAAATATCAGATTCGATAATTTTTGGTGTCCTTCGGATCCGAATGGGATCAGTTTTTTATAACCATGCTCCGATACCCTCGATGGAAAAAATATTTCGATAATACCAATAAACTCGTAAAAATACAAGAATTTCAAAATATTAGTTTATAATTTTTCAGTATCTAAAAATATCATATATAGCTTAATTATGTGCATTTTCATTACCACCGGTATTAATTTGTCTTATCTACTATTCATAGTACTATTCTACACTATTCATTACTATTCACATATCTCTACTTTTCTACACTCTACCATACCTATTATCTACTTTTTACTTTTCTCATACATCTTCATTCACATCAAACTTTACATCTTATTATTTTTAATTAACAAAAATACAAAACAAACCAAAATCACTCCCTCTCTCCTCTCTATAAGTGGCGCCGGCCCTCTTTCTCCCCCATACACACACTTTTATTTTTCTTTTTCAATTTATTTAATTCTCACAATTTTCACTTAAAAAATTCTATAAATACTCCCTCTCTCTCCAACTCTTTCACAAACTCTTTCACCTTACTAAAACTCTCCTAAATTCTCTCCTCAAACGCTTTTTCCAAAAATCTCTCTTTTCTTTTTTTTTTACTACTAAATTTTCTACATTTCCTACACACATAAACACTATTCAAGTTTTTCTTCCACTACCACTCCATATTATCTCCTTAGTAAAAGTTCTTATCCCTTTCTTTCTACAATGTCATGTAACTTAACATGACCATGGTGTATGTTTCTTAAACATTCCAATGTTATAGAAGTAATACTATGTTTATGTTTTGTTCTTGTTCATGAATGAATTTCATATTATGTTATTTTACTATTATGTTGTTATTATGATCTTATTATTGTTATTATCATGCTTCTAACCTAACTTTATATATATGTTACTATTTATATATATCTATATACATTGTTAGAGCCTAAATGGTCACTGACTCACTAATAAGCTTATTATTGTTTTTGCTTTTCTTTCTTTTTCTCTTTTTTTAAGACATAATCCCGGGATACCTTGATGAAGCTAAGGCTCCCAATACTTGATCGAGTTGCCTTGATGAAGCTAAGACTCTCAATACATGATCGGGTTATCTTGATGAAGCTAAGGTTCCTAATGCTTGACTATAATATCTTGCTTATTATTGCTATATTGCTTACTAATATTATCTTGCTTCTTATCTTATAATTTCATCATCTATATACTACATGCTCATAATACATGCATCTACATCATGATAATGTCTCAACTATATCTAAAGTAGAGTCTTTCTTTAATAAAGAACTTAAAACTAAATTTTCTATTATGTAACTTATCATTAAATAATGGAGTTATTTTCAACAACATAGAAATGGATTTTTACAACATTTTCTCAAATTTCTCAAAGTCTTCTCAAATAACAACAAGAATAGTTTTACCAAGGAACTAAAAGAAATAAATACATTCTTTTCATAATATGTTAACCTAAGTCTTAGTAAAAATAATTTGTTAGTATTCAAAGTTTTCACAAAAAGCTTAAGATTAAAATCTTTTCAAACTCCATAATAAAACCAAGAAGCAAACTGAACCCATAAAGTTATAAACCCACTTAGAAAAATAATGATTTTCAAGTTTCTAAAGAAGGATCCTATTTTTAAAGAATGACATGAGTATAAATATGATAAGATAAAAACAAAGTTTTTTATCAATAAAGAGGATTCTTTTCAAATAAAATTTGTAGAGGAAATAAAAAATCAAGTTTTAGAAAAAAGAACTTATATTTCTTTTAAAGAAAAGTTAATAAACAAGAAAAATACAAGAAGGAAAGACTCATTTTCTAAAAACTACTCTAAAGGCAAATTTGTAAGTTATCAACAACTTAATAAACTTTTGATAACTATATTCTTTTATCACTAGAAGTAAAAAGACTAAAGTTAAGAGAAAAATTTATTTGTTTTGGAAAACAAAACAAAATAACCTAGGAAAATATAAAGTTTCTTCAAAATACTTTAAAAAGCAATTTGTCAAGTTTAAACACTTCAAAATGAATTGTTTTATGGAATAAATCATTGAGACACTGCCATTAGAATTTTTGCATATAAAGTGAGCTTATATATATATATACAAAAGATTTTTCAATTATATATACATATCTATATTTTTTCTAAAGGATTTTTTAATAAAATTGAGTTTGAAAATTGTTTTGCAAAATTTGGAAATATCCATTGTGAATCTTTACCGAGGTGTTTAGCAGCCCAAATGACCTTATATGTAATAAATAACCTTAGAAATGGATGGATCTTTTTGAGTAGGTAGAAATCGGTATATAATGAGCGAAATTCCGAGTTAAAATGAGCAACTTATAACCATTTAAAGTTGGAATTTCACTCTATGCGAATTTTGACAAACTTATAAGAATAGAGTTGCAAGTTTAAGTAGATCTTCCAAGAGATGCTCATTTCAAGTATTTCTTTTATATAGGTGATGCGGGGTTCGAGTTACCCTACCTGGATGACTATTTTGACTAAGGAGATTTTGATATGGCCGAGTGAGTTTAAATTCTCGTAATTGTACTTATGTATTTGCTTGTAGCTTAGTGACACTAGATTTAGGAAAAGATAAACATGAAAGCGCATGTGTTTTACTTACATGATTGAAGTTATGATTAGTATATCCAGCCTAGAATTGTTAACTAATCATTGTATGATTTAGTTTAATATTGATTGTTTGCAAATTCTGTGGTCACTTATAAATTGAATAATGCTATACCATGATTATTAATTCAAATGATTCATGTATAACACGTAGTGAGTCACATTGCATTCATCACTATACCCTTAGTGGGACAAGTGTATAGTAATGAGGTTGAGGACCTGAAATCATAATCTATGACTTAAATTATCTGTAATTAAATAGTGAGTGGGCACCCGAATCAACTATACTTTAGCGATTGGTAGGAATCTATATAAAACTACAAAAATATCATTTGCGAACTATGACTTTGTTGCCCGGAACACCTAACCATCAAATGGAGGGGTAAATTCATTCAAACATATGATTCCCAAAAATCGTATGTATTGTTTGCTCATGTGATTTCTTGCATCTCATAGGCTTGATTAAATGACTTGGGTGATCATTGATTGATCGAGTACTTTACTTGTGGATTTAATTCTCACTAAGTAAAGAAGCTTACCTCCTCATAAATATCTTTTGCAGTTTCCCCATTTATGGCTGAAGCCCTGGGGGTATTTCTCTCAAGTATTACCATTTGGCTTAACAAGTTTTTGGAAGAAGTGAAAGACTAGATGTAGACTTAGACTTCTAAGTAAATCTCCTTGTAATTATTTTGTTTACGCTTCTCTAAACTATTATGAACTATATCTTTTAGCGTGGGAATGCCCTTTTGATGTTTGTAAGACCTTTGGAAGAATAATTTTTGTGAATAGATATCTCTGGGAGAAGCCCGCTTGGAAGCCCAAAAATTCCAGAAAGAATCCGATGAGACCCTTGTTAATTATCAGCTGAGACTTAGGGTCCTTTGTGAAGAGTTTGCTTTAGCGGGAATACCTAAGTCATTGAGAGAGATGTTTGTTTTATGGAAGAAGGGATTGAAATACACCAAATGAGCTAAGGTTATTAAGACAGTAAGAAATATTGTCCCCTTAGGAGGAAGAAGTGGTCGGAGTTATAAGTGATCTATGCCATCAAAAACGTTGCTTTGTTCACCAATAATGAGTCCATGCTTCTAGAAGCAGCTTTTGTGTTGAGGAAAGAAAGAGAACCTACATTTCTCGATTTCCAGACTTGGAAGGAAATTGAACCATTATTCATCTATGCTCATGATGAGTTGAAAGACCATAGTGAATGGTATAAAGCCGATTGTCAAGAAGCCTTCTATTGGCGTGGCGTGTGCTAAAATATGCTCAAGCCACCCGGTGATGAAGAACCTCGACCACCATCACTTACGAGACTTCAGCTTGAACACGATGAAGTTCTAGTAGATGTTGGATTGGGTAAGGCCGAGGAAGGAGAACCTGAAGAGGAGGTTGAAGAAGAAGAAGAAGAGAAAAGAAGAAGAAGAAAAGAAGAAGAGACCCTGAAGAGGATCCCAAAGAAGACCAGGAGGAAGATTTGGAAGAGACGCCTGTAGAGAATGAGTCTACCATACCATGGGAAGATATGTGGTGGACCGAAGAGGAGGATGACCCTCATGGAGATAGACAATGATATGAGGAGTGACAGGCTTAGCTAGCCACTAGAAACCAATAAACTACCCCGGTAATGGAGGTTGATGCCACACCATCCAATCCCCTAATCATGAATGTCAAACCTGAAATGGCATGATGGAACCCCATTTGTGGAGGAATGCTTATGAGTAAAGTGAGTACTCGTTTCGTCCCCGAAGTGTATCTTGGGAACCGACCCTATAGCATGCCTCAGAAGTGGATTCTTGACTCGACCGAATGTTGTTCTCTGAGGATGATGGAATACTTAGAGAAAATGTGATTGCTGACCTACCTGAGAGGGTAAACGAAGTTGTAAGGAAAAAAGGAATGACTGTGCACCAATACTTGCATAACTTTATAAAGAAGCCAAGGGGCTCATCAAGTAGAAACCCAGGTGATGCACCATCCCCATGAGGTTTGGCAAAAAGAAAGAAAGAAGGATGAAGAAGGAAAGAGGAAGGAAGGAAGGAAGTTAAGAGTTTGACTCGAGCTTACCCACATAGTATAATAGAAAGTTTTGTAAAAAGCCTTGAATGTTAGTCGGGTATATTAGATTTTTATGCTTTGTGGAAAGGTGTTGTTCGTGTTTTTCCTTGTAATGTTGTTGCATAGTGTTATGTTTCAATTTCCTTTATTTAAGGGTCTTGTACCCATTTCTTATTTCAATGAAAAAGTTTTATGTGGATTTCAATCTTGATTTAAATTTCCTTATCTATTTCATGAATTTTCATTTCATGATTATGATTATATGTAATAAATTTCTGTCATTTCCATTATATCCGTTTAAAGACTTAATATCCCTATTGAAAAGATTAAGCTCACAAAAAGTAAAATCTAAATAGCCAAAGAAGAGGGAGAAGACGCCAAGAACAAAGTGGTTCGAATCATCCCAAAGAAAAAGCAAACCAACCCGCTGCACCTCCATAAAACCCACCTACTGCTAACCCACAAGTAAACTTGCAAGCTACTCTTGGACAACTAGCACAAGTGTTAGAGGCTCTAAGGCAAAATGTGCAAGAACCTACGCCACCTCCACCACAACCTGCGCCACAAGCTTCGATGGAAGTACCTGCCCTAGAGGGTAGACAATCTCAGACTGTGCCCTTATTGCCACCGCCACCACACAGACTATACTGAAACTCTTTACTCGAGTTCATTAAGAGTAATCGGTATATTGATGGAGCCTTTAGGAAGCCAGATGAAGCTGAAGACTGGTTAGCCCAGATTGAGAGATCATTTGATGCCTTCGAAGTGCCTCAACATTTGAGGATTTCCTTTGGCACTTATATGATTTTTCTCAATGCTCGAGTTTGGTGGGAGTCTAAGAGACATGAGTTGATGTTGCTTGTGACATGGGAGATGTTCCAACAAGAGTTCCTAGAGAACTATTTTCCCAGAAGTCTAAGGGTTCAGTATAGTGCTGATTTTCTACATATTGCTCAAAGTATGAAACCGAATTCAATCGATTGCTATAGTATGCACCGAATTCCTATAAGTATAGCGAAGAACTTAAGAGACAAGTCTTTTTAAGTGGTTTAGATGAGGAGCCGCGTGTTAAGTTGGAAGAGTTTGACATAAGATCTTTTAGAGCACTAGTTGAAAGGGCTCGGATTATCGAAGGAGCTAAGAAAAGGAAAGTAAGAATTGCAGAAAAGAAAGTACCTATCTTCCGATGAAGATTTCATGAGGGTTCAAGCTCCACACACCCATAGAAGAGGTTTTGACCTATTGGCAACTTCAAAGGGAATGCTAATAGTGGAAAGTTCACACCAAAACCCATTAGCTGCTAGAAGTGTAAGGGGATGCACTATCCAAGGAGGTACCCCCAACTGCAAGGAAAGTGTTATTTCTGTGGAGACCCGAGTCATGAGATGCTTGAGTGCCCGAAGAAAGCAACCAATACTTGCTATATTTGCAAGCAAGTTAGGCATTTTGTCAGTAAGTAGCTATAGAGGAAGAATGCCCCAGCTAGGTCATATGGTGGATCTACCCCAGCAAGGTCTGGAAATGGAAGATGGAATGGAAATTGAGTTGGATCATTAATGCCCAAGTTTTGTATTTACAATATGGAAGAACAATAGATGTGCGAGGAGATAGAACAAGAAGGAGTAGAGTTGGCCGCCTTTAAGGAGGATGAGGATTTCAGCTATGACCTGGTCACAAACCTTAAACCCTAAGTTGTTTTTGTTCTTCCTTTTGCACAAAATAAGAGATAGCATATATGTATGTAAGCTATAAATTTATAAGTAGGATTGTGGAATAGGATTTTAGTCATTCCCCATGTTAAAACGTAGATGAAATACAAGTAGCTCATCAAAATGCTTATGCCCTTTTTTATTTTGGAGTGACTCATTCCTTTATCACGCCTAGCTTGGCTAAGGAGACCGGACTACCTATAACCTCAACCACCTCTTGTTTTAGGATAAAAACCCCTACGGGAAGTGTTGTGACAATAAAAGAGATGTTGAGAAGTTGAAGTGATCTTATCCGTTGATGATACAAGGATGTCTTTCCAACTGTGATTTCATAGTGATGGAAATGACTAAGTATGAAGTGATCCTAGGCATGAGTTGGTTGTCTCTTGCAAAGGCTAAGGTTGATTTTCGGAATAAGAAAGTGGAATTTTTGGATCAAGAAGGAGAAAAGGAAACATTTGTTGGAGAGTCGATGATTTCAAGAGGAAAAGAATTGCACTCATTTGAGTTGATAGAAGGAGAGGACAATGGAGTCAATAGTTACAATGATAATGAGAAAATGGAAAAAAGAGGAGCCTGTTTTGGAGAACATTCCTATTGTTAATGAGTTCCCGAATGTTTTTCTGAAGAAGTTGCCTGGATTACCCCCCAAAGAGAGAGATCGATTTCGAAATCGAGTTAATGGCAAACACGAAACCAATATCAAAGGAATCATATCATATGGCACTCGTGGAGCTCAAGGAATTACAAAAGCAGCTACAAGAGTTACTAGACGAAGGATTCATTAGACTGAGTGTCTTGCCCTAGGGAGCTCTGATAAGATCATATTTTATACAAATCTTGATGATCAAAAGAGCTAGAATGGATATTTGTTTTGATTAAATTTTATGTTGCAGGACTAATTTGGATAAAGAAATCAAAACAAGGGAATTTGAATCGAAAATAGGAAAAATTGAAGTTAAGGCCGGCAATTCAACATTCAAAGCCGCCGACGTTCAGACGGCGTAAAACTCAAAGCCGTTGCTGCACTGCCAGCTTTGCTGAGCTTAAGTTAAAACAACACTCAAAGCCGCCTCAAAGCTGCCGGCATAGAAGATGAAGAAGCCAGCATTCATGAAGGCCGGCAGCTCAGAAATGAAACATCACCAGCTTTGAAGCAGTTACATTATAAGCTGGCACATAAGCCGTCGGATTTGAAGCGACATGAAGATGTCAAACGCGTGAAGGAAATTGAAGAGACAAATCTGTTGGAGTGTCTACGCTGGCATGAAAGCCGCCGGCTTTGGACGGCATTCGTTATAAATCAGCCCAACGCTTCATTTCTGACCATATACGCCGGCTAGATCTACATCTAAGTCGCCGACGTAGATGCGGCCTACATGTGTAACTGATATTGAAGGCTGCCAGTGCACTGCGTGCGCAAAGGATAATTCGAAGATACGCCGCCTGTAAGCCGCCGGTGTAGGATCCATAACTGCCGGCATACAAAGTGAAACAACAATGTTCATTTAATGTTTTGGACGAAATTTTTCCTATAAATAGGGGGTCTTCTCCTCACTTTCAGAACAATCCAAGTAGCTCTAAATCATAATACAATACATAGATTAGAACAAGCATTCCATAGAGATTTTTAAAGAGATATTTGAAGTTATTCAAGAAGTTGCAAGTGAAGCTTTGGTATTTTGAATTGGTGATATCTAATCTTATTTCTTTTATGCAATTCATATATCAGAATATTTTGATTATAATGAAATCATTTGCAATTTCTTATCTGATTATTGAATCATCATCCATGAGTAGCTAAATTCTTTTTGTGGGAAGTTGATGAAGCTTTAAACATGCTAAAATGATTTTTGAATCCATGTTATAAGATAGTTAGAATCATGAAACATTCATATTGAATTCTGATTATTCATCATACTTTTGGTGTATAAGAATTCTAATAACCCGGAAGGGAAATTAGGGTTCATATGAATTCATAAATTTAGATTAAATTGCAATTGCAAAAGCGGCGTAGTTTAAACTAATTTAGAAATTGTCCATGAATATTAATGCAATGTTTTATGTTGATTTCTCACTAAGAAATTAGGAGATGTTAATATAAAATATTAGTCAATTATAGAATCGGAAGGTTTATAATTGTAATTTTGATTCCACTAATAATTTATTTAGCAGAAGTTATTGAATTGTTTTGTGGTTTAAAAGGTTTTTAAACTTTGTTTTTAAATCTTGACAATTTCTTATAAATGTTCAACAATCTAATTATCATTATAACATGAGTTCAAGTTGATTGGCAATAGTTTAAAGTGGATTCTCTCTTCCCACATTTTTCCACCATATCCCTCTCTTTAAAAAGCTCATTGCATTCATATAGATAATTAATTAGATAAGTTAGTTTAATTATTTTAAAAAGATCAAGTGCCTAGATATTAGCATTAGTTGATAATTGTCTAGTAGTTAGTAAATCTCCGTGGGATCGACACTTTATTCATGCTATATTACAATAGAAGGCCTAGTACGCTTGCTAGAAAGATGCTTTAGAATTCAATACTAAATACAACACATCAAGCTCCAGTATTGTTTGTTAAGAAAAAGGACGGATCTATGAGGCTCTGTATAGACTATCTAGAACTCAATAAGGTCACTATCAAGAATAAATATCCATTGCCATGGATTGATGATCTCTTTGATCAATTACAAGGAGCAAAGGTGTTCTTACACATTGATTTGCGTTCGGGATACCATTAGCTAAGGATCAAACCAGAAGACATGTCAAAATCGGCATTTTGAACAAGGTATGGATGCTACAAGTTTTTGGTGATGTCTTTTGGATTGACGAATGCACCAGCTGATTTTATAGATTCAATGAACCGAGTATACAAGCCTTTGCTGGACAAGTGCGTTATAGTATTTATCGATGATATCCTTGTCTACTCAAAGATGCATGAGCAACATGAGGAACACTTGCGAATGACATTACAAATATTGAGGGAACATAAGTTATATGCCAAGATGTCAAAGTGTGATTTTTGGCTTGATCGGATTTCTTTCTTGGGTCATGTGGTATCAAAGGAAGGAATATCTATGGACCCAGAAAAGATTAAAGCGGTAATGGAGTGGAAACCGCCAAGGACTGTAACTGAAGTAAGAAGTATCTTGGGTCTTGTTGGTTATTATCGAAAGTTTGTGAAGGAATTTTCCAAAATAGCTAGATCGATGACACAACTAACCCAAAAGAATGAAAAGTTTGTGTGGATAGACAAGAGAGACCAAAATTTTCAAGACCTTAAACAACGGCTAGTTTCGACACCAATCTTGGTTTTGCAAAACCCTGAAAAGCCCTATGTAGTGCATAGTGATGCATCAAGAAATGGTCTTGGATGTGTGTTGATGCAAGAGGGGAAGTTAATCGCCTATGCTTCACATCAATTGCAATCGCATAAGCAAAATTACTCGACCCATGATCTCAAGATGGCAGTTGTAGTGTTTGCACTCAAGTTGTGAAGATACTATCTTTATAGGCAAAGATGCGAGATTTATACAGATCATAAGAGCAATAAGTATTTGTTCACACAGAAGGAGTTAAACATGCGACAGAGGAGGTGGTTGGAGCTAATAAAGGATTATGACCTTAGCATTAATTATTGCTCGGGAGAGTAAATGCGGTAGCGGATGCATTAAGTCAAAAAAACCATGGGCAAGTTGCTGCATTACTAACCAATAAGAAGGAATTGATTAAGGAATTTGAAAAGTTAGGCATTGAGTTCATTGGAAAAGACGTGGAGATGGAGATTTCAAACTTGGTTTTGGAACTAACTTTGATAGAAAGGATCAAAGAGGCACAATGGTACGATGACGTGATTCAAAGGACAAAACAAGAAGTTCAAGAGGGGAAATACTCAGATTTTGAAGTTGATGACGAGGAAGTAGTCAAGATGAAGGGAAGGCGATGTTTCCTGAATGACAAAGAGATGAAAAAGGAAATTATGGAAGAAGCACATAACTCGGGATATACGTGCACCCTGGTGGAACAAAGATGTACCAAGATTTAAAGGGTCACTATTGGTGGAATGGCATGAAGAGAGATGTAGCAGACTTTGTGATGAAATGTTCTATATGCCAACAAGTGAAAGTGGAACATCAAAGGCTGGGAGGATTGTTAAAACCATTAGCAATACCGGAATGGAAGTGGGATCAAATTACAATGGATTTTGTATGTGGTTTGCCATGGACACCAGCTAGATACGATGCCATATTGGTCATAGAGGATCAACTTATCAAGTCGGCACACTTTATTCCAATGAATATGACATGTTCGATGGACAAGTTAGCCAAGTTTTATAGAAGAGAAATCATGAGGCTACACGGAGTTCCGACAAGAATAGTATTAGACAAAGACCTGAGGTTTGTATCGAAGTTTTGGACTAGTCTGCAGAAATGTATGGGAACTAAGTTGCATTTCAGCACCACTTATCACCCACAGACTGATGGACAATCAGAGCGGATGATCCAAACCTTGGAAGACATGCTTCGAGCTTATGTTATGGAATTTAAAGGAAGTTAGGAAGTGCACTTGCCTTTGCTTGAATTTTCTTATAATAATAGCTATCATTCGACCATCAAGATGCCACCCAACAAAGTTGTCATGCCCCAAAGGGTACCCTCAACGTAACAGTCCACCGCATGCTAAACGAGATTTAGGAATCACTACCATAGTTTTTCAAAAGTCTTGTATTAGATGCAAGGCATTCCCTTACGAAAACAGAATATATATGTAGTTGGAGATAGATAGTTCAACTTGATTGAATAAGCATAAAAACATATACCATAGATATCTTGGAATCATTTACAAAATACTAAGGGGCATTCCCCCGCAAAGTAATAAGTCAAGGTATTAGTTTTTATTAACAACCTGAGCATTTAAGGTTTCCTATGAAAGTCTATACAAGGATAATCATAAACTTCTAAGGGAAACTCCTAATTTCGCATTACCTGATTTGGCCAAGTCCAGGACGCAATCATATGTATGGGAACTGCAACAAAAAGAAGCTATATGAGTATAAGCTACGCTAGCTTAGTGAGCTTCATTTCCAAAATTAAATACTTAATCCAATAGTGAAACAAGCAAGTTATATTAAATAATCATATTAAATACACAAACACGTGAGAATACATTACGTAAGACTTTTCGGAAGTCCTATGTTGAATGGATTTACGCCTCCATTACGCCCTCCATTCAAGGTTAAGTGTTTCAGGCATATATGACCATAGATTTCAATTTTTCTTATCTATTTAGTGGTTGTTTCTGGTGCCTAACCACTCGTTAAATATGTAGTTGATTCAAGTGCCTACTCCACTTCCATCTAATTCAAGCAACCCTACGTCAATACCCGAGTTTTCAAGCCCACCCGTTGCCTATCTATTATGCCTTTTTCCCATAAAGGTGTAATAACAAATGTAACGTGGCTCAACATATGTTATGCATGTACAATTTAGTTATATGGTCATGGCATATTATTTAAGTAAATTATAGGCAATCATAGAGATTTCAGACACTTTAATTCTACACTAAATCATATACATATTTATAACAATTCCCATTTCAATATTCTTATCATCAATTCAACCAAGCAGAGTTCACATGCACATTCCAATTTTATCTTGTCCTAATTCTAATGCCGCTATCATTACAAGCACAATCATAAGTATGTAATTTAAAGAAAGTGAACTCACTCGGCCATGGACATCGGTCTCTAGTAGTAGCAATCCGGAGACAAGGATTCTTTCGATTCAAGGTCACCTAAATGAAAGAAATACCAAATGCTTATTTCAAACCATAACTTATTCCAACTTATTAAATAAAAACTCTTAAGTTCATAATTTTCGTGGCAGATGGAAATTCTAACTTAAAACGACAATTATTTGATCATTTTAACTTGGAATTTCGCAAATAAGCTATTTATTTCTATCTACTTCGAAAGATCTATCTATTTATGATGTTATTCCTAAGTTTTGAAAACTTTTAGGTCTTAAAAAGCTCGGATCAGTACCTAAAAATCGCATTTTCGAAATTGTTTTGTGAAACTTGCATTGTTCCTACCATGTATATTATATGTGCATGCATTATCTACAAGTTATTATCATGAATGGCATGATATGAGCTGTCTATATGTGTATCCTTAATGATTTTTGGTTAAAAAGAATTTTTTTTGGAAAACCTTTTGTAATCCCCTTCATTTTACATAACTCTATTATAATAAATATATAAATAAAATGTAGAATAATAAAAGAACTATACTAAAAATATAAAAAATCACTCCAAATTTTTCGCGATTTAAATTTTAAGTATAAACAAATTAGAATAAAGAATCCTTATCAATAAGATTTTAAAAATACTGAATATTCAAAATAAAGAATAAAGAAAACTGTTTAAAATATAAGAACCTAAGCTTTAATATTCGAAACATATCAATACCTTTAAGTTAAATAATTTTGAGTCTATAGAAACTAAAATTCTTATTCAACCTAGTAACTTATAATTAGTAAAAAGAACAAAGTAACAAATATAGAATCAATACTAAATTTCTAACCTAATAAAAACTCTAGAATAAATCTATAAGTAGTATTGAATTCATATGTAATTTCAAACCCTATAAGTTTATAATAAAGTCAAATTAAGGGCAATATAATACTTAATCTATCAAAATACCAACAAGCAAAATTTTTAAATAGATAAAATATAATTTACGATAGCAGGTGATAGTTGCCTTCAAGCGTAGTTTTAAATTTATAAAGACCCGTTCTTAATTCACTGTAAAGGCAATAGGCAGTGTACCTGTCAATTGCAGAATAGAATTAATATGGGTGTCTTCCTCTAGGATCTAGATATAAAGTACTAGTATTACTATTTCTCTACTATGTAATCGACAATTTTGATGATTTACTATTTTATCTAATTTACTTTGAAACAGTATTAACACAGATCCAACAACAAACAAGATTTAATAAGATCAAATGATCCAGATTTTTTGTCTTACCTCCAATTTATCATGTGAATACTTGGCAACTCATACTAGATAATTAAGATTTAATTCTAAAGCTATGTAGTTCCTTAAGCAAAATGTCAGTTCTTTCGAATCCAACAATTTGTCTAAACCTAGGTTAATCAATTAGGATGTCTCCTCAATCAATAGCAACCTAAATTTGCATTAATAACATGAACTCATTTTCCTAATAGAAGATTCTTGCTATTCTATATCTAGAATCACAAACAAATCTCTTCAATTGCATAGATCAAATCATAAAAGTAATCTTTCAATTAATTTAAATGAAATTAGTCATAAATCTGTATTTTCGGACATACAAACTTAAGAACAGTTAAAAGGATGCAATTGAACAAAAGAACTTCAATATTTCATTAAGCTCAAAACCAAACATAAAGTTCAACAAAACCCAGATCTACAATTTCACTCTTCCATAGTGTCTAATGATAATACATGAAATTCAAAATAGAAATTTGAAATCATGATACCACCCAAAAAGAATAAAGCTCAAAAATTTCAGATCTTCAATCCGTGGTAATCTTGATTTATTGTTGGAATTCTAAAGAACTCGGATATGATTTCTATATTTGCTCTCTTGCTTTTTTTTTGTTGTTGTTGATTTTTCCTCCATCTTCAATTTATAATGGATTTCACATAAATGGAATTGAATGCTCATTATGGAGGAAATGGGAAGTTACGGGAGTTAAGGGTCTTTTCGCTTTCCAAAGTAACACCCCTTTTAATGCCCAATGAAAGTTATTTTAATAAATAGAGATTACTATTCATTAAACAAGCCGTCTCTCAAAAAGTAACTCATTATTAAATTGACGTGTTTGGGGACAAGTCGTGTCACTTGAGTATGTCTGGCTAATTTCTTCATAGTGGAAAGTGACATAACTGGGACATGGCTTGTCCCAGAGTCGTGTCCCTTGCTGTGGCCTTCCTTTCTTCATTAACACGACTTGGGACACGGCTTATCCTAAAGTCGTGTAACTTGCTATTTTCAATCTTCAAAATGACATGCCCAGCGACAAGTCATGTCATGGTCGTGTATTTGTAAGATGAAATTTCTAATTTGACATGCTTTGTGACAAGTCATGTTACTGAGCTTATCCTTCCAAAACTTGAGATTTAGGACTTGATTCTTCTTTTCCTTGACATAGTTGATAGACATGGCTTGTCTTTATTGTGTTAACCACTTATTGGTCCAAACTTTGTGTTTTTGACCCATTTTGCTTTCTTTTAATAAAATAACTCCCTTAAAGGCCTGACAGCATAAATTAATATTTTTTAGTGCCAAATTCATAATATGTATCAATAAAATGACCAATAAAAGTTCATTTTGGCATTCATAAAATAGGAATAATTTTGGTTTATCAAATTCCTCCACACTTGAGTATTTGCTTGTCCTCAAACAAATAATTAAGGACAATGAAAATTTATCATCAAATATACTCAATAATTTCCACAAGTTAAAATTCACATAGCATTCATTTTGTATCATAGCGACTTGCTTTTGTGCCTATTACTTAAATCTATCATATAACTGCAACTAGCATACCTTAATCAAAATTCTAAGGCTAATCCAAGTAAGTCAAACTTTACCCTTACCATTTAATAGCAGATTCCAAAGTTACCAAAGTCAATCAATAGTGAAATAGACCCGGTTACATTTCACCACCAGTTAGCAGGTATATAAGAGTTCAAACATTTCTCTAAACTCAACAACTAAGAATGAAAGTATTTGGTATCCATCATTCCCTTAGATTTTTTTTTTTTGAAAAAAAAAATATATATATATATGTATATATATTTTTTCATTAAGAATGAAAAATTCTCTTAATAGGCTTCAGAGGGATTTCCTCTGGACGGGGTGTAGCCTGCATCTTTTCAGCATTATTTGCCTATTCATCTTCTTGTTATAGTGAGATCCTTGAGTTAGCACATCCTGGACTCATCACCCAAGTGACCAGGTTTTAAAGGGACCCCAATGAACTTTCACTCACTTTAACTTTTAGATTTAATACTCTTAACTCTTTTACCTGAGTGAGCGGAGTAAAGGCTATGATTTTATTTTATTTTTTATCTATAAGAAGCTTGTATAGTTAATAAAGGGATCAGGCTTCACTGTTTTGAGGGACCAAAGCCGCCCATATCAACTAAGCTTTTAATTAATTGATTTTAAAAAAGAATCACTAAGTGATTGATTTCACATACTCCTCCATAAAAAGTTAAAGGAGCTCTCAAAATGTTTGAATGAAGAATATACAAGCTAACAGGCTAAGAACTATAACCGTTTAAATTTCAACTAAGAACTTCACTTAATTTCTTGACTCTAGATTCCATTGCTAAATAGCAAGTAAGTTTACCCCACCTAGATTTCATCTTATAATTTCAACTAAGTATATTAATCACAAAATAGATGAGTAAGGTACTTTAAGTTGCTTTTACTTTAATTGAATGCTAATTAACAAAGGAGTATATTTTCAAGATATATCATTAAAGCACATTAGCAAATTATAAATGGGGAATTTTGAAAAAATTCACAATTAAGCTCAAAATAATGTGATAATGAAGCATAGAGAAACCAATTATTCCTTTCAAGAATATCCCTCCCCCACACTTATTGTGATATTGTCCCTAATGTCAAAATATATGCAGAAAGTGAGGAAAGGAAAAAGAAAATGAACTTCCCTGTTTAAGTACCAACATTCAGCTGCAAGATAGTCATATTTTCAGCAAAATTGAGTATTTGTGAGAACAAGTCATATCAAAGTGCATCTGGGCTGCAATACAAAAAACAAAGATAAAACAAAACAAAGAAATCAAAGCAAAATTTAGCACTCATGATCCTATTAATGAGCCCTAAAGAGTCCGCTTAAGATTGGGTGCTCAATAATACAATCATCCAAAAACATAATCATAAAAAATCATCAGAATCATCAAAGTAGCAACAAATCAAGGAATCAATCTCCTTGATAATCATGATAATCCTCATCTTCATCCTCATTCTTTCTTTGTTTCTTCTTCTTGCTTGGTGTAAACCCCGAGATTTTTCACATTAGTACATGACTCTAAAATAGAATGTATGAACTAGTTAGTAAACTTAGAATCCAATAAAAACCTAATTATAGATCAATGACACGAATTTGGCTGGGTTAGGATCTAAAAGCTGAATAAAGAACTTCTTTGACCCTAATTGATACCAAAAACAAGATTTCGAATCTTGAACTAATAAGTCAAGATATGATTGAAGGAAACCCAAATTTTTTCAAACCTTGAAAACTTGTCTTACAAATAGAATAGGATATAGAGATTAAATGACTACTACTGAACTCAACAATGATTGAGACTAGAACAATGAGTAATAATGAGCCTATACATGGATTTAACCCTAAATTCAAGATTCCTAGGTGGTACTAAACACTACTAATAAGATTTAATAGTTGGTATCAAAAACCGAAGATATATAGATAATTTAGCTTATATATCAAAAATGATATCTAGTAGTTAACCAACTACGCTTATAGATAGGAAAGATAATCTAAAGATAAATCGTTAGGATTATAATACACAATAAAAACATAAACAAATGTATAACTAAAGATCTAGACTTCAAATAAATATTCGAATCACACTATTGTTCTAATTAGGGTTTTCTTCAGCTATTGGAGCCTAAAACAAAAATTGAACTAATAAGCTTAGGAAACCTTAATTGCGGGAGATAAAATTCTAAAAACAATTAATCACGTGAATTTAAAACTTAAATTTGTATCGTTTGATAACCTAAATATTTTATAGAACTCTATAAAAATATTTTTGGATAAAACTCTCAAATATTAGCTATTTATATCCGATTAACTTGATAAACTACCCAAAAATATAGATAAATATTACCGAAATATTAGTTATATATATACATATCAGAATCGGTTCTTGAGGACCAAATGAAAGGCTTGGATTTTCTTGAAAATTGAGAGCCAAAACTTGCTTGGAAAATCATCTAATTTGTGCACAGTATTCAACAAAATCAACTCATCAGCAAATCACACATTGCCAACTCAAACTCCTCATTAATGACAGAAAAACAATTGATAAAACAATGTGCAAGTGAGGAGAAATTGGAGGTTATTGTCGAAGGAAAAAAAAAACCGACTTCATGCATCCTATATATATATATATGTTTAAGCCTCATAATGTATAAACAAACAAACACCAATCACTGTCAAAATTTCCAGATCAAAGAAACACCTAATGAACAAACAAATCGACTAAAGAACAGAAATCAAATCGTCCTAAACATTCTAGTTCGAATCAAAGAAAAATATAACATGAAAAACGTTTAAACTGGGAACAAGGTAAGTTGTTGTAATTCGACTTATTATTTATAAAAAACAAGGATTGAAACTAACTTCTGATGATCATAGGATCATTGCCAACCCAAGAATAAGCTTCAAATTCCACCGAATCAAGCTTAAGCAAGGTAAAATTCAAAAACCCTAGTTGTACCTTTTCAAATTCGAAAATTTAAGATCACATACATGTAGATGCTTTATGAGTTGATGTATGTATATATGCATGCCATAGAAACACTTAGGAATGATTTGAGAATGTTTATGACGTAGAAAATTGAAGAAATATGAAATATTTCATCGGAGAAGATGATGAATAGTGTAAACACTGTCCCTAAGCCGGCAGTGTAGACGTTGAACGCTGGCGGCCTACAAGGGTAGGTCAGCAGTGTAGAGACGAGTGTGGGCTAACTGGGATTGTACGCACAGCGTATAGTCCGGCGTACGTGGAAAGCTGGCTTACAAGGCAGCACAAACGATACGAAATAAAATAAAAACTTAAGAACCAGCATCTACGTCGTCGGTGTACAAACCTGTTTTTCTTATGTAAAGTATGTATTACACGAATAAGATATTTACATAATAAATATAAACATAATATATAATATGTATATGAAAACAGATTTTACTAAGTTAATAAACAAATACACATACTTAGAATAATATATTTAATTTTTGAGTACTTTTAAACCCCAAAAACTATAGAGAAATATTGAATATTACTAGCTGCTATAATTGTTAAATATTTACTCTATTTAGATAAATAGGTAATAATGGAAATCAAAATAAGCTAAATTTACAAATAATGTGACTTCTAAAAATGACAAAATAATTAAATGAAACAAATTAAGAGAAACACGACGACACTAAGCAATGGTAAACAAATATGAGTTACTATAATGGGTCAGTTAGAAAATAATATAAAAGTAATATTAATGACTACAAAAATATAAGTTTAACCAATATCAATTGTTCAAATACTAATAAATGTATATAAACATCAAACAAGATCAAGACAAACAACATGAAAATAAATATTAAATGATACTGGATTATCATAGGACCATTAAAAGACCAATATAGTACTAGAATGAAAACCTAACATCAATATAAGACACATAAACACTAATAGGAGTTTAATCATATAGTTTATGTATCATTGATGAATATATTAATCATATCAATAGGTGACCTGAGTACTTGTGAGGACTTTCCTGACGACTACTACGATTGACCAACATGAGTAGGTGAGTAACTCAGTCTTATTACATTGTTTGTGGTTGTGATTTAGCGAATCTTAAATATAAAGATAATTACTTGAGTGTACTGTATGGGTTTATGGGAACTGTTTATTGTACTGATTGCCAAGTCACTCTAATAATAATGACAATAAAATTTTGTATGACTATATTGTTTGTGTAACATGATTGAATATCTGTGTATTGGTTGATCGCCTTCAATTTAATTAAAAACTACTGGTACCATATGAAAATGTTACATGCATTGCATATTTTGCATAATACAACATTTGAGTAAGTGGTAGCCTACTACGTGTTAGTGTTTCGGATCTTTAGTAATGCTTGGATTATCTAGGCAAGAAAGTTATTATTTAATCACAAGATTACCTTTGTTCTATTGATACTATAGGAACTAAATGGTAAACGAAGGACACCGCTTATGGTATTGCTTGGAAATGACTAACACTTAGTGGAGTTTCTAAAGCTAAAGCATAAAATGAATGTTAAGACACAATAAATTCAAAGAGATAATTAAATTGAGCATTGTTGTTTCCTAAAAGCTTAGTCTTTCCTGGGTAGGTAGGCCATAGATTGTGATCCTTCAACCCCGATGAGAGGGCGCAAATCTTCATCTTGTTTGGATTTTGGGTTATCCACGCTTGTACTTGTACATATGTTTGATTGATACATTTCATATGATTATTAAATAACTTTTGTGTGTTATGTGATAAGTTCTGGTTATTTGCTGAGCTTGTGGTTTAGCTCACACTCCAACAGTCCTTTCAGATTCATATTACGACCTTGGCTCATTACTACCAGGAGTATGATCCCGGTAAGAAATTAGAAGTTGGAAACTTAAGGAATAGTATAGGAGAAGAATATATATTTCTGTTTTAGTTGCAAGTATCTTGCATTAGAAACTTTAGCTATGTATTTGCAAGAATTTATAGAAATGTTATGATCTGTAATATTTTTATTATTCACAAACTTGGTATGACAGTTATTTACTAATTATGTCTTATATATATTTGTTCATCTTATCCAAGCAACTAAAAGATCCTGTTTATTGAAAATATGTCATTCTCAGAAGGTAAATTAGTAATGTAAGCCCCCGAATTTTTCGATAATGGTTTTGGGAATACCAAATTGAAATCCTAAAGTTTGACCCAAGTTGAAACCGAACCTTAAACAATTTCGATCACAGAATTTCATAAGAGAATTTTCAAAAACAAAAATAGAAAGTTAATAATCAATCGATTCGAAAATTCGAACATGAAAAGATCCGCCTGTTCGATCCCTGAGTTAAATTGGCAAAGATGGATTAAACCCTAACCCTAGTCAAACCGGAGTTCAAAAGTCAACAAAGACCAAGACAATCAAGCAATTTCAACTCCGGCAATCCCGCATCCTTAAACCCTAGAAAACGAAATTAAGTTAGTGGCTTAAAATAGTTCGTAATAATATAGGGTAACATAAAAATATCAGATTCACGAATTTCGAGTGTCCTTCAGACTCGAACGAGATCAGTTCTCGAAAAGCATGTTCCGGAGCTCGGAGTATTAAAAACATTCCGATAACACCAAAAGACTCGTAATTAAATAAGGATTTCAAAAATATCAGTTTTAGAATTTTTCGGTAACTAAAAATAACAGATATAGTTCGTTTACGTATTTTTATTACTACCGATATTTTATATGTCTAGTCTACTATTCATAGTACTATTCCTACTATTTATTACTATTTCACTATCTCTACTTTTTTTTACACCTATTTCTTACTACCTACATACCTATTTTCTTACTTTTTACTTTTCTAATACAATTTTATTTCACATCTACCTTACACATTACATATTTCATTTATCAAAAAAAAAAAAAAATCAATTTCCCCTCTCCTACACAAGCTAGAACTAGTGCCATCCCCCTCTCTCCTCAATCACATTATTTTCTTTTTCAAATTATTTAATTATATCTAATTTCCACTCCCAAAAATCTATAAATACTCCCTTCCTCCTTCATTCTTTTACACACTCATAAAACTCTACCAAATACTCTCTCAAAACCTCTCTCCAACAAATCTCTCACAAAATACTCTCTACCCATTTCTACTCTTCAAGAAAAATATCAAACACAAAACCTATTCATCTCTTTCAAAACCTTCCATTAAACCTTAGGTAAAATCCTACTTAAATTTCTTCATCATGTTCATACAAGTTAGCATGAGCTTAGTGTATGTTTCTTAGGCTCATATGAGTTAAAGAAGCAACAATATGTTCATGCTTTGTTTTTGTTCATGTTCCTATTTTACATTATGTTATTATGTTGTTGTTTTTATTGTTGTTATTTTTGCTCTAATCTAACTTATATAATATTATGTATACTATATATATATATTTATTTAGAGCATATAAGCTCATTTGTTATTTATTTATTTCCATGTCTTGCAATTTATTTATTTACTTGTTCTATGCAATTTATTAAGACTAGTCTTTCTAGTCTTAGACTTGTCCATATCAAGTCAAAACAAATTTCATTTCTTTTTTTTGGGACTAGTCCATTTTTAGTCCCGGGTTGCCTTGATGAAGTTAAAGCTCCCAATACATGATCGGGATACCTTGATGAAGCTAAGGTTCCAATGCTTGATTATTTATTTATGTTTATTTACTTACAAGTATTTATTTCTACCTTACTATGTTTTATCTTTACTTTTATATTACTACATAATCATATTCATGCATGATTAAGCATGTTGTTGTCTTAAATAAAAATAAAAATGGGTTCTTTCTTAAATAAAGAAAAGTAAACTAGATTTCTTAACAAAAGAAATTTTCAACAAAAGATTTAAGTTTTCTTTTAATAAACTCTTTTCAAAGGATAAGCTAATCATAAATTCTAGAAGAATTAGTAATGAAGATCTCACTAAAATAATAAAAGGAACTCATTTCTTTTAAAAGCTAAATACTCCATCAAGATAAGAATTTTTAGTCTTGAACTAAAGACTTGAACTCAACTAAATCTTTTAATAGTTTCATTTTAGACTTTGAAAATCACATGCTATGAAAGCATCTTCAAACTTGAATTTATAGTTGTTATTGTCCTTTCAAAATTAAAAGGAAGTTTTACTAAGTTCTAAAGTTAACAAATCTTTGTTAAGAAAGCTTTTCTTATAAACTTGTCTAAGAAAATTATTTTACTATTTAACTAACACTAAGAATAAAACAAGTTTGTCAAATCAAGATAAAATTAACTCCCTATTTTAAAGACCAACTTAGAAAAATAAAATTTGTCAAGAAAATAAAGTTTTAAAGGTATATCTATAAAAATATAAAGAAAACATATATTTAATACAACTCCAAATATTTGGGCTTAAGGAATTTTTTTGAAAAGCTTATCTTTAATCACTAGAAATAGAGTTGGTAAATAACTTAAAGAATCAAAATTTTTGAAAATGAATTTACTTCTAAAAAGTAAGAAAAAGAAATAATAATAAAACACTTACTCATAACAAGTCAAATATATTTTGTTTTCACAATTCAAAAAGGAGAAATTTTCAAAAGTTTTATCTTTAAATCCCTAAAGACAAATTGTTTATGAAATATCAATCTTAAGACAACACTACAAAGATCATGCATACATATGAGTATAAATATGTTCAAAGGATTTTTCAACTATATATATATCCATATATTTTTCTTAAGAATTTTTAAGTAAAGAAAAGTTTGGAAAAATCATGTTTGTAAACTATAAATTCGTAACTATTCTGTACCGTGTTAGTCTGCAACCCAAATGGCTTTTTATGACAAAAATAACCTTATAAATGGATAGATCTTTTTGAATAGGTAGAAAACGATATATTATAAGCGCAATTCCAAGTTAAAATGACCAAATTATGGCCATTTTAAGTTGGAATTACCTTCTACGCGAATTTTAACGATTTTATGACATGGTTTTTGATAAGTACCATAGAATCAACAAGAAATACTCATTATGGGTATTCTTCTTGATTAGGTGAACCCGAGGAGGAGTATTCATACCCGAAGGATTATTTTGATTAGTGGATTTACCGATCGACTCATCCGTAAGAAAGATAGATCCTCATGGCCAAATGAGTTTATTTCCTACATTTCTCATACTTGGTTGCGCTTGTAGCTAGAAGCACTAGAAGTAGGAAAAGATGAAAGGAATTATGTATGATAATATTGATTGAAAGAATGTTAAGCATACCGAGGCATAAATCGTTGTTAATTAACTTATGTTTTGCTATTATTCTGTTGGAGTGTGTGCAAAATTCTGTGACCTTTAAATTACTTTAAACATATACTATGAATTATATTAATTGATTCATGCATATCACGTAGTTAATTTCATTAATGAGCTGCTAATCTCGATGGGACAAGAGCTTAGTAGCGGGTATGTAGTAGCCAGAAATCTGCAAGATGGGCGATAGGTGCCTGAAAGAACTATTTTAAGATGGGCGATAGGTGCCTGAAAGAACTATTTTGTGATGGCTAGTAGGAGCCTGAAATAAACTACATGAGTTGGATTTTTAAGTTAGGTTTTAAAGAGCCTGGAACACCTAACCCTGAATGGAGGGGTAAATCCATTCAAACATATGATTTTCGGTAGATCATATGTATTGCTTGATCACTTGCTTAATGCATTCATATGCTTGATTAATAACTTGCTTGAAATTATTTATACAAGTACATTGATTTAGGAATATTCTCACTAAACTAGTTATGCTTATACTCCGATAGACCTTTATTGTAACAGGACAATATCTTTTATGCCCGATGACTTCATATTCTCAAGTGGGATGATGTCTTAGTAAAGCTTATGGAAATCTTTTGAAGATCATAGGTTAATTATCCTTTAATATCTTTTGGTGTTAGTATTATTTGGTTGTGGGAAACATGGTTGTCAAACTCGAGTTTCTACGTAGAATCGCTAAGGGGTTCGTAGAATCGGAACGTAGAATCGTAAGATTCTACAACTAATATAAATTTACTTACAAAAACTATTGATGTACTTACTGAAATAATAAAACTTTAAATAAATTATGAAAATAAAGAATTTAGTATTAAATTAATTATGTACAACCAAAATTTAAGTTTTATCAATCATAATTCACATACCGTCATTAATATATTTGCTGCAATTTTATAATTAAAATAATTATTTTTATTTAATAATGATTCATAATCTATAATTATTAAGATGTATTGCAAATCATTTAAATTATCATGTGTGAGTAGCTTGTTTTGTGTAGTAATGAATATTTTCATGTTCACTATATATTTGCACAAAAGATTATTATATTTATGGCAAATATATTTATATATAGAAAATTATTAAAAAAGGGAAAAACATAGCACTGTATATATTAGTTTAATTTTCATTCAAAATGTTCAAAATATATCATAGTATATAACCTAAAAGAAAATAACTCTCTAAAAAATACAAAAAAAGGAAATAAAAGGAAAAAAATATTAAAAAAACTAAAATTAAGTTAGATTAAGATAAATATCAAGAACTAACCCCAAAACCCCTAAATTTAAATATATTAAATTGATTGCATTTTTAAAGTTCAAATAGAAAAAAAAGAGTGTAAAATTACAACTTTAAGATTTTACTACGATTCTACCACCGATTCTACCGTTTCTACTCACGATTCTACGATTCTACGATTCTACTTACGAGTTTACTCAAAAAACGATTTTGAATGCGAGTTGAATCGAAATATCATCATCAACTCGTAAACTCGTAGAAACGTACGAGTAGACTCGCGAGTTTGACAACCATGGTGGGAAAGATTAAGTTGTTATTATTGTTTGGAGAATTATAAGGGAAAAACCCCTAAGATGATGTAAAGATTATATTCTATTAATGATAAGTTTGATGTTTATTTAGTTTCTTGTATTTCTATATTTACTATCTCAAACTATACATCCCACCGGTGTCTCCTATTGTTGTGATAGACGCCTTACATATAGTGTTGAAAACTTTCGTATGACTTCGGGCAGTCATTCTTAAGTTTTAATACTATATGTGGCGGACTGCCATGTTTACGGTACCGTTTAGGGCGTGATAAGTAAGAGTAATCAAGTGTATCTTGTTTACTACTACTACGGTACCCTTGGGGCGTGACACTTGGTGATGTGGGAGTTAGTGTGCATCCCCAATTTTCAAATCAAGCAACAAGTATCAGGACTCCAAAAGCTTCGAATCAAACCAACAAAGTTCTTCCATGGAAATCATGAACTAAAGATGAGAGAAAGAAAGAACAACTTACCTTAATTCCTTAGATTTTTCTCTTAAAGTGGCGTAGATGGAGTAGAATGGATGGTAGTGTTCTTTGTGTTTGTGGAGATTTGAAGAATTGTAAAGTGTAAAAACTTTATGCTTTTTTTTTTCCGAAAAAATTAGAGTGAGTTTATATGGGGCTTGTGACATGAGTAAAGGACATGACTTGTCCTTTGCATGTCACATTTTAATCAACACGATAGTAAGTTACACAATCTAGGGACAAGTCATGTCCCTAGGCCTGTCATGTTTATGCGCACGATACAGCAAGATACACGGCTAAGTGACAAGCCATGTCCCTAGGCATGTCGAGCTGGGAAAAAAAATTCTTGTTTGAAATCATGGGACACGGCTAAGGATAAACCATGTCCCAAGCATGTCGTTTTAAAACCCATCTCCACAGTTTGTTACACGACTCAGGGACAAGTTGTGTGAAAAAAAAAATGTCTCTCCAAAATTCATGAAAACCAATTGATCAGTAAAAGACACGACTCAAAGACAAGTAATGTCTTAGTTGTGTCGAATTTTTATCAACTTACCTGGGATTTTCTGCTTTGTTTCCTTAAAAAATTCCTATTCTTCAATTAAGATCAACACTTAACCATCAAAAAATTAAGGAAACAGTTAGGATCATGAGTTTAACAAGAAAAAAAAAAGAAAAGAAAGTTAGACATGGGTTGCCTCCCAAGAAGCGCACTTGTTAACGTCGTTGGCTTGATTCTTGCCATAGCCTTATAATCAATCTGGTGAATGAAGTGAAATTCCTCACGTCCTTCTTGTTTAAAATCAACTCCTTGGTAAAGCTTCAAACGTTGCCCATTTACCTTAAAAGTCCCACTTTCTGGATGTTCTAATTCAACGCCCCATGTGGATACACTTATTTGACTAGGAACGGTCTAGACCATCTTGATTTTAGTTTTCCCAGAAAAAGTATTAATCGAGAAACAAAAGGACTTGGTCACCTTCTTTGAACTGTTTTGGATGAAGATTTGCTTATCATGATATAGCTTTGTTTTTTCCTTGTAAATCCTCATGTTGTCGTAAGCAATGCTTCTCCACTCATTCAATTCATTAAGCTGGGTTTTCTTCTCATATCGGAGGATCCTAAGTCAAAATTGACTTGTTTGATAGCCCAGTAGGCCTTGTGCTCAATTTCTACCGACAAGTGACAAGCTATTCCATAAACAAGACGGTATGGTGTGGTCCCCAATGGTGTCTTATAGGCTATCCTATATGCCCAAAGCGCATCATTTAGCTTTTCCGCCAATCCTTCTATGGTGCTCCACTGACTTTTCCAAAATTCTTTTCAAATCACGATTAGAAACTTCGACTTGCCACTGGTTTAGGGATGATATGGTGTTGTAATTCTATGAATTACCCCATACCGTCTTAAAACCTTCTCATGTTGATAATTACAAAAACGTGTTCTCTTATCACATATGATAGCTCTAAGGGCTCCAAACCTTGAGAATAATTTCTTTAAGAACTTGGTAACTACTGAGCATCATTGGTGGGCATTGCTTAGGCTTCTACCCACTTTGAGACATAGTCTACTACCACCAAGATATACTTATTTCCAAAAGAAGTTGGAACGGTCCCATGAAATCGATGCCCAAATATCGAAAATTTCGCATTCCAAAATATAATTCTATGGCATCTCATCTCATCGCAACATATTTCCGACTCTTTGACATATATCACAAGCATGAATAAGTTGATGGGCATCCTTAAAAATGGTTAGCCAATAGAATCCAGCCTCCAAAACCTTAAGAGCTATCCTATTTGCATTGTAATGACCTCCTGTAGGACCAAAATGGCAAGCTTACAATATTTCCCAACCTTCCAATTGAGAGACGTATCTTTGGATCAATTGATCTACACAAACACGAAAAAGAAACGGTTCCCCAAAAATAATACTTCAACTTAGAAAATAATTTCTTCTTTTCATTATAAGTCATGTCTCGGGGGAGGACGTTAGCAGCAAGATAATTTGCAAAATTTGCAAAATTTGCAAACTAAGGAGTGTGAAAATTTCTTATCTTATGTACTGCATACAATTGTTCTTTCGGATATTCATCATTGATATCTTCCTCTCTCAATGTCTCCGAATAGGATTCTCTAAACGGGACAAGTGATCGGTTGCTAGGTTTTCTGCTACCTTTTTGTCTCGGATTTCCAAATCAAATTCTTGAAGAAGGAGAATCCACCGAATAAGGCGTGGCTTTGCATCTGTTTTTGACAAAAGGTATTTAAGAGCAGAATGGTCAATATAAACTATTACCTTTGATAAGACCAAATATGGTCGAAACTTGTCGAAGGCAAACACCACAGCCAATAATTCTTTTTCCGTGGTGGTGTAGTTTTGTTGGGCACTACTGGGTGTTCTACTGGCACAGTAGATAAGTTGAAAATGCTTCTCTGTTCTTTGTCCCAAAACTGCACCAGTGGCAAAATCACTTGCATCACACATCAATTCAAACGCAAACTCTAATCTGATGCTATCATGACTGGTGCACTAATCAGCTTTTTCTTAAGGAGGTCGAATGCTTCATGATATTCTTGACTAAACTCAAATGATACATCCTTTTCCAATAGCCTTGGGAGAGGTCGGGCTATTTTGGAAAAATCTTTAATGAACCTCCTATAAAAGCCTGCATGACCGAGAAAGCTACGGATTGCCTTAATTGATGTCGGAGGAGGAAGATTTGAGATAAACTCGATCTTTGCCTGATCAACTTCAATTCCCTTGTGAGATACCTTGTGACTGAAAACAATTCCTTCCTTACACATGAAGTGACATTTCTCCCAATTAAGCATGAGATTTGTTTGCTCACAACGGATCAAAACTTGCTATAAATTCTCCAGACAATTGCTGAATGAATCTCCAAAAACGAAAAAATCATCCATAAATATTTCCATAATATTCTTCACCGGATCATCAAAAATTGACAACATGCACCTTTGGAAGGTAGCTGGTACATTACAAAGCCCAAAATGCATCCCCCTATAGGCATAAGTGCCGTAGGGACAAGTAAACGTAGTCTTTTCTTGATCCTCAAGAGCAATCGGTATTTGGAAGTATCCAGACATACATCCAAATAACAATAAAACATGTAACCTGCAAGTCTTTCCAACATATGGTCTATAAAGGGCAAAGGGAAATGATCCTTGCAAGTAGCTTCATTAAGCTTTCTATAATCAATACATACTCGCCAACCCGTAATCATCCTCATCAGAATCAACTCATTTCTTTCATTTGGGACCACAGTCATCCCCTCTTTTTAGGTACTACTTGCACTGGACTTACCCAAGGGCTGTCAGCAATTGGGTAAATCAACCCAGCATCCAGAAGGTTGATTATTTCTTTCCTCACCACTTTTTCATATTAGGATTCAACCTTCTTTGGGGTTAGACAACGATTTGAATCCTTCTTCCATTAAAATCTTATGAGTGCAGAAAGAAGGGTTTATTCCCTTAATATCATATTTTCCATGCAATTGCTTGCCATGCTCCTTAAGGACTGCTAATAATTGCTCATTTTGTTCATTATTTAGATCCGAGGCAATAATCACCGGTAATTTGGAGTTTTCCTCTAAAAAGGCATACTCCAAATAGTTTGGAAGCTACTTCATTTCTAGAATCGGTGGTTCTTAAATAGATGGCTTCAATCTTGCCTCATCATCTTTTGATAATTTTTCGAACCCCTTTTTGTTTATCAACTCCTCATGCTTCTTAAATTGAGTTGTAATAGCTTGCACTTCGAGGTTCATCACTTCATTCTCTTCTATACAAACCAGACTTAACTCCAAAAGATCCTTGCATAAAATATCTTGCATACATCTACCACAGAAGTATCAATGATATCAATATTGAAGCAAGAATCATCAAATACCATGGTGTTTTTTCATCACTGAATCTGCATGATGAGTTCTTCATCACCAACTTAGAGTATCAACCTCCCATCTCCCACATCGACAGCTCTAGGTGGCGAGGAAAGGACGTCCCAAAATTAATGGTACTTCCCTATCTTCATCCATCTCAAGAATCACAAAATAAATAGGGAATATAAAATTCCCCACTTTCACTAACAAATCCTCTATGATTCCTCTAGGTAGTTTAACAGATCTATCTGCTAATTGTAAACTTATCCTTATAGGACGAGGTTTTCCTAAACCTAGTTTTATGAAGAATGAGTAGGGCATTAAATTGATACTTGCTCCCAAATCTGCTAGGGCCTTTTTAACTGTAAGTTCTCTAATATGCAAGGAATGGTGAAGCTACCAGGATCCTTCAGCTTGGCTGGCAACTTGTTCTGAATTATGGCTGAACACTTAGCTCCTACTATGGTAGTAGAGACATCCTCGAGCTTTCTCTTGTTGGATAATAATTCCTTTAAGAATTTGGCATAGTTAGGCATTTGAGAAAGTGCCTCCACTAAAGGAATGTTGATGTGAAGTTGCTTAAAAAGCTCAAAGAATTTCCCGAATTGTTCCTTGTCGCGATCTTGATGAAGATGAGCAGGATAAGGAATAGGAGGGGTATAAACTCTTACCTCAGAAGGTTGTTCTTTTTCTTTTTGAGCTTTCTTTTCTTCCGGAATTGGAATTGTTTCCCCCTCTGGTTCCTTCTTTTTTCTAGATTTCACTTCCTTTCCATTCCTCAAAGTGATGGCCTTAGCTTGTTCCTTTGGATTCTCCTCGGTATTAATTGGGAGTGAACCAGGTTGCCTATCAAATAGCATTTTGGTGAGCTGCCTAATCTGATTTTCCAGATTATGAATCGAAGCTGCTTGGTTCTAGTGGCGAGTTTCTGAGTTGTAGATGAATTGTGTCATTAATTCTTCCAAGCTGGGTTTCTTCTCCTGTGGAGGTGGTGGTGGTAATTGTGGAAGCTATTGTGGAGGTGGCAATTGTGGCTTTTGATACCCGGGTGGAAAATTTGAGAAACTTGGCCTTTGCACATTTTGGTTGCTGGCATATGAAAAATTGGGATGATTCCTCCACCTTTGATTATATGTTTGATTGTATGGATTATTTTGATATCTTCCTTGGTTTCCCACATAATCCACTTGCTCAGAAGCTTCAAGAAAATAATTTTGCAGCGAGGAAATTTCTAGAATGTACTGGAGGTGCTTGTGGACTTTTTGCTTCCATCACTTGTTTACTTAAAGCATCCATTTTAGCAAGTATAATAGGCATCATATCTATCTCATACATACCTGACGCCTTTTGTTTCGCCTTATTATTACCCCATTGATAATTGTTTTTCGCCATATCTTCAAAAAGCTTAAGGGAGTCTTCAGGTGTCTTGGTATTCAAAGTACCACCAGCAGCAGCATCGACCAACTGATGAGTTGAGTATTGAGACCATTTTAAAAAGTTTGGACTTGCATCCAGTTGGGTACTTGATGGTGAGGACATTTCCTTAGCAAATCCTTCCACCTTTGACATGCATCATAAAGAGTTTCAGAATCCTGCTGACTAAATGATGAGATGTCATTTCTTAATTTGGTTATTTTAGAAGGTGGAAAGTAGTTATCAAAACCTCATCACATGATAAACATGGAGTTCAACAAAACCCAAATCTACAATTTCACTCTTCCATAGTGTCTAATGATAATAGATGAAATTTAAAACAGAAATTTGAAATCATGATACCACCTGAAAAGAATAAAGCTAAAAAATTTTGGATCTTCAATCCGTGGTAATCTTGACTTGTTGCTAGAATTCTAAAGAACTCGGGTATGATTTCTATATTTTCTCTCATGCTTTTTTTTGTTGTTTTTTATTCTTCCTCCATCTTCAATTTATAATGGATTTCACATAAATAGAATTGAATGCTCATTATGGAGGAGATGGGAAGTTACGGGAGTTACGGATCTTTTGGCTTTCCAAAGTAACACCCCTTTTAATGCCTAATGAACATTATTTTAATAAATAGGGGGTTACTATTCATTAGACAAGCCGTTTCTAAAAAAGTAACTCATTGTCAAATTGACGCGTTTGGGGACAAGTCATGTCACTAGAGCATGTCTGGCCAATTTCTTCATAGTGGAAAGTGACATGCCTTGTCCCAGAGTCGTGTCCCTTGCTATAGCCTTGTACCCAAACTCTTTTGTAGACTTGTCTAGAACTTAGATAAAAACCTTAGGTCTCGATCTGATATAATTCTCGCGAGTACACCATGTAGTCGCACTATTTCTAGAATGTAAAATTTGGCTAGCTTGTTCATAGAGTATGTGATGTTGATTTGCAAAAAGTGTGCTGACTTGGTTAATCGATCCATAATTATCCACACTGCATCATAACCTTTTGAAGTCTTTGGGAAACCACACACGAAATCCATTAATATTTGATCCATTTTCCATTCAGGGATAGGCGAAGGCTTTAACAGTCCTCCTAGCCTTTAGTGCTCTAGCTTCACTTGTTGGCAAACGGTACATTTCATGACATAATCGGCTATTTCCTTCTTAACTTCCTCATCCTCTGGTGCACATAGCCGTCCTTTCATTCTGACCACGTCATCCTCATCTATTACAAAGTCAGAGTATTTTCCTTCCTGAACTTTGTTCTTAAGCTTTTGCGTTACTTCATCATATTTGTGAGCCTCCTTCATTCCCTTAACCAAGGTCGGTTCCAACACTAAATTGGCTATCTCCAATTCCACACTTTGTCTAATGAACTCAATCTTCAATTTCTTGAATTCTCTTATAAGTTCTTTTTGGCTGTGATTAATGCAGTCACTTCTCCATAACTTTTCTAGCTTAGAGCATCCGAATCTGCATTTACTTTTCCCAAACAATAATTAATTCCTAGATCATTATCTTTGATCAACTCCAACCATCTTCTTTGTCTCATATTTAGTTCCTTTTGTGTAAATAGATATTTAAATCTTTTATTATCTATATATATATATATATATCTCGCATCTTTGTCCATATAGATAGTGCCTCCAAAGTTTCAAAGCAAAAACAACTACGGCTAACTCTAAATCATGTATAGGATAGTTCTGCTCAGGTGGTTTCAATAGTCGGGAAGCATAAGCAATGACTTTCCTTCTTGCATTAGTACACATCCAAGGACATCGCCTTGAAGCATCACTATGCACTGTATAAGATTTCTTCGAGTCTGGCAAAACCAAGATTGGTGCCGATACTCGCCGTTGTTTTGATTCTTGGAAACTCAGCTCCCTCTTATCTGTCCATACAAATTTCTCATTCTCCTATGTTAATTGAGTCAAGGTCTTAGCTATTTTCAAAAAATCCTTTACAAATTTGCGACAATAGCCAGCTAATCCCAAAAAGCTTCTTACTTTGGTTACTATTTATGGTTTTTTCCAATCCACTACAACCTTGATCTTCTCAAGGTCGACCAAGATACCTTTTCTCGACACAACATGCCCTAGAAAGGATATCTGATCTAGCTAAAAGTCACACTTAGACAATTTGACATACAACTTATTTTCTCTTAAAGCTTGCAACGACATCCTAAGATGCTTCTCATGTTGCATTTCACTCTTTTAGTAGATCAAAATGTCGTCGATGAAGACTATTACACACTTATCCATGAGTAGTTTATAAACTCTATTCATAAGATCCATGAATGCAGTTGGTGCATTAATCAAACCAAAAGAGATCACCAATAATTCATAGTGTCTATATTTGGTACAAAAAACTGTCTTTGGCACTTTTTCGGGTTTTATCCTTAATTGGTGATACCTAGAGCGTAAGTCAATTCATGAAGACATGCGCGTTCCTTGCAACTGATTGAATAGATCATCAATCTTAGGCAAAGGGTATCTGTCACGCCCCAAAGGGTACCCTAAACGTAACAATACGTCGCATGCTAAACAAGACTTAAGAATCACTATCACAGTCATTCAAAAGTCTTGTATTAGTATGCAAGGCGTTCCCTTATGACAATAGAATACATGAACAATTAGAGATAAATAGTTCAACCTGATAGGATAAGCATAAAAACATAAACCACAGATATCTCAGGATCAGTTTCAAAGTATTTAAGGGACATTCCCCAGCTGCTCAAGAGTCTAGGTATTATCTTTTAAGTAAAGCCCGATCGTTTGGAGGTTTACTACTAAAAACTATACAAAACTTATCATAAACTTCTAAGGAGATAACTCCTAGCTTCGCATTAGCTGATTTGGTTAGGTTCGAGGACGCAGCCATATGTACGGGAACTGCATTAGAAAAAAATTATGGGGGTATAAGTTACGCTAGCTTAGTGAGTTTCACTTCTAAAATAAAATACTCAACAAGCAATATATATATCAGGCAAGTTATATTAACAACCATATGAAATGCACAAGCACATGAGCATACAATATATAAGACTTTTCGGGAGTCTTATATTGAATGGATTTATGCCCTTCATTTAGGATTAGGTATTTCAGGCCTATACGACCATAGATTTCAATTTTTCTCATTTATATTGTGGTTGATACAGGTGCCCACCTACACACAATGTGTAGTTGAAACAAGTGCCTACACCACTGCCATTTCGATTCCGACCATTACGCCAACATTCGAGTTTACAAGCCCCTCGTTGCCCAGCTATTATGCCTTCTTCCCACAAAAGTATAATAACCTATGCAATGTGACTCAACATGTGGTATGCATGTCACTTTGATTATGAGATCATGGCATATTAATTAACAATTTATGGGCGATCACAGATATTGCAGACACTTCAATTCTATACTAAATCATACAATATTTACAACAATTCCATTCCGATATTCTTATCATCGATTCAATCAATTTGAATTCACATGCACATTCAAATTTTATCTTGCCCTAAAGCTAATGCCACTATCGTTACAAGCATATTCATAAGCATATAATTTAAAGATAGTGAACTCACTCGGACATGGTCTCTAGTCTCTAATGGTAGTGATCCAGAAACATGAATTTCCCTCAATTCCAAAATCACCTATTTGGTGTTTGGAGAAGTAAACTTGAAGAAAAAAATTTGTGTGTGTGTGTGTGTCAAGAAAGCTCACGGCATAAGAAGGAAGGAGAGGGAGAGAAATTTGCTTTCCAAACTTTGATCTTTTGAAAAAGAAGTGAAAGTGAAAGTGAGTGGAGATGAAGATGAAGTGTAACGTATGGGGATTATCATGAAATGAAGTGTGTAAAAGTGTAAGTGATGTGGAATCGGTCTACAAAAGTATGGTGACTTGAAGATTTATGGAGTTGGGTGGAAAATGATGTGAAAGGTAATTGTAAGAGTGGGTATATTCATTGGAGTAGAACCCTAAAAATTGTAAAATTACAAAAAAAAAAGTCTTAAAGAAATTACAATAATTGGCTTTTAGCAAGCCAGCCCCAAAACAATGAAGTATCAAAGTAACGTAAGTTTTTGCTTAAAGTGATTGGTTAACGTGTCATAGGTCCGGTCTTCTTCCAGATCAAGTCATAAGGATGCAAGCTGCTTTGTTTAGTTGTTGGTTGGTATTTGGATACCATGGCAACTGCTTGGCATTGCCTCAATTTTTTGTTTAAACACGTGCCACTTGGATGCTTGACATCACCAAAGTTGGTGGAATTGAGCTCGAGTCTACAATGTGTGTAGCTCGATTCTTTCTATATGGGCACTTCAATGTCATGTAGTAGGCATTTGGTTTTATGCTAAAGCTTGCCCTAATCATATACAATTGCTCAAATTCAAGCTTATGTCCTACTTTATCATGGATGAAATGGACTTCTACTATAAAGTGCTTGGCTGGTAGAACTTAGCTCGATTCAACTTATGAGTTATGTGATTCAGCGATTGTCATGGTGGAAGCTGGTCATTGTAGATCTCTTGCTATGGTTTCCTCTATTCTATCTTACCACTGTAGCAAGTTGGAGGTTATTCCTCATGTAGCTCGGTGGTTGAACTGAGCAAGGGCGCTTGACATTAATCTATTCTACTCAGATGGATGAAACTGCTAAGATTTCTATTAGAAATAGCTAGCCTTTTTGGTGTCTGACTTGTTCTATTGATGGTAGTCTTTTGATAACTCAATACTATTTTCTATTTTTGCCATATCTCTTTCACCTGAACTCCAATTGAGGGGATGTAAGATGCTATAAACAAAAAGCTATGAGAGCTCTTAAACTTCCATATTTTGAGTTTTAAGAAATTCTAAATAAAACAAGATCTAAAATATGTTTGAATCAAACTACAACAACAAGTACAAACAATACCAAAGCAAAACAAGTTCAACATATTCAAATCAAATGAAGTATTTGTTTTACTAATTAAGTGTGACTTAAACATGATTGAGTGCTTAATTGTGGATTTCCTTTCCTCATCAAAAGACATATTGAATACATAAGTTCAATAATTGCATAAAAAAATATGGAAATTCCATAAGGAAGATGGGCTAAGAACACCACTAGATGGAGTGGAAAAGAATGTCACAAACCTTTAAAATAGGGTCAAACTTACAAGGTGTGATAAGGTCCAATTGCATGAGAAGCCTAAGATCTAATCTCTATGAAGGTTCCAAAATAAAAGGAAGTTCCAAAAAAATCTAGGAGAAAAGAATCTAGATTATCTAAATTCATTATCTTATAGTAGATCAGGTAATTAATTGTAATAGGTATGCATGATTGCCTAGATTCATTAGATCAAATTAATCTTATAAATTCATTTGCAAAGGTCAGTTGCATACAAAGGGGAGAACCCTTTTTATAAAGCATTTAGACAATTGAATGAATTCATTTTATACTCAAGTAACTCTCTTAATTCTCTCTCTTAATTTTTTTATGCATGTGAACTTAGCATTCCTTAATATTTTAGGAGCGCAATGTGTCTGTAAGCCTCGGATTTTTCACATTTACATCGAATATAGTAGAAAATTCACAATAATATTGAATCTATGAGTAATAAAAAACCTTAAATTGGAACTATGGATAGTCATGCTCATTTATGGCTTAAAACTCGAATAGAAATCTTTTCTAGTAATAAAAGATACAAAAGACAAGATTTTGTGACTTAGTTGATAACTTAGTTAGTAATCATAATTAGTATTAGATTTCAAGTGCAATAGAAGAAGGTTAATTTTTAGTGTATTGGTTATAAAACAATAGTTTAAAGATGAATAGCTAGGGTTGTAAAATACACGATAGAACTAAAAATAGATCAATATCTATAAATTTAGACTTCAATTAAAAATTTAGATAACACCAACATACCAGTTAGAAAATTCTAAACCTATGGAGAATAAAACCCTAATTTGACCTATAGTACCTGGAAACTCTAATCACGTAGATTAAAACTCTAAAAATATTCAATCGTGTAAACTTTAAATTCAAGATTTCAACTCAGTAATAATTTAAGATTAATATAGAGACCTTAGATGACTTTAAAAAATGTTTAGTTAAAATAACTAATATATTTATATGTGTATGATTGAATATACTACGAGACAAGTTAGATATTTATCTTTTTAAGCCTTTAATTATTATAAACATGTATCCTTTACACCATTTGGAGTCTTGAAACCATCCCCCACACTCAAGAGAGAAGAGGTGTCACATGCTAGACTAAGAGCTTCCAAGTTACTTAAGGTTCAAGTAATTGACCTTTGAAAGTGACCTTTCTTCTAAATTAAAAAAAAAAATCCATGCATTAAATGTTGATAAGACATGAAAAAAAAACTTAGAGAACTTTCCTCCTACTCCTTCTAAAACAGTAGGCATCAAGAGACTTCAAGAACAACCAGTTTGATATTTTACCTAACAATCATTACACTAGCAACTTACCACCACTTGAAACTTTTCAAACAAGCTCTACATGGCAACACATGAATAAGATCTTTCTCCCACCTCATGCTCAAACCGTAAACTGTAACCCCATTAGACATCTTCACCATAATTCAACACATGCCAGATATCTTTAGCCAATCATTGCATATATTTCCAATAAATGTAATTTATGAACAAACAAACCAAAATCAACCCTAAAATCCTAATTGCCATGACATGCATCCCTTATCTATACACACACATCAACATCAACCCTTAACATGAAATCTTATTAAAATCCTTACAATTGATGCCTTTATCTAACAAACAAACAAATAAACCCTAGAAATCTCAAAAGATGTTGTGAACCCCACCCACCATAATACATAAGGAAGTCTTCATCATCAACCCATCACTTTCACCTTAATTTAAAAGCTAACTTGAAAGGAAAAAAATCACACTTTCTTACATATTCCAAAACTATGAGCCTCTATAGCCATATGGCCCACTACTCTTTCCAACAAATAAACACTTTAAACATAGTCAAAAAGCTCCTAAGGCATCAACAAGGATAGTAACATCAAGGGACCACAAGTTAAAAGTTAGAATTGTTTCAATCAAGTCAATTGTTTTTAGAATTCAACAACTCATTTTCTTATTTGTATTTGTGACGCCCTAAAATTAGGACATTACAACCTACCATGTGTCCTCTCTTGAATAGGACACGCAAAGGCTATAACATCGTAATACCACACTTCCAAACATATAAAATATAATCTTCATAACTCTCTCAGAGGATACAATAGAAAGTTCAAATCCTGTAAAACTTGTAAATAACAATCTTTTCAAACATTCTGTTGATTCAAACAATGTTGGCAAAACCAAAGCCAACAAATCCAAAATTCATACAATTTCAAAAAACCTTTTTAACATATAAATTCTAAATATAGTTCCAAATATTGTAAATGATCTCAAAATTCTTCTCATATAAATCTATATCTAAATCTATTCCTCAACAGGGTAATCTGGATCGCTATCATCATCCTCATGATCTATATACAGATTATAACCAGATAAATCAAATACTACATTCTCATTACCTATACCTGAAAACTGAAAGGAATGAGCGAAATCGCCCAGTACGCCAATCCAAAAAAATGCATATGCACACGTAACATATATATATATATATATATATCTCAAATGCAACTTAATCTAATGCAAAAAACCATTATTATCTTTATTAAGCCAGCAAATCAACACAGTCCAGAACTACTATACATTTGTCTCAAACCTGGAGTAACTCAGACTCCATGATAAAATCAACCAACTCTTTGAAAAAGGTAATTATATACATATATTGGTGAATAGGTACTCCCCAAACACCCGCAGCCATACTGCCAAATCACCTAAATCTACTGGAATCATCTCCAAATACAACTCCACTAGGGATAAAGACACACAAGGATCATCAGGGTGCCTCACCAGTATCACTGTCTGACAGGTTTTTACTGGTCAAAGCCAAAGACATCCAAAAAAACAAATTAAGCCAAATAGAATTATGTTCATTTATATATCTATTCCTACAGGCAATAATCATAAAACTAAACCTGCAAGCAAATATAACAAACAAGGAAAGGTCGTACCTTTTCCAATTCCAGGAATAATCTCTCCATATCCACAAATCTCTTATGAGCAACAACGCAAAATCTTCAAATCTCTTTTTATGGAAATTACAATAGCAACTTCTTATTATTTTATCAAACTCCTTAAAATCCTAAAAGAACATATCTTTCTCTAAAATCCTAATATGGAAATCAACAAGAACAGAAAAATTTCTCCATAAAATCGAACTTTTATAGAACCTTTGATTTATAGGTTAAGAAGTCATCTTTAATTCTTGTTGAAACCAAACCCTAGGTTTTCTTCAATTATCAATAGACAAAATCCCAAACAATTCCTCCAAAACCCTAGATTTGAGAAATTAATAAGAACAGACATGAGTCGTCAAAAATAATCTATTCATTTCAAATCTATGATAAAGAAGATGTAACTTACCTGATTCAAATCTTACTCTTTGATCGAATCCCCGAAGAACAGATCCTAATTGAAAACTAGGGTTTCTCCAAAGAACTCCTTCAAAAACACAAAAATCTATGAGAAAGATATTGCTTCCATATAAATATGCAAGAATCTTGATTATATCAACTTACCCAGATCAAAGATCTTGTTTTCCTTCAGATTTTTCTCTCAAGCGCTCTCAAAACCCTAACATAAACTCTCTGGTTGAAAAGAAAGGAAGAACTTATCATAAATACGAACCCTAAAATTCTATTTATAATAAACATTTCGGGCAAAAAAGCTAGCACCTACGCCGGCGGCCTTTCCTTCAACGCTGACGGTCTTTGTACTTACGCTGGTGGCCTTTATGTCGATTTTCACCAATCTTCACAAAAAGTCCAAGAGCTTTATGCCGGCAACTTTCATATATAGGTCGACGACTTAGAGACTAATTTTTCTTTGTCAAAAGCTATTCTCCAAACATCTTTAGATCATAGATAAAACCCTCAACTTAATACTAAGATGGACCATAAAACCCTCTTATTTTTCAACATATGGTAACTTTTACCCTTTATCATAATTTATTAAAGATTTACTATCTTTAAGGATTTGTTGACCATCATCAATGTGAGAGATTATTATTATATATCTTATTTATTAAGAATGACCAAAATTTCCCTCTCCTTGATTAACAAAATGACATTCCTTTGCCCTTCTTTATAAAATATTTTTTTCTGTATATTACAATATTCCTAGATTTCTGTAACCACCTAGATATATATAATCTGGATATAATAATAATCAAGTATGCAATGTAAAACTTTCTAAAGAAAGCATTAAGAAAAGTCGCAATGATCACTTCCGATTTTTTACGATTTAAGAATACCAAAATATAAACAATTTAATTATTGTTTAAGAGTTAGAATTGTTATTAATAAAATTAAAAAAAAAATTCGTAACTTTTTGCAATCAATAATAATAACTTAATGAACTAACAAGGTAATTATATAGAGTTTTAGTAAATATAAAGAAACTGTATAACAATCAGTAATTTACGAAATTCAAAAAATTTTCATAATTATAAATCATAATTAAAAATAGTAATTCATCAATATAGTATTGTTATGTAATTGTAAAACCCAATAGGTAATAAATTATGATATAGAAATAAAGTAAAATAAAATAAAGACTCTAGTAGCAAAATAAACTTTTGCAATATCTTGTGATAAGTCAATAATTAAGAATATGACAGAAAAATCAATATATTAATATTATGATAATGAGATAAAAGATAACATTAGAAATAGTTTAATCGAATAGTATAACAAAAGGGTAATTTTGAATTTTGTTTAGAAATTAAGCTTAGATAGTTTAATTAAATAAACTAAGTAAAATAAATGAGTAACAGAGCATGATTAGATAATCTAACACAATTAATCTTGTAAATAGATTAAATTGAAATTTAAGAATTCAAACATTCCTATTAAATGATCTATTTACTCTAAATACCTATTTCATGCATCAAACTATTCAATTTTTATCAACCATCTATTTGAACCCTTTTTCTTTTAAGCTATAAATGACCCCAGTTTTTTTAATTCAATTGTCTAAATTTATAAAATGCCCTAATTTAGACATAAATCTTATTTCTTTAATCCTCATAAATTTTGAAGTCATCTACTTATTTAAAAATATCAAATCTTATGTTTATACTTAAACTAAGTATCAATTTCTTATAAATTGAACTTCAAAACTAGATTTGTAATTCCAGATAATAATTTCTATTATATAAACACTCAAATTATTTTCTAATTATTTTCGATAATTAAGTTTTGATTTGAAAGGTTTTAACCCAAAACCTCTACCCTTAAATATCTTTTACTAGTCTTATTCCTCATCCTTTAAATTCTTTTCCTTTGACTTTGTTTGTTGCCCTCTTTTCTTCTTCCTTCCTTTTTCTCTTCTTCTTATACATTTTCCTCTTCTTCTTCTCTTTTTTTGTCAGATTTATTCCAGATCTCAAGTTCAACGAGATCTTAAGAGAAATCGAAGTTAGGAAATCAAGATGAAAGTTGTGAATCAAATTGGAAGAAGCTACATCAACCAAGAAAGAGTAGTAGTAATAGTGAAGCTCAAGTAGTCTAAGTTTACCAAATATGTAAGTTAGTCATCTTCTTTGTTTTTGAATGGTGTATATGTATATATATGATGAATTAAAGTTAGATATAAGTAGTATTTATGATGAAATTTGTAAACAAATGACATATGATATATCTAAAAACCTAGGTTATGTAAGTATGTGTAGAACAAGAAGTTTAATGTCATGATTTGAATGAATTAGTGTTAAATAAATATAGAAATTGTTATAACATTAATAGATTAATAATATGCATACATATATGTCAAAACTTAAATATGTGCATATTTGTGTAGATTAGGTGTTTGATAAAATGATTTAATGATATGTGAAATAGAAACATGTTTAAGAATGTTTGATAGACTTGATATAAGTTCATATGTTGGTAGTAAAGTGTGTTGCTAAAGATGTAATCAACTAAATAGATAGATAAGTTAAAGATAGGTGGACAAAGGAAAACATGTAAGTTGATGTCCTATTCATCACATGCATGACACTGCCCGTTATTAAAGCAGAAAATAATTTAGAAGGTAATCATGGGCATGATGAGGACTGTGATCTTCATTGATCCTGGATTTTTAAACATAACGACCTAGATCATGGTCATGATGAGGGGCATGATCTCCTCAGATCATATTTTTCCCTCCTATAACAAGTGTGATAAGGCTAGTGATGAAGATCACCACTGCCATCTTGGATGTGATGGTGCCCATAATGTTGATCATGACCATCGTCATGAGTGTGATTTGTCTCCTAACACTATTATAAAAAATAAATAAAGAAAGAAGAGAAGAAAGATAAAATGAAATAGATAAATCAGTGATGTGGACTTTATTATATCTATTATGAAGAGACTTATATGTATGTATCATTTCTTATCATGTGACGAAAGATCTTATTTTGTAGATCATTCTCCTTGAAGTAACTAGATGCCTCATGCTCATAAGGATCTTACTATTGTTTTCTTCTGTAATGGTGACTTTAGTTGGATTTTCACAAGTGTCATGTTACTATTAAGATATCTTTAAGGGCGTGACAGTGCCTCATGGAAGCATTCAAAGAACCAACTCCAAAACATGCTGGAATTTACGAGCAATATTTTATCATAACAAAAAGTGTGAAAGGGTTTCTTCAAACAACAAGGAATTAAGTCAATTATTCAATCAAATGATATCGCATATGATGACTTTTTTTTAATGAAAGAGCTATAATATAATTAACGTTTTTTTTTATCTAATTTAGAAGACACATTTATAATGTGTAAGTACATTTGTATATTTATTCCTTTCTTTAAGTTTTAAAAAATTATTTATACATCAATTTTTTTTCCTTAAATCATTGATTATGTGTGTGTTTGATTGTATAATTATTCTATATTTTAAATTTTATCGTTTTGTTATATTTCTTTTCACATGCATGCATACCTAATAATATAAAATGTATATATATGAAAGAAATAGCATATTAGTATATTTGGCAGCTTTAGGAGTGTGCATCATCCTTTGACTTTTGCTCGTTGAAATTATTAAATTTTGTCGTGGAGCTGATAGATCTTTTCGCTGGTTTCAAACTTGTTAGGAAATCGTCGACAGGAAAAATTTATTCTTGTTTATAATAATTGAAAGGTCAAATATTAACAAGCGTTTTAGAATACTTACCAAATGAAAAAAATTCTCACAAGCACTCTCCTCTCTCTATCTCCGCGCGAATTCTAAAGTATATAATTTTTATTGCAAAATATATTATGTATATTTTGGTAATTTGTTAACAGGTGATTTGGAACTTGCTAACTAAATTTCTAAATCTAATTGCCTGTAAGTTTGATGAAGGACATAAAGGAAAAAACATGAAGGAATATCTTGTTGCTAGTTAATATCTTACCTATGGCCGGGCCAGGGGAATGTGTGGCCACCTTCCCTGTGACTATGAGGCTATGACTTCATGTCTGAATTAATTTTTTATTTGCCTTTCTCTGAATTTGGCCGTCTGAACTCGAAACACAATTTCTCAATCCCATTGCCTGAGACTGAAAATCTGAACTTTGAAAGCAACTTTTGACTGAACCCAACATATTCCCTGATTTCCTGCGCTACTCAAGACAAGGTGCTTCCCATTCATTATTTTCGACATTCTGTCCTTATCGTAAGGTCTTCACGGACGCTGTCCAAAAATTCAAAATTCTCCATTAAAGAATCTAATAAATTAAAGCGACGACAATGTTCATTGCAATCATTTAATTGAAAGAGTGCGTTAGGTTCCATTAGGCATGTGGAGGTACTCGTTAAGTGTTTTGATAAAATAATTTGTTTCGCATTTTATATTTTATGAATAGTTTTAAAAATTACAAATATATGTATATATAATATTTTAACATACTACATTAGCTTTAAATTATTAAAACTTAAACGCGACATTTTGCATCACATTTTTGGCACATAAATTGTCACAGTCTAAAGCCAGTACCGACATCATCATCGTTTTCGAAGTTTAGCGGCAAAGGGAAAAAAAAAAAAAAAAGGGGCCAATCTCGCCAAACTCTCCGGTTGACCGGTTAATAATCGTTTTTTTTTTTTTCCTTTTATTATTTACTTATTGATTTATTTTTTTCTAAGAAAAAGTACAAAATACGTGTGGCAATAGGTGATTGAGAAAGGGTCGCCGATTGCGAATTTGCAGTCGTAGAAGCCACACACCTTCACATAAAGTACAGGTCGCCATAAGTCAATTTAGATATCCCCATCTAACGGATCATTGGATTTTATAGTTTGATTTCGATTTTAGGAAATCGAGAATCATGAAATAAAAAATCTAATTAAATTATTTATTTAATTTAAGTAATAAAATAATTTTTTAACTTTAAATATCATTAAACCTAATAATAATTATTTATAATCTAGTTAAAAGAAATTGTACAATTATGTATTTATTTATATATAATCGCTTGCATTTTTTTTTTTATGTGCTGGTAAGATGTCATTATAAAATTTTTAAGATACAAATAAGTAGGGGTGGGCACGGATCGGTTTGGTTCGGTTTTTCCTAAAACCAAACCAAACCATAATTTACGGTTTGGTTTTTTTTCCATCCTAAACCAAACCATTAAGTAACGGTTTGGTTCGGATTATGAATTTTTAAACCATTAAATAACGGTTTGGTTCGGTTTGGATTACGGTTTAAATCAAAATTCTAACTAAAAATTTTCTTTGTTTTAGTTTTTTACATTTGTGTAGATTCTTAAATATTTATATCATTTTACAAAGTTGATATTATAAACCACAACAAAATATTTTATAAATTCATCATACTTTTAATCTATAGTTTTCTATAAAATCAATTATCCACCAATAAAATGCATTCACTAATCAATACATAGTAAGTCATAATTTATGATTTTTAATATAACCATCATGTCAATTATCCACCAATAATTTAGCTAAAATAAAAAATCATCCATCAACAAAATTCATCAATGAATAAAATGACCAATTGACAAAATATTAAACAATTAATACATAATGAAATTTTATAACTGAATAAATAAATTTCATACTTTACAAAGTTAAAAGCTATTAAAAAAAACAATAGTTCATCATCAACAAAAATTACATATCATGAGCCCAAAAAAAATTTAAAAAAGAACAAGTTGATTTTAATTAATATTCACCAAATAATAAATATCAAATGAAATCATATAAACATATAATAAAATATTATATATTTTTCTAAAACGGTTTGGTTCGGTTTTACGGATTGGTTTGGTTTACCTTCCAAACCAAACCATAAATTTACAGATTGGTTCGGATTTGAAAAATTTCAAACCAAACCATGAAAAAAACCATATTTTCGGTTTGGATTGGTTCGGTTACGGATCGGTTTGGTTTGGTCGGTTTTTTTGCCCACCCCTACAAATAAGTCTCTATAACATAAAAACAAGTCACACATTATTAAGAAGGAAAATGTCACTTTGATAAGAAGTCTATCAAAACTCAGCAACACATGATTTCAAATATATTAACAACACATTAAATGTCATGAATAGGAATTCACGCAAAAATGGTTTTAAATATTTGTTTTTTATTACAATTTTTTATACTTTTCTTCTCTTTTTCCCATTTCCCCCTTTTTATGGCATACAGCTGTGAAAACCGTCAGTTCTTGAATCAGTGGTTCTCAAACAATTAGGTCAAGCCGTTTTAGGGAGTGGAATTATAAAGACTTGCTAGAACCAGCGGTCCTTTGCTAGTGTGGACCCACCATCCTCGGTCGATTTTCGATTCAGGGACTACTGGTGACAGGTGTGGTTGGTTCCTGGCTTAGAACCGATCCATGATGATGTTTAATTGTCATGCCCAAAGGGTACCCTCAACGCGATAGTCCACCACACTCAATATTAAAGCTTAAATATGACAATCTTAGTCATTCCAGAAGCTTCGATACGGAGTGTAAGGCATGCTCTCACGATCATGGAGGACCAACTTTAAAACAAGTTATTTAAGAAGATATTCATATTGCAGTTTTTAAGAATGAAAATCATAACACAATATCTGAAATATGGAAGTATAATGGTCTTACAAATATTAAAGGGGCATTCCTCATTCAAAAGATATAATCTATCAAAGTCTATCCAAAATAATTACATGGAGATTTACTTAGAAGTCTAAGTCTATATCTAGTCTTTGACTTCTTTCATTAACTCCTTAAACAAAAAAGGTAGTACCTAAGAGAAATAATCCTGGGGATTCAATTATAGATAAGGGTGCTGTAAAATGTATCTATAAGGGGATAAGCTTCTTGCGTAGTGAGAATTAATTCCACAAGTAAAGTACTCAACATTCAATATTCAATCAACTTATTTAACAAGCATATGAAATGCAATCAATCATGTGAGTAAACAATACATACGATTTTTCCGAGAATTATATGTTTGAATGGATTTACCCATCCATTCAGTGGTTAGGTGTTCCAGGCAACAAGGCCATAGTTCATAAATGATGCTTTTTTAGGTTTTATACAAATTCCTACTAATCGCTAAATTGTAGTTAATTTGGATACCCACACACCGTTTAATTATGAGCAAGGAAAGCCATAGAATATGTTTTCGGGTCATCGACCTCATTACTATGCCCTTGTCCCGCCAAGGGTATAGTAATGAATGCAATGTGACTCACTACGTATCATGCATGTATAGTTTTATATAAGTCATCAGGGCATAATATTTAGACGTTTTATAAGCGATTATAGATTTGCAGACAAATCATTCCTATGCTAAATCATATAAGGATTAGTTGACAATTCTCGCCTCGGTATACTTATCATCATTTCAATCATATAAGTAAAACACATGCGCTATCATGCTTTATCTTTTCCTAAAGCCTAATACCGCTAAACTACAAGCAAATACATAAGTACAAAATGCGAGAATTTAAACTCACTCGGCCATAGTAGCAGAAGCTTCTTAGTCGAAGTAATCCTCTGAGTAAGGTAGTTCGAACTTCACGTCACCTATACAAAAGAAACACTCAAAATGAGTATTTCTTGGAAGTTTACTTAAACTTGTAACTCTATTCTACTAAATTCGTCAAAATCCGTATAGAGTGAAAATTCCAAATTAAAATTACCATAACTTGCTCGTTTTAATTTGGAATTTCATATATTATATGCCATTTTCTATCTATTCGAAAAGATTTATCCATTTCTAGGGTTATTTTCTACATAAAAGGTCATTTAGTTCTCCAAAAGACATGGCACAGAATCAAAACGAAAATCTCAGCTCTTGAAAAACAATTTTCCAAACTCATTTTTGTCCAAAAATCTTTTAGCAAAAATATAGATATGTAAATAGTTGTAAAATCCTTTGAGTATAGATATATATATAGACTCATATTGTGTGCAAATATTCTAATGGTGTTGTCTCAACGATTGTTTTTCGTAAAATAATTTATCTTAAGGTGTTGAAACTTTAAACTTAACAAATTTTTTCTAAGTATTTTGGAGAAACTTTATAATTTCTTAGGTTATTGTAAATAAGTATATTCTTTTTTTTTTCCTAATTTCTTTTCCAAAACAAATAAATTTTCCTTTAACTTTAATCTTCTACAAATTGTGCTTTTACTAGCAAAAATGAAGTTTTCAAAGTTTTTATTAACCTATAATGATTCTGAGTTGTACATATATTTTCCTTTAAGAAAAATGGTTTTGATAAATAAGCCTTTTTCCTCTTATACCCTATTTCCTAACTTCTTTAAAAATATTTTTTTTTCTTTAAAACTTGGTCTTTTAATCTCCTTACCAATTTTTTATTTGAAAGAATTCATCTTCTTAAGTTATTGATAATATCCATTGTTTTTTTTCAATTCATTATATTTATTTTCTTTTTATTTCTTTGAAAATGGGTTTATCATTTAGAAACTTAGAAATCTTTATTTTTCTGAGTGGGTTTATAAATCAGTGAGTTGATTTTATCTTAACTTTGAAAGCTAGTTTACTTCTTGGCTTTTATTATAAAGTTGGAAAGACTTTAATATTAAGCTTTTTATAAAAAACTTGTATAACAACAAATTATTACTACTAAGCTTTAGGTTATTTATCATGAAAAGAGAGTGTTTATTTCCTTTATTTCCTTGGTAAAATTATCATTGTTGTCATTCAAGAAAACTTTGGGAAAGCTTGAGAAGAAGTTATAGAAATCCATTTTGTCACGCCCCGGAGGGTATCCTAAACGTGGCAATCCGCCGCATATAATATTAAAACTAATGAATGACAACCTTAGTCATGCAGGAGCTTCGATATCACATGCAAGCCGTGCTTCCAAGATAGTAGGAAACTCACAGGGGAATTACATTTAAGTAGATAATAAAAGCAAGCAAGGACTTATATAGATAAACATGAAACCTTCATTTAAATAGTAATTCTTTATATCATCTTAGGGGCATTCCCCCATCTTTAAAAATCCATCAACAAGATAATAGCAACTATAACACAAGCCTACTATAGAGATTTTTCCTAGAAGCCTATGTTCAAAACTTAAATACATATAGCTTTTTCCAAAAACTCCTAGTAGCTTAAACTCGTACCTGGCATATGGGGCTCCTTGGGGCCAACCAAAGGTAATCATACTGTAATAAAAAGCTATAAGGGTATAAGTAAATCTAGCTTAGTGAGATAATTCCATCTACAAGACATTTCCATTATTCAAACAAGTATTTAAACAATCATATGAGAATACACCAAACATATGAACAAGCAAAATACACATGATTATCCAGAAATCAAGTGTAGTATGGATTTTACGCTCTCCATGTCGAGGATTGGGAGGTTATAGGCCCATACGACCATCAATATTTGCAGATTTACCGGCTCTTACTCGCCCTGTAGACTTCCTGGCTCCTATTAGCCCATGTAGACTTTCCGGCTCCTACTAGCCACCACTACCATTTCCTCGTTTCCCCACACGAAGAATTGTAGTGAAATAAATGTGACTCACAAATATGATATGCATGAATTAATTTCAATATATATTTAACCAAATAATGTTGAGTTCAAGTTAAAGGTGATCAACACAATTTTCATCATATCAATACAAGAATCACAATTTATTTATCAAACCTTCTTTTCGATATTAACTTGTATTCAACCAATCATACTTTCAAGTCACACAACAATTATTCATTTATCTTTTTCTTAATTGCTAGTGCTACTACTTACAAGTACAAAACAAGGAAATGTAACTTAGTAAAGGATTAACTCACTCCATCTCATTAGATCCTAATCGAAGTAATCTTCCGGGAAAGTGATCTTGGGTCCTTCTCCACCTAAACAAGGTGAAATACCCAAAATGAGTCTTTCATTAAATTTCTATTCTTGAAGATTCTAAATCTTTCTCAAAATCGCGGTAAAATCGTATAAGAGGAAATTCCAACTTAAAATGGCTATAAGTTGCTCATTTTAACTCGGAATTTCGCATATAGTATACCATTTTCTACCTATTCGAAAAGATCTATCTATTTCTAAACTTATTTTCATCAAACTAAGTCGTTTGGGTTCCGAAAAAGTGGTGAACAGATTCACTACGAATTTTTATAAACTTGTTTTCCTTCTTTTATCCAAAGCTCATTTTGAAGAGATAGGTAATATAATAGCTTGTAAAACCTTTGAAATGTATAAACATATGTTAAGTGACTCCTATTGAATGTATGAGGTTAATGAAGTTGTCTCAACTATGAAAAGTAAAGTCTTTTAAATATTTTTGGACAGTGAGAACTTTTGAAATATTCCTTTTTATTTTGCTTTGAAAATATCTTAAGTTATTTCAAATGACTATTTTCTTTTCCTAAATTTAATTTCCATAATCTCTTTAAATTCCTAAGGAATGATTTTATTTTCTAAGCTTAGTTTCCAACACTCTTTGAAAGTAATAACAATTCTATGTTTAGAGAAATAATTTCTTTATTTCTTGAGATCATTCCATTTTGATGAAAAGAATTTCTAATACTTGACAAAAAGTGAAGTTTTAGTGAACCTTTTGTTTATTTTGAAAAGTTCTTTTCTATGTATGTTTATGATCTCCTTTAGATTTCTTAGAGAAGTTTGTTTAAGAAAATTACTTCTTATTTCTAGAAAAGAATCTTTATTTTCAAGAAAACATTTCCTCATTTATTTTATTGAGACAAAAATCATTATGTTCATGCATGAATATGAATCATAAAGTTATGGAAACATAAAGAAACATAATAACTTGAAAGATTAAGTTAATAAGAAAATAAATCAAGTATTGGAACCTTAGCTTCATCAAGGTATCCCGGGACTAAGAAAAGACTAGTCCCTAAAAGAAAAAGAAAATGTTTTGACTTGATGAGAACAAGTCTAAGACTAGAAAGACTAGTCTTAAAAACAAAATGGATATAAATAAATTGCAAAAAAGTAAATAAATTGCAAAACAAATGAGCTTATATGCTCTAAATGATATATATAGCTACATAGATATATTAGATAGTTATGAATATAAAAGCAATATAAAGAAATTAGATCATGAACAAAAACAAAGTATGAACCTATTGTTGCTTTTTTTAACCTTCATGATTTAGAAAACACACACTAAGCTCATACTAAGTAAATGAACATAAAGAGGACTTGAAGAAAAATTACCTAGAAGAACTAAACTAGAGAGAACTTCTTGAGAGAGAATTCTTGAAGAATTTTGGGAGAGTAACTTTAGTATATGAAAGGTGTGAAAGAAGTGGAAGTAAGAGGGGGTATTTATAGGAAAATGTAGGAGATAATTTATGTTGATTAAATAAATAAAAATGAAACAAATTGGAGAGAAGAGGGAGAGGGGCCTGCGCTAATTAGGAGGGAGAGAGGGAGTGAAATTATTTTTTTGATATTTTTGATAATTAAAAGTAAGATATGAAAGATGTGAAGTTGTATTGGAAAAAAAAAAGTATAAGAAATAGAGGTATGAGTTGTAAGAAAAATTAGAGATAGATAAATAGTATAGAATAGTAGTAAATAGTATAATGTAAAGTAGACATGGCAATTTAAGTACCAGTAGTAAGAAAATACGCGTATAAATGTGATATCTAATATTTTGAGCTACCGAAAAAAATTATGAAATTGATATTTTTGAAAATATTATATTTTTACGAGTCTAAAGGTATATTCAGAATATTTTTACTATTCCGAGCCCCGATACACGTTTTTCAAGAACTGTGTCCGATCGAATTCAAAACGAGTTGTGGTTTTACTAAACTGATCTTTTTAAGCTTCTTTAGATAAATACGAATTATTCTATTCACTAAACTCTTTCTTACTTTCCTAAGGTCTCTTAAATAGGGATGCCGGACTTAAGCGGTCAGGGTAGATTAGGGTTGTGTTGACTTTAGAAATCGGTTGACTTCTATTTAGGGTTTAAGCTTTAAATCGATTACAAAACTTTGGGGGTTTACACATTTTCTAAGTTGTTGATGACAAACTCTTTTATTTAGCAACTAGTTACATAACAAAAGAGTTTAGTTTCATGTTCCTTTATTAAATAAAATCCCACTTTAAATTTTATTAAGACAATATCATTATGATGATGCATGTATATGAGCATGTAATATAAAATGATGAAGATATAGGAAAAAGATAAGAAGCAAGATGATAATTAGTAAGATAATAAGATCAAGTATTAGGAACCTTAACTTCATCAAGGTAACTTGGTCAAGTATTGGGAGCCTTAACTTCATCAAGATATCTCGAGACTAAGAATAGACTAGTCCTAAAAGAAAAAGAAAAAGAAAAGCAATAATAGATGCAATAATAATAATAAGCTTGTTAGTGAGCTAGTGAGCATTTACTCTAAAATGTATAGATATACATATAGATAATAATATATATAAGGTCAAGTTGGAAGCATGATAACAACAATAATAATATAGCATCATAATAAGAACAAGATAATAAAAGTCGAAATTCTTAACATGTGCAAGAACAAAACATGAACATGTTGTTGCTTTTACAACTCATATGAGTTTTTGAGAAATAACACTATAGTCATGTTAAGTTACATGATATGGAAAATAAATGGTTGAACGATATAAGTAAGAATATTTATCTAAAGTGGGAATATGGAAGTGGTGATGTAAGAGAGATTTTGGATAGTGGTTGTATGTAGAAAGTGTAGGAAAAATGGGTAGTAAAGGAAAGAAAAGGGAGGTTTTTGAGAGAGAATTTGGGGAGTGAATTTGAGAGAGTTTTAGTATAGTAGATGAATGTGTGAAAGAAATGGAGAGAGATGGGGTATTTATAGAGTTTAGAGGAGTGAAAATTTAGTGATTTAAATAAATTGAAAAAGAAAATAAAATATAGATGAAAGAGAGAGAGCGGGCCGGTATGATGTAGGGGGAGAGAGATGGAGTGTGTTGATTTGTTTTGTTTTTTTGTTAATTAAAAGTAATAAGTTGTAAGGTTTGATGTGAATGAAGATATATGGAAAAAGTAAAAAGTGGAGAATAGGTATGTAGAGTGTAAGAATAGATGTAGGAAAAGTAGAAATAGGTGAATAGTAGTGAATAGTGTAGAACAGTGTTATGAATAGTAGAAAAGATAAATTAATACCGGTAGTAAAGAAAATAGGCGTAACTAAGCTATATCTGATATTTTTACATACCGAAAAATTATAAAACTGATATTTTTGAAATCCTTATATTTTTATGAGTTTATTGGTCTTATTGGAATATTTTTGCCATCGTGTGTACTGGAGTATGGTTTTCGAAAACTGATCCTATTTAGATCCGAAAGACACTAAAAATTACCGAATATAATATTTTTAAGCTTCCTCATATTATTACAAATTATATTCCATAATTATTTCAATTTCGTTGTTTAGGGGTTAAGAGCACGGAATTGCCGGATCCAAAACTACTAGGGTTTGATATAGATTTATTGACTTTAGGGTTTCCAGTTAACTCCTGTTTTAGGGTTTAAGCATAGACCACATCATAAAAATCTAGGAGATTACAATCTACCCCCTTTAAAGAGAGATTTGTCCTCAAAACTTGACTTTCATACTTGATTCTTCAAACAGACTCGGGTATCTCTTCTGAATTTCATCCTCGGCCTCCCAATTAGCCTCCTTGTGAGAATGGTTTCTCCACAATACTTTAACATATCAAATTTCTTTGTTCCTGAGCTTCTAAACTTTTCGATCCACAATTTAAATAGGATGCTTTTTATAAGTAAGGTTTTCCTTTAACTGTGACGGCTTTAGCTTCCTAATTCTGTCAGGAACTGGACATGTCTCCTTAGTATCGAAACATGGAACACATTGAGTATACCCAACAAATTTGATGGTAACGCTAAGTGATAAGCCAAATCACCAATCCTTTCAAGCAGTTCAAATGGTCCAATGTACCTTAGACTTAGCTTTCCTTGTGCTCGAACTCGATGTATACTCTTTATCGGATTAACCTGCAGACACACATGATCTCCGACTTCAAACTCAAGAACTCTTCGTTTTTTATCCGCCCAACTCTTTTGTCTATCTTGAGCCTCCTTCATTCTTTGTTGGATAATTCAGGCCTTAGTTGCCGCATCTTGAATGAGATTGGGTCTAACGACTAACTTTTCCACATCATCCCAAAATAAAGGAGATCTACACTTTCATCCATATAAGGCTTCATAAGGTAGCATCTTGATGATCGAATGATAACTATTATTATAAGAAAATTCAACCAAAGTCAAGTGCACTTCCCAACTTCCTTTGAATTCCATAACACAAGCTCGAAGCATATCTTCCAAAGTTTGGATTGTCCGTTCCAATTGTCCATCAGTCTGTAGATGGTAAGCGGTACTAAAATGCAATTTAGTTCCCATACATTTCTGCAAACTTGTCCAAAACTTTGATACAAATCTCGAGTCTCTATCTGATACTCCTGATGGAATTCCATGTAGCCTCACAATTTCTCTTATATACAACTTAGCCAACTTATCCATTGAATAAGTCATATTTATTGGAATAAAGTGTGCCGAATTGGTAAATCGATCTACTATGAACCATATGGCATCATATCTTGCTGGTGTTCGGGGTAGACCACATACAACATCCATTATAATCTGATCCCATTTCCATTCCGGTATAGCTAATGGTTTCAGCAATCCTCCCGGCCTTTGATGCTCCACTTTAACTTGTTGGCATATAGGGCATTTCATCACAAAGTCTACCACATTCTCTTCATGCCATTCCACCAATAGTGGCCTTTGAGATCTTGATACATTTTTGTTCCACCAGGTTGCATTGTACATCCCGAGTTATGGGCTTCTTCCATAATCTCCTTCCTCATTTCTTTGTTATCCAGCACACATAACCTTCCCTTTATCTTTACTACTTCCTTATCATCAATCTCAAAATCTGTGTATCTTCCCTCTTGAACTTCTTGTTTTATCCTTTGAATCACATCATCGTATCGTTGTGCTTTCTTGATCCTCTCTATCAAAGTTAGTTCCATAACCAAGTTTGAAATCTTCACTTCTACATATTATCCAAGGAATTCAATGCTTAACCTTTCAAACTCCTTAATCAACTCCTTCTTATCCGTAAGAAAGATAGCAACTTCTTCATGGTTCTTTCGACTTAATGCGTCCACTACAATATTCATTATCCCCAAGCAATAATTAATACCAAGGTCATAATCCTTTATTAGCTCTAATCATCTTCTCTATTGCATGTTCAACTCCTTCTGTGTGAATAAGTACTTAAGGCTATTGTGGTCCGTGTAAATTTCACATCGTTGTCCATAAAGATAGTGTCTCCACAACTTAAGTGCAAACACTACGGCAGTTAGCTCGAGGTGATGGATCGGATAATTTTGCTCATGTGGTCGCAATTGGCGCGAAGCATAGGCAATTGCCTTCTCGTCTTGCATCAAGACACATCCAAGACTATTTCTTGAAGCATCGCTATCTACTGTATAAGGCTTTTCCGAGTTTGGCAAAACCAAGGTCGGTACAGAAACTAACATTTGCTTAAGCTCTTGAAAACTTTTGTCTCTTTTATTAATCCATACAAACTTTCATTCTTTTGGGTTAGTTGAATCATTGGCCTGGCTATTTTGGAAAAATCTTTCATAAACTTTCGATAACAACCAGCTAAACCTAAGAAACTCCTTACTTTGGTTACAATCCTTGGTGGTTTCCAATCCACTACTACTTTAATCTTTTCGGGATCTACAGATACCTTCCTTCGATACCACATGACCCAAGAAAGAGATCGGATCAAGCCAAAAATCACACTTCGACAATTTAGCATATAACTTATCCTCCTTGAATATCTACAATGCCATTCGCAGGTGCTCCTTATGTTGCTCATGTGTCCTCAAGTAGACCAGGATATCATAGAAGAACATTATAACACTTGTCTTACAAAGGCTTGTACACTCGGTTCATTAAATTAATAAAAATAGCTGGTGCATTTGTCAATCTAAAAGACATCACCAAAAACTTATAATGTTCACATCTTGTTCGAAATGCCATCTTCGACACATCTTTGGGTTTGATCCTTAGCTGATGATATCCCAAACGCAAGTTAATGCGTGAGAACAATCTTGATCCTTGCAATTGATCGAAGAGATCATCAATCCATAGCAACGGGTATTTATTCTTGATGGTGACTTTATTGAGTTCTCGATAATTGATACAAAGCCTCATGGATCCATCCTTCTTCTTCGCAAACAACACTAGAGCTCCTCAAGGTGAGACACTTAGTCTAATAAATCCTTGGTCTAGCAACTCTTGTAGCTGTTTCTTTAGTTCTTTGAGCTCAACAGGTGCCATGCGATATGGTGCCTTTGATATTAGCTCCGTGTTTGCCATCAACTTGATCTCGAAATCGATTTCTCTCTTTGGCGGCAATCTAGACAACTCCTTTGAAAAAACATTCAAAAATTCATTAACAATAGGAATGCTCTCCAAATTAGGCTCTTCTTTCTCCACTTCTGCATTACCATTTTTGGCTATTAACTCCATCTTCCACTTCCTCTATCAACTTAAACGAGTATAATTCCTTTCCGCTTGATATCATAGACTCTCCAACAAATGTTGCCCTTTCTCCTCCTTGTTCCGAAAATTCCATGCTCTTATTTTGACAATCAATCTTAGCCTTGGTAAGTGATAACTAAGTCATACCTAAGATTACTTCATACTTAGTATTTCCATCACTATGAAATCAAATGTGGAAAGACGTCCATGTATCATCAATGGACAATTCCTTAACATCTCTCTTGTCATCACAACACTTCCTGTAGGGGTTTTTGTCTTAAAACAAGAGGTGATTGTAGTTATAGGTAATCCGGTTTCTTTAGCCAAGCTAAGCGTGATAAAGGAATGAGTCACTCTAGAGTAAAAAAGGGCATAAGCATTTTGATGGGCTACTTGTATGTTTCCTGCTTTTTAACACGGGGATTACTAATCTGCTATTCCATAATCCTATTTATAAATCTACAGTTTATATACATATATGTCGTCTCTTATATCACATGAAAGAAAGAAACAAAACAACTCAGGGTTTAAGGCTAACCTATGACCAGGTCATAACTGAAGTCCTCATCCTCCTCGAGGGCGGCCAACTCCACTCCTTCCTCATCCATCTCCTCGCATAGCCATTGCCTTCCGTATTGTAAATACGGAATTCGGGCACCAATGATCCAACTCGATTCTCGTTCCTAATTCCATTTTCAGATCTTATTGGGGTAGATTCTCCATATGATGTAACTAAGGCATTCTTCCTTTGAGGGCACTCACTGACAAAATGCTTAACTTGCTTACAAATATAGCAAGTATTCGTTGCTTTCTTCGGGCACTCAGGCATCTTGTGATTCGAGTCTCCGCAAAAATAACACTTCCCTTACAATTTGGGGCACATCTTAGGATAGTGCGTCCCCTTGCATTTCCAACAAATAATGGGTTTTGGTGTGAACTTCCCACAATTAGCATTACTTTTGAAGTTGCTAAAAGCTCCGAACCTTTTTTGTGGGTGTACAGAACTTGACCCCTCATGAAACCTTTTACCAAAGATAGATGCTTTCTTTTCCATAGTTCTTGCCTTTCTTTTCTTAGCTCCTTCCACAATTCGAGCTCTCTTAACTAGTTCTCTAAAATATCTTATGTCAAACTCTTCCAACTTGACATGTAACTCCTCATCCAGACCTATTACGCCCATAGGGTACCCTAAACGTAATAGTCCGTCACATGCTATATAAGACTTAGGAACTACTACCACAATCATTCCAAAGTCTCGTATAGATGCAAGGCATACGTTTACAACAATAGAATACATGAACCATTGGAGATAAATAGTTTAATTTGACATACTATGAGCATCATAATATAAACCATGGGTCTACGTAATCAATTACAAAAAGAGAAAAATCTAGGGGCATTCCCCCGCAAAAGAATATTAAGTTTAAAAGTGGTCTGTTATAGTCATCCGATAAGTATTAGGGTTTCTTATGAAAGTCTATACAAAATTGAACACAAACTTCTAAAGGAAACTCCTATTCTCTGTACCTTCTCGATAGGATGCCTCGGCTTTAGCCAAATATATGAAAACTACAATAAGAAAAAGCTATGGGGGTGTAAGCTACACTAGCTCAGTGAGTGAATACTCCCATAAAGATATTTATAACAAATCATTCAATCAAGTTATTTATTCAACCATATAGAATGCATCAACAACATGAACAAACAAGATAAGTGATCAGCCGAAAATCATATGTGAATGGATTTACGCCCTCCATTTGGGGTTAGCAGATTAACAAATACTGCGGGTACTACTATTGAATTAATATGTCATTTACGGATTACGGGTAACCAACTCATATATGTCGTTTATGGATCACAATCAACCAACTTTTATCCGTTTATGGATCACAGGTAACCAACATATGCTAATGCTCAATCCCCATCGTGAAGTGATTATGCCTGTGTTAATTATCAATCCGAATAATTATTAATACCAATTCTTAGGTGATTAACCAATCTTGCAAACAATCAATGCTATAATATCTTAAACATACATAAATTAATCACCTAATTCCGAATCACCTGGTTCCGATATTCTTAATACAATTTCTCAACTCATCAACAAACATATATAATCTCCCATAATTCCCATCATGCAAATCTATTTTTATCTTTTGCCTCATATTCTAGTGCAACTAATCATTACAAACAAAATCAAGAAATGAAATTAGAAAGTAATACTCACTCTATCATAGGTCGTCGGTCTCTTAGTAATAATAGTCTGGTGGTAACGAATCCTCGAGATCCAAGTCACCTAAATGAAAAAAATACCCAAATGAGTATTTCAACTCATATCTAATCCATTTTATTTCATAGAAACTATTAAGTTCGTAATTCTTGTCATTAATGGAAATTCCAACTTAAAATAGTCATAACTTGGTCATTTTAACTCAAAATTTTGCAAATTATATACCAATTCTAATCTACTTCGAAAGATATATCTAATTATAATATAAAATCTCAGTTTTGAAAACTTTTAAGTCTCAAAAAGTTCTGATTAGTAGCTAAACATCCATTTTCGAAATTGTTTTTGTGAGGAGTTATGATGTTCCTACTATCCATGCTAAATATGCATGCAATATTAACAAGTTACTATCATGAATGATATGTTATGAGCTTCCTATATGTATGTTCTTGATGATATTCTATTACAAGAATATTTTTAGACAGCTTCTACTTTACTAGATATCATGAATACCTAACTTAGCAAGACTAGTTTTGTGTTCTTAACAAATCACACTTGTTTTAGAAATTTTTCTTAATAAAATTTATTTATTCTTGATAAAATTAAGTCTTTACTATATCTATTCCTTAAGGTCTTTATTTTTCAATAAAAATCCTCATTTTACACTTTGTAAATAAAATGTTTAAATATGGGCTATTCCTATATCCGAATTCTGTAAAAATGATTTTGGGGTGATTTCTTTAAGAAAAACTTATTTGATACTTTAAAAATTAAGGCTTTACTAATCCTATCCCCTAAGGACTTCATTTCCTTAATAAAACATCTATTTTGGGTTTAAAAAATAGGTTTTTACACACTCTCTTTTCCTAGTTATGAATTTCATGTAACTAACATAAGACCCAAATTTTCTATCTTGTAAATCTTTCTTGTTTGACAAATTTCTCTTGCAGATCTACCATTAACTTATCAAAATCATCTCTTATTTATACCTATTTCATAAGCCCTTCATTTTTAACATAAAACTCATGTTTTGGAGTTGAATAATAGGTTTTCAAAATATAGTTCTTTTTCCATCCGAAAATATAAAGTTTATTTTGATGGAACAAAATTTGTTCTTGAGCTTTTTGGCTCATCTTTATAAATATCCTAACTTTAAAAGAAACATTTACTTACATAAGACAAAATCTTTATGGCCATTTATTCATTCTAAACAAAATAAATGCATGAGATCTCAAATGACATGTAAATGATGGATGTTTAGAAGCTAGATCTTAGTGTGATGATCATGTTAGATGCATGAAATGAAGTATATTATTATGATAACAATTTATTAGCAAGATTTGTACATAAGATTATCACTATATGAATCTATATTATGATAATGACAAAAATATGTGCTTAAAACATAAGATCCATAACTTGTGATGGCTTGATCATCATGTTTTAGTGATTTCACATCCCTAGCATAGAGCTCATGGGGATTTTTTTTTTTTTGTGAATCCACACATGAATGATCTTGCCATTACACGTTTTGTGGTGATAGTGTATAGATCTATACCTATTAAGCTTATAAGATGAGAGGACTTGAAGAAAAAAATGTGTATGAGTGTGTGTGTGGCGGAGAGGCTCATGGCAAGGTAGAAAAAGAGAGAGGGTTTGTAAAAATTTCCAAAAGTTGAAAATGAAGAAAGAGAATAAAAGTGTAAATGAGAAAGCATAAAAGGGTATATATAGAGAGTGGTATTAGGGTTTGTGTGAATAAATAAAAGGAGAAAAGTAAAACAAATGAGAGAAAAATTGGGAAGGGGTAGCGCCGGCCAAGAGAGGGAGAGGGAGAGAAAGAGTGTTGTGTAATTTTTCAAAATTAATTTGTGCAATAATATGTGACAATTTTGCATGGGAAAAGAAAATGGTAATGAGTGAAGTGTAAGGATATAAGAGTAAGGGTATGGCTTGTGAGTGTGAGTAGGGTAAGGGCTTAGATTTGTGAATAGTAATGAATAGTAGAATAGACAATTAAATTACCGATTAATAAAGAAAATACGAAAAAAAAGATATAACTATAATTTTTATTAACCGAAAAATTATAATAAATATATCTTTGAATTTGTTATTAAATTCTGGTCTTAAAGAGTATTTCGGAATGTTTTTCTATTTTCAAGTCCCAAGGCCCAGTTTTCCGGAATGGATCCCGGTCAGGTTCGAAACAAGTAATTTCCAAAAAACTGATCTTTTTATCTATAATCTAAATTAAATTGCTCTCAAATGTTCTATGGTTTTATTCTCAGTAAAGCCATAATTAGGGTTTCTACGTTTCTTTCTAACCTTAACTATTCCGGTTTAGGATTTTGGTTTCCAATTCGGTTCTCGAAGTCAAGCTTGGTTTACAAAGAAAGCTAGGGCTTACAAGACCACTTAGGAAGACTTGCCTCTTGAGCTCTTCACTGTACTTACAAGAATCCAGTGCATACTGTAGCAACCAACTAAACTCAATTTCATACTGCTCCATGGTCCTTTCTCTTTGGGCAATATGTAGGAAATTAACACTATAATGAACTCTCAGACTTCCAGGGAAATAGTTCTCTAAGAATTCTTGACAAAACATCTCCCATATCATGGGTGGCAGCATCTCATGGCTCTTAGATTCCCACCAAACTCGGGCATTGAGAAAAAGCATATAAGTGCCAAAGGTGATCCTCAAATGGTGGGGCACTTTGAAGGCATCAAATGACCTCTCAATCTAGGTTAGCCAGTCTTTAGCTTCGTCTAGCTTTTCGAAAGCTCCATCAAAATACCGATTACTCTTAATGAACTTAGGTAAAGAGTTCCGTTATGGCTAAATGGTGGCGGTGGCAGCAAAGACATAGTTAGAGATTGTGTACTTCCGGGAGCAAGTACTTCCATTGAAGCTTGTGGTGCGGGTTGCAGTAGAGGTGGTGCAGCTGCTTGCACATTTTGCCTCAAAGCCTCCAATACTGGTGCTAGCTGTCTAAGCATAGCTTGCAAATTTACTCGTGGGTCAGAAGCTAGTAGATTTTGGGGAGGTGCAGTAGGTTGATTTGCTTCTTCCTCGAGATGATTCGAGGCACTTTGCTCTTGACATTTTCTCCCTCTTCTTCAGTTGTTTAGATTTTATTTTTCATGAGCTTATAATCTTTTCAATAAGTTTATTAAGTCTTTAAACAGATATAATGGAACTCACGGAAATTTTATCGCATATGATCATAATCTTGAAATACAAATTCAAGAAACATATAAGGAAATTTGAACAAGATTGAAATTCACGTAAAACATCTTCATTGAAATAGGAAATTGGTATAAGACCCTTACATAAAGGAAATCAACACATAACATCATATAACAACAACATTACAAGGAAAAACATAAACAACACCTTTTCACAAAGCATGGAATGTAATTTACCCAACCTAACATTCTCGGTCTTTTACAAAATTTCTATTGGACTATGCGGGTAAACTTGGGTCTAACTCTTCACTTACTTCCTTCCTTCCTTTTGCCAAATTTCACGGGGATTGTGCATCAGCTAGATCTCTGCTTGACGAGCTCCTTGCCTTTTGCTTATAAAATTGCGCAAGTATAGGTGTATCGTCATCCTTCTTTCTTTCACTACTTCCTTTACCTTTGAGGTAGATCGAAAATCACGTTTTCTCCAAGCATTCCATCATTATCGAAGAACAACATTCGGTCGAGTCGACAATCTCCTTCTGTGGCAAGCTGTGGGGTTGGTTCCCGAGATACACTTTGGCGACCAAGGGAGTACCCACTTTGCTTGTCACGCCCCAGAGGGTATCCTAAATGTGACAGTCCGCCGCATGTCGTATCAAAGCTAATAGATGACAACCTTAGTCACGCCGGAGCTTCGATATCACATGCAAGGCGTGCTTCAAGATAGTAGGAGACTCACAGGGGTATTACGTTTAAATAGATAGCAAAAGCAAGCATGAACTTAAATAGATAAATATAAGATCTTCATTCAATAATAAGTTCATACATCATCTTAGGGGCATTCCCCCGCCTTAAAGTCTTTGTTCCACTATACTAATAACAAAATAAACATAACTACCACATAAGTCTACTATAGAGATTTTCCTAGAAGTCTATGTTCAAAACTAAAAATACATAAACTTCTTCCAAAAACTCATAGTAGCATAAGCTCATACCTGGCACACTGGGCTCTTCGGGGCCAACCATAGATAATCATACTGTAATAGAAAACTATAAGGGTATAAGCAAATCTAGCTTAGTGAGATAATTCCTAACTATATAACATTTCCATATGACAACTAAGTTATTTAATTCAAGCATATGAAATGCACCAATTACATGATCAACCAAATACACAAGATTAACCGGAAATCAAGTGTAGCATGGATTTAACGCCCTCCATGGCAAGGGTTCGGTGGTTACAGGCCCATACGACCATCAATATTTGTAAATTTGCCAGCTCCTGCTTGCCCTATAGACTTCATGGCTCCTACTGGCCCATGTAGACTTACCGGCTCCTACTAGCCACCACTACCACTTCTTCGTTTCCCCACACGAAGAACAGTAGTGAAATAAATGTGACTCACAAGTATGATATGCATGAATAAATTTCAATTAAACATTTAACCATATAAGTTGAATTCATGTTAAAGGTGATCAACCATAATTTCATCATATCAATACAAGACACACTTTTATTTAACAATATTTCTTTCGATATACTTATTTTCATTCAACAATTATTTCATAACATTTGTTCATTTATCTTTTCCTAAATTTCTAGTACCACTAATTACAAGTACAAACAAGGAAATGTAACTTAGGAAAAGAATTAACTCACTCCATAATCGGTAGATCTAATCGAAATAGTCCTTTGGATAGATGATCTCTGGTCCCTCGTCACCTAAAGAAGATGAAATACCCAAAATGAGCCTTTTATAAAACTTCTATTCTTGAAGATTCTAATCTTTTCTTAAAATCGCGGTAAAATCGTTTAAGGGGAAATTCCAACTTAAAATGGCCATAACTTGCTCATTTTAACTCGGAATTTCACGTATAATATATCGTTTCTACCTACTTGAAAAGATCTACACATTTCTAAGCTTATTTTTATAAAACTAGGTCGTTTGGGTTTCGAAAAGATAGCGACCAGATTTGCCACGAATTTGCAAACATTTGTTTTCCTTCTTGTAAACAAAGCTCATTTGAAAAGATAAATATTTCAAGTATTTTGTAAACTTTTGAAAGGTATATATATATATATATATATGTAATGACTCATAACAAATGTATGAAGTAAATAAAGTTGTCTCAACTGATGAAAAGTAAGGTTTTAAAAGACTTTGAACTTGAGACTTTATTGGAATATTTATTTTACTTTTGAAAGGATTCTTGGGTTATTTGAGATGAATATTTCTTTTCTAAAATTAATTTCTTGCAACTACTTTAATTTCCTAAGGAGTGGTTTTATTTTCTAAACTTAGATTCCAACAATTTTAAAAGTAATAAAATGATATTCTTGTTTCTTGTAATGATTCTTGAAAAGAGTTTCTATTACTTGATGAAAATAAGTTTTATAAAACCTTTTGTTTATTTTAAGGAAAGTCATTTTTAAATATGTTCATGAGTTTTTTAAGAAATCTATTTCCTACTTTATTTAACAAGAACTTTTAGTTTACGAAAACACTTCGTCATTTATTTTTATTGAGATAAAAACATTATGTTCATGCATGAGTATGAATCATAAACTATAGAAATAAAAGAAACATAATAACTTGAAAGATTAAGCAAATAAGAAAGTAAGTCAAATATTAGGACCTTAGCTTCATCAAGGTATCCCGGGACTAAGAAAAGACTAGTCCTGAAAAGAAAAGAAAATGTTTTGACTTGACGAGGATAAGTCTAAGACTAGAATGACTGCATGAAAGATAAATAAATTGCAAGACAATGAGCTTATATGCTCTAAATAATACATATATAGCTATATAGATATATTAGATGGTAATAAACATAAAGGAACATAAAGGAATTTGTGATAATGAACAAAAACAAGGTATAAACCTATTGTTGCTTTCTTAACCTTCATGGTTTTAGAAAACACACACTAAGCTCATACTAAGTAGATGAACATAAAGAAAGCTTGGAGAAATTTTTACCTAAAAGAAGCTAAACTAGGAAGAACTTCTTGAAAGATTTTGAGAGAGATTTTGGTATAGTAACTTTAGAGAAGAAGTAGTGTGAAAGAAGTAAAGGTATAAGGGGGTATTTATAGGAAAATGTGGGAGATAATTTGTGTTAATTAAATAAATGAAAATAAAACAAAATGAGGGAAATTGAGAGGGGGTCGGCACCATTCATGCATGGGGGGAAGAGAAAAATTTATTTTTTTGTTAATTAAAAGTAAGAAATAAAAGATGTGAAATTGTATTGGAAATGAAAATGTGTAAGAAATAGGTGTATGATTTATAAGAGTAGGTTGTAAGAAAAAGTAGAGATAGGTGAATAGTATAGAATAGTAGAAAATAGTATAATGTAAAAGTAGACATGACAATTTAATGCCGGTAGTAAGAAAATGCGCATATAAAAGCGATATCTGATATTTTTAGCTATCGAAAAATTACGAAATTGAAATTTTTGGAAATCTCATATTTTTACGAGTCTAACGGTATATTCGGAATATTTTTCCTATTCCGAGCTCTTTGACACGTTTTTCAAGAGTCGTATCCAATCGGGTTCAAAGGATACTCGAATTTTGCAAAACTGATATTTTACAAATCCTATAGCTATTACGAGCTATTATAGCTAACTTTTCAAACTTTTTTTTCTAGGGCTTGAGAAAACGACAATGCCGGACTTAAGCAGTTACGGTAAACTAGGGTTTTGTTGACTCTGGAAATCCGGTTGACTTCCAATTAAGGTTTAAGCTTTAATTTGGATCCAAAAATTCGGGGATTTACATTGCTCATATGCGTTCCTCCACAAGCAGGGATCCAAGGTGTCGTTATCGGGTTCATCATTTATAACTAGGGGAATGGATGGTGTAACATCAACTTCCATTGCCTGGGTAGTCTCTTCATCACTATCAGCTGAACCTATTACTCTTCATACCATAGTATATTTCCATGTGGGTCATTTTCCTCTTCGGTCCACCACCGATCCTCCTAAGGTATTGTGGGTTCATTCTTGGCAGGTGTTTCTTCCAAGTCTTCCTACGAATCTTCTTCGGGATCTTCTTCTTCCTCTTCAACTTCTTCTACTTCCACCTTAGGATCTCCTTCCTCGGCTTCACCTGATCCAACATCCACTAGAACTTCGTCATCTTCAGGCTGAAGTCCCATTAGTAGCGGCGGTTGAGGTGCTTCCTCACGGGTGGTTTAAGCATATCCCATACACACATGCCATAGAAGGCTCCTTCATAATCAGCTTTGCACCATTCACTATGGGTCCTTCAACTCATGAGCATAGATGAATAATGGCCCAATTTCGTTTTAAGTTTGGAAATCAGGAAATGGGGGTGTTCTCTTCTCATCACAAAAGTTGCCTCATGTAGGATGGACTCATTGTTGTGAACAAGGCGATGTCTTCAATGGCATAAATTACTTCTAACTCCGACCACTTCTTTTTCCTTAGGGGGCAAAATCTTACCATCTCCATAATCTTTGCCATTCGGTATATTTCAATCCTTTTTCCATAGAACAAATATATCTTTCAACTATTTGGTCTTCCCGCTAAAGCAAATTCTTCACAAAGGACTCTAAGTCTTAGCTGGTAGTTGACAAGGGTCTCATCCGGCTCTTTTCGAAATTTCTGATCCTCTAAGTGGGCTTCTCCTAGGACATCTATTCACAAAAGAAAGGGACTCAAAAAACTTATTCTACCCATGCTATATCTATCTAAGTCTTTCTTATTTCATTCTACTAAATTTCTTCCTAAGTCCATTTCTATTGCTATGATCTAAAATTCTAAGCATGCTCTAATACCAACTAAATGTCACACCCCAAATGGTACATTAAACGTGACAGTCCGCCACACTCAATATTTTAACTTAAGTATGACAACTTTAGTCATCTCATAAGCTTTGATACTGGGTGTAAGGCATGCTCTCATGATCATAGAGGGCCAAATTTGAAACAAGTTATTTAAGAAGACACTCATATTGCAGTTTAAGAATGGAAATCATAACACAATATCTTAAATATGGAAGTATAAAGGTTTTGCAAATATTAAAGGGGCATTTCCCATTTAAAAGATATAATCTATCAAATTCTATCCAAAATAATTACATGAAGATTTACTTAGAATTCTAAGTCTACATCTAGTCTTTAACTTCTTCTAAAAACTCCTTAAGCCAAAAAGATAGTACCTAATAGAAATAACCCCAGGCCTTTAACCATAGATAGGGGTGCTGCAAAAGGTGTCTATAACGGGGTAAGCGACTTGCTTAGTGAGAATTAATTCCACAAGTAAAGTACTCAACATTCAATATTCAATCAAGTTATTTAACAAGCATATGAAATGCAATCAATCACGTGACAAAACAATACATACGATTTTTTTGAGAATCATATGTTTGAATGGATTTGCCTCTCCATTCGGTGGTTAGGTATTCCGGGCAAAAATGCTATATTTTGCAAATGATGTTTTTGTAGTTTTAATACAAATTCCTACTAACCACTAAATTGTAGTTAATTCGAGTGCCCACACACCGTTTTATTATGGGCAATCAAAACCATAGAATATGTTTTCAGGTCCTCAACCTCATTACTATGCCCTTGTCCCACCAAGGGTATAGTAATGAATACAATGTGACTCTGTCACGCCCCAGCGGGTACCCTAAACATGACAGCCCTCCGTACGCAATATTAAAACTTAAGAATGACTACCTCAGTCACTCGAAAGCTTCCATATCGATACAAGGCGTACATTCACAACAAAGGGAGACCGGTGGAGTAATGCATTTTAAGACATTGGCAGCGGAACATGCAAATAACACTCAATATTATCATTGAAATAAAAGTCTTATAGCTTCTAAGGGGAATTCCCCCGATAATTCATAATAACATGGTTCTAAATATATCATAACTAAGCTAGAAGATTCTAGAAGAAATCTACTCTATAACTTCAAAATAGATTGCCTCCAAAAGCTTCTCAAAGTAAGGATTCTACCCAGGGAATCAAGGAGGTCTTGGGTGCAAAAGATAGTCCTGCAATATCAAAAGTCTATAGGAGTATAAGCATGACTAGCTTGTGAGATATTCCTTACGCAATAGTACTCATAACAACAATCAAACAAGTTTATTAATCAAGCATATGAATGCAACAATCATATGATAAACATTACATACGACTATCCGGTTTCGTATGTTTGATGGATTTAACCCTCCATCGTGGTTAGGGAATGCTTTGAACTGGGTCCCGAACGACCTCCTGAAAGTTGCGCTGTCTTGGGGTTCCAACGAACCGTACTACTAGTCCCGGGCTTTCCTTATCCAAAGCGATCGATCTGGCTCGGCTACACCTTGAGCCGTATTCCCTGAACGTCCTAACTCTCAAGATTGTATCAAGGTAGCTTACCTTTCCAGTCCCACGCTGAGGAGTAGTAGCAAAATTTCGAAATGATATTCTAAGTGATATGCATAAGCAATTTATTATATGGGGATTTCAATATGGCATTAAATCATTTCAAGCGATCAAACAATATTTGCACACATAACAATATATACATGGAAACATTCATATCAATCACAAATCGGGTTCCGATATACTTATCGTTTATTGATCGCACACAATGAATCATATACATAATTCCCATAATATCCCACATGCATATCAATTTTATCTTTTCCTACATCTAGTGCTCTATTCTACAAGCACATGCGCGAATACATAAGCATAAAGGAAACTCACTCGTCCATAGCGCTCTAGGAGTCGAAGTAATCCTCGGGGAAGACAAGACCGTGATCCTCGACACCTAAACAAAAGAAATACCCAACATGAGTATTTCACCCAAGATCTATTCAAGTTCTATACTTCTATCTTAAAGAATTCGTAAAAACCGTATGGAATGGAAATTCCAACTTAAAATGGCCATAACTTGCTCATTTTAACTTGGAATTCCACATATTATATACCGATTTCTCCTACTCGAAAAAGATCTATCTATTTCTAAGGTTATTTTCATCAAAAGAAGTTATTTGGGTCTCGGAATAGAAACGTACAGATTTGATACGAATTTTTCAAATTTCAAAACTAGAGTTCGCAAACTTTACTTCACTCAAGGGCTTTTGTACAAAAATATAGATATATTGTGTGGTTGAAAAATCCCTTGAATTTATGTATATATATGTATAAACTCAAACTATATGCATGAATTTGGTGTCGTCTCAACAATGGTTTTGTAAGACACATGTCTTGAAAGTGAGATAAGCTTAAGACTTGAAAAGGAGTTAGTTTTACTTTGAAAATTTCCTAAATTATTATAAAGGAGTATTTCTTCCTTTTAACTCCATTTCTTAGTTATTAATCTTCAAAAGTAATTTTAATCTTTCAAGATTTTCATAAATTTATTTCTAGTGGTTTGGAAACATATAGTTTTTCTAAATAGTTATAAAAGAAATCATCTTATAAGTAAATTTTGGAAAACTTATCTTAGACTTTAGTGTTGGTGGAAAACTTTGACAATTGAATTTAAGAAATCCTTTATTTAAGTCTAAAGAAACTTTCTTATTTCTTTGAAAAGAGATTTTATAATAACTATACTTTATGTATTTCTTGGTGAAAACCACATATCATTAAAACTTGAGCTAGCTTATCTAACTTTGGAAGAATATAAATTTCAAGCCTTTAAAGAAATAACTTCTTATGTGACAAAGTTTATACTTAAAAAGACTTCTTATTCTTATTTTAAGAAAACTCATTTCTATTATGATTTGAGACAATAACAACATATTCATGTATGAATGAGAGTATGTAACTATGAAAGATATAAAAACAACATAAATAAAATAAATAAGAGCATAAAAGTAAAGTCAAGTATTGGGAACCTTAGCTTCATCAAGGAATCCCGGGACTAAGAATAGACTAGTCCTTAAAAGAAAAGAAAAGCAAGGAAATAAAATTGTTTTGACTTGATATGGACAAGTCTAAGACTAGAGAGACTAGTCTTAAGAACAACTTGAAATTAAATAATTTGCAAGACTTAAAAATAAATAAATAACAAGTGAGCTTATATGCTCTAAATAAACATATATATATATATATATGGATAATACAAATAATAACAATATCAACACAATAGTAACATAAAGAAAATAAGAACATGAACAAAAACAAAACATGAATAAATTGTTGCTTCTTTAACTCAATAAGCCTAAGAAACATACACTAAACTCATGTTAAGTTATATGAACATGATGAGTATATAAGAGAAGTTTTACCTAAAGTTTATGTGTTGGTTGAAGAAGAAAAGAATAGGTTGTAGTATTATGTGGGAATGGATTTTCTAAGGAAAAGAGAGAACTTGAGAGAGCGTTGGGAGAGGAATTTTGTGGAGTGATTTTGGGAGAGTTTTAGTATGAATTTTTGTTGTGTGAAAGAATGGAAGAGGAATGGGGTATTTATAGATTTTTGGAGTGGAAATTAGATGTAATAAAATAAAATTGGAAAAGAAAACAAATTGAGAGAGGAAGGGGAGAGAGAGAGTGGACGGCAAGAGCTTAGGGGGAAGAGAAAAATTGATTAATTTTGTTGTTTTGTAATAAAAAGGAGTAATGTGTAAAGTGTGATGTGATTAAAGTTGTATGGGGAAGGTAAATTGTAAGATATAGGTATGGTAGTGTGTAAGAATAGAGTGTAAGAAAAAGTAGAGATAGGTGAATAGTAATGAATAGTAGAAAAGTACTATGAATAGTAGACTAGACAATTAAAATACCGGTAGTAAAGAAAATACGCGTAAAAGGCCTATATCTGTTATTTTTAGATACCGAAAAATTCTAAAACTGATATTTTTGAAAACCTTATATTTTTACGAATCTATTGGTGTTGTCGGAATATTTTTGTTATCCGGTGCTCCGGGGCACGGTTTTCGAAAACTGATCCCGATTGAATCCGAAGGACACTAGAAAAATTTGAATCTGATATTTTTAGGCTTCCCTATGTTATTACGAACCGTTTTCCACCATTATCTCAATTTCGTTTTCTAGGGTTTAAGAACACGAGATTGCCGGATCTAGATTCACTAGACTAATCATAGAACTAGGTTAATTTTAGGGTTTCATTTCAATTTCCGGTTCTTAGGGTTTGCTAATATTATCGAAAAAATCTAGGGGCTTACAGACTCACTATGTGTCATGCATGTATCATTTTATTTAAGTCATCATGGCATTATTTAGACATTTTATAAGTGATCATAGAATTTGGAGATAAATCATTCCTATGCTAAATCATACAAGGATTAGTTAACAATTCCCAGCTCGGTATACTTATCATCATTTCAATCATATAAGTAAAACACATGCACATCATGTTTTATCTTTTCCTAAAGCCTAGTGCCACTAAACTACAATCAAATACATAAGTACAAAATGCTAGAATTTAAACTCACTTGGCCATAGTAGCAGAAGCTTCTTAGTCGAAGTAGTCCTCCGGATAAGGTAGTTTGGAGTCCACTCACCTATACAAAAGAAATACCTAGAATGAGTATTTCTTGGAAGTTCTACTTAAATTTACAACTCTATTCTACTAAGTTCATCAAAATTCGTATAGAGTGAAATTCCAAATTAAAATGGTTATAACTTGCTCATTTTAACTCGAAATTTTCTCATATTATATACCGTTTTCTACCTATTCGAAAAGTCTATCCATTCATAAGGTTATTTTCTACATAAAAGGTAATTTAGGTCTCTAAAGACACGGTACAAAGTCAAAACGAATATCCCAGCTCTTAAAAACAATTTTCCAAACTCATTTTTGTTCAAAAATCTTTTAGTAAAATATAGATATGTATATAGTTGAAAAATCCTTTGAGTATATATATATTATATATATATATATATATAGACTTGTTGTATGTAAAGTTCTAATGGTGTTGTTCAATGATTATTTTTTGTAAAATAATTTATCTTAAGGTGTGGAAACTTGAAACTTAAACAAATTTTTTCTAAGTGATTTGGAGAAACTTTATAATTTCTTACGTTATTGTAAATAAATATATTCTTATTTTTTTCCCCAATTTCTTTTCCAAAAAAAATAAACTTTCCTTTAACTTTAATCTTCTACAAATTGTGCTTTTGTGGTAAAAATGAAGTTTCCAAAGTTTTTATTAAGTTGTTGATAACCTATAATGATTTTTAGTTGTGCATATATTTTCCTTTAAGAAAAATGGTTTTTGATAAATTAGTCTTTTTACTCTTAGAATCTTTCCTAACTTCATTAAAAATAATTTTTTCTCTAAAAATTGGTCTTTTAATCTCCTCACCAATTTTTTTACTTTGAAAGAATTCAATCTTATAGTTGTTGATATATCCATGCTTTTTGTAATTCATTATATTTATTTTCTTTTTATTTCTTTGAAAATAATTTTATCATTTAGAAACTTGGAAATCTTTATTTTTTTGAGTGGGTTTATAAATTAATGAGTTGATTTTATTTTAACTTTGAAAGCTAGTTTACTTCTTGGCATTTATTATGAAGTTGGAAAGACTTTAATCTTAAGCTTTTTACGAAAAACTTGTATAACAACAAATTATTACTACTAAGCTTTAGGTTATCTATCATGAAAAGAGAGTGTTTATTTTCTTTGTAAAATTTTCCTTGTTGTCATTTTGGAAAACTTTGGGAAAGCTTGAGAAGAAGTTGTAGAAATCCATTTTCTAAGCTTTTAATGACAAACTCCTTTATTTCGCGACTAGTTACATAATAAAGGAGTTTAGTTTCATGTTCCTCTATTAAAAAAAATTCCACTTGAAATTTTGTTGAGACAATATCATTAGGATGAGCATGTAATATGAAAATGATGAAGATATAGGAAAAAGATAAGATGCAAGATAATAAGATCAAGTATTGGGAACCTTAGCTTCATTAAGGTAACCTGATCAAGTATTGGGAGCCTTAGCTTCATCAAGGCATCATTGGACTAAGAATAGACTAGTCCCAAAAGAAAAAGAAAAAGCAATAATAATAATGAGCTTGTTAGTGAGCTAGTGAGCATTTAGTGAAAAACCCTAAAAATATAGATGTAATTAAAAAGGAAAGAAAGGAATTAGTTTGAAAATATGAAAAAAAAATTTAAAACTTTTCAGTAAAGTGTAGAAACTAGTGGGTCAAGTTCAAACCTCTGAGTAGTTGAACTTTTAGTTGAATAATTAACTTAATTAATTTAATTGAGTTAGTAATTGGATCATTATGTGTTAGAGATCACTCAATTCCATTCCAAACTCCTTGATTATTCAATTTCATATATTTTTCATCAAAACAATTCTAGTTAGTTGATTAAATCCTAACTAGACTCTTAAATTCAATAATTCCTTCTAAGGTCCTAAATCAAGGTTAATTAGTGTAAAATCACTAATTAACATTCTTAAATCCAAAAAGATGATTTAAAATACCTAAATTATATTCTAGAATGTTTTCTCAAACCCTTACATGCTTAAAAACCACCTACTCTCAGATACTTCAAGATTAAATCATAGCTTTTCATCTAATCACTAACCTAAAGTCACTCTCTATAAAAGCTTCTTATTTGGCAAAACCCTAACCCTACCAACATAAATCCAACGCACACTCCTATGGTCAATTGCCTTCACAAACCAAAAATGTCATTTTTATTTCATCTTACACACTTGAGAGAAACCTAGGACAAATCTCTAGTCATATACCTTTGATCTTTACCAAAATGATTATTCTTTATTCATATACACACATCCAAACTTCCAGCAACCTTACATAGCTGATCAAAGAGTGAAATCAATATAAAATAACCCCATTTAGCAAGGAAAAGCCCACGGCACAAAGAGGAAAATCCAAGCTCCAAGTATCTTCATCAAGTTAAGTTCCATTTTAACTTTTCCTCAAAATCAACTCTATTTAAAACCTTTGTTGATCTCTAATGATATATTGATTCTTGTAGGTTTAAAATCATAAAAATCAAATATTGGGGTCAAGCATTAAGTGGAAGTTTTGTTGAGGGTTTGGAGCTTCATCAAATTTAATTTGAAGTAGTGGTTGTGTATTGAAGTTTAACTTGATTTTAAGCGTATTAAGTAAGTAAACTTTGATTCTTGATTGATTATGTTTTTGTTTGATTTAAAACTGAAAAACACTTAAACCTCTTGAACACTTGCTGTAGGTGTAAGATGTATATGTATATGATGATATTTTGATGATTTTTGGATAATCATGTTAGATTTAGGTGTTAATGATGTTATAGTGAAGTATATTGCATATAATCATTATATATGTTGAATCCTTAATAATATTGATTATCACTTGATGAGCATGTATTTATAATATGAAAAACCTGTTGTACATGTTTAGAAATTCATGTTATAGATGTTCCATATTGATATCTTTTATTGATTCATGTTAAAAATGAAGTTATATGATGATTTGAGCCTAAACTTGATGATTTTAACTTGTGTTATGATAAGATTATGATTAATAATGATTATTGACATGTTTAGTGTCATGTTTAGGTGTGATATTATGTTAATGGTATTCTGATCACGTTGTGGGCCAAGTTATGTGTTCTAAACTTGTATTTGGGCTATGTTCTGAAATTTCTGTTTTCCCCTATTTAAAACCCGAATTCAAAAATAGTTCTAGCATAGTAAATGAGCTTTAAAAAACCGTGAAATTTTAAAGGCTTTTATTTCATTAAAATTAGTATAATTTAGTCTCAAGAATCACTTAAAAAGGTTAATAATTGATGAAGTTATTAATTGTGCAATAAAACATACCACCCAGTGGATTCTATTTTGTTCCTGTTAGTTAGCCCAAATTCAAATTATCATGACTCAGCCCATACAGATTATTATCACGTGAATTAGGTACCAATAGATCTCTGAGTCTAGTTTTTAACCCAACTAGAATCACTCAAAAATTCATTTGGATGGCTCAGATATGCCCATTTAGTAAAGTATGTACAATCTGACTTTCAGGGAAAAATTTGGACAGATTTGGTCCTTTGTGAAAAATGAATTCTTAAAAATAGTTATTGGGCTCTAAAAATCATATAAAAATTCATAGAAGTATTTTTATTGATTATCTTTCAAAAGAAATTTACTTTACAAAAATCCAATATGATTTGAAGGCCCAAATAGCTAAAATATGAGGATATACCATACTTTATTATGAGCTGGAACTATAGAGTAGTTTTTGGGCCTACAACCAAACCTAAATATTTTGTATCAATCTGAACCTATTCTAATATGGGTCTATCCATATCATATCAAGGTCCATATCTCTTAAAAATAAATCTAAAAATCAAACCCATAACTTTAGCTTAAACCTATGGGCTTAAAATATAAAAATGAGGTCCATTACCCACTTTTACTCCAAGTGGACCTTACACCCAATACTTTAAGCACATCATCTAAGATCCAAGAGTATTGACCCTTAATGGGTCCATATACATTTCATGGGCCCTATAGCTTGAATTATAACTTAGTTGCTTATTGGGCCTAATAGGTTCACTCGAGGCCAATATTGCTAAATAAGACATAATTCTAATCTTTTGGGCTTATCTATATATTTAGGTCCAATAACTTAATTAACCTCCTAATTGGACCTAAGCCCAATCATGAAGCCCAATTTAATTCTAAGCTTTATATATATAGATTTCCTTAATGGGCCCAAGCCTACTTCAAGGCCCATTAACCTAATAAAGTAAAAATGATTAATAGTTATTTAATGGGCTTAACTAGTAAACCCTTAAGGCTCATTACTTCTAAATAAGATACTCAATTACATATTTCTTAATGGGCTTACTCCATATCTACTATAAGCCCATTTCACCCCTAAAATTTTGTAAAGTCTTATAAGGTTAAGGCATTGTTTTAAAAGCTTAATACTTGATATAATTTTTTGTAAATGCTTAATCTTGATTCTATTAAATCTTTTGTTAACAGATTTTTCTTTCTGTTATCCTTCGGACGTCTTCGAGTTTCCTTCTGTTATACAAGGTACGCAGTAACATACGTGTTGCTTGTTAGGACAGGCATTAAAATTGTTAAAAACTTAAAGACGACTTAATGATTAATTGCTTATGTTTGGTCAGGCTCGGGCCGGAGAGTTCCGATGACCCCATTAGAGTTCTCTAATGTGGTAGAGTGTAGGCACTTAGCCCACCCTTGGTGGTACGGTGGCTAGCTGACGGGCCGATACAGTAGCGGGGTAACGGTTAATCCCACTAAAGAGAAGTTGCACAGCTGGAAGACTACGGTAATGGGCCCGTACCTTCACTGTGTAGATGGATTGGTTTGGTTAATGTCAGATAACGGCTCGAAAACCCAGACGACGCTAGTTTCTTCTAGGGTCTTCGGACCATATCTTCCAAGGTCTTCGGACCATATCTTCCAGGGTCTAAGGACCAAGCTTCCAGGATGTGACACCGGCTTGTCATATCACATCCCCTTTATCGTGTGCGTGTGCACGAAAGGATTTCCCTGCCCCGTGTTTGATCCGGAGTATGAGTGCTCCTGTGCTAGCTTAATTAAATACCTCAATTTATTGGTTATGCTTGGTAGAATAAGTATGCTTGCATTCATGTCGCATGCGCTTGTGTTACTGTGTATTGGGCTTCGCTGCTCCTTCTAATCATTTCAAGTACTGATTGTGTTTCTGGTGATGATGGCTACGATTCTGATGATCGCTATGACTTCTTGGGGTATGGTACCGACTTCGAGGAGTGTGCTGACGAGTTCTACTATTAGATGCGGGCATCGTTTTATGCTTACTGTTCTGTTCTTTTGGAGAGCCTAGTGAGGACTCTACTGTTTTTGAGATACTGTTTACTTTTGGGGCACCTGCATGCGCAAGATTACTGTTTTTTTTATCACTTCTTATTTCGATACTATGGTTTTGTGAGTTATTTACTCTTGTGAGCAATCTTTTTGAAATTGGTATCAAATTTTTTATTTCCGCTGTAGTTAAATATTTGTGAAAACTAATTAAAGAGTTTTCAAAAACTAAAATATGTTAGAAACTCACCGTAGTTTGTAGGAGCCTTTCGTGAATTACACTTAGTGATTCGTGGGCTGTTGCACCCTATCTCGGGGCGTGACATGTAGGCTCTAAAATATATAAATATACATATAGATAATAATATATATAAGGTTAATTTAGAAGCATAATAACAACAATAATAATATATCATCAAAATAAGAACAAGATAATAAAAATCGAAATTCTTAGCATGTGTAAGAACAAAATATGAATATGTTATTGCTTCTACAACTCATATAAGTTTTTAAGAAACAATACTATAGTCATGCTAAGTTACATGGCATGAGGAATAAATGGTTGAAAGATATATGTAAGAATATTTACGTAAAGTGTGAATATGGAAGTGGTGGTTGTGTAAGAGAGATTTTGTATAGTGTTTGTATGTAGAAAGTGTGTAGGAAAAATGGGTAGTAAAGAAAAGAAAAGAGAGATTTTTGAGAGAGAATTTGAGAGAGTTTTAGTATGGTAAATGAATATGTGAAAGAAATGGAGGAAGATGGGGTATTTATAGAGTTTTGAGGAGTGAAAATTGTGTAATTTAAATAAATTGAAAAAGAAAATAAAATATGGATGAAAGAAAGAAAGGGGCCGGGCATGTAAGGTTTGATGTGAATGAAGATGTATGTGAAATGTGAAAAGTAAAAAGTAGAGAATAGGTATGTAGAGTATAAGAATATATATAAAAAAAGTCGAGATAGGCGAATAGTGTAGAACAATGTTATGAATAGTAGATAAGACAAATTAATACTGATAATAAAGAAAATACGTGTAATTAAGCCATATATGATATTTTTACATATCGAAAAATTATAAAATTGATATTTTTGAAACCCTTGTATTTTTTTGAGTTTATTGGTATTATCGGAATATTTTTGCCATCGGGTGTACATGGGCATAGTTTTCGAAAACTGATCCCGTTTTAATCTGAAAAACACTAAAAATTATCGAATATGATATTTTTAAGCTTCCTTATATTATTACAAACTATATTCTATAATTATTTCAATTTTGCTATTTAGGGATTAAGAGTGCGGGATTTCCGAATCCAAAACTATTAGGGTTTGATATAGATTTGTTGAATTTAAGGTTTCCAGTTGACTCTCGATTTAGGATCTAAGCATATACCACATCTTAAAATCTAAAGGATTACACTAACATAAAGCATATATGCTATTTTTTTTTTGTTTCCATTTAATTCTAAATTAATGATTAAGATCATTTAACTATTAGTTGGAAGTTTCTACGGTCTTGTCAACAAGATCATATAGTTAACTGTATAACCTTTAAAATAAATATAGTAATTGGAATTTAACTATTTTAGTAGTTGGAATATAGTTGAATATAGTATGAGCCATTGGATAACAACAAGAATGGTCCCATCAAAATTGATGACAGACCATATAATTTCCCCTATTAGTCATAGTTAACTATATTTACAATAAAAAAATCAGTAAATTTTGAGAAATTAAAAACTATAAGATCTGAGTTCACTTATTATTAATGACTATTTAGCATGCCTCATATTTATTATGGTATTGATTGTTTCTTGGGCGAAGTTGAGTGAGTCTATTAATTTCAATAAGTAATATGAAAATTCCGTAGTTGAGTAGATTTCTTTTTTTTTTTCCTTTACATTTTTCTTACAAAATTTTCCTTACTGTTGTGCATGACACGAAAAATCTCCCAAGTAAACAAAACTTATAGCAAATATTTAAGATTTTACTAATTTTTTATTTTGGATTTTGTCATTTTTATGAACTAGGTTTACAAACAATGAAATGAAAAAAAAAAAAGGGACAAACCAATAGTGATGCTACAATTAAATAATTTGAATAGGGATTTTTATTTATTATAATAAATAAGTCTAAAATGCCATGACAAAATGAAAAAAAAAAAAAGGTTCGTTTAATCTAATTGTTCAAAGAAATTTGCCACACCTAAATTCAATAAAGAATTTTGGATTCCTATAGCTCATGTTGGAATCAAAAAGATACAAGGTTAGGGTTTGTTGTCAGTTGTCACAATGTAAAAGGATTGATAAGACAAAAATTAGAGAAAAGACTTCTAAAAGGGTTTTCACAGAAATAATATTCACTTTAAACTGTATTCAAAATAATAAAAACTATTTATCTTGATCTTTGAGAATTCCAGGGTTATAAATATGTACGATATGTACAAAAAAGTACGTCCCTAAATATTAATAAAACAAAAACATCAACGGAATCCTATACCTATGTGTGAATGTCATATCGTGTGGATTCAATATATACAACTCATACTTTGCATTGCCAATGCACAACCACATAAAAATAACTAATAAAACCATAAAAAGACTTTCATGCGCATGATTCTTAGGTGTAGTTATTACAACAACACTCTTACCATCAAGCCACTGAATGACATTCTAAAACTTCTACAATATATGAAATCTTCATAAAGTTATCATAAATTGTTGAACAATTAACACAGAAAGTTTGACACCTATCCTTACCCTCGAGCTAAAAAGGGTTCACCCTAAGTCCAGAATAAGTATCCTCATCAATAGAAAAATGAACCCGCAAAAAAAAAAAATTTTAAAGGTGTAACGTAAAGCATTCCAACACTACAAGCAATATAACGTTTAATAACCAGGAAACTAAAACTAATACTTTTTAATATATATTAAACTTTACCTGAAGAGGATTTAGAGTAGTACTATGATAGGGTTTTGTGTATATAGAAGGAGGTTTAAGAGTATTTTGAAAGAGTTTTGAGAGAGTTTTAAGAGAAAATTTTGGAGAGTTCTGGTATTGAATTTGTGGGTAGATGAAATGTGAAAAAAATGAAAGAGAAGGGGAATATTTATAGGAAAACGAGGAGTGAATTTGTGTAATTAAAAATAATTGAAATATATATATGTATGAGGGAAATTGAGAGGGAGGCGCCAGCCATAGGGAAGGAGGAGAGAGGGAGATGTGATTTTTTTTGTTTTTTGTGAAATAAGAGTAATAATATGTAAAGTAGATGTGATATAAAGTTATGAGAAAGATAAAAAGTAAAGATAATAGGTGTATAGAGTGTGAGAGTAGGTGTTAGGAAAAGTAGAGATAGTTGAATAGTATAGAATAGTAATGAATAGTGTAATGTAAAGTAGATGTGACTAATAAAGTACCGGTAGTAAGAAAATTCATGTATAATTGTAATATCTGTTATTTTTAACTGCCTAAAAATTATAAAACTTATATTTTTGAAATCCTTATATTTTTACGAGTCTAACAGTATACCTATAATATTTTTACTATTCCAAGCCTCGGGACACATTTTTTTGAAAACTGTATCCGTTTGGTTTCAAAAAGAATTGCGGTTTTACTAATATGATATTTTTAAGCTTTCTTATATTATTAAAAGCTATTGTACATACAAATCTCTTATTTACTCACTTAGGATTGCAAACATGGGATTGCCGGACTTAAACTTGTTACATCTAACTAGGGTTTTATTGACTTTAGGGTTTCCGATTGACCTCCGATTATGGTTTAAGCTAAACGATCGTAAAACTTTAGGGGTTTACAATCTACCCCCCTTAAAGAAAGTTTTGTCCTTAAAACTTGGGAATACATACCTGAAACTTCAAACAAACTTGGGTACTTGCGCCGTATCTCATCCTCGACTTCCCATATTGCTTCTTCGTGAGAATGATTTTTTCATAAAACCTTGATATACTTGATTTCCTTGTTCCTCAACTTTTGAACCTTTTGATCAAGGATTTGTGCCGGGTGTTCTTCATAGGTGAGATTTTCTTTTAAGAGCACTGATTCTAACTCCAAAACTCATTCCAATTCAGATACATGCTTACGTAACACTGAAACGTAGAATACATTATGTACTCCAGACAGATTCAGTGGCAAGGCTAGACGATAAGCTAAATCTCCAACTCGTTCTAGCACTTCAAAGGGTCTAATGTATCGTAGGCTTAACTTTCCTTGTGAGCGCACCCGATGTGTACTCTTTATTGGGTTTATCTTTAAGTACACATGATCTCTAACTTGAAATTCCAAAATCCTTCTCTTCTGATCAGCCCAACTCTTTTGTCTATCCTATGCCTCCTTCATCCTTTGTCGGATTATTCTTACTTTATCCATTGCGTCTTGTACTAGTTCAGGTCCAATTGCAATCTTCTCTATGTCATCCCAAAACAAAGGCGATTTATAGCGCCTCGTAGGGTAGCATTTGGATCGTCGAGTGATAACTATTGTTGTAGGCAAACTCGATCAGCAGCAAATGGGCATCCAATCTTCCTTTGAAATCCATGACACATGCCCTCAACATATCTTCCAAAGTTTGAATTGTCCATTTTGATTGACTATCAATCTGAGGGTAGTATGCCGTACTAAAGTGTAACTTCGTCCCCATACTCTTCTGAAGGCTACTCCAAAACTTATATACAAACCTTGGGTCTCGATCCAATACGATTCTAGCTGGTACTGATGCAAACGTATGATCACCCTTACATAAAGCTTTACTAGCTTGTCCATGGAAAACGTCACATTGATTAGTATGAAGTGAGCTGACTTAGTCAATCAATCAACTATGACCCATATGGAATCATATTCGATTGATGTCTTTGGCAATCCATAGACAAAATCTATGGAAATTTGATCCCATTTCCATTCAGATACCAGCAAAGGTTTTAACAATCCTCCCGGCTTTTGATGTTATGATGAACTATATTTTTACATGTTTTTCGGATCAACTTGCTATAGACTTTGTTAAAATCAAGTGGAATTTGACTTCTTTGTGTAAATTTTGTGAAATCAGGTTAATAAGGACTTAACAGAAAATTCCAGAATAATTGGATGAGTTGATACAGTTTGAGCGGAAAATAAGGCAACACCGGCATAAGGACAGCCTACGCGCCTACGTAGTAGTGGTGTAGCATGGGTTACAGTGGACAAATCCTTAAGGTAGCTTCAACACTGCTAGGTGAGAGTAAAGATGACAGCTTCTGCAATTTCAATCAACGCCTGTCAGTCCTACCTGTATGTCGCGGCATTAATCTTGAAACCACGACGTATGGCTCAAGATTTCACATTCTTTACGAAATTTCTTTATAAAATAATGTCTATGAAGATGAGAGGGATTTGAAAATCATCAAAAAGTAAGGAAAAGAGATTTTTTATCATGTTTATATTTGTTTTTCCTTAGGGCACTAAAACCCTAATGTTTTAGCAACTTAGAGGCGAGTAGGGTTTAGCTACAATCAAGCATGCTCACATTTGTGGGATTATGGTTTTGTAACTCCAGTTTATGGAAAAAAAATCATTTTACAGGTGTTTTTGTTGGGAATTTACGATCCAAATCTGAATCGTGCAGCGGAAAATCGTTTTTTTTTTTTTTAATTCCCAATCGGATCAAGCGCTTCAATTAAATCAGAAAGAAAAGGGAATCGTGTACCTTTTTGTTTTGATGATGGATCAAAGGAGATGCAGATTACTCCAACTCCTCTACGGTATCCACGCGAATGAATTGGATCTTCGTGTGTGCTAGCACGCGGAAAAAGTTTTGACCTTTGGAAATCCCTCACTCTCTCTTTCTAGGTTACGAAATTTCTTTTAAATTACGGCCAGCGTCAGATAATAAAATTAACTAGAAAGAGTATATATAGTGATATATATATATAAGGGTTATGTCCCTTCAAATTACCCTGATATATATATATAATATATATATATAAGGGTTATGTCTCTTTAAATTACCCTGAACAATTAGGGTTTATGTAGAAAGACATATATATCTTATTATCTGAATTTATTTATTTGTTAATTTTAATCTAATTAAAATCGAAATAAATAATTAATCAATTCCCAATACGATTATCGAAGATCCATTTTATTCATTCTTTGTGTGTGACCTGTAGGTTCACTCAAATTGGTAGTAGCTTTAAACATTTTTTAGGACTACAAGACATAATTGGTCTCTAGCAAGACATTATGTTACCCAATTTTAGTGAAGATCGATGATCCGACTTTACTACTAACTGTTAGTCATTCAGTCCTTTTGTTACAGATATCTTATAATCAAACATAAGGTGTGGATCAAAGCACTTATATTGTCTAATTATTATTTCTTGAATCTAGAGTTTTACTGACTTAAAAAATGATATTGAAACTCTTTATCAATTCATTCGAGCATGGCCATGCATTTCTCAGTTTACTCATCAAGAGGCCTGATAGATATCTCTCTCAAATTAATGAGATGAACAAATCCTTCACTAACACTCACATTCCTCTATATAACATATTGCATGCCCAAGTTATTCTTACAATCATCCGATTAAAGATGATGAAGAGATGAATCAAAACATGGAAACTGCTATATAGGAATCCCTGTGCCATTAGGTCAAAGGACTAAAACAACATTGTAAATAAGAATACTTATTGCATTGATCCATATAGTATTCTTATAGTTGGTCAATCCAATACAATACACTCATGTTTGTATCTATATGCTGAATTGACATCCCATATCCATGATTAGTAAAACTTGATCATCATACAGCAATCATACTAGTCTTAATTCATTATCATTCCACATAATGAGTGACTAGGGATAATTTAGAATAAAGTTATAATTCAGCTTATGGTTCTACTATTAAAGTCACATACTTTAACAACATAAGGTATAACTAAATATTCAAGGAATAACATTACCAAAGTAAATAGGCCAAAAATAACTTTGATAATTAAAATGACTTGATAACAAACATACAAATGATAAAGAATCCATATGGCCTAGGGCACATCACTAGCAGTTTTCAATCTCTATTTTATCATTTTTACTGCTTAATTGTATATTGAGATGTTGTTCTTCAATAATCATTATGAATATGCATGAATGGATTTGATGGAATGATATATGAATCATATTGATATTGAAATTGATTAATTGGAATTTAATTATCTTTACTTGTAATCTATTTAATTTGTGCCTGATTAACATAGTTTAGATAGATAGGATTAGAGATACCCGGGAGGGATTCAATGATCTACACAAGTAAAACTTAGGTTTTTGAATAAGATTTGTCATAGGGATATGCAAGCATGTGATGAGACTTAAGATTTCACTGATCTTTATGTAGTTAGGATTGCAAATTTAGGTCACTTGGGCGGTGCTTATTTTGTAGTTTTAAGTAGAATAGTAATTTTGGTGAGAGTAAATTACTATTAAACTGTTAATCATAAATAAATTACCTTGGTAGGATAGTTTATGTTATGAAAGATTTTGCTACTCCAAGAGGTGAGCAATTCTTAGTGAATTTGATTAAATCCCAAGTAATCAATTTTATATATCAACTTGAAGCATGAATAGTTTCAAATGAGAATATATATGCATTATTCATATATTATCTACATCTTCTATACCCATATCCTTCATTGTTGTTGCTAGAACATATGGTTTTTGTCACGCCCCGAAGGGTACCCTAAACGTGGCAGTCCGCCATACACAATATTAAAGCCTAAGAATGACTACCTCAGTCACGCGAAGGCTTTCATACTATGTACAAGGCGTCTAACACACAAAGGAGACATATCGGAATGATACATTTTATGTTGATACTATTGAGTAACAATGTAAAGGAAATACAATTTACTATACTTCAGATACAAATCACTGTACTTCAAAATACAAATCATTCAACTTCGATTACATTCATCACAGACTTCCTACATAAACTATTACAAGACAAATCATAACTAGCTGATAACTTCAACATTCGCATTCTTTGCCAAAATCCCGGAGTCATTCCCGGCTCAATCAATTCAGTCCCCACTTTGCATACTTGAGATAACCTGTCCATTTAAACAACTATTGGGGTATAAGCTACACTAGCTTAGTGAGAATTCCTTAATTCCGTACCATAACAAACAAGTTATAATCAGTCATATGCTATGCATGAACAAACACATGAGCAAGCAATTATGCATGGGTATCCGGAACCCACACACAGAACGGATTTACGCCCTCGTATCTTGGGTTAGGAATGGTATTGAGTCTACACGACCGCATCTAGTCCCCAAGCCCTCGGCTCTTAGCACTCGACTCGGCTAGGCTCATCCAAGAATGCATCCACATGCGCCTTAGTACCCCTGAATGAGCTCTGGCACCGGGCTCGTTATCCAAACGAATCATCCACGGACCATACCGATCGACCTGCGTAGGAGTAGCATGCTACCAATGCAATATGTCCAATGCGATGCATGACCAATTTTAATTTTTGCTTAGGTCAAAAACATTTATACATTCTTTGGAGTGACCATTCAATATCATACATATACAGAAATAATATGAACGGTGCAGTTATCCAATCAAATCGGGATTTCGATATGCTTTAGTATTCTTTGGCACACATTCATCACAGTCTCATCATATATCCCATCCCATTCATATCGATTTTTATCTTGTTCCTATAATTCTAATGCAACTAACTACAATCACAATCAAGGTAACAAAACAAGGAGAAAACTCACTCGGCCATTGGATCACCGGTCTTCTAGTAATAATAATCGGTGGTAGGGATCGTCGAATTCGGGATCACCTAACAAGGAAGAAATACTTAATAAGTATTTCAACTAACTAATCCAAACGATTTTATACGAACCTTCAAATTCGTAATTCTCGTCCTAAGCGGGGATTCCAACTTAAAACGGCCATAACTTGGTCATTTTAATTCGGAATCTCGCAATTTATATATCGATTTCTATCTACTTCGAAAGATCTATCTAATTCTAATTTATTTTCATTTTAGTTTTGAAAATTTGAAGCTTCGAAATTCGGATCAGATTAGGTCAGCAATAATTCCAATTTCCGAAAAATAGTTTTGTAAATGTTTGAAATGTCCCTACTATATAACTTAACTATACATGCAATATGAGTGATTTCCTAACATGAATGACATGAGATGAGTCTATTGCATGCATGATATTGATGATTTTACTAAAAGGGAATTTTATACTTTGTAAGCATGTTTTCAAGTGGGGTTGATTCCAAAATCCGAATTTGGTAAAAATTGGCTTTTGAGTGATTCCTTTGAGTAAAAAAAATCATTTGATATTTAGAAAATTAGGGCTCAATCATACATAACCACTAAGGACTTCATTCTCACAAAAATTTGCATTTTACACTTTGCAAATATATTTTCCAATATGATTTACTAAAAAATCCGAATTTTAGAAAATCCACTTTTTGAATGATTCACTTGGGAAAAACTTGTTTAATGCATTAAAATTTAAGACTTTACTTCATCTATTGTCTAAGGACTTCATTTAACACATAAAAATTGCAATTTGAGCTCAAATACTAAGTGATTACATATGCATCATCTTAAATTACGAATTTGACAATTTGATTACTAACTCAAATTTTTCCATTTTAATTCATTACTTGTTTTACACATTACTCATGCCTAAGCTCATTTTAACTTGTAAAAATCATTGCTTAATGATATCTATTACCTATATACTTCATTTTTCACATAAAGCATGAGTTTTAGAGTTGATACATGGGTTCTAAAAATTGGTCTTAGTTGGGATCCGAATTTACAAAATTTATTTTTGGTTATATCTTTTGATAAAATCTATCTAAGCTCATGAAAATCCATTCCTTACATATCATATCTTATGAGCCTTTCATTTCTTAAATAAAAACTTCATTTTTGAGTTGGAAAACATGTTTTTAAAATAGGCCTTGGCCAAAATCCGAAAATAGAATTTTTATTTTGAAAATAACTTTTGGAAATCACTTTTGATCATTGTAAAAAGAAGTCTTGATGATATACATATATTAAGCCTTCATTTTCTTAAGTAAAATTTACATTTTGACACTTGGAAAGTAGTTTTTAAATGGGGGCCTTGCCAAAATACGAATTCCACATTTTGTTTGAGTTTATAACTAAGATCTATAATTAATATGATCATAAACATAAAACAAATGCATGGTAATAAGCTATAAACATCATGGATCTAAACTTTCCTCATCAAAATCTTTCATTCATGGTATCTATACCCTAAGCCCTTCATTTTAAATGAAAAATATACATTTTAAAGTTGAAAAACCACTATTCTAAATAGGGTTCCATTTTCATCCGAATTTTCAAAATTGATTTTTGTTGAAAACAAAATAGATCTTGGGTTTCCTACAACTTTCCTATATCAAGCTATAGCAAGTTGTTCATGAACATAAACAAAGATCTAATGCATCTATGAACTCAAAACTTTAGATCTAGTTTTCTAAACTAGTTTTACATGCATGAATCACTAAGATAGACATGTGAATGCTAGATCTATGCATAAATCATAAGGAATAACAAAAATAACAACTTAAATAACAAGATCTATGGCATAAACAAAAATCAAAGCCATAAAAAGTTAGATCTACAAAATATAATAACTTTAAACAAGAAAATAATTATAATACAAGGTAATAAAATGGAGAAGAGAAAGATTTCATTTTTGGCATCATCATCCTAAGCTTTTAAGCTTATGGAAGTTCATTTGATGCATGAAACCTTCATTATACTTTACCTATATCACCTATGGAGCTTTGGGATGAAGATTTGCTTAGAATCTTTAAGAAATAGGTGTGGAAGCCATGGAAGAAGAAGGGGGCAGCTTGCTTTTCATGGAGGAACAAGAGAAGAAGAAGAAAGAGAGAAAAAAAAGAGAGAGAAAAGCTAAAGAATGAAAAGGGAAAATGAATAAATGAAGGAGAGAGAGAAAATGAGTGTATTAAATGAATGAAAGAGAAAAAAAAAATAAAACAAGGCAGCAAATGTGAGGGGGCTGCTGTCCACGTGAAAAGAGAGGGAGGAGAGAGAGGTTTGATGAAATTTGACTTGAATTTGAATTGTGTAATAAATGTGTAATGTAACTTTCTTAAGAAGGAGTGGAAAAATAATTAATTTGGTCAAAATGGAGTAAATGAAGGACAATGGCAGCCATAAAGGAGTCAAAAATCTGCCATGAATAGATATAATAAGTGTAAAAAGATTGAAGTGAAAATGAAGTGATATGTGTAAGGTGTACTTGAAGGTATGGGTTGTAAATGTACTTTTTAATAAAATAAAACAAAATAGATAAAATTAGAAAAATTATTCCAAATTTGTAGCAGATTTTTCATAATTAAAATTAAATAATTATTTGAATTATTTTAGTATTTTAACAAATATGTTACCGGTACGGTCAAAACACGCGAATATGGGCTATAAATAATATTTTTATAACCCGAAAAATTCTAGAAAAATATTTTATGGGAATAAAATATTTTTAAAATATTTTCCAATTATTAAATTAATTTATTTTATTTTTAGTATTGAGTCTTAAACAGAATCTGATCCCGTAAAGACCCAAAACGAACTAAATTTTAGAAAAACCAAATTTTCTATAACATATAAAATATTTATCTAAAAATATAAGACTTTATAAGAATAATAAAATTTTGTAATAAAATAAAAATGAATAGTGCAAAAGACTAATCAATTACCGGTAATAATGGAAATACGATAAAAAGGTTATAACTGTAACTTTCTAACCCGAAAAATTATATAACTGATATATTTAGAAATCTTATGAAATTACGAGTCTAACGGTATTATTGGTATATTTTTGATATCTCGAGCCCTGGGACACGCTTTTCGAAGTCTGTATCCGAACGGGTTCGAAATAGGTCAAAAATTTACCAATATGATATTTTTAAACAAACTCATATTATTATGAGCTATTCTACATATCTAAACTACATCTCGGCCTCTAGGGTTAGGGGCGCTAGATTGTCGGACTTACACTATTGTATTCCGGTTAGGGTTTCCGGGCGATTTTCCGGTTTAGACCTTCGCCAATTTGGAAATTATATTTATATTTATACAACATATTTAATTTGAGAAATTCATTTTAAATTTTATTTTTGTAAGTATTTAATATCTCTTAATGTTTTTGGAATTCTTGAATTGAGTTATATTTTCGAAAGTCAATCGTTATTTGCTTTTTAATAATTTGTTTTTAAGCTTTATATTACCCGATTTTATAAATCGGAGTTAAATATGGAAATTTTTGTACGTCGTGGTTTTGAATTTGAAGACTACTGTGTTCTTATTTTGTTGTTAAAGACTTTCATTTTCTCAAGATTAAGAAGTTTCCGAATTCGTTCGTGTTTTTGGACTAGTTGAAATTCGGTTTTAATTTGGAGTGATTTTTAGGGTTTATTTTCGAAGTTCATCTTGAAATTATTTACTGAAATTTTCCGGGGCTTACAGTTTTAGTTCTTCACAACCATTTGTAGTCAATTTTTAGTTGAATTCTCAAAGATTAATCACAAATCTGAACTTTCAATTGCTTAGATTAGGGTAAAATTCAGTTTCTAGTAATTAACCATTAGCTCTCTATGGACAAGACTTAGACTTTCCAGAAAATACTACATTACACCCAGTGATTTTGCTGACCGGTTAAGTATTATACCTGTGTTTGAATCTAAATTCTGTAGAGTATAATAGGTGTGTAAATACTGCAGTAGCAAATTGGCGTCATTGTCGAGGAGCTACGGTTTCTGATATTAGAGTAGTAATTAAGCCTTTAGACTAAGCACATAAATTTAGAAAGACCATAAAAATTTGGAAAATTAAAAAAAAAAAAGTTTACTGTGATCCGTTTGTTCTTGTATGTCAAGTGAATAAAACCAAGACTTGCAATTCAATCTTGAGATTAATCGAACTTACCACCATCAATTGAGAGAAAGACGAGTAGAAAATACAAGAGCAATGGAAAGGAACTTGCAAGAAAATCCTCCCCCTATTGATGAGAGACAGATTGAAGATCCTGGAAACGCACACAATGGGAACCCAAGTGACGAGCAACCATAATTTCCTATTCTTGTTGTGGCCGATAATAATCCTCCTCATCCGATAGCAGGAAATGAGATCCATAAACCGATGTAGGAGTACTTTATGCCCATAGTTGATGGAGTTACACCATCCACTGATTGGTCCGCTATTCAAGAAAACAACTTTGAATTAAAGCCAGCTCTGATACAAATGGTACAAGGAGATCAATTTGGTGGAGGTAGTTTTGACAACCCATACATGAGTTTTCTAGAGAATCCAATGGAAGATTCCTGTGCTCCAAGTTCCAGTAATGAGCAAGCAAACTATGTGAATCAATATGAGAAAAGAGCTGGGAACCTAAATTGAGGGATCATCCAAATTTTCGATGGAGCAATTAGAATGCACCTCAAGCATTGCCACCACGACTTCTCGTGCATCAATAATAGACAAATCCACAAAAAGAAAAGGATAAAACAGTTGAGCTTTTGCAGGAGATATTAAAAATGAAAACAAATCAAGATTCAATCATTCAAGATTTGCAAACTCAAATAGCTCAATTGTTTGAAACATCAAGACACCATCCTCAAGGTACTCTTCCAAGTACTACTGAAAAGAATCCTAAAGAGGAAGTGAAAGTAATTGCTCTTATAAGTGGAAAAGAAGTCACCAAGAGTGGTGCAGGAAGCAGTCCAGAAATGCAGGAAAAAGTGAAAGAAAAGGGCAAAATAATCACCAAGAGAAGGCAACAAGATAGCGCTGAAAATTCACCAGAAATCAAGTTGGATGTGCCATCATCAAGCCATGATAAACGAAAAAGAGAGGTGGAAGAAGATAAGAGACAGAAGCCAGAAGTGAAGCATTATATTCCACCTATTCCTTTTCTTGGAAGGTTGAAGCAACAACAAATGGACCATCAGTTTGAGAAGTTCTTGGAAGTTTTCAAGAAGTTACACATCAACATTCCATTCATGGATGCGCTTGAATCAATGCCATCCTATGCGAAGTTTATGAAAGATATCCTCACAAAGAAAAGATGCCTAGCTGAACATGAGACAGTCATGTTAACCAATGAGTGTACAGTTATTCTTCAGAACAAGTTGCTACCAAAATTAAAAGATTCGGGTGCATCATTGGCGAATCATATTTCGATAAGGTACTTTGTGATCTTGGCACAAGTATAAATCTTATGCCTTTGTCGATTTTTAAGAAATTGAAGCTAAGAGAGTGTAAACCGGCTACAGTTTCCTTATAACTAGTCGATAGAAGCATTAAACATCCAAGAGGGATAGTGGAGGATGTGTTAGTCGAGATGGATAAATTTCTTTTTCTGGCTAATTTTATCATACTTGATATGGCTGAAGACTAGGAAATCTCCTTGATCTTGGGAAGACCTTTCTTGGCTACCGGACAAGCATTGATTGATGTGGCACAAGGAAAATTGATATTTCTGGCCATGGATGAGCATGTTACTTTTGATGTGTTTGAATCTCTTAAACACTTAGCTGGAAATGATACTTGTTTCCATGTTGATATTATTGATCAGCTAGTTCAGGAATATAAGGAGGATACTTTTGAGATGAGTGGATATTCCCAATATGAACTATCACCGGACTGGAGTGATGACGAGAATGAGCTTGATATTCTTTGTGATGGAATTGAAGCGAATAAGCAGTTGATGGAGCCTGATGATCAAAACAATAGTGTAGATGAAGTAAATCGAAATCACTCGATGGATACAACTACTATAGCTTGGATGAGACCACCTTAGTTTGAGTGCTTAGAAGCTAGCACAAATACATTAATTCTATCCATAAAAGAGCCTCCTAAACTTGCATTAAAACAACTTCCTAAACACCTCAAGTGTGTGTCCTTAGGTGAGAATAACATACTCTCAGTCATCATTTCTGTGGAGTTGTCATTTGAGCAAGAAAGTAAGCTAATTGAGGTGCTTAGACATCATAAGGAGGCTATTGCGTGGACAATTACAGATATTCATAGAATCCATCCATCTGTATGTACTCACCGAATCCTTATGGAAGCTGAATGCAAGCCTACGGATCAACCACAAAGAAGACTTAATCCCACTTTGAAAGAAGTGGTGAAGAAGGAGGTACTAAAGCTACTTGACACTGGAATTATTTATCCTATCTCTGATAGTAAGTGGGTGAGTCTTAATCAAGTAGTACCTAAGAAGGGAGGTGTGACTGTTGTGCATAATGACAAGACTGAGTTGATACCGACACGGACTGTGACTGGATGGAGGGTGTGGATCGACTATCGAAAGTTGAATGACACCACCTGCAAAGATCATTTTCCTCTTCCCTTCATAGACCAAATGCTAGAGAGGCTAGCTGGGCATGATTATTACTGTTTCTTGGATGGGTATTCAGGTTATAATCAAATTCCAATAGCTCCAAAAGACCAAGAGAAGACTGCATTTACCTGTCCATATGGTACATTTGCATTTAGACGCATGCCTTTTGGTTTATGTAATGCACTAGCAACTTTCCAAAGATGTATGATGTCATTATTCTCCGATATGATTGAGACATTCATTGAAGTTTTCATGGATGATTTTTCTGTATATAGAGCTTCATTTGATAGCTGTTTGGAGAATTTGTCATCCGTACTCAAGAGATGTAAGGACACTCGCTTGGTTTTGAATTGGGAGAAGTGTCACTTTATGGTGAAAGAAGGAATTGTGTTGGGCCATAAGATCTCAAGAAAGGGAATAGAAGTGGATAGAGCTAAAGTCGAGGTGATTTCCAAGTTGCCAGCACCAGTGAATGTGAAAGGAATATGAAATTTCCTTAGACATGTAGGATTCTACAGAAGGTTTATCAAGGATTTTTCCAAGATTTCACAACCTCTTTGTGCTCTACTAGAGAAGGATACTCCTTTTTTCCTTGATAGTGATTGTTTGTAAGCTTTTGAGCTTCTGAAGGAAAAATTGACCACTACACCAATTATTATAGCACCAGATTGGGAGCTACCCTTTGAGCTGATGTGCAACGTAAGTGATATGGTTGTTGGTGCAGTACTTAGTTAGAGAAGGAACCGAGTTTTTCAGGTAATTTACTATGCTAGTAAGATGATGAATGAAGCACAAAGAAATTATGTTACCACAGAAAAAGAATTGCTAGATGTAGTATTTCCTTGTGACAAATTCAAATCATACCTCATCGGTTTTAAGGTAATTGTCTATACTGACCATTCTGCACTTAAGTATTTATTAGCAAAATCAGATGCAAAGCCTAGGCTTATAAGGTGGATCTTGCTTTTGCAAGAATTTGATATTGAAATTAGAGATAAGAAGGGAGTGGAAAATGTTGTTGCTGACCATCTTTCAAGGATTGTAAATGAGAAAGACTTATTAATGAATCATTCCTTGATTAGTATCTCTATGAAATTTCAATTAAAGATCTACTTTGGTAGGCAAATATAGTGAATTATTTTGTCTCTGGAATTTTACCATATAAAATTTCTCATCACCAGAAACGAAAATTCTTATCATATTTGAAACAATATTTATGGGATGAGCCATTTCTTAATAAAAGTTATGCAGACCAAGTAATTAGTAGATGTGTATCTGCATCTGAAATTGCTGATATACTTTATCACTGCCATCATAGAGAAGCTGGTGGTCATTTTGGTGTGGACCAAACTACTGTTAAGGTACTTCAATGTGGATTTTACTGGCCCACTTTGTTCAAAGACTGTAGAGAATATGTTCAGAGTTGTAATCAATGCCAAAGAACAGGGAACGTTTCCAAGTGGCATAAGATGCCACAGCATGGGATCCTAGTGATAGAGATCTTTGATGTTTGGGGGATAGATTTTATGAGACCATTCCCATCATCTTTCAACAACGAGTATATCCTTGTAGCAATCGATTATGTATCAAAATAGGTTGAAGCTGTTGCTCTTCCTACTAATGATACACGAGGAGTACTTAAGTTCTTAAAAAGAAATATTTTCACTAGGTTTGGGACACCACAGGCAATTATCAGTGATGGAGGAACTCACTTTTGCAATAAACAATTTGATAGTTCACTTGAAAAGTATGGAGTGAGACATAAGATGGTTACACCCTATCATCCTCAAACAAGTGGTCAGGTGGAAATATCTAATAGAGAGCTTAAGCAAATCCTTAATGGTCAACTCATCAAGGAAGGATTGGTCGCTAAAGCTTGATGATGCACTTTGGGCCTACTGAACTGCTTACAAGAATCCTATTGGAATGTCCCCATATCGCATGTTGTATGGGAAAGCTTGTCATCTCCCTGTAGAATTGGAACACAAAACTTATTGAGCTGTAAAGTTTTTGAACTTTGATAGGCAAGCTACTGGGAACCTTATGTTACTCCAATTGAATGAGTTGGATGAGTTTCGTAATGAGGCTTTTGAGAATGCTCATATCTATAAGGAGAAAACCAAGAAGTGGCATGATAGGCAAATCTTATATCGAGAATTCAAGGAAGGACAAAAGGTTTTACTCTATAACTCTCGATTAAGGCTTTTTCTTGGTAAGCCAAGGTTTAGGTGGTCGGGCCCATTTGAGATCACAAAAGTATTTCCTTATGGAGTGATTGAGATCAAGAAAGATGGAGAGGAACCGTTCCAAGTCAGTGGTCATCACCTGAAACACTTTTGGGAGAGGAGATTTGTGGGGGCAAGTAAGAAGGACTTGGATCTTCAAAATCCAAGTTGAGTTTAAACAATAAAAGTCAAGCTAAGCGACTTTAAATTAAGCGCTTCTTGGGAGGCAACCCATGTTCAATTTAGTAGTTTTGTATTTTTTTTTTTACTAACATTTAGTATGTAGATCATAGCAATTCGTCTTTGAGCTTAGATAAGGAAAAATCCATTTGAGAGCAGGGAAGCACTTATGTAAGCTCTAAGGAATGGAAGGTAAGTATTTTCTTTCAACTGCTAATTATTTTATTAGAGTCACATAGGTTGTTGGGAGAGAATTTAAAAATAAATAAATAAATAATTAATTAATTAACAAAATTATTACATTGGAATTTCGTATTCAATGCCGCCGGCGTTCTGTCCGGCTTAGACTTTCTGAAGTACTTTTTCAACTTAACGAACGCAGGTCTGGGATTTAAACGCTGCCAGTGTACTTTGCCGACGTGGATTGTACACTAGCTGTGTACCTTTGAAAGTCGCCAGCCATTTGCTCTCGGTAAGAATTTAGAAATTGGAACATCGGCATGTATGTCGCCGACGTAGTCGATAAAATGATTGGCGTAGGACCTGCAATTCGAGATTAAACAGATATGGCTCCAAAACAGAAGAAGCAGTGCATTATTGAGTAGTCTTCATCCGGTTCACAGTCCCGATATGTCCTCTCAAGCCAATAGTATGCTAAGGATCGCAAGAAGCGCCTCATGAAGATGGATTTCATGAACTCTCAATATATGGATTGGGAGTTACTTGATGATTTTGGCATTAGAGATTGGGTACTTGATTTGATTCAAGATCCAACTTAGCTACAGATTTTTAGATGGAGGGAATCGACTTACAAAAATTTAACTCTTGAAGTTCTCTCCACATTGAAAGCAAAATGAGAAGGAGAAAATTATAAGTTTATTTTCCAAGCTTCTGGGTAGATCCATTATGATACTTCTCCTGAGGAGGGTAGCAACCGTAGTACTGAGCCCGAGAGCTAGAATCCCTGCTAGCTCTCTTTGATTTTTCTTTATATTTTCTTTGATCTAGTCTATATATTTGTTGAGCACCAAAGTTCCTATAGGTAGACTCATGATTGTTGATGTATCTTTAAGTAGTTAACTTCTTCTTTTTTTTTTTCCTTTATCTTTTTGCTTTTATTTTCTCCTTTTGTTTTTCTTTTGTAGTTCTCATAGGGCAGCTTCCTGCAAGCAAAACTCTTCTTTTTGAAATGCCTATCCATAATCTTGTTGGAACTCTCAAGGAAGTCCATTTTTTCTTATTTATGTTACATTTTCTCTTTGCTCTGTTTAGAACAATATGGTCAGTGTATATCTTAAGTGTGGGAGAAGGCTAACATGAAGTGCAGTTTGTAGAATTTGAGATGCTCAGTGAAGTATGAGTTTGTTTGGGATGTCTAAATTGTTAAATAAGTGTTGTTTACCTTATTCATGACATATGTTCTGTAATGATTACACTGACACTGAGAACTGTTTGTTCTATAGCATGATCTAGCACAATAGGTAGAATTATTCAAAATTTTTAAAGAAATCTTGAGATTGTATAAGAAAAGTGTTGATAGCATTTGAAATGAAAAGGAAATGTCTTGCTAACTGCCTTACTCATTAACTTTTGTGATTAGATTACTTAATTGATATTGAGTAATCAAATCTCTAAGAAACAAACTTACTTTGATTTTAGCTTTAGAATTTGAAATTTGAGAGTAAGTCAAGTCCTTTTATGAAAAATAAACAGGTTTACTTCTAAGAATAGTTAGTTAGTATATAATCCTTAGAATTCTTTTGTGATGTCATTTTAACAATTAATGAAAGAGGTAAATGAAATTCATTTCTTAGTGATCCCTTATAAAAAAGTTTTAATTTTGAATTGCAAAGACACAAGCATAGCCTATACTCCGTTGACTCGAAATTGAGTTATGAGTATCTGAACTTGAATTTTAGAGTGAGAAAGAGTTCTTAGGGATATCTTAAAACCCGGTCACTTAGGTGATGAGCCCGAGATGTGCCTACTCAATGAACTCACTATAATGACAAGGAAAGAAAAATGCAAAAGTTCAAAAAAATTGAACTTTGAAAAGAAATGAAAAGATGGAGGCAAAAACCTCCTAACAAAACGAAAATAAGTGCTTGTGTGAAAAGAAAAGAAGGAGAATGTAATAGTCCAAATAGAAGTGAGACTTATAATAAAAGGGGAGATATTCTAGGAATTGAATGGATACCGTATGCTTTCACTCTTTGTTACTTGGATTATATGTGTGCTAAATATCTATTGAAGTCTCAATGAGTATTTTTCCTTAGTGGATTTGTGTTTACTCTTAGATCAGATGATTCTGTTATTAAACATAAAGATTAAAGTTTGGTTTTTCTAGTTAACTCCCGAATCTTGATTTTAGTAATCTAATTACAAGTTCAAAGTTGATTTGAGCAGTAGACCACTAAATTGCAAGTCACAAGTTAAAAGATGCTTGAAAAATTGAAATTTGTACAATCTATGATGGATTTTTTTTTTATTTAAGCAAGTTTACTTGAGAATATGAAACAACTCAAGTGTGGGGGAATTTGATGAACTCATATTTTACACATGCTTTTCGGATCAATTTGTTATGGATTTTGTTGAAATCGAGTGGAATTTGTACTTCTTTGTGTAAATTTTGTGCAATCAAGTTAACAAGGATTTGACAAACAAATTCCAGAATAATTGGATGAAGTTACATACAGTTTGAGAAGAAAACAAAGCAAAGCTACCATAAGGACAACCTACGGCGCCTGCATAGTGGTAGTGTAGCACTCGCATAGTGGATAAATCCCTAAGGTAGCCTTCAACGCTGCCAACGTGAGACAGTAAAGATGCCAACTTCTGCAATTTCAATCAATGCTGGCCAAACCTACTTTTCTACTGCCCGCATTGGTCTGGCCTACATGTCATACAGAATGCAAATTCTTAATGCTGGGATCCACACAGCCAGTGTAAGGATGAAGAACTCACGAATGCTGAATTTCCACATTGTACGCCGGCTTTCTGGGAATCAAAGCCAACGACGTACGTGCCAGTGTAGAACAAAGCAAGGAATGTAATATGCTCCTGTTTTAAGCTGTGTAACTCTTAGATAATCTCAAGTGAATTCGAACGCTAGCTAGATCCACTTCAACACTGCCAGCGTAAGTCCGGCATAAGTTTAAGAGGCAAGATCCTAACAATGAACGCTGGCCAGATTCAAAGCAAAGCCGCCAGTGTACGACTCTGATATTTCACATTCTTCACAAAATTTATTTATAAAATAATTCTCCTATGAAGATGAGAGGGATTCGAAAATCATCATAAAAGTAACAAAAATAGAGTTTTGATCATGTTTGTGTTTGTTTATCCTTAGGGCACTAAAACCCTAATGTTCTAGCAACTTAGAGGCAATTAGGGTTTAGCTACAATTAAGCAGTGCCACATTTGGGGGATTATGGATTTAGAAACTCTAGTTTATGGAAAGAAATCATTTTTAAAGTGTTTCCAATCTTTGTTTTATCATTTTTACTGTATAATTGTATATTGAGATGTTGTTCTTGAATGATCATTATGAATATACATGAATGGATTTGATGGAATGATATATGAATCATATTGATATTGAAATTGATTAATTGAGAACTTAATTATAGTTAGTTGTAATCTATTTAATTTGTGCCTGATCAACATAGATTGGATGGATAGGATTAGGGATACCCAGGAGGGATTCAATGATCCACACAAGTAAACTTAGATTTTTGAATAAGATTTGTCACAGGGATATGCATCCCTGTGATAAGACTTAAGATTTCACTGATCTTTATGCGGTTAGGATTGCAAATTTAGGTCATCTGGCGGTTCTTATTTTGTAGTTTTAACTAGAATAGTAATTTTGGTGAGAGTAAATTTCTATTAAACTATTAATCATAGATAAATTATCTTGGTAGGATAGTTTATGCTATGAAAGATTTTGCTACTTCAAGAGATGAGCAATTCTTAATGAATTTGATTAAATCCTAAGTATTCAATTTTATATATCAACTTGAAGCATGAATCATTTCAAATGAGAATATAAATGCATTATTCATATTATCTACATTTCCTAAACCCATATCTCTTGTTGTTGTTGCTAGAATATACGGTTTCAGTTCTTCAAAACATTTACAATCAATTTTTAGTTAGATTCTCATAGATTAATCACAAATCTGAACTTTCAATTGCTTAGATTAGGGTAAAATTCAATTTCTAGTAGTTAGCCATTAGCTTTCTGTGGACACGATCTGGACTTTCCAGCAAATACTACATTGCACTCGGTGATTTTGCTGACTGGTTAAGTATTACACCTGTGTTTGAATCTAAATTCTTTAAAGTATAATAGGTGTGTAAACACTGCAGTACCAAATTCACCTTCACTTGTTAGCAGATTGGGAATTTCATCACATAATTGGCTACATCTTGTTTCATTCCATTCCATCAATAATAACACTTGAGATTTTGGTACATTTTGGTTCCTCCTGGATGTACCGTACATCCTGAGTTATGAGCCTCACTCATAATTTCCTTTCACATTTCCATCCTCAGGCATACAAAGTTGTCCTTTCATCCTCACGACATCATCATCATTCACCATGAGATCCGTAAACTTCCTTTCTTGTACTTCCTTCTTTATCCTTTGTATCTTCTCATCATAGCGTTGAGCTTCCTTGATTCTTTCCACTAACGTTGGTCCTAACACTAGATTAGCTATCTCCACTTCTACACTTTGTCTCGTAAATTCGATGCTCAACTTCTCAAATTCTCTTATCAAATATTTCTGGTTTGTAAGCAAAGCAACAACTTCTCCATCACTCTTGCGGCTTAAAGCATCTGCAACCACGTTTACTCTTCAAGGATAATAATTGATTCTAAGATCATAGTCCTTGATTAATTCTAGCCATCTCCTTTGCCTCATCTTTAATTCCTTTTGGGTGAACAGATACTTAAGACTTTTGTGATCCATATAAATTTCAAATCTTTGTCAATAAAAGTAGTGTCTCCATAACTTAAGGGTAAACACAACGGCGGCTAACTCCAGGTCGTGTGTAGGGTAATTCCATTCATGCAGCCTTAGCTATCGTGAAGCATAGGTGATCACTTTTCCTTCTTGCATTAGCACACACCAGAGACCATTTCTTGATACGTCACTATACACCGTGTAAGGTTTCTCTGGATCTGGCAAGACTAAGATCGGGGTAGACACTAAGTGTCACTTTAACTCTTGGAAACTTTGTTCGCATTTCTCATTCCATATAAGATTCTCATCTTTTTGGGTTAATTGAGTTAGTGGCCTAGCAATCTTCGAAAAATCTTGCATAAATTTCCTATAATAGCTAGCCTGTCACGTCCCATAGGGTATCCTAAACGTAACAGTCCGCCACGTACTAAATAAGACTCTCAAATTCCCTATCCGAGCCCTTCGGGAGTCTTATATAGATGTAAAGCGTTTCTTTACGACAATAGAATACTCAACCAATGGAGTTAAATAGTTTAATGTGGCATTCATTAGCCATAGATAATAAATCAAAATGCATAATTATACTTTACAAAATCTAAGGGGCATTCCCCCGCAAAAATAATATCAAGTCCATTACAGTCATCCAGAGTCCTTTAGTTTCCAATGGAAGTCTATACAAAAAGAATGGATTAAACTTCTATGGGAAACTCCTATCTCCGGTACCTGTGCTGTGGCTTGCCTCGATCTAAGCTAGATAAACTCGTGCTGCAATAAGTAAAAACTGTGGGAGCGTAAGCTAACTAGCTTAGTGAGTAAGAACTTCCATATCACAATTAAGTACAATTCATTCAAACAAGTGATTATTCAAGCAAGTGTATGTATCAAGCAAATGAGTTCAGCAAACATATGACCAGTCGGAAATCATATGTGGATGGACTTGCGCCCTCCATCCCGGGTTAGCAAATTAACGAATCCTGCGGTACGACGCCGTTTAAGCTCACAGTCAACTAAACAATAATTCATTTTATGGATCACGATTAACCAACAAATTCGTTTTATGGATCACGATTAACCAACATATTCGTTTTATGGATCACGAAAAACCAACCAATGCTAATGCTCCATCCCCTTCGTGATATGAATGAATCCTATTTACAATTGAAGTCGAATATACATTAGTTCAATTCTTTTAGGTGACCAACAAGCATTAGCAGACATTCACTATAAGATACTAGCTAATCAGTCAATAGCTTAACACCGGTTTCGATATTTGTTAAGTTCCATTCCACACATCAACAGCAGACAAATATACAATTCCCATATACCCCATCATGCATATCCATTTTTATCTTTGCTTATTCCACTAGTGCCACTACATTACAATCACAATCATTAATTGATAGTGGAAGTAAAACTCACTCGGCCATTGGACGCCGGTCTTTCTAGTAGTAATAATCGGGCGGTAAGGTGTCGTCTTGCTAGGGATCACCTACCAAGCAAGAATAATCCTAATGAGATTCTCATCATGTAACTAATCCAAACTATGCATCTAGACTAGATGAATTCGGAATTCTCGCTATTTGCGGAAGCTCCGACTTAAAACGGCCATAACTTGGTCATTTTAACTCGGAATTTCACAAATTTTATATCGATCTCTATCTAATTCGAAAGATCTATCTATTTCTAATATTAAATTCAAGTTTTGAAAGCATTAAGGTCAAGGAACAGTAGGATCAGATCTGTTCCGTAAATCCTCCAATTCCGAAAGTTTGTTTTGCTTTTGATAAGAAATGTTCCTAGTTGATATTCATGCATGAATGGCATATGAATGAATTCCTAACATGAATATCATGTAATTAACCCTATATATATGCATGGTTTTGATGATCTTTGATGATGGACTCTTATGAATTCCTAATTATTAGGAAATTTCTCAATGATTCCTTACAACAAGTCATTATTACCAATCTTACATCCCCTAATATTTTTATGATTTTATCTTTAGAATTTATTTATCACCTAATTAAAAATGAGTTCCCAACAGCCATATTAGTTATGACCTCCATTTATGCATAAAAATCCACATTTTTCATTGAGTAAATATGTTTTTGAATGAGCTACTTAGAAAAATCCGAATTTTGTACTTTTTCTTTTCTTACATTTTCCTTATGAGAAAACTTGTTTAATGTATCAAAAATTGGGGCTCCAAAATATCTATTATCTAAAGACTTCATTTAGCTCATAAAACATGTCATCTAAGCTTAGATACTAAGTGTTTATGTGGACATCACCCAAAAATACGAATTTGACTATACATCCATAAATCAATATTTTTCATTCTAACTTTACTACTTGTTTTACATTTATATCTTGCCTAAACTCATCTAATCTTATGGAAATCATTCCTTTAATATACCTATTACACATATCCTTCATTGTTTCTTGTGAAATATGAGTTTAAAAATGATTTTGGTGGTTTTTAAAGTAGGGTTCCAAATCCATCCGAATTTCCAACAAACCGTTTCCTACAAAATCTTTTATTTTTCAATGTTCTTGCCTCCTATATATGAAGATCTACTATCTAACATCTCTATACATATACAAGACTACATTTTTATGATCATCAATGCATGTAAATCGAAATAACTCCATGATCATACATGTAAATGAAGATGTGGATGTCTAACCATTAGATCTACTAACTATAATGCATGAATCATAAACTTCATGGCATGAACATAAATATATATACAAGATCTCTACTTTATATGCATGAACAAGAAGATATCTTAACATAAACTCATCTAAATACTAGATCCATGTCTTGTGATGGCTTGATATTCTTGTTCATGTGTTTTTATGTCCCTAGCATGAGCTCATTGGGATTAAATGAGAAAACACACAAGATATAGCTTTGCCATTACAAGATTAGGAAGGATCAAAGCTTAAATCAACATACCAAGGAAGATCAAAGGAAGAAATGAAGGAGTCTTCAGTTGGAAATGTGAGAGGAAGGGGGGGGAAGGGGGCTCACGGCACTTAGGAAAAAAAAAGAGAGAGTTTTCCTCTTTTGCAAAGTTTGAAACAAGTAAAAATGAAGAGAGAGAGAGAAAAATATGTTTATATATGAAATGAATTAGGGTTTTAGTTGAATAAATGGAGTAAAAAATAATTTAAATTGAGGGAAAAACAAAGGGGGGAGGGGGGGTGGGGGGCAAGGAGGCGGCCACTTCTTGTGTGTGTGTGTGTTTTGAAATTTTGATATTTGTAATTTAGTTAATTAAAATGTAATAAATGTGATAATTGATTAAGAGACAAAATTCATTGGAAAAGAAAATTGAAATGAGTAGTTGTAAGGATGTAAGAATAGGGTATGGGTAGTGTATAGTGTAGGTTGCACTTATGAATAGTAGATAAGACATCTACTTTACCGGTTGTAATGAAAACACAGGAAAAGCTATAACTATAATTTTTATAGCTCGGAAAATTATAAAATTGATATTTTTGGAATCCTTATAAAATTTCGGTTCTAATGAATATTCCGGAACATTTTCTGAATTCGTGGTCCGGGGCATGCTTTTCCGTAATTGAGCTCGAGAATGCCCGGAATTGAAAAATTCCCAAATTTAAAACTTTCAAAGGTCATTATGAAACCGAAGGAAAACTGGATTTAGGGTTTCTAAGCTCCTCTCACCAGACTCAATCTGGACCGGATTAGGGTTTCGCTTCCAATTCTTGGGGTTTCTTAACTACTGAGGATACCGGGGTTTACATAGCCAGTCCAAGAAAACTTCTAACTTCAGTTATCGTCTTGGGTTGTTTCCATTCCATTACTGCTTTGATCTTTTCAGGTCTATTGAGATTCCACTTCCTAATATCACATGTCGTAAGAATGATATATGATCTAACCATAAGTCACACTTGGAGAATTTAGCATATAACTTATGTTCCCTCAAAGTCTATAATGCCATTCTTAGATGTTCCTCGTGTTGTTCCTTTGCCTTAGAATAGACCATGATATCATCAATAAAGACAATTACATACTTATCTAATAGAAGCTTATATACTCGGTTCATTAAGTCCATAGAAGTGACTGGTGCATTGGTCAATTCAAAAGGCATTACTAAAAATTCGTAGTATCAATAATAAGTTCGAAAAGCAGCCTTTTGAAAATCTTTCGGTTTGATTCTTAATTGATGATATCCTGACCTTAAATCAATGCTAGAAAACACGCTCGCTCCTTGTACTTGATCAAAGAGATCATCAATCCTAGGGAGTGGGTACTTATTCTTGATTGTAACCTTGTTTAACTCCCGATAATCAATGCATAATCTCATGGTGTAAGCCCCGGAAAATTTCAGTAAATAATTTTAAGATGAACTTCGAAAATAAACCCTAAAAATCACTCTAAATTAAAACCGAATTTTGACAAGTCCTAAACCATAAATGAATCCAAAAATTTCTTAATCATGAGAAAATGAAAATCCTCGAAAATAAAATAAGAACTCAGTGGTCTTCAAATTCAAAACCACTACGTACAAAAAATTCTATATTTAACTCGGACTTATAAAAACGGGTAATATAAAGCCCAAAAACAAATTATTAAAAAGTAAATAACGATTAACTTTCGAAAATGAAACCCAATTCAAAAATTCCGAAAACGTTAAAAGATAATAAATACTTACAAAAAATAAAATTTAAAATAAACTTCTCAAATTAAATATGCCGTATGAACATAAATATCAGTTTCCAAATTGGCAAAGGTCTAAACCGGAAAATCACCCGGAAATCCTAACCGGAATACAATAGTGTAAGTCCGGCAATCTAGTGGCCCCTAACCCTAGAGGCTGAGATGTAGTTTAAATATATAAAATAGCTCATAGTAATATAAGTTTGTTTAAAAATATCCGATTGGTAAATTTTTGACTTATTTCGAACCCGTTAGGATACAGACTTCGAAAAGCGTGTCCCGAGGCTCGAGATATCAAAAATATACCAATAGTACCGTTAGACTCGTAATTTCATAAGATTTCTAAATATATCAGTTATATAATTTTTCGGGTTATAAAAGTTACAGTTATAACCTTTTTATCGTATTTCCATTACTACCGGTAATTGATTAGTCTTTGGCACTATTCATTTTTATTTCATTACACAATTTTATTATTCTTATAAATTCTTATATTTTTAGATAAATATTTTATATATTATAGAAAATTTTGTTTTCTAAAATTTAGTTAGTTCGGGCTTTTACGGGATCAGATTCTGTTTAAGATTCGATACTAAAAATAAAATAAATCAATTTAATAATTTAAATATTTGAAAAATATTTATATTTTCATAAAATAATTTTTTTAGAATTTTTTGGGTTATAAAAATATCATTTATAGCCTGTATACGTGTATTTCGATCATTCCGGTAACATATTTATTGAAATACTAAAATAATTCAATTAATTATTTAATTTTATTTATGAAAATTCTGCTACTCCTTTAAAAATATTTTTCTTAATTTTATTTTATATATTTTCCCAATAAAAAGTATTTTTTCAACCCATACTTTAAGTACACTTCATTTGTCACTTCTACCGATTAATTAAGTTTTCTTTCACTCATTTCACACTCGATTTCCCCACAATGGTAGCTAACCACACCCCTAATAATAGCCTCTTTTCTTTTATTTTAATTATTTATTTAATGATTTAAAGCCTCTTTTAATTAGCACATTAAATGATGCAAGTTACATTTTCAAATTTCAAGTTACAAGGCAATGTAACCTCTCTCTTTCCCTCACTCAAAATTTACGTGAAGCCCCCCAATTTTTCTGCCATTGTTTTATTTTTTTTTTCTCCTCTTTCAATTAATTAACACACATTAATGCACTCCTTCTCTCTCTCCCCTTAATTTACACCTTTTACCTTTTTCATTCCTTAGCTTTTCTCTCTCATTTTTTTTCCTCTCTTTCTTCTTCTTTTCCTCTTGTTCTTCTTTGAAAAACAAGCTGCCCCCACTTCAAAAAATGGCTTCCACTGTCACGCCCCATAGGGTACCCTAAACGTAACAGTCCGCCACATACTATATAAGATTCCCGAATTACCGCCTCAGTCTTTCGAGAGCCTCATATAGATGTAAGGCGTACCTTTACAACAATAGAGTACAAGTCCGAATGGAGATAAAAGCTTAATTTGGCATACATTAGTAGTAGGATATAATTCATGAGACATAAATAAATATTACAAAATCTAAGGGGCATTCCCCCGCAAAAGAATAATTAACGGTCTTATACAGTCATCCAAGTCTTAGAAGTTTCCTATGGAAGTCTAAAACATAAATTCCAACTTCTAGGAGAAACTCCTAGCTTCTGTACCTGTTCAGCCGGGTCACGTCGCCTAAGCCACAAATGGGAAAGCTGCAAAAGGAATGGACTGTAGGGACGTAAGCTAACTAGCTTAGTGAGTGTAATCTCCCACAAAAACATTTATGTCACAACAATTCAATCAAGTTATTAATCAAGCAAGTGAATGCATCAAACACGTGAGTTCAATCATACATATGACCAACCGGAAATCATATGTGGATGGAATTGCGCCCTCCATCCCGGGTTAGCAGATTAACGACTACTGCGGTACTAACAATATGCCGTTTATGGTTCACGGTTAACCTACGATTATTCGATGTCGTTTATGGTTCACGACTAACCTACGATTATTCGATGTCGTTTATGGTTCACGACTAACCTACGATTATTCGATGTCGTTTATGGTTCACGACTAACCTACAAATGCTAATGCTCCTTCCCCTTGTGATATGCACATGTCAATTTAGCATTAGTCCAAGTAGTTGATTAAGCCATTTACTTAGGCGATCAATCAATTTTTCAGACAATCCATCATAGCTAACTACACAACCAAAGTTTATCACCCGGTTTCGATATTCTTAATTTGAGTTCTCACATCATCATCAATCATATAATTTCCCATTAATCCCCATCATTCATTTCATTCATTTGACCTACCTACTAGTGCACTACTTTACAAGCACATACAATAAATGAATCGGGAAGAAAAACTCACTCCGCCATTGGTTCGCCTTTCTTCTAGTAATAATTCCGGAGGCAAAGATTCATCCTCGGGTTCACCTATTCATATAAAATACCCTAATAAGTATTCTACCAACTTAGGACACTAAAACTCTAAGAAACTTAGTGAAATCGGAATTCGCGTCATTTTCGAAGTTCCGTTTTAAAATGGCCATAACTTGGTCGTTTTAAGTCGGAATTTCGCAAATTTTATACCGATTTCTATCTACTTCGGAAGAGCTTTCTAAATATGAAGTTTAAATCAAGTTTTGAAAATATCTAAGCCTCGGAATTGAGGGATCAGATCTGTACAGCGGGTACATGATTCCAAAAATGCGGTTTTCATGAATGCACTTGTGATTCCTAAGTACAAGATGAAACTAATGCCATGGTAATGATTTTCCCTATCATGAATGTCATGATATGAACTCTAATGAGCCTAAGTTCTTATAACTCTTTATGTTTAAAGAATTTAACATAAACTTTTCTTAGAAAACCATTCATATTATGTTAACAAGTGAGTTTACTACTTAGTCACACCTACATATTCAAGGATTTTCTTTTAGGAAAAGTCTATTTTGCTTAAAGAATTTTGACCCTTCATATTAGTTATATCCTAAGGCCTTTATTTCTTAATAAAATCCTCATTTATAAACTTTTAAGTGGGTCTTTACTATGGGGTTTCCAAAAATCCGAATTTAAAATTTCCATTTTCAAGTTGATTCCTTTAGGAAAATATATTTTATACCCAAAACTTTAAGTATTTATTATACTTATACCCTAAGGACTTCATTTACTTAAGAAAATACCATTTTTGAAGTTGAATAAATAGTGTTTTCTAACCTTACATTCATTATTACGAATTTTGTCTACATGACTTTTAGCTCAAAACTTCTATTGACTTCATTTCTTGTTTCACGTTTTCTTTAGAAAAATCTCATTTAGACTCATGAAAATACTACCAACATTATCTATTACCCATAGGCTTCATTTCTTATAAAAATATATGTTTAGAAGTTGATAAAGTGTTTTTGACCTAGGTTACAAAGTCATCCGAATTTACACAAGTTTGTTTTTTGAAAGTATTTTCCTTTTTGACTTTATTAACTTATCTAACCATAGATCTATATATTAAGAAGGTTATTTACTAAAGACAAAGCATTAAAGACTATTAATGCACATAGACACAAAATAATAATGAAACCTTAAATGCCTATATGATTATGAGTAGCAAAATGGTAAATCTATTATTTCATATGCTCAAATGAGTTTTGAAAACATAAAACATATTTTTATAAAGATCTTTTGTTTAAAACACTTTTGATGGATAAACATAAAGCTTTTGTCATGAAAGCTCCTTTAGTAAGTTTAGATCTACATGTAATGGTTCGGTATTCTTGTTTTGATATTTCATTGTCCCTACCAAAAGGTCATGAGGACATTTAGTTGAAATATCAAGAATCACTTAGCCATAACAAGATCTATGAGTGGATAGAGTGAAGCTTACTTATTGAAGTGGAAAGAAGATGTAAAGAGGAAATGGAAAGTTATGTGAGTGTGTGTGGGGCTTGGAAGTTTCGGCCAACAAGGGAAAATGGAGAGGATTTAGGAGCTTTTACACTTTGTAAAAAGTTGAGAAATGAAAGAATGAAGAGAGAGAGAGAAAAAGTAGTATATATGAGTTGGAATTAGGTTAAATGAGAAGGAAAAAATTTCAAATTGGAGTATGAAGGGAGGGGGGGGGGGGGGGGGGGGGGGGGGGGGAGGGCATCACGCCGGTTTTCAACTTGCAGAGGAAGGGGGAGATTTGATTTTTTACTTTATATTTTGATTGATTTAACTTGATGTGTAATTGTTATGATTTGTATAAAAATTAAGGGACAAAAGTGTTAAAGAAAAGTGAGTGATTTGAGTGATGGTAAGAGTTAGAGTTGTAGAGTGTGCTAATAGGTAGACTAGGTGGTTCTTTATGAATAGTGAGGGATAGTTGACAAGATAATTTAATTTCCGGTAGTAATGAAATACGAATAAAAAGGCTATAACTGTATTTTCATAACCGGAAAATTATGAAAAATATATTTTTGAAATCTTATTTTATTTCGGTTCAAATGAGTACTCATAAGTAAATTTTTGAAATTCTAGTTCGAGGCACTTTTTTCTATAATGGGTCTCGGGATGACCCGAATTCGGAATTTTCTTTAAATTTGTATTTTCTTGGGTTTGAAATATAATCAAGAACTATATTCAAAATTAAATTTTCTTAGAAAAGTTTCTTAATTGGAAACCGAGGAAAAGCCGGAATTAGGGTTCCTAGTTCTCACTCTAGACTTGAGCTATTTCCAGTTTAGGGTTTTGGTTTGGTTCTAGGGTTATCTTGGCTACTTGAAAAAAAAACCCGGGGTTTACATCCACACTTCATTTTTAAAGATTTTCTAAACAATCTTCATCCCAAAGCTCCATAGGTGATATAGGTAAAGTGTAATGAAGGTTTCATGCATCAAATGAACTTCCATAAGCTTAAAAGCTTAGGATGATGATGCCAAAAATGAAATCTTTCTCTTCTCCACTTTTATTATCTTGTATTACAATTATTTTCTTGTTTAAAGTTGATATATATGGTAGATCTAACTTTTTATAGCTTTGATTTTTGTTTATGCCATAGATCTTGCTATTTAAGTTATTATTCTTGTTATTACTTATGATTTATGCATATATTTCTCATTCCCATGTGTTCATGCTTTCAAAACTAGTTTAGAAGACTAGATCTAGTTGTTTTAGGTTCATACATGCATTAGACTTATGTTTTATGTTCATGAATAACTTGTAATAGCATGATGATGGTAGGAAAGTTGTAGGAAACTCAAGATCTATTTTATTTTCAACAAAAACAACTTTTGAAAATTCGGATGAAAATGGAACCATATTTAGAAAAGTGGTTTTTCAACTTCAAAATGTGTATTTTTCATTTAAGATGAAGGGCTTAGGGTATAGACAACATAAATGAATGATTTTGATAAGTAAAGTTTAGATCTATGAGTTTATAGATCATTACCATGGGTTTTTTTAGATTTATGTTCATATTATGTGTAGATCTTAGATTTGAACTTAGATAAAAATAATGAAATTCGTATTTTGGCAAGACCCATATTTAAAAACCACTTTCCAAGTGTCAAAGTGTAAAATTTTCTCAAGAAAATGAAGGCTTAATATATGTATATCATCAAGACTTCTTTTTACAAGAATCTAATGTGATTTTCAAAAGTTATTTTCAAAATAAAAATCTTATTCTCGGATTTTGGCCAAGGCATATTTTAAAAACATGTTTTCCAACTCAAAAATGAAGTTTTTGTTTAAGAAATGAAGGGCTCTTAGGATTAGGATATGTAAGTAATGGATTTTCATGAGATTAGATAGATTTTATCAAAAGATATAACAAAAAATGAATTTTGTAAATTCGAATTCCAACCAAGACCAATTTTTAGAACCCATGTATCAACTCCAAAAACTTGTTTTATGTGAAAAATGAAGTATATAGGTAATAGGTATCATTAAGTAGTGATTTTATAAGTTGAAAGGAGTTTGATGAGATTAAAGTGTTAAAAACAAGAAGCAGAAGCAAGATGAAAAAAATTTTAAGTTAGTGTAGTCAATTTGTGAATTGTAATTGTGAATGAAGGCCATAAGAACACCTGGTATTCAGGCTCAAAATGAATGTTTTATGTGTTAAATGAAGTCCTTAAGTATTGATAGTGAAGCCTTAAATTTTAATGCATTAAACAAGTTTTTCCCAAAGGAATCATGCAAAAGTGGATTTTCTAAAATTCGGATTTTTGAGTAAATCATATTGGAAAACATATTTGCAAGGTGTAAACTGCAAATTTTTGTGTAAGAATGAAGCCCTAGTAGTTATATATGGTTGAACCTTAAATTTCTAAGTATCAAATGATTTTTACTTAAAGGAATCACTCAAAAACTAATTTTTGTAAAATTCGAATTTTGGAATCACCCCACTTGAAAACATGTTTACAAAGTGCAAATGGAAATTTTTATGTAGAAATGAAAGTCATAAGTAATAGATATAATGAAGACTCAATTTTAACAAAAATAATTATATTTTCTTAGTAATAAATCCAAAACAAATGGAAATGATCAAAGTTAGAAAACTAGATTTTTCATAAGTAGTTGTTATTATGGTCTTGCAAGATAAAAAGTTATAAAATTTCCTTTTAGCAAAAAATCATCAAGATGATGCATACATTAAACTCATCTCATGTCATTCATGTTAGGAAATCATTCATATTGCATGTATAGCTAATCTATATAGTAGAAACATTACAAACATTTACAAAACTATTTTTCGGAATCGGAAACTGTTTACTGATCAGATCTGATCCCTCTGTTCCGAGACCTAAATGTTTCAAACATAAAAATAATATTAAAATAGATAGATCTGTCGAAGTAATAGAAATCGATATATAATTTGCGAGATTCCGAGTTAAAATGACCAAGTTATGGCCGTTTTAGTTAGAATTCCCGCTTAGGACGAGAATTACGAATTTGATAGTTTGTATGAGATAGCTTGGACTAGTTAAGTGATGAAATACATTATTAGGGTATTTCTTCCTTTTTAGGTGACCTCGATATCGACGATTCCCTACCACCAGATTACTTGTACTAAGACTGGTGATCCAATGGCCGAGTGAGTATTACTTCCGATTTCATTTATTGTATGTGATTGTAATAATAGTTGCACTAGATATGGTAAAGATTAAATGGATATGCATGATGGGGACGAATGGGAACTATGTATGCTTGCTGTTGATATGAGAAATGGAATGTAAGAATATCGAAGCCGAGTGATTAACTATTGCTTGTATAGATGAATTAGAATTGATTGTCTATGATTATTGACTAATCACTTAAAAGAATTGGTATAATTGACTATTCCGAATTGAAGATGAAATTGAACTCATTCATACACGATGGGGATGGAGCATTAGCATTTGTTGGTTTATCGTTGTACCTTAAACGATTTTATAGTTTATAGTTGTCCATAAGCTGAAACGGTCTTGGTCGTACCGCAGGATTCGTTAATCTGCTAACCCGGGATGGAGGGTGTAAGTCCATCCACATATGATTTCCGGCAGGTTATATGTTTGTTGAATTCACGAGTTTGATGTATATCACTTGTCTAACTAATCACTTGATTGTATGACGTGTTATAAATGTAATCCTGGAAGTTTTCACTCACTAAGTTAGTGTAGCTTATACCCCAATAGTTGTTTAAATGAACAGGTTATCTCAAGAATGCTAAGTAGGGACTGAGATGGTTGAAGTCGAGAATGACTTCAGGATTCTAGCAAGACATAAGAATGTTTGAAGTTATTAGCTAGGTTTTATTATTTGCCTTGTAATAGTTTATGTAGTAGAATCTTTTGATGAATTGTAATTGAAGTTAATGAGTTGTATTTTTGAAGAATAGTGAATTGAATTTCCTTTACATTGTTCTCAAGTTGTATCAACATAAAATGCATTACTCCGATGAGTCTCCTCCATGTGTTAGACGCCTTGTACATAGTATAGAAGCCTTCGCGTGAGTGAGGTGGTCATTCTTATGCTTTAATATTATGTACGGTGGACTGCCACGTTTAGGGTACCCTTCGGGGCGTGACACATGGATCCATCCTTTTACTTTGCAAACAAAACTAATGCACCCCATGGTGACACACTTGGTCTTATAAAACCTTGATCCATAAGCTCTTGTAGCTGTTTCTTTAACTCTTTTAACTCCACTAGGGCCATTCGATATGGTAACTTAGAAATTGGTTTCGTATTGGCCCTTAGTTCGATCTCGAAGTCGATCTCTCTCTTCGGAGGTAGTCCAAGCAATTCATCAGGAAAAACATCTGAAAACTCATTGACAATGGGAATATCTTCCAATATAGGTTTCTCTTCATCCTCTTCCGTGTCATCAATGTAGCTATCCATTTCCTTTGGAACTTCTTCCAACAGCTCAAACGAATATAACTCCTCTTTCCTTGCGATCGTGGATTCTCCAATGAACGTTATCTTCTTTCCTTCTTGGTCCACGAATTCCATGCTGTTATTGCAACAATCTATCGTGGCTTTAACAAGAGATAACCAACTCATACCAAAGATTACTTCATATTTGCTTAACTCCATCACTATGAAGTCACAAGTGGATGGATGTCCTTGTATCCTTATTGGACAATCGTTCAACACTTCTTGGGTTACAACAATACTTTCCATGGGGGTTTTGATCTTAGAGATGGAAGTTGTTGTAGTTATTGGTAGTCCAACCTTCTTAGCTAGATAAGGTGAAACGAAAGAATGTGTTGCTCCAGAATCAAAAAGAGCAATAGCATTCTGGCATCCTAATTGTACGCTTCCTACGTATTTAACATGGGGATTACTACTTCTATTTACATATCTATTTATCCATTAATCTTAAGACTCTTATACTACAAGAAACAAAAGATTAAACAACAGAAGTGTTCAAGGCTTACCGGTCAACAAGTCACAATTGTAGCCTTCTGTATATTCCAAAGCAGCCAAATCTCCTTCTTCTTCATCCATCTCCTCATTCATCCATTGTCCTTCCATGTCATAGACTTTGAATCCTGAAGCAGTGGATCACAGCTTGCTTCCACTTCCACTTCCACTTCTATTCCCAGTTCTTGTAGGTACAACTCCTCTAGAAGACCTTATCAAAGCATTCCTTCTTTGCGGGCATTCATTGATGAAGTGTCCCACTTGCTTGCAGATGTATCAGGTGTTAGTTGCCTTTTTTGGACACTCCAACATCCTATGATTTGCATCCCCATAGAAATAATACTTTCCAAATAGCTGTGGACACCTTTTAGGAAAATGTGCTCCATTGCACTTCCAATAACTAGGAGGTTTGGTTACTAGCTTTTCACTATTGACATTGCTTCTAAAATTGTTGGAGAACTTGAATCTCTTTTGTGGGGTTGTACCATGAAACCTTCTCTCAACGATTGGGGTTTTTCTTTCTTCTGTCCTTCCTTTCCTTTTCTTAGCTCCTTCTACAACTCGAGCTCTTTCTACCAATTCTCGATAACTCTTGATGTCGAATTCTTCCAACCTCACTCTCATCTAATCCACCTAGAAAAACTTATCTTTTCAACTCTTCCTTTCTGAGCAATATGTAGGAAATCTGCACTATACTTTACTCGCAGGCTCCCTAGGAAATAATTTTCCAAGAACTCGTATATGAACATTTCCCAAGTGATTGGGGTAAATAATTCCCTTCTCTTTGACTCCCACCATACTCTAGCATTCAGGCGAAGCATGTATGTCTCGTATTTGATTTACAGGTGATGCAGCACTTCAAACGCATCAAAAGACCTCTCAATCTAAGCAAGCCAGTATTCAGCCTCATTTAGCTTTCCAAAAGCTCCTTCAAAATAATGGTTGCTCCTGATAAACTCAAACAATGAGCTCTTGTATGGCCTCAGCGATAGGGGTAGAGGTAGCGGTGCATTTTGGGAGTGCATGCTCCTATGTACCGATGCTTCAGTTGATACCTGTTGTTGAGGCAGGGTTGGTACTAGTGCTGGTGCTGGTGAGGGTTCAACTGTAGGTATGTTCTACATAATCGCTTCTAGCACTTGGGTTAGATGTCTTAATGTAGCATGCAAGTCTACTTAAGGTGCAGCAGCTGCTTGTGCGGCAGGCTGCTCCACTTCTACTTCTGGGTGATTTGAAGTACTTTGTTCCGTCTAACGTCCTCTTCTATCTTTGCTGTTTTTAAATTTTACTAAGCTAGGTTAATTATCCTTCATAATATCTCAGGTAAATCTTTGATGGAAATTTTATGAAAATTATGAAAACTTACTTATAGAAATAGCTATTGAAATAAGGAATAAAATTTAAATCAAGGTAAATTCAAAATCATAAGTCATAAATAAGGCATAATTTCATTAGAAGATTGAAATAGTAGGTACAAGACCCTACATTGAAATTGAAATAACAAAAAAGTCAATGACAAAAATTACATAGGAAAAAAAAAACAACAAGAACACTTTCCCAAAAGCACAAAAGATAAACTAGAATCGTCGTTCTAATCCTTGATTACAAAATTCTAGCTGAACTAAAGGGATATACTCGGGTTCTTTCTTCCTTCCTTCTTCTCTCACTCTTCAGGTGCATCTCCAGGGTTCTTACTGGACGATCCTGGGTTCCTTTTCCTCATGAACTGTTGAAAATACTTCTTTCTTTTTCTTGCTACTTCCCTTGACCTCTCATGTATGTCAGCCAATTCGGCTTCAGCTAGTTCCGGCACTATATCATCAATAGTCTTCCAAGCAACATTCTCTCTAGCTTCCTCGCTAGCATTCTCATTCGTAGTTGGTGGTGTACCATCTACGTCCATGGTTGGATTCGCCATTTATCTTCTTTGAACTTGTCGCTCTTCTAGATGGTGGATGATTTCCACAGGGTCTTTACTATTCCAACGTTCACCATCTCCAAGAGCAGTTTGGTTGTCACGCCCCGTAGGGTATCCTAAACGTAACAGCCCGTCACATACTAAGTAAGACTCTCGAGTTCCCTACCCGGGGCCTTCGGGAGTCTTAAGTAGATGTAAAGCGTTCCTTTACGACAATAGAATACTTCAACAAATGGAGTTAAACAGTTTAATGTGGCATTCATTAGCCATAGATAATAAATCAAAACGCATAATTAAAGTTTACAAAATCTAAGGGGCATTCCCTCGCAAAAGAATAACAAGTCTATTACAGTCATCCAGAGTCTTTAGTTTCCAATGAAAGTCTATACAAAAGGAATGGATTAAACTTCTATGGGAAACTCCTATCTCCGGTACCTGCGCTGTGGCTTGTCTCGGCCTAAGCCATATAAAATCATGCTGCAAAAGATAGAAACTATAGGGGTGTAAGCTAACTAGCTTAGTGAGTAATAACTTTCGTAACACAATTAATTATAATTCATTCAAGCAAGTGTATGCATCAAACAAATATGATCAACAAACATATGACCATCCGGAAATCATATGTGGATGGACTTGCGCCCTCCATCCCGGGTTAGCAGATTAACGAATTCTGCGGTACGACGCCGTTTAAGCTCACGGTCAACTAACAATATTTCGTTTTATGGATCACGATTAACCAATAAAGTCGTTTTATGGATCACGATTAACCAACATATTCGTTTTATGGATCACGAAAAACCAACCAATGCAAATGCTCCAACCCCATCGTGATATGAATGGATCCAATTTACATTTGAAACCGAATATTTATTAATTCAATTCTTCTAAGTGACCAACAAGTATTCACAGACATTCATCATAAGGTACTAGCTAATCAGTCAATAGCTTAACACCCGGTTTCGATATTCCTTAAGTTCCATTTCACATATCAACAGTAGACAACATATATAACTCCCATATACCCTATCATGCATATACAATTTCTTTTATCTTTGCCTACATCACTAGTGCCACTACATTACAATCACATTCATTAATTGAGAGTGGAAGTAAAACTCACTCGGCCATTGGACGCCAAACTTCCTAATAGTAGTAGTCGGGAGGCAGAGTGTCGTCCTGCTCGGATCACCTATCAAGCAAGAATAATCCTAATGAGATTCTCATCATGTAACTAAATCAAACTATACATAAGACTAGGTGAATTCGGATTTCTCGCTATTTACGAAAGTTCTGACTTAAAACGGCCATAACTTGGTCATTTTAACTCGGAATTTCGCAAATTTTATATCGATCTCTATCTACTTCGAAAGATCTATCTATTTCTATCATTAATTTCAAGTTTTGAAATAGTAAGGTCGTGGAACAGTGGGATCAGATCTGTTCCGCAAATGCTCCAATTTCGAAAATGCGTTTTGCTTTTGATAAGAAATGTTTCTAGTTGGTGATTCATGCATGAATGATATAGGAATGAACTACTAATGTAAATGCCATGTAATGAACTCAATATGTGCATGGTCATGATGATTTTTGTGATAATAAACTCTTACGAACTCCTAAGTGTTAGAAACTCTTACAAAGGTTATCTCTTAGGAAGCTATTCTTCCACATTATACTCCTTAGGGTTTCTTTGACTTTTAATCTTGTAGTCCACTTGTTATCTATCTAAAAATAAGTTCCCAAAGTATATAATAGTCATGGCCTTCATTCATGCATAAAAATTCCCATTTTTCACTTGATAAGCATGCCTTTAAACAAGCTTTTTGTAAAAATCCGAATTTTCCAAATTTCATTTTCTTGTATTTTTCTTAAGGAAAAACTTGTCTAGTGCATTAAAAAGTGAAGCTCCAATATATATATTATCTAAGGACTTCATCTAGCTTATAAAACATCCAATTTAGACTTAAATACTAAGTGTTCTTGTGGACATGACCCTATGTTACGAATTTGACTACTCATCCATATTTCAACATTTTCCCTTCTAACCTTACTCCTTATTTTTATGTTTCTATCATGCCTAAACTCACCTAAGTTTATAAAAATCATTCCTTCAATATACCTATTATACATACCCTTCATTTTTCTTATGAAACATGAGTTTAAAAATGATTTTGGGGGTTTTTGAAGTAGGGTTTCCATTTCATCCGAATTTTCAACATTTCATATTTAACAAAGTCCTTCCTTTTTCAATGTTCTTGCCTTCCATATGTGAATATTTACTATCTAGCATCTCTATATATACACATGACTACATTTTTATGATCATCAATGCATGGAAATAAAAATATCTCTATGATCATACATGTTCATGAAGTTGTGAATGTCTAAACCTTAGATCTACTATATATAGTGTATAAATCATGGATCTCATGGCATGAACCACAATATATATGCAAGATCTCTACTTTACATGCATGAACAAGTTGATATTTCAAGCAAAACTCATTCAAAGGCTAGATCCACTTCTTGAGATGGCTTGAGATTCTTGTAGTGTTTTCATGTCCCTTGCTCATGCTCATTGGGATTTAGATGGGAAAACACACAAGAATGATCTTGCCATAACAAGATTTAGGATTAACAAAGCCTAAATATACATACCAAAGGGGTCTTGAAGGAGAAAGAAGAAGAAACAAAGTTGGAAAGTGAGAGGAAAGGGGGAGGGGAATGCTCGGCACAAGAGGAGGAGAAGAGAGTTTTACTCTTTTTCAAACTTTGAAATAAGAAAATGAGGAGAGAGAGAAAAATATGTATATATATGAAGTGAATTAGGGTTTAGTTGAATAAAAATTTGCAAAAATAAATCAAATGGGAAGGAAAAACAAGGAGGGCGCCGGCCATCCATGTGTGTGTGTGTGTGTGTGTTTGAAAAATTGAAATTTGTAATTTAGTAAATTAAATGTAATAAATGTGATAATTATTTAAGAGACAAAATTTCTTGGAAAAGAAAATTGAAATGAGTAGTTGTAAGATATAAGAATAGGGTATGGTAGTGTGTAGTGTAGTTGTACTTATGAATAGTAGACAAGACATCTACTTACCGTTGTACCGAAAACACGGGAAAAGCTATAACTGTAATTTTTATAGCTCGTAAAATTATGAAATTGATATTTTTGGAATCCTTATAAAATTACGGTTCTAATGAATATTCCGAAACATTTTTCTGAATCCGTGGCCCGGGGCACGCTTTTGCGTAATTGGGCTCGGGAAGGCCCGGAATTGAAAAATTTCCGAATTTAAAACTTTCAAAGGTTTGAAATGTACTTTGGAACAATAATTCAAATTTATTTACTTTATAATATTTATTTTACTATGAAACCGAAGGAAAGCCGGATTTAGGGTTCCTAGGCTTTACTCACTAGACTCAACCTGATCAGATGAGGGTTTCGCTTCCAACTCCCGGGGTTTCCTAGCTACTGAGAATACCGGGGTTTACATTGGTCTCCTGTCTCTCGTTCTTATTCTTCTTCTCAACCTTCATCTGAATCTTCCTTAGACTCTACGTTTGCTTCTCTCATCACTTCTTCTCTTATCACAACCCCATTCATGCTTAGATGTAAAACTTCATTCGTTCTCATATGAACACCTGTGAAAATTGGAGGTTAAGTGGATACGTGTGTTGGTGGTTATAATACTTCCTGGCAGACCCCATGTTAATGGAAAGCTTTGTTGATTTCAGCCCTAATCCACTCTATTTGATCTGTCAATTCATCATGCGCGTATACAAACATCAGTCCAATCGGGTTCCAAGTTCGATAGTCTGGAAAGGTTCAGTCCCTTTCATTCTTAAGAACAAATGTTGCCTCACTCAGCATTGGTTGGTCCTCAACTATTGTGGCGATCCATTCCACAACATAGATTATTTCTAGCTTAAACCATTTCTTCCCTAAGAGACAGTTATGGATGGTCCCAACTGCTCCTTTCCATTCTAAGGTCAATAATCCCTTCCTCCAAATCAGGAACATTTCCCGAATGGTCTTAGGTTTCCTAGCAAAAGCAAACTCTTCAGATAAAACCTAAAGCCTTAAATGATAATTTTTCGAAGATTTAAATGGTCCTTTTCTGAAATTTTTAGCTTGTAGACGACCCTCGTCTATCTATGCAAAACAGAGAAAATTCGGAAAAACTTATTCTACCCATTTTATCTTATCTAGGTCTTTCTTAATTATATTCTAATTTGTTTCTTCTTAAGTCTAATTCTATAATTATGATTTCTAAATTCTTAACCATGCTCTAATACCAACTTAAACTATCATGCCCCAAAAGGTACCCTAAACGTAACAGTCCGCCACACTCAATATTAAAGCTTAAGCATGATAACTTTAGTCATTCCCAAAAGCTTCGATATTAAGTGTAAGGCGTGCTTTCACAAAATTAAAGGACCATACTTTGAAATATGAAGCTTAAGAAGATACAATAACAAATTAAGAAAGGGAAATCATAATATTCATTCATTCATAATAATTGTCTTACAAGTCTTAAGGGTATTCCCCCACCAAAATAACTATAATCTATTAGAAGAAATTTTATATGAAGTCTACATCTAACTAATGATAAACTTCATCTAAAAATTCCTTAACCAAAAAAGAGAAATACCTGGCTGTAGGGTCCATGTGGCCTCAACCACAAATAGCTAAACCGCAAAAGATATCTATAGGGGTATAAGCTAACAGGCTTAGTAAGAATTATTTCCAAAGATAAATACTTAAGTAACAAAATCAAGCAAGTTTTTAGGCATTCAAGTAATATGCAACATACACGTGGGCAAGCAAGAGATACAGTTTTCTCGGAACTAAATGTTGAATGAATTTACGCCCTCCATTCGGTGTTTTAGGAAGGCTAATAAGATTTTTGCTTCAAGCCAATGGCCGTTAAGCATTGTTCCTTGTCATTATGCTTCTAGCTTAAAGACGATAAGCATCGTCCTAATATTTTGCTTCGAGCATAATGCCATTAAGCGTTTCTCTTTGTATTATGCTTCTAGCTTAAATTCGATAAGCATTGTTTATGGCCTTACAACCGTACCACCAACCTTTCCCTGCAAGATCAGTGATCCCTACGCAATGTGACCTACTAAGTGACATGCATGAATCAATTTATTTATAATATCATAGCATAATTAATGTCAATTTGTGGTGATCATAAAATTTCAGACATATCAAGTTCTATACTAAAACAAACGATTACATACAATCAATTCCTGCCTCGATATTCTTAGAATTCCTTCAACAATCTTACATTCATATCCATTTGTCTTTCCTTAGTTCTAGTGCAACTAAACTATAAGCACAATCAAGTAAAGTAATTAAGGAAATAAACTCACATTGCCATGACGATATTTTCTTCTTATGGATGAGTCGATCGGTCAATCCACTAATCAAAATAATCTTCCAGGTATGGATACTCTTCCTCAGGATCACCTAATCAAGAAGAATATGTCATGACCCTAATAGGGGCCTAGTGGGATTATCCTGAAGTTGTCATATTATGTGTGTACCCGCAATATGAAAACCATCTTGCAAGCCAAAGATTACAAGAATCTATTCACTTGTTAACATTAGTTATACATATACTATTATTATTGATACTCAATTATGAACATCTAGCCAAGATCGCAGAGAATCGGTATCCCCTACCAAATAATAAAAATTGGGTTTCAACCTATAAAATGCAAAATCTCACATGCTTATACAATTTATCAAATTTGCATTCTAAGTTCATTGCAATCTATCTTTGTAACTCCATGAAAGTCTGATAGGGAAATCACTCCTCACACATTCCTAGCCCATTCCTAGCAAGCATTAGCCTTGCACAAAAACTATTGGGGGGTGAGCGAAACCACGGCTCAGTGAGATAACCTGACCAAACCACACATCAAGCAATAACAAACAAGTTTATTATCAAGCAAGTGTAATGTATCAATCAAACATATGCTCAATTACAAGTTTGGAGAAACGGAATCCAAACAGGATATAGATTTACGCCCTCACATCAGAGTTGAAGGAACCTAGTCAAGGATCACATCCTTATGACCCACCTGCTCAAGAGAAATAGAGAACCATAGGAATAACAACACTCACTTTATTCCTTACTTTATGATTATAGTTTCTTCACTCAATTTCCTTTTGGAAAAAAGAGACTCCATTAAGTATTAGTCATTTCAAGCCGATACCACGGGCAGCGTTCCTTCTTTTGCCAAGTAGTTCCCATGGAAGCGAACAGAATAGGGATAATCTTGGAAGACATGATCTCCACACATAAGCCACATGTACTCACAAAAGATTCAGATATGCATGAGAAACTAGCACCATTATCAAATAAAATATAGACACTATGCTGTAGTATAGGTAACATACCCGCAACAGTGTCTATAGAAGCTGTCTCGCTTCTCTGAAGAGCATAAATCTTAGCTGGTGCTCACTGACTCTGTCCATGTGAAATTCTGCCAAACTACCTATCTTTGCAGTCCACCGCTCTGTGTCCTCTCTGACCACATTTAAAATAGAAAACCTGTGGAACTGTCTTCTCTGTGCAAACACTGCTTTTATGTCCCAACTTTCCACATGAGAAACATGCATTCTCTGTCCATTTGCAGTCCCTCAAGTCGTGTGGCCCAAGGCATCTAGGGCATCTCTTGTCAGAACTCTGCCCTACAGATTTGTACTGCTGCACAAATGGTCTCTTTCCTTTATCTTGAGTAACAACACTGACAGCTAGTCTCTTCTATAAACCCCGGAAATTCTCAGTAGCTAGAAAACCCCAGGAGTTGGAAACGAAACCCTAATCCGATCAGATTGAGTTTAGTGAATGGAGCCTAGGAACCCTAAATCCGGCTTTCCTTCGGTTTCATAGTAAAATAAATATTATGGAGTAAATGAATTTGAATTATTGCTCCAAAGTACATTTCAAACCTTTGAAAGTTTTAAATTCGGGAATTTTTCAATTCTGGGCCTTCCCGAGCGCAATTATGGAAAAGCGTGCCCCGGGCCACGGATTTAGAAAAATATTTCGGAATATTCATTAGAACCGTAATTTTATAAGGATTCCAAAAATATCAATTTCATAATTTTCCGAGCTATAAAAATTACAGTTATAGCTTTTCCCGTGTTTTCGGAACAACCGGTAAAGTAGATGTCTTGTCTACTATTCACAAGTACAACCTACACTACACACTACCCATACCCTATTCTTACATCCTTACAACTACTCATGTTAATTTTCTTTTCCAATTAATTTTGTCTTTTAAATAATTATTACATTTATTACATTTTCATTTACTAAATTACAAATTCTTTTTTTTAAACTCACACACACACACACACACCATGGAGGCCGGCGCCCCTCCCTCTCATTTTCCCCCTCAAATGAAGTATTTTTACTTCATTTTATTAACTAAACCCTAAATCATTTGATATATATACTTATCTTTCTCTCTCTCTCTTCATTTCTTCTCTTTTCAAAATTGGAAAAAAGAGATCAAAACCTCTCTTCTCTCCCTCCTCATTGCCGAGCACTCCCCTTCCCCATTCCCTCTCATTTTCCAACTTTGTTCCTTCTCTTTTTCACTTCAAGACTCCTTTGGTATGTTGATTCAAGCCTTGTTTTTCCTAGTTCTTATCATGGCAAGACCATATCTTGTGTATTTCCTCATTAAAACCCCATGATGCTCATGTTAGGGACATGGAAATGCATGAACAAGAATGTCAAGCCATCACAAGACATGGATCTAGTGTTTAGATGTGTTTTGTTAAGATTTCATAATGTTCATGCATATAAAGTAGTGATCTTGTATTTATATTTGTTCATGCCATGAGATCCATGTTATATACATCATATGTAGTAGATCTAAGGTTTAGACATTCACCACTTTATGCACATGCATGATCATAGGTTCATTTTGCTTTACATGCTTGGATGATCATAAGAATGAAGTCTTGTTCATGTATAGAGATGTTAGATAGTATATCTTCACATATAGAGGGCAAGAACATTGAAAAAGGAAGGGCTTTGCTAGATATGAAAAGTTGAAAATTCGGATGAAATGGAAACCCTACCTTAAAGACCCCCAAAATCGACTTTAAACTTATATTTCATAAGAAAAAATGAAGGGTATGTGTAATAGACATGTTGAAAGAATTATTTTCATGAGTTTAGATGAGTTTAGGCATAACAAAAACAAGAAAACAAGAGGTGAAGTTAGAATGAAGAATGTTGACTTTAAATGTGTAGTCAAATTCGTAACTTGTGTAATGCCTAAATGAACACTTAGTATTTAAGTCTAAAATGGATGTTTTATAAGCTAAATGAAGTCCTTAGATAATGTATACATGAAGCTCCGATTTTAATGCATTAGACAAGATTTCCCTTAAGAAAATGTAAGAAAAGAAAATTTGGAAAATTCGGATTTTCACAATAGCTTATTTAAAAACATGTTTACCAAATGAAAAATGTGAGTTTCTATGCATGAATGGAGGCCATGACTATTATAGACTTTGAGAACCTATTTTTAGTTAAAGAATAAGTAGATTACAAGATTAAAAACCAAAGAAACCCTAAAGTATAATGCAGGAAAATAGCTTCTTAGAATTAGTCTTTATGAGACTTTCCCCAACACTTAGGAGTTCCTAAGAGTTTATTACTACAAAAATCATCATGACCATGCACATATTGAGTTCATTACATGGCATACACATTATTAATTCATTCCTAAATCATTCATGCATGAATCACCAACTAGGAACATCTCTTATCAAAAGCAAAGCACATTTCAAAATTGGATCAATTGCGGAACAGAACTGATCCCACTGTTCCGTGATCCTATTATTTTCAAAACTTGGATTTAATACTTGAAATAGATAGATCTTTCGAAGTAGATGAAGATCGATATAAAGTTTGCGAAATTCCGAGTTAAAATGACCAAGTTATAGCCATTTAAGTCGGAACTTCCAAAAATAGCGAGAAATCCGAATTCAACTAGTCTAGATATATAGTTTGATTTAATTACATGGTGAGAATCTCATAGGATTATTCTTGTTTGGTAGGTGATTCCGAGCAGGACGACACACTACCTCCCGATTATTATTATTAAGAGTTTGGTGTCCCATGGCTGAGTGAGTTTACTTCCACTCTCAATTAATGTTAGTGATTGTAATGTAGCGGCATTAGTGATGTAGGCAAAGATAAAAGAAATTGTATAAGCATGTTGGGGTAATGTGGGAATTATTTATGATTTTGACTGTTGAGATGTGAAATGGAGTTAAGGTATATCGAAACCGGGTGTTAAGATATTGACTGCTTTACTAGTATCTTAGATGAATGTCTGCGAATTTGTTGGTCACTTAAAAGAATTAAATTAATGACTATTCGACTCCGACTATAAACTGAATCCAATCATATCACGATGGGGTTGGAGCATTCGCATTGTTGGTTAATCGTGATCCATAAAACGACTTGTTGGTTAATCGTGATCCATAAAACGACTTGTTGGTTAATCGTGATCCATAAAACGAATTATTATTAGTTGACCGTGAGCTTAAACGGTGTCGTACCGCAGGATTCGTTAATCTGCTAACCCGGGATGGAGGGCGCAAGTCCATCCACATATGATTTCCGGTTGGTCATATGTTTGCTAAATTCATTTGTTTGATGCATACACTTGCCTGATTAATTACTTGTCTGACTGAAGTATGTTTAATTGCGTTATGGAAGTATTGCTCAATAAGCTAGTTAGCTTACGCCCCTATAGTTTCTATCTTTTGTAGCACGACTTTATATGGCTTAGGCCAAGACAGGCTACAACGCAGGTACCGGAGATAGGAGTTTCCCGTAGAAGTTTAATTCATTCCTTTTTGTATAGACTTCCATTGGAAACTAAGGACTCTGGTGACTGTAATAGAGTTATTTTTGCGGGGGAATGCCCCTTAGATTTTGTAAACTTTAACATTATGCGTTTTGATTTATTATCTACGGCTAATGCATGCCTCATTAAACTGTTTAACTCATTTGTTGAAGTATTCTATTGTCGTAAAGGAACGCTTTACATCTATTTAAGACCTTCGAAGGCCCCGGGTAGGGAACTCGAAAGTCTTACTTAGTATGTGGCAGACTGTTACGTTTAGGATACCCTACGGGGCGTGATATCTTCCCTAAATATACTTGATTCCTTGGTGGTTCCCGGCTCTTGATTCTACTCAAACCCTGCTCAATCATCTTAGCCTTGTTTACCACTGCTACATAATTGCTCAGATCCATCAAGTTCACCTAGTACTGTATCTCCGATTCCAATCCAGTGATGAATCGACTAACTTTTGCTTCCTCAATTTCTTTCAGTGCATCGGGTAGGAACCTCATTAGTCTGTGTAACTCAACCTCATATTCCTCAACTGAAAGCTTCCCTTGCTGCAGCGTATAATAATCTTGCAACATCTTTTGTTTAATGCTGTCGGGGAAGTATTCTCTGAAGAAAGTGTGGTGAAACATCTGCCATGTGATCATCCCTGGCATGTGTCTCTTAGTACTCGCCCACCAGTTATTTGCTCTTCCAGATAGCAAATATGATGCATATTCCACTTTCTTGTTCTCAAGAATGTCCAGTGCTGCAAATGTTTTCTTTACTTCCTCTATCTACACCTGAGCTTCCAATGGTTTTCCCGGCACTGGCTCAAACTTGTGAACTAAATCCACAAACTTGTTAAGGCTCAGCACATCTGGATGTCGGGCTCCATTACCCCTATGTCCATGCAGCCTTTGAGTCTCTTGCCTCCAAGCATCAGCATTTTCTTGAACTATCTGCATGTCTCTCCTCATATCCTGCTGCTGCTGACCTACCACTCCTATCAATGCATTCACAGCCTGCATAAGCTGTGCTATATCCTCTGGCGCTTGTCCTACCGGTAGAGGTGGTAAATTCTCATTGTGAGCCTGATGTTCCTCTTCATTTTCTTCAGCATTTCTTCTCCTGGGCGGCATTCTAAAACAAACAAAACCTTATAGATTAGAACAAGGGTGTCCAACTTGATTTAACAACTTAAATCTAACATTAATAGCTTAACTAGATAACAACCCTATTTATCTACCCCTCTCATCTTATCTCACCGTCTTAAGGAGTTCATAACCTAATTTCCCTAAAGATCATAAACCTAGGCTCTGATACCAATTAAGTTGTAATGCCCTAAACTAAGGCATTACAACCCGCCACGTGTCCTCTCTTGATTAGGACATGCTAAGGCTCTAATATCCACAAACAATATGAATATCACCTGTATAACTCACAAGATATAAAAGAAATCATATGGTCCTCATCAATAAACATTCTGATAAATATAAAATCTCTATAATCATAAAACTAGACATTGTTGACATAACTGCAGGTCAACAAGTCAAACCATACCCTAAAACTACCACCACATGAAATCTCCAAATACAATTTAAAATTTCAATAAACAAAATATAAATTAATCATTAAAGTCTTCTCTGATCCATCATATATCATCTATGACTAGACAACTAGTCATCAGCAGGGTAGTCAGGACCACTAATGCCATCCCCATCCTCATAGATGATATCAAAGCTCGAAAGATCGTAAATCACATTATCATCACCTGCACCTGAAATGTAATAGAATGAGCAGCGAAGCCCAGTACGATAATATCCAATCCAGTTCAAGCAAGATTATGCACAAACAACATGTATAAATAAATGCAACTAAACTAAATGCATACAACAGTTTATTATCTATTTTATTTCAGCAAAACAACACAGTTCAGAATCTAGTATACATAAATCCTGAACCTAGAGTAACTCAAACTCTGCTATAAAAACATCCAACTGATTTGAAAATAGTTAATCATATATACATATATGGATGAGTGGGTACTCCCCAAACATCCCAATTCCTAAACACCTAAATTCTACCGGAATCATTTCTTAGCACGAGTCCACTCGGGACAACCTCACACTAAGATCATCAGGGTGCCTCACCAGTATCACTGTCTGCCAGGTCTCTACTGGTCAAAGCCAACCACAACCAGACAGACAATTATTAAGCCGAATATTTATTAAGTTTATTATGTAATTATGTTCCTACATCCATTCACAAAAATGCTAATCTACAAGCACATACAACAAACAATGGATTGGTCGTACCTTTCTAAATTTTAGGAATCCAAATAAAATCCTCAGAATTTGATACCAACAACACCAAGTTTACCCAAACTCCACCAACTCCTATATCCACATCAACAGTTTCACAAACTTCAAACGTCCTGTTACAAGATATATATATATACATACATATCAACAGACATGATCGTAATATCTTAACATAAAACAACCTATCTAAACTAACCTGATATAGAATTTCTCAACTGATCAACAATCCTAAGTACTTCCAATAATATCAAAGAACAGATATTTGAAATCCTTAAATTAGAATCTTCACCAAAACCTATAAAACATATCATATGATCAATATTGTAATATCAAGGCCGTCCAATTTCGTATAAAAGTATTCAAAACTTATACTCATTGATATGGAACGTATGATACTTGTTTCTTCTCTTCCTATTCTGATCAAAACACGAGCTAGGTTTATTCTTCAAATTCCTTCATGAAATATTCATCCAAACCCCAAGATACTTATACGAATTTGTATATAATCCAAACGAAATGTTTAAGATCACTTACTTTTAATCAATAATACCCTTCGAATGATTCTCCAGGCCTTAGATCTCCAAAAATGCTTCAGAACTCTCTTATACGAAGGGGAAATGATATGAAGAAAAGTCTGCCGAAAATGATTTTTGCGTCTCGTATTTATAGAAATTTGGTCATACGCCGGTAGTGTACCTTGCCGGCTTACACCATATGCTGGCCAGATCTACACGAAGGCCGGCAGTGTTCATCGGGGCCTTGATTCCCAGAATTCAAATCGTCCCTTCATACGCCGGCAATTATTGGACCTACGCCGATGGCTTTCATGTCGGTGTAGAAAAGAAACCTTATGAACGCCGGCAACTTTCCTCCCAGCGTTAAGAAAAACGTTACTGGTCCCATCCTACGCCTTCTATACGCCGGCAGCGTATATTCTCCAGGAGGCGGCGTACAATGTATTATAGAGTATGCTGGCAAAATTTAAATATAGGCCGGCGGCGTTCTTCATCAGAGATGCCAGCCTTAATTACAGGAATTAAGAAAATTAATCCAATTGTTGTAAATCTTGTTCTAACACGAAATTGATCAAACTTAACCTATTTTTAACATCAACATATAGGCATATTAGAATCTAGTAGCTTGTAAACATTTACCACTTAAAATAATTTAGTATATTACACTTTATCATCTTAATCCTAATTTCGTCATTTGAATATGGGTTTTAAGGTTCATAAGGGCTTAGTTTCTTCGATCGAGTTATAAAATTTGTATGAGCTCGTTTTTCTTAGGAAAAGTGTCTTAAATGATTTTAAATACAAATTTCAATAGCATAATCTTAACCTAGATCTATTTTATTTGTTTTAACTTTGATTTTAACAAATAAATGGGTGTTGTAAAGCTTATTGGACATACTCTTTCATTTTCTAGTTTATTCTTTTATTTTGTATATTTTTCCTTATATGACTATAGATTCGAAATGTTTATACTATGATATCTATTATTTCAGTTTTATATTTTTAATTCTTACTTCATGTCTATTGCTTTGTTTTATATATCTACTATTAAGCTTTAGTGATTAAATTCATTTTTAAGTGTCTTGATCATCACTTGGATGAAACTTATGTGATAATTTTATTTTCGTTTTGCTCTCTTGATCTTATTTGTACTTATATGTCAAGGAAGTGTTTTTACCAATATAGGTTATTTAAATTTTTGCTTTTTCTAATGTAGGTAAAAACAACTAAGGTTCTTAATTATTATTTACTTTGTTTGTCTACCTTATTTGTTTTTCTATATACTTTTTTTTTATATTTTAGACATAGCTACTTTTTTTTAGACATAAATTACTTATTTTTAAATTATTAAAGTGAGTTAAGTGATTTTACTAATTCTAAAATTTGTTATAGAAGCTTTCTAATAACTCAATTTTGTTATATCCTTCAAGGATCTTATATTTTTTTTTTTTGAATCTCTAATGTTTATAATGCTTTATTATTTCTATTCCGATAGCAGCCTATAATTAGTCTTTTTTTTAAAGTTTACGAAATACATTATATTTTTACAAAATTCGTATAGATAATTATTTTTTACTAAAAAGTGACCTAAATAATTTTAAATTCATGTTTTTAGTGTAAAATTTTTAAGTAGGCTTATATTACTTATTTTAACTTATATTTTGTTGTATATAGGTGTTAAAAAGCTTGTTTTGCATATTATATGCTAGTTACTCAACTTATTTACTTGTTAATTTATATTCCTCCTACTCTCATATATTCCTATAGTTGGTGTAAGACATTCTTATATTATATATACATATGTGTTTCCTATTGTCATTATTAAGCTTTTATCATTGGTAATGAGTTTTATAATTTTTAATTTATATTGTCCATTAATAACTTTAGTGATAAAAAATTTTCTTTTATTGTTTATTTTGTCAACCTTATTTGTTTATGTAGATTAGAATTTCTATTATTTAGAGGATCTTATCTAAATTTCAATTATTAACATATGATTCCAATGATCTTTTAAATTCATCTAAGTATTATTTTGTATTCTAAATTATAGTTTTTCTCTCAAATTTAATTCTAACTCCTTCAAAAATCCTTCATTGTTATCATACTTTTATTATACCTAATGACAAGTTTCTTTATTATAATTTCATGCATCATATGCTTAATATATATATATATATATATTTATAGACATCTTAGGGTTTATGTTGGTTGAGTTTTATTATCTAAAGAGCATTATAGGCATATTCTACTAATTCCTTTGAACTAAATTAAATCATGAATTAGGTTTTTAGAGTCACAATCTTATAGTGATAGAAAATTAGGGTCTAGGGCTTTCTAAAGCCTAAGTTTAATTTCTTCATAGTTTTCTTTACTAGATATAGTATTTTAACTTAGTTAAATTGATCATCACATGCTATTCTTATTCATGTTACTACCAACAAAATTTTAAAGAGATTACACATGGAGAATTTCTATGATAACCTTATGCTTTCATTTTCCAAATTTCTATACATAAACAAGATGTAAGTTATAAAATGGGTTAGACATTACCTTGATGGCCTAGAGAGGAAGATGATAAATTCTCCTTCCTATATAAACCAAGAACCTTGTCTTGTTGATTGTTGAGTTGTTGATGTTAATTTTGGTGGAGTTACAAGAAGAAGATAAAGCTTGGATTGGTTTGTATTTTTTTATGGAAGTTCAAGATAGGAGCATATGGTGTTAGAAGAATTTAAGTTGTAAATTTAATGGTGTATGTGTGTGTTTCACGGTTTAAGTTTTTGGAAGTGAGGGACTTGCTTTGTTGGTTTGTCTATTATTTATAGGAGTCAAAATAACTTATGAAGGAAGGTTTTAAATAACTTATGGATGAAGGGTTGAGAAGACTTATGTAGGAAGGTTTGACTAGTTTAGGCTTTAATTATTTATTTTATTTAATAAATTATTTTTTTATTGTTGTTTTATGAAAGAGGAAGAGAAATCTTTGTTTACCGATTCTACAATTCCCTTTAAGTAATTCAACAAGTTTGCATTAATTAGGGGTTTTTATTTGGTGCATTTTCATTAGTTGATGTGTCTTAAAATTGGCCTCATATACTCTTTTCTACTCTCTTAAGCTAGCTTACATGGTGGAGAGACTTGTAGCAAATTTAGGCTAGTTAAGTGTTTAAATTCTAACCTCATGTGCAAGCTGCTTCTTAAACAAGGCTTCATGGTGGAATTGGGTCCAAGTAATTTGTTAGTGATGTGTATTCTTTATGAACCATTCACTACTCCTTTAAGCTAGCTACATACAGTGGAGAGACTTGCAGCAATTTTGGGGCTGGCCAAGTGTTTCCAATTTTCACCATGACTTGCAACAACATTTGAGAAAATATTAATAGATTCAAATATCTAGCTAATTTCATCAAAAACTGTCTCCTATGCGTATATTTATGTTAGTTATATGAGAATTTTATTTCCAACAATTTATTTAAGGTCCTAAAATATTTTTAAAATATTGTTGAGTTTCAAATTTTAAGTTTAAAATTTACGCGATTTAGTATTTCTAAAATTTTGTTCTACGCGATTAAGGTTTTAGGGTCCAATAGGTCAAAATATAAGATTGGTATCTACAGACTCTAAATTTTCTAACTAAAATTATGGTGTGGTCTAAATTTTTATTTGAAGTCTAAATAATTAATTGTAGATCTGTTTATAGCTCTTTATTGAGTATTTATATCCCTAATATTTTATCTTTAATAAGTTATTCTTATTATACACATACCATGAATTATTAGCTTTTTAATGCATTTAAAATTTAAAGCCATTTATTTATTTATATATATATATATATACTTTATTCTTGGTTCTTGACTTAGATTACAAAATCTATCTTTGGTGTCTTTTTAATGCATTTATTTATTTAGATTCTTAAGGTTTTTAGATCATCAATAGGTTCACAATACTCTAAAGTTACTAACTAAGGTCTAATGGGTCTTAAATCCAATATCTATCATATACTTAGGATTCTAATTTACTATCATGTTTATATGTTAATCATACTATTATTGTTATATTCTTTTTGAAAATATTTGTTTAGTATATATCTTGTATATGCACATATATATTTTTATCCAAGGTCTAGATTTATAAATATTGATTTTATTTTAATTCCTATCATATATTTTTGAACTTTAGTGATCATTTTCTAAATTATCGTTTTCTAACCAATAGGCTTTTAAAATTAATTGTTTCTTCTTATATGTGTAATCTAAGGCTATTTATAATCACTTGTAGAATTTTTACTTGTATTGCGAAATATTGTCTTTTATTGCCTAGAAATTTATTCATCTTGATTATTAATTAGTTATGATTATGGAAGTTATATTTTTTGCCTCAAAATTTTTATCTATAAGGATTCGAATCCTTCTAATTATAACAAAATTTGTTTATACTTTAATGTTATTAAATCGCGAAAATCGAGAGTGGTCTTTATGACTTTTTCTCGAAGTTCTTCAAGATTCAATGTTATAATTTATTAATTATCATATTCGGTTTATCTAAAATTCAGGGGATTATAGAATACCCATAATGAGTATTCCCTATTGATTCTATTGTACTTTGTCAAAACTATACCATAAGATCGTCAAAATTTGTATAGAAGACAATTCCAACTTAAAATGGCCATAACTTCATCATTTTAAGTCGAAATTATGTATATGATATACCATTTTCTACCTATTTGAAAAGATCTATCCGTTTCTAAAACTTCATCAAACTGAGTCATTTGGGCTCCGAAACAGTGGCGATCAGATTCACCACGAGATTTTCCACTCCCAAAACATTTGTTTCAATCATCAATTCATTCAAAAATTGTTTAGATAAATACTTAATCATCTATATAGTTTAAAATTTCCTTTTCATAGCTACATAGCTCATATTCCATGCATGCTCAAGTATTTGTTGTCCAACCAATAATTCTTTAGTAAAATAATGTTAGTTATAAGTTTGAAAAATCACAATTTACAAGAAATCCTTTTTGTAAATCCTTTAAAATGGATATTTTGGTTCTTTTGTTTCCAAAAAATATTTTATGTCTATCTTACCATTTTCTTTGATGATGTTTTCTATAAAAAAAATGAACTTTCTATTTTTCCTTTTGAAGCTTTCAATACTAGTATCACTTTTCCTATTAGTTTTCTATGTATCATTTGTACTTTGTAAATCCTATTTTGAAAATTTACATTCCCTTTTTATATTATGTTTCAAAAGAACATTTTCATACAAGGATTCATCTTCCTTATCTTTGGAAAACAATTCTATTACTTCTAAAGTTATGGTTTGGTAAAGTCTTTCAAAATGATGATATTTCCAAAATCATAACGAGTTCTTTCTAAAGTTTTGAGAAAGTAAATTCCTCTTATTTATTCTAAATTTCTTTTAGGACTTTCTTTTGGTAGCAAAATCTTTTTTATAAAAACTATAGTTTAAACTTAGTGGTATAGACAACAATATTTAAATTGCATGAGTATGAGAATAATAATAAGAAAAATTATAACAACAAAATAAATAGAAAAATAATATAAATAAAGTATTAAGAGTCTTAGCTTTGAATCAAGGCTCTCGAACTAAGATGGATTAGTCCCGAAAAGAAAATAAAAATTATTTTAACTTGATGAGGATAAGTCTAAGACTAGAGACTAGTCTTAAAACAACATGAAGTAAATAAATAAATTGCATAACTTGAAAGTAAATAAATAACAAATGAGTTTATATGCTCTAAAGATTATATATAAATACATAATTATATTTAGTGTAACGCCCTAAAATAAGGCATTACAACCCACCACGTATCCCCTCTTATATAGGATACACAAAGGCTCTATTATCCACAAATTAATACAATCATCACCTGTAAACACTCATAAGGTAACTCATAGGATACCAAACCTGTTAAAAATAAAAATTCATATTTCATAAAACATAAACTCCTAGGTCAAGCATAAAATCTAAGTTGACATCATAGTCAAAAAATTCTACATAAACTAAAAACTGTTTACATTAAAATCTCTTCATTTAAAACCAACAATGAATCCAACTACAATCCCAAATGATCAAAGCATGTCTTTTCTTAGAAACTTGGTATATGAAGCCTAACTCTCGGCTGGGTAGTTGAGTCCACTATCGCCATCCCCACTATCAAAGAATAAATCATAACCGATAGATCATACACTATATCTTCTTCACCTGTACTTGAAATTTAAAAGAATGAGTGGCGACACCCAGTACGATAACTCCAATCCAAAAACAAATGCATATGCACATACAAAAGGCATATAAATCATGCAACTTAAACTAATGCAAACAATCATATTATTATCTTTCTTAAGCCAACAAAACAACACAGTCCAGTATTAGGTATACTCTAATCCTGAACTCGGAGTTACTTAGACCCCATTGAAAATCATACAGCTCTTTGAAAATAATAATCATATACATATATGGATGAGCGGGTACTCCCCAAACACCCCGAATCCAGAACACCTAATTCTACCGAAATCATATCAAGGCATGAGTCCACTAGGAACAACCTCATATCAAGATCATCAGGGTGCCTCGTCAGTATCACTGTCTGCCAGGTCTTTAATGGTCAAAGCCAAGCACAACCAAAACATACAATTATTAAACCGAATAAAGTTTAAGTTTATTAAGAAATTCTGTTCCTAGAGCATTCAATCAATACTAAACTTACAGACAAAAACAGCAAGCAAGGATTGGTCGTACCTTTCTCAGTTTCATGAAATTCCAATCTGTATCTCCTAAAAATCCTTTATCGACAACACTCACTCACAACCAAGTCTCCCAAATCTCCACAATACTTTAATCAATATTAGCAATTCAACAACAAACTCAAATCTCCAAATTCCTATCAACAACATACTTTTATATATCGAACAAATAAAAATACGATATAAACAATTCCTAATGTACTATAACTCCCGAAATCCTAACCTGACAAAGAAAATCATCCAATTGCACCTTCTAACCCGATCAATCTTCCACAACAATCTATAGAATTTGATAATCCTTCAAAACCCTAATATTATATGGCAACAAGAACACATAATGATCATCTAATCATACATTATTCAACTCCATCAAAGAAAAGATGAAGCTTACTGATTTAGATCACCAAAATCCAACTCACATCCACAAATTCGAATCCCAACCAAATCTAGGGTTTCCTTCGTGTAAACAAATCACAAAATCCTTAAAATTTGCATGAAATTCATATAAATCCGATATGAGAACATTATACTTACTTGTTTTAATCAGAACATTCACTTCTTATCCAACCGAGTCAGATCAAATCCAAGATCTAAATCTTTCCCATGTTTTTCCTTCATGAACACAGCAAAACCCTAAGCAAACTCATACAAATTCGTGTTTAATCCAAAAGAAAATGTTAAAATCACTTACTTGGATCAAAACACCCTCCAGATGATTCTCCAAGCATAGATCTCCAAGAATACTCCAAAACTCTATTATACGAAGGAGAAATATGAAATAGCGTTTCTGTCAAAATCATTTTTCGCGTCTCGTATTTATATAAATTTGATTATACGCCAACCCTACGCCGACAACACACGTGTAGATCTTGCCGGCATATACCCTATGCTAGCAAAATTTACATGATCGCTGGCAGCGTTCATCGGAACTTTGAATTTTAGAACTTCGATTCCTACTACATACGTCGGCAAATCCATGCCCTACGTCGGCAGCGCTCCCAGCCGGCGTTAAAATAAACCCTATGTACACTGGTGGCATTCCACCCAGCGTTAAGAAAAACGCTACTATTCTCATCCTACACCATCTCTACGCCGGCGACGTCAATTCTCCAGGAGGCGGCATACAATCTGACAAAAATTGTAGAAATCCGAACTTTAATATTTGTCTTACAACCAAACTTAAACTTTTATAATTTACTTGTTTTGACCTTAAACTCTTCCTATATCATCTCATGATTCATAATTCATTATATTTTCATCTTTATTTATGTATTTTACATTTAGTTAAAGATATATAAGAAGTTAGCATAATATCAACAATAATATGTGCAAAACATAATAACAACATAAAAATAGAGAAATAGATTTTTATGAACAAGAACAATACATGAATATAGTATAGCTTCCATAACAACAAGTTTAGAAAACTCACACCATGATCATGTAAAGTTACATGACATGGTAGAATGAAATGTGGAAAGAAATTTTTACTTAAAGAGGATTTGGAGTAGTATGTGTGAATGGGTTTTGTATATGTAGAAGGAGGTTTGAGAGTATTTTGGGAGAGTTTCGGGAGAGTGTTTGGAGAGAGTTTTGAGAGGAAAATTTTGGAAAGTTTTGGTATTGAATTTGTGGATAGATGAAGTGTGAAACAAAATGAAAGAGGAAGGGGATATTTATAGGAAAATGAGGAGTGAATTTGTGTGATTAAAAATAATTGAAAAAGAAAAAAATATATATATGAGGGAAATTGAGAGGGAGGTACGGGCCATGGGGAAGGAGGAGAGAGGGAGATGTGAATTTTTTTTGTTTTTTGGAAATACGAGTAATAATATGTAAGATAGATGTGATATAAAATTATGAGAAAAATAAAAAGTAAAGATAATAGATGTATAAAGTGTAAGAGTAGGTATTAGAAAAAGTAGAGATAGTTGAATAATGTAGATAGTAATGAATAGTATAATGTAAAGTAGATGTGACTAATAAAATACCAGTACTAAGAAAATAAACGTATAATTGCGATATCTATTATTTTTAACTGCCGAAAAATTTTAAAACTGATATTTTTGAAATCCTTATATTTTTACGAGTCTAATGGTATATCCGAAATATTTTTACTATTCCAACCCTCAGGACACATTTTTCGAAAACTGTATCCGTTTGGTTTCAAAACGAATTGTGGTTTTATTAATATAATAGTTTTAAGCTTTCTTATGTTATTACGAACTATTCTACATACAAATCTCTTTTTTACTCACTTAGGGTTGCGAACATGGGATTACTAGACTTAAACTTGTTACATCTAACTAAGGTTTTGTTGACTTTAGGATTTTCGGTTGACCATCCGATTAGGGTTTAAGCTTAACCAATCGTGAAACTTTAAGGGTTTACATAAGGTACCTAGCTTTAAATCTATATAGAACACTACTTCTCTCTCTGGTGATAACCCTAGTAAGTCTTCTAGAAACACATCAGGGTATTCACACGCAACAGCTATCTATGTAAAATCTGCCTTTTGTTCCTTCTCTACCATCATAGCTGTCAAAGATGACTTTCCCCACAACTAATAAGTAGATAGAGTTAGAGGTCTTTGTATCTCAAGCCCATGCTCAAATTGATCTCCATCAGGCAAACTAAACTTCACAGCTAAATTATCGCAATCTATCACAACATGGTGTCTCACTAACCAGTTTACTCCTAATATCACATCAAAGTCTACCATATTCAAGACTACAAGATCTACCGGTAGATTTCTACCCACCATCTCAATATCCACATTTTTACATATCTTATTTAGCATAGCCTCGTTCCCCAAAGGCATATTCACAGACAAACATACAAGCATAAGTTTGACATGCACACCACAAGCAGCAACAAAAGATTTAGATACACTAGAAAAACTTGTACTAGTATCAAAGAGAACATAGTACTATGTAGCAGTATGCGAAGCGTACTTGCTATAGTTTCCACACTAGAGGTGTCTCGATGCTGAAGTGCGTATATCTTGGCTGGCGCCTTTTGCCTTTGTCTACCTTGAGTTTGACCCATCTGTGTTGCTAAACCTAAAAGCCTTCCTGACTCCTTGCATTCAATGGCTTTATGCCCTCTCTGCCAGCACTTAAAGCAATAAACTTAGGGAATGATTCTTTCTATGCAAAATTGTGGCTATGTCCCATCTCGCCACATGAAAAGCAGGCCACTTGCATTCCTTAATGTCGTGAGGTCCAAGACATCTGATGCACTTCTTTTCTTCACCCTGAACTGTTGGCCTGACCTGTTGTGTAACTTGTATCTTCCCCCTATCTTGATAAAGAACATTGGCTGTTGGTCGCTTCCCATAATAGATCTGACTCTTCTGAGTCTCACGCCCCTTGATCATGTTTAGGCCCTGCTCCACTGTTTTATCTTTATTGACCATAGTAGAGTAGTTATTCAAGTCCATCAAATTGACTAATATTGAATTTCAAGCTCTAAACTAGTGATAAATTTGCTCACTTTGGCCTCTTCACTTTCCTTTAGGGGGTCTGGTAGAAACCCTCATCAATCGATGCAGCTCAGCTTCATACTCCTCTACTGTCATCTTACCCTGATGTAAGGTGCAATACTCCTGAACCATCTTCTGCTTCACACTATTAGGAAAGAACTCCCTATCGAAGGCTTGTTTGAAAAACTCCCATGTGATTGCTCCTGCCATGTGTCTTCTGATGCTCAACCACCAGTTGTTTTCTCTCCCAGTAAGCAGGTAGAAGGCATATTCCACCTTTTTGTTCTCTGGTATGTCAAAGACAGCAAACGTCTTCTCCACCTCCTCTATCCATAACTAAGCCTCTAATGGCTTCCCAGGTCGGGTTAAAACTTGTAGACTAGGTCTACAAACTTGTTTAGGTTACCCACATCAGCATATCTTGCTCCATGGCCTCCATTTCCAACTTTTCCATTATTCCTCTATGCTCCTGTCTCCAAGCTTCAGCATTAGCCTGCAAGATTTGCATATCCTGCCTCATATTCTGTTGCTGCTGATTAACTACTCCCAACAGAGCATTCATTGCCTGCATCAACTGTGCGACATCAACTAGCACTTGTCCTCCTGTAGCGACATTAGGCACTTACTGTCCTACAGGTGGAGGTGTTGGTGGGGGCATGTTTCCAGGTTCTTAGTTCAAGGGTGGCTAGTTCACAGGTGCTTGTTCCTCATCACCATTCCTAAAGGAACCAGTATCAGGGGCTCTCCTTCTTGGCGGCATTCTATCATAAGCAAACACCAAAACATAAAATAAAAGGGAAAAAACTAACTTCAGAGATTTAAACGCTATATAAACTAAAAGATACTATATAACTATCTATATGAACAACTCCTATTTTTTCTACCCCACTCATCAATGTTCACCGCTCTTAGGCGTTCATAACTTAATTCTAAAAGGATCATCAGCCTGGGCTCTGATACCAAACAAGCTGTAATGCCCTAACTTAATGGTATTACAACCCGCCATGTGTTCTCACCTTCTAAAGAATAGGCTAAGGCTATTAAATATCTATAACCACAATATACCATCACATAACTCCAAAACTCACATAAAGGAATACTTAATATAGAAAATCAAGAAACATGACTCCTAAAACATCCATGTTGGTATAAACCAAACCCACTGAGAAAGATTTCATAAGAATCATAAAACTAATAATTCATAAAGTCTTTACAATTAGAAGTCTAAAGGAAATTTAATAAACTAATCATCATCAATCTAACTCCAATTCGGCAATCTACATATCAGCTGGGTAGTCGATTCCATTATCGTCCTCCCCAGGCTCTATGAAAACATCAAAGCTAGATAAGTCATACACAATTTGGTTTTCACTTGAACTGAAAAATAAAAAGGTATGAGCACAAAGGCCCAGTACATCTAAACCAAAAACATAAGCACATGATCATACATTAAACAATTCACATACGACCTAATATCTAATTCAGCAAGCACCAATTATTGTCTTTTAATTTATCCAGCATACAATGTCACGCCTGAAGGGTACCTTAAACGTGGCAAGTCCGCCACATATAATATCAAGACTTAAGAATGACTAACTTAGTCACGCGAAATCCTTAGTATTACATGTAAGGCTAGCATGGTAATAAGAGACACTTTTTGGAAGCATAGCTTAAGCAAGTAAAAATGAACATACAAGAATCCAAATAAAATATATTATAGCATTAATCACCAAAGGTCTATTACATGATTTCTTAGGGGCATACCCCTGCTAATCCCAAAGATCGTAATAGTCTTTACAACATTTAAATACTGCATTAAAGATTTCAAAGGAATTATAATCTAAATATTCAAGTAGATTTCCTCCAAAACTTCAATAGAAAACTTACGCGGATGTGAGGAATTCGGGTACAAAAATAGATGTTCCTGAGAATACAAATACCTATAGGGGCGTAAGCTTATGGGCTTAGTGAGTAAATCCCAAAAATTCATACTCAAAGTAAATTATCAACTAAGTTTATTAGTCAAGCAAATGGAATGCAATAACCACGTGAGCATACAAGATATATAACTTTCCGGGAATCATATATTGAATGAGTTACGCCTTTCATTCGGGGTTGGGTATTCAAGCCAATTACAGCCATAACTTTTAAAACACTTTTATAGATCTTATCGGCTCCTCTACGCCATCAAAAACTTATAGTTATTACAGGCTCCTACTAGCAACCAATTTATGTAGTTTTTACCAGCTCCTACTCGCCACTTACATGATATACCGGTTCTGCCTACCACCACTATTATACACTTGTCCTACTAATTGTATAGTAGTGAATGAAATGTGACTCAACATATGAAGTACATGCATGATTTCTTAATTAAAGTCTAGTAGTTAAATTTAACTTCTTTCAAGTGAGCAACCAAGATATTAATGTACATGCAACTTTATTACAAACAAATCATGTTTCGATATACTTAATATTCTTTCAACATATTATCATAAAACTTCCATTTTATTTTTGCCTAAATTCTAATGCAACTAAATTTACAAGCACAATCATAAGTATGAAAAATAACAAGGAATAAACTCATTCAGCCAAGATGACACCTTTCTTGAAAATGGATGAGTCGTTGAGATTTTCACTAATGTAGTAATCTTTGGGATATGAACAATCCTCTTCGAGATTACTTAATCAAGAAGAATACCTAAAATGAGTATTTCTTTTTGATTCTATGGTACTAATAAGGAACTATATTATAAAATTGTTAAAATTCGCATAGAAAGAAATTCTAGTTTAAAATGGCCATAACTTGGTCATTTTAACTGGGAATTACGCATATAATATACTATTTTCTACCTATTCAAAAAGATCTATCCAATTCTAAAATTATTTTCATCAAACTAAGTCATTTAAGTTCCAAAATAGTGGTGACCAGATTTACTACAAATTTTCACAAAACTTGAATTCCTTCTTTTAACAAAACTCATAGAAAAGAGATAAGTATTATAATAGTTTGTAAAACCTTTGAAATGTATTTACATATATTTATTGACTCATATCAAATGTATGAAACTAATGAAGTTGTCTCAAATCATAAATTTTTTGTAATAGTAAAGTCTTGAAAAAGTGAAACTTCTGAAAATTCCTATTATTTTTGCTAATGAATATCTCAAGTTATTTTAAATGAGTACTTTTCTTTTTCTTGATTTCATTTTCTTAGTCTTTTTATTTCCAAAAAATGATTTCATTTTCTAAGCTTAGTTTCTAATGCTTTTTGAAAATAATAAAATTCTATATTTGTAAAAATAATTTCCTTATTTATTAAAATCATTCCACTTTCATGAAAAGAACTCTTGGTGTTTGTCACCTAGTTTTTGATGAAAAATGAAGTTTAGTAAAACTTTTATTTACTCAAGAAGTTCTTTCCATGTTATGTATGTTTTGTAAAAATTCCTATGAACTCTTTAGTTTCTTAGAAAGTTGTTAAGGTAAAATCCTTAGTTTTTTATGAAATTACTTTCTACTTTTTGTTGAGGAAATTTCTATTTTAAGAAAACTTTCCTTATTTATTTTATTGAGACAAAAATCATTATGTTCATTCATGAATATGAATCATAAAGTTATGAAAACATAAGGAAATATAATAACTTAAAGAAATAAGCTAGTAAAGAAATAAATCAAGTATTGGAACTTAGCCATCAAGGTATCCCGGGACTAAGAAAATATTAGTCCCAAAAAGAAAAAGAAAAATGTTTTGACTTGATGAAGACAAGTCTAAGACTAAAAGACTAGTCTTAAAAATACGTGAAAGTAAATAAAGCAAGGTAATAAATAAATTGCAATGAAGGTAAAAAATTGCAAAACAAATGAGCTTATTGCTCTAAGAGATATATATAGCTACATAGATATTTAGTTAAATCTTATATGAAAGCAACATAAAAAAATTAGATTCAAGAACAAAAACAAAGTATGAACTTATTGTTGCTTTCTTTAACCTTCATAGCTTAGAAAACACACACTAAGCTCATACTAAGTAAATGAAACACTTTACAAAGCTAAAACTATTAACCTATATAAGAAGTAGAAAACTATAGAGAACTTGAGAGGGTTTATGGAGAGATTTTAGAGAGTAAGTTAGTGTATGGAAGGTGTGAAAGAAGTGGAAGGAAGATGGAGTATTTATAGGATAATGTGAAGAATTTGTGTAATTAAATAAATGAAAATTGAACAAATTGAAGAGGGTAGAGGAGTGGCCGCGCAATTAATGAAGGAAAGAGAGAGAAAATTATTTTTTTTGTATTTTTTTGTAATGAAAAGTAAGATATGAAGAATGTGAAGTTGTATTAGAAATAAAAATTGTAAGAGAATAGAGGTAGGTTGTAAGAGTAGGGGTAAAAAAAAGTAGAATAAATGATATATAATATATTAAATATGTAATTAAAGTAAACATGAACAATTTAAGCACCGTAGTAAGAAAAATACGCATAATTGCGATATCTGATATTTTTAATTATCGAAAAATTACGAAACTGATTTTTTTGAAATCCTTATATTAAATCGGTCCTATCGGTGTTATCGGAATATTTTTATTATTTCGGGCTCTGGGACACAATTTTTAAGAACTGATCTTGTCTGGGTCTGAAGGATACTCGAATTTCGAAAATCTGATATTTTTATATAACCTAAAGCCATTACGAACTATTACCACTATTTATTCTAACTTCGTTTTCTAGGGCTAAAGAAAATAGGAATGCCGGATCTAAAATCTAGGGTTTGTACTAGACTTTTGTTGACCTTTAGAGTTTCGGTTGACTTTTAATTCTAAGATGAAACTTAAAATTAACCGAAAATTTTAGGGGTTTACATACAACATTGTTTAAGATCATCCGCGACTAATTCTAAATTTAGAGTAACTCAGAGTCCTTAAAAACAAGCAGTATAGGAAAATAGGCAATATGATACATATAGGCGATGGGAAAACCCTACACACCCAAGTGCCCTACTCGCACTATTCCTAACCTACCAGAATCATATCAATGCATGAGTCCACTTGGGACAACCTCACACAAAGATCATCAGGTTATCAGCGTCAATATCACACTCTGTGTGCTCTTTACTTACCGTAGCCAAGCACACACATGCACTCTATCACACCCTGAAGGGTAGCCTAAACGTGGCAGTCCACCATACACAATATTAAAGCCTAAGAATGACCATCTCAGTCACGCGAAGGCTTCCATACTATGTACAAGGTGTCTAACACATGGAGGAGACTCATCGGAGTAATACATTTTACATTGATATAGCTTTAATAACAAATGTAAAGGAAATACAAATTTACTATACTTCATATACCAATCACTATACTTCATAATACAAATCATTAAACTTCAATTACACTTCATCAAAAGATTCTACTACGTAAACTATTACAAGCAAATAATATAAAATAGCTGGTAACTTCAACATTCGTGTTCTTTGCTGAAATCCCGAGTCATTATCCCGGTTCCAACCAATTCGGTCTCCACTTTGCATTCTTGAAATAACCTGCTCATTTAAACACTATTGGGGTATAAAGCTACACTAGCTAGTGAGAATTCCCTTAGTTCCGTACCATAACAACAAGTTAAAATCAGTCATAATGCTGCATGAACAAACACGTAAGCAAGCATTTATGCATGGTATCCGGAACCTACACACAGAACGGATTACGCCCTCCGTATCTTGAGTTAGGAATGGTATTGATCTACACGACTGCATCTATCCCCAAGCCCTCGGCTCTTAGCACTCGACTCAGCTAGGCTCATCCAAGAATGCATCCACATGCACCTTAGTACCCCTGAATGAGCTCTGGCACGGGCTCGTTATCCAAACGAGGCAACAACGGACCATACCGATCGACCTACGTAGGAGTAGCATGCTACCAAATGCAATATGTCCGATGCGATGCATGACCAATTTAATTTTTGCTTAGGTTAAAAATATTTATACATTCTTTAGAGTGACCAACCAATATCACACATATAATAGAAATAATATGAACGATGCAGTTATTCAATCAAATCGTGGTTTCGATATGCTTTAGTATTCTTTGGCCTACATTCATCACACTCTCATCATATCTCCTATCCCCATTCATATCGATTTTTTATCTGTTCCTATAATTCTAATGCAACTAACTACAAGCACAATTAAGGTAACAAAAAAGGAGAAAACTCACTTGACCATTGGATCACCGGTCTTCTAGTAATAATAATTCGGTGGCAAGGAATCGCCGATTTTGGGATCTCCTAAAAAGGAAGAAATGCTCTAATAATTATTTCAACTCAAACTAATCCAAACGATTTTATACGAACTATCAAATTCGTAATTCTCGTCTTAAGTGGGAATTCCAACTTAAAACGGCGATAACTTGGTCATTTTAACTCGAATCTCGCAAATTATATATCGATTTCTATGTACTTCGAAAGATCTATATATTTCTAATATTATTTTCAAGTTTTGAAAGCTTTGATGCTTCGAAAAGTTCGGATCAGATTAGAACAGCAACAATTTCAATTTCCGAAAAATAGTTTTGTAAATGTTTGTGATGTTCCTACTATATAAATTAGCTATACATGCAATATGAGTGATTTCCTAACATGAATGACATGAGATGAGCTTAATGTATGCATGATCTTGATGATTTTACTAAAGGAAATTTTATAACTTTTTATTTTGCAAGACCATAATAACAACTTACTTATGAAAAATCTAGTTTTCCAACTTTGATTATTTCTATTTGTTTTGGATTTGTTACTTAAGAAAATATAATTATTTTTGTCAAAACTGAGTCTTCATTATATATATTACTTATGACATTCATTTCTACATAAAAATTTCCATTTTACACTTTGTAAACATGTTTTCAAATAGGGTTAATTCCAAAATCCGAATTTGGTAAAAATTGGTTTTTGAGTAATTCCTTTAAGTAAAAATCATTTGATATTTAGAAAATTAGGGCTCAATCATACATAACCACTAAGGACTTCATTCTTACATAAAAATTTGCATGTTACATTTTGCAAATATGTTTTTAAACAAGCTTTTCACAAAAATCCAAATTTTGGAAAATTTCATTTCTTGCATATTTCTTATGAGAAAACATGTTTAGTGCATCAAAATTTGAAGCTTTACTATGTCTATTGTCTAAGGACTTCATTTAACACATAAAGCTTGCAATTTGAGCTCAAATACTAAGTGATTACATATGCATCATCTCAAATTACGATTTGACAATTTGATCACTAACTCAAAATTTTCCATTTTAATTCCATTACTTGTTTTACACATTACTCATGCCTAAACTCATTTTAACTTGTAAAAATCATTGCTTAATGATATCTATTACCTATATACTTCATTTTTCACATAAAACATGAGTTTTGGAGTTGATACATGGGCTCTAAAAATTGGTCTTGGTTGGGATCCGAATTTACAAAATTCATTTTGGTTATATCTTTTGATAAAATATATCTAAGCTCATGAAAATCCATTCCTTACATATCTTATCCTAAGAGCCTTTCATTTCTTAAATAAAACTCATTTTTGAGTTGGTAAACATGTTTTTGAAATAGGCCTTGGCCAAAATCCGAAAAATAGAATTTTATTTTGAAAATCACTTTTGATTCTTGTAAAAAGAAGTCTTCATGATATACATATGTTAAGCCTTCATTTTCTTAAGTAAAAATTACATTTGACACTTGGAAAGTGTTTTTTAAATAGGGGTCTTGCCAAAATACGAATTTCACAATTTTGTTTAGTTTATAACTAAGATATATACTTAATATGAACTAGACATAAAACAAGGGCATGGTAAAGCTATAAACATCATGGAGCTAAACTTTACTTATCAAAATCTTTCATTTATGGTATCTATACCATAAGCCCTTCATTTTTAAATGAAAAATACACATTTTGAAGTTGAAAAACCACTTTTCTAAATATGGTTCTATTTTCATCCGAATTTTCAAAGTTGTTTTTATTGAAAATAAAATAGATCTTGAGTTTCCTACAATTTTCCTACCATCATCATGCTATAGCAAGTTGTTCATGAACATAAACAAAGATCTAATTCATTTATGAACTCAAAACACTAGATCTAGTCTTCTAACTAATTTTAAATACATGAATCACTAAGATAGACATGTGGATGATAGATCTATACATAAATCATAAGAAATAACAAAGATAACAACTTAAATAACAAGATCCATGGCATAAACGAAAATCAAAGCTACAAAAATTTAGATTACAAAACATATCAACTTTAAACAAGAAAATAATTGAAATACAAGAATAAAAGTAGAGAAAAGGAGTGTTTTATTATTGGCATCATCATCCTAAGCTTTTACTAATGGAAGGTCATTGATGCATGAAACCTCATTACACTTTACCTATATCACCTATGGAGCTTTGGGAAAAGATTTGTTTAGAATCTTTAAGAAATATGTGGAAGCCATGGAAGAAGAAGGGGGCAGCTTGTTTTTCATGAAGGAACAAGAGGAAATGAAGAGAAAGAGAGGAAAAATGAGAGAGAAAGACTAAAGAATGAAAGGGAAAGTGAGTAAATGAAGGAGTGAGAGAAAATGAGTGTTTTAATTGTAATAAAGAAGGAAAAAAAAATAAAACAAGGGCACTACAAAGGGACATGCTGACTGAAAGGCAAGGAGGAGAAGAGTGAATTTTGTTGAAATTTAACTCAAATTTGAATTGTATAATTAATATGTAATGTAACTTTTGAAGAATGATTGAAATATAATTAATTTTAGTCAAAATAGAGTAAATTAAAGGAAAATGGCAGCTATGAATGAGTCAAAATCTGCCTGAATTGTGGGATAATGTGTAGAAAGATTGAAGTGAAAAGGAAGTGATATGTGTAAGGTGTACTTGAAGGTATGGATTGCAAAAGTACTTTATTAATAAATAAAATAAAATTGGAAAATTTATTCCAAATAATTGGAGCAGATTTTTCATAATTAAAATTAAATAATTATTAATTATTTTAGTATTTTAACAAATATGTTACCGGTAAAGTCAAAATACGAATATGGGCTATAAATAATATTTTTATAACCTGAAAAATTCTAAAAAAATATTTTATTAGAATAAAAATATTCTTAAAATATTTTTCAATTATTAAATTAATTTATTTTATTTTTAGTATCGGGTCTTAAATAGAATCTGATCCCGTAAAGACCCGAAACGAATTAAATTTTAGAAAAACAAAATTTTCTATAACATATAAAATATTTATCTAAAAATATAAGGCTTTATAAAAATAATAAAATTTTGTAACGAAATAAAAATGAATAGTGCAAATGACTAATCAATTACCGATAATAATAGAAATACGATAAAAATGTTATAACTGTAACTTTTATAACCCGAAAAATTTCTTAATTGATATATTTAATCTTATGAAATTACGAATCTAATAGTACTAATGGTATGTTTTTTATATCTCAAGCCCCGGGATACGCTTTTCAAAGTCTGTATCCGAACGGGTTCGAAATAGGTCAAAAATTTACCAATCTGATATTTTTAAACAAACTTATATTACTATAAGCTATTCTATATATTTAAACTACATCTCAGCCTCTACGGTTAGGGGTACTAGATTTCTAGACTTACACTATTGTATTCCGATTAGGGTTTCCAAGTGATTTCCCGATTTAAATCCTTGCCAATTTGGAAACTGGTATTTTGTGATTATACAACATATTTGATTTGAGAGATTTATTTTACATTTCATTTTTGTAAGTATTTAATATATTTTAACGTTTTCGGAATTTTTGAATATATGAGGATGTCGTCTATGAAGACTATCACACACTTATCCAAAAGTGGCTTATAGACTCTATTCATCAGGTCCATAAATGCAGCTGGTGCATTAGTCAGTCCAAATGACATTACCAGGAACTCATAGTGTTCATAACGAGTATGAAAAGCCGTCTTAGGTATATCCTCAGGCTTAATCCTCAACTGATGATATCCCGAACGTAAATCAATGCGTGAGAACACACAAGCCCCATTGCAATTGGTCAAACAAATCGTCAATTCTTGGCAAGGGATACCGATTTTTGACAGTCACTTTATTCAACTCCTGGTAGTCGATACACAATCTCATCGATCCGTCCTTCTTCTTCATAAACAAAATGGGTGCGCCCCATGGCGATACACTTGGTCTTATAAATTTCTGATCCAGAAGTTCTTGCAACTGTGTCTTTAGCTCCTTCAACTCAGCCGGTGCCATCCGGTATGGTGCTTTGGATATCGGTTAGGTGTTTAGAGCCAAAACAATCTCAAAGTCAATTTCCCTCTTTGGTGGTAATCCCGGCAAGATCTTTGGAAACACATCCAAATATTCCTTTACCACCGATATATCCCTTTTCTCACGGATTTCCCCTTCATCCAAGACACCCTCAATCGGTATTATCTCTTCATCCTCCATCATTAACTCAAACGAGCTTAAATCAAACCTTCTTAGGACTAAGGTTTCTCCCACAAATTCTACTCTTTTTCCCGATTGATCATGAAAACATACTGTCCTCTTTTGGCAATCCACTATTGCTTTCACTTTGCTTAGCCAACTCATCCCGAGGATGATTTCATATTTGCTCATTTCCAACATTATTAAATCACTTTTGGAGTGGTGACCGTGGACTTCCAATGGACAATCTTTTATAAGTTCTCGGGTTGACACAACACTCCCTGTGGGGGTCTTAATCCTCAAACTAACCGTGTGCTATAGGCAATCCAAGTCCGGTTAGCCAAACTATTGGTGATGAATGAGTGGGTTGCTCCCGTGTCAATAAAACATAAGCCTCCACGCTATTCACCGTATGTGTCCTGAGGTCAACAAATATCCATCACATGTGAACCTTAAAACTCTTAAGGCTATCCACATAGGGTCTCTACTTCCAGCTTTCCCATAACATTCAATTTCATTTAAACAATAATTCAAATTAAATAACTTAAATTTCAACTTAGGAGGGGTTTCCGCTACTAACCTGTCACCAGGCCGCCGTCAGCATTCTCGCTTTGATCCAAAGCTGCCAACTCCACTTCCTCATCTTCGTCTTCTTCCACCATCCATTGGCCCTCCAAATTGTACAGCCTCATCCCATGCATCGCTGAAGCTGCCCGACTCCCGCTCTTGTTACCAGACCTCATGGGGTTGGTATTACTCGAGGTTCCAAAGGGTCGAGCGGCCACGCTTTTCCGTTGAGAACATTCGGAAGCTAAGTGCCCTTTTTCCTTGCAAATAAAGCAAGTCACTGCCAGCTTCTTCGGGCATGTATAAACCATGTGGCCAGCATCACCACAAAAGTAACATTTGTTCCTCAGCAGCGAGGCATTGTCTGGGAGCATGCGTCCCCTTACATTTCCAGCACGTGACATTGGTCCTGAACTGGGTCGGCTTGCTACTAGACTCCTCCTTAAACCCTTGGTACGGTCTGTACCTTTTTCCTTTGAACCCTGAACTCGAGGCGTCAAACGGCCTCTTTCCAAATACTCTCTTTTCAGGCTCCTGATACTTTCTTTTCTGGCCCCTTCAATTACCCGGGCCTTCTCTACCATTTCAGGATATGTCCTGACTCCAAACTCTTCCAACTTGATCCGCAGTTCCTCATCTAAGCCTCCCAGAAACACCTGCTTCTTTAATTCTTCACTATCCCTGAAAGACTCAGGTGCATACTGCAGCAAGTGAACGAATTCGGTTTCATATTGTTCTACTATCCTCCCCTTTTGCTTAACATGGAGGAAATCAGCACTATATTTCACTCTCAAACTGGAGGGAAAATAATTGTTCAGAAATTCCCGGCGAAAGGTTTCCCAAGTGGCCGGGGAAGTCAAGCTCCTTCTCTTGGAGTCCCACCAGACCCGTGCATTGTACCTCAGCATATATGTTCTATATTCCAACTGCAGATAAGGTGGAATCTCGTATGCAGCAAAAGAACGCTCAACTTGAGCCAACCAGTCCTCGGCTTCATCGGGTTTACCGAATGCCCCATCAAAATACCGGTTGCTCTTAATAAAATCCGGTAAGGAGCTTCGGTGGGGTCTCCTGTATGGCGGGGGCGGCGCAACTGCACATTATAGGAATGCTCCTCTTGTGGAGCCGGTGCTTCTGCAGTCATTTCCCGATGATCTGCGGGTGGGGATGTGGGGCCGAATCCCGGGCACTTCGCCCTGGGTGTGGGTTCTGAACCGGATTCTGATTCTGGATGAAAGTGTTCAAAAGATTGGCCAATTGTCCAATCGCATTTAGCACATCACCCTGTTGGTTTTGGGGTGCAGCTCCTTGGGGGTTAGGTTGTGGCATAGCCGGTTGATCGGCTTCGTTCGAATTAGACCCTTGTTCCCGATTCCGAATTCGTCGGTTTCGTCTGTTTATACAATGTTTAATGAATTTTTAGTATCTTTAGTAAGTTTTAGATTTCGAAGGAACAAGATTATTAACAAATTCAAAAGTTGCGAAAATCTGGAAATCAAACTTGGAAAGAAATGGAATTCATAAATCCATAAAATCATAAGGAAAATAAAATAAAAAAAAAAAATTTCACACATAGAGTAACAAGTTAAATTTCATAACAATAATGTGAATGAATGAATGCTCATGTGATCTATATGCGGTTGATGTTCTTTATGCCTCATGACTAGCATGCATGCTTTTCACAACTCCTTTTCTTTAAACAAACTGACCTTTTCATTACTTTAGCGAGCCATACAAATATTACATCAAGATTTGGTCCCCAAAATTTGGCTAGCTAAGTTCCAATTCCGATTCTAGACAATTTCCCTATTCCCGAAACATGACAAATATAAGGAAAAAGAAACAAATAAAATACTAACTATCCTGAAATCCTAAGGCAAATTGGCATCCCGCATTGCCTACTACAAAATAAGAAAATCAGGACTCCTCTTGAACTTCATGGGTTGGCTATCATCTCGGTCTCTACTCATCACTAGAGTCATCGGGGGTTAGCTAGGAGGTCGTCTCCTGCTGGAAGAACCACCGTCGTCCCGTCGGATGAACAAACTAAGGTACTCCCTCTTAGTCATCCTCGCTTCCTAGCAGGTTGGACTAAGGGTTCCTGGTCTTCACTTCCTCCTCTTCCTCAGTACCTTGCCCTTCCCTCGGGCTCACATCATTCTCCTCACCTCTAGCTTTAGGCTCACTCACCTGAGTCTCTACTACTTCATTCTCTCTTACGGCTCTCCACCCATGCCTTCTACTTCCATAGGCTCGGGGGCTACAGGTTCAGCTACCATATATCAAGTACTGGGGGATTCTCCTTCCACATAAACATCTCTCCACATCAAGGGATCAAACTCGGGTTCCACCCTACCACTATCAGGTATCTCCAGCTCCCGATTAAAATCCCATACAATCGGTTGGGTTCCGGATTCACTTCAGCTTCCGGCTCGACAGGTGGGTAGGGTTCTAGGAACTACATTTTCTTCCCAGTTAGGATCCTCCTCAGGTCCTCCTCCTCTTCTTCTTCTCTTCATCCTCTCCAATCACAGGCCCCATTCAATGCATGCCTATATCAATAGCTGGAGGTGGAGCTATCACTCGGGGTGGGAGAATATCTAAGTAAATCGCATGCCAAGTGATATGATTCCATGCGTCTGCTAAATTCCAGTCAGGATGATCATACAAGTTATCATGGGCATACACATATAAAGGTCCTATGGGATCCATACTCTAAAATCTGAGGGTTCGGTTTCCTCCACCCTTCAAAATAAATGTAGCTTCTCTAGTCATGGGCTCACGCCCATAATCAACCATGATCCTCTCTAGAGTATAAATTGTCTCCAATTTTGTCCATCTCCTCCTCCTCATGGGATCATACCTCAATCGATCCACTACCGCAGCCCATCTGGTATATCTCAATCCATCCTTCCACAATTTGTACATTTCCCCTATAGTCCGGGGATGTCTGGCTAAGGCAAAATCTTCACACAACTCTCTTAACCTCAACCTATATTCCACCATCGTCTCATCGTTTCTCTTTGTGAAGTTCCTGGCCCTCTCCCTGGTCTCACCCAAGGAGACCTACATCAATACAATACTCCTAATCAGACTTAGCAAGAAAACGTTTTTAACTCCATTTAACCTATTAGTTAGATTTCTAAGTCCGGTTTCTTTTAATTCTATTGTCTTGCTTTATAACCTAGTGCTCTGATACCAACTTAAACTGTCACGCCCCGTAGGGTATCCTAAACGTAACAGCCCGCCACATACTAAGTGACTCTCGAGTTCCCTACCCGAGCCCTTCGGGAGTCTTAAATAGATGTAAAGCGTTCCTTTACGACAATAGAATACTTCAACAAATGGAGTTAAACAGTTTAATGTGGCATTCATTAGCCATAGATAAAAATCAAAACGCATAATTATAGTTTACAAAATCTAAGGGGCATTCCCCGCAAAATAATAACAAGTCCATTACAGTCATCCAGAGTCCTTAGTTTCCAACGGAAGTCTATACAAAAGAATGGATTAAACTTCTATGGGAAACTCCTATCTCCGTACCTGTGCTGTGGCTTGCCTCGGCCTAAGCCATATAAACTCGTGCTGCAATAGATAAAAACTATGGGGGCGTAAGCTAACTAGCTTAGTGAGTAATAACTTCCATAACACAATTAAATACAATCATTCAAGCAAGTGTATGCATCAACAAATGTGATCAACAAACATATGACCAACCGGAAATCATATGTGGATGGACTTGCGCCCTCCATCCGGGTTAGCAGATTAACGAATCCTGCGTACGACGCCGTTTAAGCTCACGGTCAACTAACAATATTTCGTTTATGGATCACGATTAACCAACAAATTCGTTTTATGGATCACGATTAACCAACATATTCGTTTTATGGATCACGAAAAACCAACCAATGCGAATGCTCCAACCCATCGTGATATGAATGGATCCAATTTACAATTGAAGTCGAATATTCATTAATTCAATTCTTTTAGGTGACCAAGTATTCGCAGACATTCATCATAAGATACTAGCTAATCAGTCAATAGCTTAACACCCGTTTCGATATTCCTTAAGTTCCAATTCACATATCAGCAGTAGACAACATATATAATTCCCATATACCCCATCATGCATATACAATTTCTTTTTATCTTTGCCTACACCACTAGTGCCACTACATTACAATCACATTCATTAATTGAGAGTGGAAGTAAAACTCACTCGGCCATTGGACGCCATCTTTCTAGTAGTAGTAGTCGGGAGGTAGAGTGTCGTCCTGCTCGGGATCACCTACCAAGCAAGAATAATCCTAATGAGACTCTCATTATGTAACTAAATCAAGCTATACATCTAAACTAGATGGATTCGGATTTCTCGCTATTTGCGGAAGTTCCGACTTAAAACGGCCATAACTTGGTCATTTTAACTCGGAATTTCGCAAATTTTATATCGATCTCTATCTACTTCGAAAGATCTACCTATTTATAGTATTATTTTCAAGTTTTGAAAATAGTAAAGTCACGGAACAGTGGGATCAGTTCTGTTCTGCCATTTCTCAATTCCGAAAATTTGTTTTACTTTTGATAAGAAATGTTCCTAGTTGGTGATTCATGCATGAATGGTATAGGAATGAATTACTAACATGAATGCCATGTAATGGATTCAATATGTGCATGGTCATGATGAATTTTTGATAATAAACTCCTATGAACTCCTAAGTGTTAGAAAATTCCTAAAGGTTATTTCTAAGAAGCTATTCTTCCACTTTACACTTCTTAGGGTTTCTTTGACTTGTAATCTTGTAATCCACTTGTTATCTAAATGAAAATAAGTTCTCAAAGTCTATATTAATCATGGCCTTCATTCATGCATAAAAATTCCCATTTTTCATTTGGTAAACATGTTTTTAAACAAGCTTTTTGTAAAAATCCGAATTTTTGAAATTTCATTTTCTTGCATTTTTCTTATGGAAAAACTTGTCTAATGAACTAAAATTTGAAGCTCCAATATATATTTATCTAAGGACTTCATTTAGCTTATAAAACATCCAATTTAGACTTAGATACTAAGTGTTCTTGTAGGCATGAACCTAAATTACGAATTTAACCATTGATCAACATATCAATATTTTTCATTCTAATTCCACCACTTGTTTTACATTCCTATTGCCTAAACTCATCCAAGCTTATGAAAATCATTCTTTCAAGAATCTATTACATACCCTTCATTTTTCTTGTGAAAATGAGTAAAAAATGATTTTGGTGGTTTTTAAAATAGGGTTTCCATTTCATCCGAATTTCCAACATTTCATACTTGACAAAGTCCTTCCTTTTTCAATGTTCTTGCCTATATATGAATATACTATCTAACATCTCTATACACATACAAGACTACATTTTTATGATCATCAATGCATGAAATAAAAATAACTCTATGATCATACATGTACATGGTTGTGGATGTCTAAAACTTTAGATCTACTATATAATGCATGATCATGGATCTCATGGCATGAATGACAATATATATGCAAGATCTCTACTTTACATGCATGAACAAGTTGATATTTCAAACAAAACTCATTCAAAGACTAGATCCACTTCTTGTGATGGCTTGAGATTCTTGTAGTAGTGTTTTCATGTCCCTTGCTCATGCTCATTGGGATTAAATGAGAAAACACACAAGAATGATCTTGCCTTTTCAAGATTTAGGATGAACAAGACTTAAATACACATACCATAGAGTCTTGAAGGAGGAAAGAAGAAGAAACAAGTTGAATGTGAGAGGAAGGGGGAGGGGAAGTGCTCGGCACAAAGAAGAAAAGAAAGAGAGTTTTTACTCCTTTGTAAAAATTGAAACAAGAAGAAATGAAGAGAGAGAAGAAAAATATGTATATATATGAAGTGAATTAGGGTTTAACTAAATAAAAGAAGTAAAAATAATTGACTTGAGAGGGAAACAAGGAGGGGAGCGCCGAGCACTTCAAGGGGTATGTGTGTGTGTGTTTGAATTTTTGATATTTGTAATTTAGTTAATTAAAATGTAATAAATGTGATAATTGATTAAGAGAGAAAATTTCTTGGAAAAGAAAATTGAAAGTAGTTTGTAAGATGTAAAAATAGGGTATGGTAGAGTGTAGTTTTGTACTGTGAATAGTAGACAAGACATCTACTTTACCGGTTGTACCGAAACACGGAAAAGCTATAACTGTACTTTTAATAGCTCGGAAAATTATAAATTGATATTTTTGGAATCCTTATAAAATTACGGTTTAATGAATATTCCGGAATTTTTTTGAATACGTGTCGGGGCACGCTTTTCCGTAATTGAGCTCGGGAAGGCCCGAAATTGAAAAATTCCCGAATTCAAAACGTTCAAAGGTTTAAAATGTACTTTAGAACAATAATTCAAATTCATTTACTTTATAAAGTTCCTTTTATTATGAAACCGAAGGAAAGCCGGATTTAGGGTTCCTAGGCTTCGCTCACTAGACTCAACTGGACCGGATTAGGGTTTCGCTTCCAACTCCCGAGGTTTCTTGGCTACTGAGAATACCGGGGTTTACAACCTCCCTACCTTAAATAAAGTTTTGTCCTCAAAATGGAACTGACGTACCTTGCCCTTCAAATATTTCGGGGTACTTCCTCCGGATTTCCTCATCAGCTTCCCAGGTTGCTTCCTCAAAGGCATGATTCCTCCATAACACTTTAACGTAGTGAATGTCTTTGTTTCGTAGCCTTTGAGTTTTCTTATCCAATATCTTCACTGGGTGTTCTTCATATGTCAGGTTTTCCTTCAACTGAATTGGTGCCAATTCCAGAATCTTTTCTGGGTCGGCAACGTATCTTCTCAAAACTGACACATGGAATACATTGTGGATCCCGGACAAATTTGGTGGGAGGGCTAGCCGATATGCCAGATCTCCGACTCTTTCTAGGATTTCGAAGGGTCCAATGTATCTTGGGCTTAACTTCCATTGTGTATGCATCCTTTTGATACTTTTAATCGGGTTTATCTTCAGGTACACATGATCACCCACCTTGAATTCAAGCTCTCTTCTTTTCAAATCTGCCCAACTCTTTTGCCGGTCCTGAGCTTCTTTCATCTTCCGCTGTATCAACCTTACTTTATCTGCGGCTTCTTGTACCAATTCCGGCCCAATTGCTACCTTTTCTATTTCATCCCAAAACAAAGGGGATCTACAGCGCCGTCCGTACAGAGCTTCATATGGTGGCATTTGAATGGTGGAGTGATAGCTGTTATTGTAGGCAAACTCAATTAGATGTACATGACTATCCCAACTCCCTTTGAATTCCAAGGCACACGCCCTCAGCATGTCTTCCAGGGTTTGGATCATCCGCTCAGACTGTCCATCGGTCTGAGGATGATAAGCGGTACTAAAATGCAATTTAGTGCCCAAGCTCTTTTGCAAGCTTGTCCAAAACTTGGACACAAATCTCGAGTCTCTATCTGAGATAATCCCTGCAGGTATGCCATGTAACCTTACGATCTCTCTGATATAGATCTTGGCTAACCTTTCCATTGAGTAGGTCATATTTATGGGTAAGAAATGCGCCGACTTCGTCAATCGGTCCACTATCACCCATATTGCATCACAACCAGATGGAGTCTTGGGAAAACCACACACAAAATCCATGGATATCTGATCCCACTTCCATTCGGGAATGGGTAAGGGCTTTAGCAATCCGCCCGATCTCTGGTGCTCGACTTTCACCTGTTGGCATATTGGACACTTCATTACATAATCTGCCACATCTCGCTTCATGCCATTCCACCAATAGCAGCTTTTCAAATCTTTATACATTTTGGTGCCTCCCGAATGCATGGTATATCCGGAGTTATGTGCTTCGCTCATTATTTCCTTCCTCAACTCCTCATCCTCTGGTACACACAGCCTTCCATTCATTCGGATCACATCTTCATCATCTACGGCAAAGTCAAGGTACTTTCCTGCTTGGGTTTCCCTTTTTATCTTTTGTATCACCTCGTCATACCTTTGGGCTTCCTTGATTCTCTCTATGAGGGTTGGTTCTAGTGCCAAGTTGGATATCTCAAGCTCAGCGCTTTGATCTATGAACTCGATCCTTAGCTTCTCAAACTCCTTAATCAAATCTCTTTGACTTGTGATCAAGGTGGCTACTTCTCCGTGGTTCTTCCGACTTAGGGCATCCGCGACCGCATTCACTTTCCCTGGACAGTAATTTATTCCCAGATCATAATCCTTTATTAATTCTAGCCACCTCCTTTGTCTCATGTTTAACTCTTTCTGAGTGAACAGGTATTTAAGACTCTTATGATCTATGTATATCTCATACCTTTGCCCATATAGATAATGCCTCCATAACTTCAAAGCAAAGACGATGGCAGCTAATTCCAAATCATGCGTAGGGTAATTCTGCTCGTGCGGTCTCAATTGCCGAGAAGCATATGCAATAACCTTCCCTTCTTGCATCAGGACGCATCCAAGGCCATTCCTTGAGGCGTCACTATGTACCGTGTAGGGCCTTTTCGGGTCTGGTAAAACTAGAATCGGTGCCGATACCAATCGTCGCTTCAATTCCTGAAAGCTTTGTTCCCTCTTGTCCGTCCAAACGAATTTCTCATTCTATTGAGTTAATTGAGTCAGCGGCTTGCCTATCTTAGAGAAATCCTTCACAAACTTGCGATAGTAGCCAGCTAATCCCAAGAAACTTCTTACTTCGGTACCCGTTTGCGGTGGCTTCCAATCCACTACAGCCTTGACCTTTTGGGGTCAATCGATATCCCATCACCAGTTACTACATGTCCAAGAAAGGATATTATGTCTAACCAAAAATCACATTTGGACAGCTTGGCATACAGCTCATTATCCCGTAAGGTTTGCAACGCCAACCGAAGATGCTCCTCGTGTTGCTCTTTGATCTTTAAATATATGAGGATGTCGTCTATGAAGACTATCACACACTTATCCAAAAGTGGCTTATAGACTCTATTCATCAGGTCCATAAATGCAGCTGGTGCATTAGTCAGTTCAAATGACATTACCAGGAACTCGTAGTGTCCATAACGAGTACGAAATGAAGAGAGAGAGAGAGAAAAATATGTATATATATATGAAGTGAATTAGGGTTTAACTAAATAAATTGAAGTAAAAATAATTGACTTGAGAGGGAAACAAGGAGGGGGGGGGGCGCCGGGCACTTCAAGGGGGTATGTGTGTGTGTGTTTGAATTTTTGATATTTGTAATTTAGTTAATTAAAATGTAATAAATGTGATAATTGATTAAGAGACAAAATTTCTTGGAAAAGAAAATTGAAATGAGTAGTTGTAAGGATGTAAAAATAGGGTATGGGTAGTGTGTAGTGTAGGTTGTACTTGTGAATAGTAGACAAGACATCTACTTTACCGGTTGTACCGAAAACACGGGAAAAGCTATAACTGTAATTTTTATAGCTCGGAAAATTATAAAATTGATATTTTTGGAATCCTTATAAAATTACGGTTCTAATGAATATTCCGGAACTTTTTTTTGAATCCGTGGTCCGGGGCACGCTTTTCGGTAATTGAGCTCGGGAAGGCCCGAAATTGAAAAATTCCCGAATTTAAAACTTTCAAAGGTTTAAAATGTACTTAAGAACAATAATTCAAATTCATTTACTTTATAAAGTTCCTTTTATTATGAAACCGAAGGAAAGCCGGATTTAGGGTTCCTAGGCTTCGCTCACTAGACTCAACTAGACCGGATTAGGGTTTCGCTTCCAACTCCCGGGGTTTCTTGACTACTGAGAATACCAGGGTTTACAATCGGGAACCTAAACCCTAAAAGAATACCCCTGGACCAGTTAGAACTGGAAACCCTATGTCCGGCAATCCCAAGAACGAAACCCCAGAACAATAAAAATGAGTTAGCTCTAGAATATAGCCCTAAGTAATTTATTAAAACATAAAAGGTCGGAATTCTGAGTAATTCATTCGTTTTGGACCCGATCGGGATCTATTCTCGAAAACCAATCCCCGAGACTGGGAAATAGAAAATTAATACATAGGACTCATTAGAACCAAAATTTAATAAGGAATTCAAAAATATATTTATAATAAATTTTCGGGTTATAAAAATTATAGTTATAGCCCTTTTATCGTATTTTCATTACTACTAGTAATTTAGTTGTCTAATCAACTTTTGATTTCTTTCACGCTATTCACCAAGTACAACCACCCATACCCTATTCTTACATCTTTACAACCTATTCTTACAATTTTACATCATTTTCTTACAAATTTACCTTTCCAATATATTTTATTACTTAAATTTACTTATTAAGTTTGAATTTTATTACACAAAATAATTAAACTTCTCTCTCTCTCCCCTCTTGCATAGAACCAATGCCCTTCTCCCTTACTCTCTCTCTCATTTGTTTGATTTTTTTTTCAATCAATTATTCATACAAAACTCTAATTAATTTTCTTATATAATATCTCTTTCATCTTTCATCTTTCACTTTTTCACTTTCACTTATTTCTCACAAAAATCAACTTTTGTAAAGTCTTTTTCTCTCCCTCTCCTCCCTCCTTGTCGTAAGCTTTCTTTACACACACATACACACACACAGACACACAAATTATTTTTTCCTTCAAGTTTCCTTCTGCAAACACTAAATAGGTAATAGATCTTGACCCCACCACAATAAAAAGATGTAATGGCAAGATCATACATGTGTGGTTCCACCAAAAATCCGTATAAGCTTTATGCTAGAGATGTGGAAACACTAAAATATGATACTCTTGCCATCACAATGTGTAGATCTTGTTATTAAAGTTGATCTACTAGTATTTTTCTATATTATTGTTATATATTATTCTTATGGAAATTTTGTTCATATATTTTCATTATTACTCTCTTCTACATATTGTTTAAGTTGGATTTACATCCATAACATGAGTAGTAGAGTAGATCTATTTGTTTAGAGTACTTTAAATGCCATAGTTACTTGGTTTACATACATAAAGGATTTGTAATATGATAGTCTTGATGAAGGTGTTGCCAAAACTCAAGATCCATTTTGTTTCTATCAAAAAGTGATTTTTAAAATTTGGATCTTGAGAAACAACCATTCAGAAAACCTATTTTCCAACTTCAAAATGAAGATCTTACATGTAAAATGAAGGACTGAGATGATAGGTATCATAAAGGAGTGATTTTTATAAGATGAGCTTAGTTTTACTAAGAGAATTTTTCAAAAGAAAAGGTTACAAAAGTTAAATGAGATTTATGTGTCAACACCAATGAAGGTTTTGAAATTCGTAACTAGGGTGAAATGCCAAGAAAAGACTTATTGTCCTATCCTAAAACAAGAGTTTTATTAAAGAAATGGAAGTCATAGTGTAAGCCCTGGAAAATTTCAGTAAATAATTCTAAGATGAACTTCGAAAATAAACCCTAAAAATCACTCCAAATTAAAACTGAATTTCGACAAGTCCTAAACCATGAATGAATCCAAAAATTTCTTAATCGTGAGAAAATGAAAATCCTCAAAAATAAAATAAGAAACTCAATGGTCTTCAAATTCAAAACCACTACGTACGAAAAATTCCATATATTTAACTTCGACTTATAAAAAGGGTAATATAAAGCCCAAAAACAAATTATTAAAAGTAAATAACGATTAACTTTCGAAAATGAAACCCAATTCAAAAATTCCGAAAACGTTAAAAGATAATAAATACTTACAAAAATAAAATTTAAAATAAACTTCTCAAATTAAAATGTTGTATGAACGTAAATATCAGTTTCCAAATTAGCAAAGGTCTAAATCGGAAAATCACCCGGGAACCCAACCGGAATACAATAGTGTAAGTCCGGCAATCTAGTGCCCCTAACCCTAGAGCCGAGATGTAGTTTAAATATATAAATAGCTCATAGTAATATAAGTTTGTTTAAAATATATTGGTAAATTTTTGCCTATTTCGAACCCGTTCGGATATAGACTTTGAAAAGCGTGTCCCGAGGCTCGAGATATCAAAAATATACCAATAGTACCATTAGACTCATAATTTCATAAGATTTCTAAATATATCAGTTATATAAATTTTCGGGTTATAAAAGTTACAGTTACAACCTTTTTATCGTATTTTCATTATTACCGGTAATTGATTAGTCTTTTGCACTATTCATTTTTATTTCATTACAAAATTTTATTATTCTTATAGAGCCTTATATTTTTAGATAAATATTTTATATGTTATAGAAAATTTTGTTTTCCTAAAATTTAGTTTGTTTCGGGTCTTTACGGGATCAGATTCTGTTTAAGACCCGATACTAAAAATAAAATAAATTAATTTAATAATTAAAAAATATTTTTAAAATGTTGTTATTTTCATAAAATAATTTTTTAGAATTTTTCGGGTTATAAAAATACCAATTATAGCCCATATTCACGTATTTTGATCATACCGATAACATATTTGTTAAATTACTAAAATAATTCAAATAATTATTTAATTTTAAATATGAAAAATCTGATACAAATATTTGGAATAAATTTTCTAATTTTTTATTTTAATTTATTTTATTAATAAATACTTTTACAACCCATATCTTCAAGTATACCTTACACATATCACTTCCTTTTCACTTCAATCTTTCTACACATTATTCCACAATTCATGGTAGATTTTTAACTCATTCATGGCTGCCATTGTCCTTTAATTTACTCCTATTTTGACTAAAATTAATTATATTTCAATCCTTCTTCAAAAAGTTACATTACACATTAATTATACAATTCAAATTTGAGTCAAATTTCAACAAAATTCACTCTCTCTCCTCCTACACATTCACGTGCAGCATGTACACTTCTTGGCTGCCTTGTTTTATTTTTTTCTCATTTAATACACTCATTCTCTCTCTCTCTTTCATTTACTCATTTTCCCATTCTTTAATTTTCTCTCTCATTTTCCTCTCTTTCTTTTTCTTCTTGTTCTTATTTCTTCAACAAAAAAAGCTGCCCCAATTCATTCTTGAGCCTCAACCCATATTTCTTAAAGATTTTTAAGCAAATCATCATCTCAAGGCCTCCATAGGTGATATAGGTAAAGTGTGATGAAGGTTTCATGCATCAAATGACCTTCCATAAGCTTAAAAGCTTCGATGATGATGCTAAAAATGAAACTCTCTTTTCTCTACTTTTTATTATCTTGTATTTCAATTATTTTCTTGTTTAAAGTTGATATATATTGTAGATCTAACTTTTTATAGCTTTGATTTTGTTTATGCCATAAATATTGTTATTTAAGTTGTTATTTTTGTTATTTCTTATGATTTATGCATAGATCTAGCATCCACATGTCTATCTTAGTGATTCATGCATGTAAAACTAGTTTAGAAAACTAGATCTGAGTTTTAAGTTCATAAATGCATTAGATCTTTGTTTATGTTCATGAACAACTTGCTATAGCATGATGATGGTAGGGAAACTCGTAGGAAACTCAAGATCTATTTTATTTTCAACAAAAACAACTTTTGAAAATTCGGATGAAAATGGAACCATATTTAGAAAAGTGGTTTTTCAACTTCAAAATGTATATTTTTCATTTAAAATGAAGGCTTAGGGTATAGACAACATAAATGAATGATTTGATAAGTAAAGTTTAGATCTATGTTCATATGTGTAGATCTTAGATTGAACTTAAACAAAATGTTGAAATTCGTATTTTGGCAAGACAAATTAAAAAAAAATCCAAGTGTCAAAATGTAATTTTTACTTAAGAAAATGAAGCTTAATATATGAATATCATCAAGACTTTTTACAAGAATCTAATGTGATTTTCAAAAGTTATTTTCAAAAACAAAAATTCATATTTTCATAACATAAAAAACATATTTTCCAACTAAAAAATGAAGTTTTTATTTAAGAAATGAAAGGCTCTTAGGATAGATTAATAATGATTTTCATGAGCTTAATAGATTTTATCAAAAGATATAACCAAAAATGAATTTCGTAAATTCGGATCCCAACCAGACCAATTTTTAGAACTCATGTATCAACCCCAAAACTCATGTTTTATGTGAAAAATAAGTATATGGTAATAGATATCATTAATCAATGATTTTTACAAGTTAAAATGAGTTTAGGCATGAGTAATGTGTAAAACAAGTAATGGAATTAAAATAGAAAATTTTGAGCTAGTGATCAAATTGTCAAATTCGTAATTTGAGATGATGCATATGTAATCACTTAGTATTTAAGCTCAAATTACAAGTTTTATGTGTTAATGAAGTTCTTAGGTAATTAATATAGTAAAGCCTTAAATTTTTAATGTTTTAAACAAGTTTTCCCAAATGAATTATTCAAAAAGTGGATTTTCTAAATTCGGATTTTTGAGTAAATCATATTGGAAAACATATTTGCAAAGTGTAAAATGCAAATTTTTGTGTAAGAATGAAGTCCTTAATGGTTATGTATGATTGAGCCTAATTTTCTAAATATCAAATGACTTTTACTTAAAGAAATAACTCAAAAACTATTTTTTGTAAAATTCGGATTTTGAATCAACCCCACTTGAAAACATGTTTACCAAGTGTAAAATGGAAATTTTTATGAAGAAATGAAGGTCATAAGTAGTATATATAATGAAGACTCAATTTTGACAAAATAATTATATTTTCTTAAGTAAAAAATCCAAAACAAATGAAAATGATAAAAGTTAGAAAATAGATTTTTCATATGTAATTATTATTATAGTCTTGCAAATAAAAAGTTATAAAATTTCCTTTTAGCAAAAAGCATCAAGATCATGCATACATTAAGCTCATCATGTCACTCATGTTAGGAAATCACTCATATTGCATGTATAGCTAATTTATATAGTAGGAACATTACAAACATTTACAAAACTACCTTTCGGAAGTTGAAATTGTTGCTTCCTAATCTGATCCGAACTTTCGAAGCTTCAAAATTTCAAAACTTGAAAAAATAAAGAATTAGATAGATCTTTCTAAGTAGATAGAAATTGATATATAATTGCGAGATTCCGAGTTAAAATGACCAAGTTATGGCCGTTTTAAGTTGGAATTCTCGCTTAGGACGAGAATTAGAATTTGATAGTTCGTATAAGATCGTTTAGATTAGTTTGAGTTGAAATACTTATTAGAGTATTTCTTCCTTTTTAGGAGATCCCGAGATCGATGATTCCCTGCCACCGAATTATTATTACTAGAAGACCGGTAATCCAATGGCCGAGTGAGTTTTTCTCCTTGTTTTGTTACCTTGATTGCGTTTATAGTTAGTTGCATTAGATTATAGGAACAAGATAAAAATCGATACGAATGGGGATGGGATGTATGATGAGGCTGTGATGAATGTATGCCAAAGAATACTAAAGCATATCGAAACCACGATTTGATTGGATAACTGCACCGTTCATATTATTTCTGTTATGTGTATGATATTGGCTGGTCACTCTAAAGAATGTATAAATATTTTGACCTAAGCAAAAAGTAAATTGATCATGCATCACATCGAACATATTGTATTTGGTAGCGTGCTACTCCTACACAGGTCAATCGGTATGGTCCGAGGACTCGTTTGGATAATGAGACCCGGGATTAGGGCTCATTCATAGGAAACTAAGGCTCATCGGGGATGCATTCCATGTGTGAGCCTAGCCGAGGGCTTGGGGACCAGCAGCAGTCATGTAGAATTTAATACCATCCCTAACCCAAGATACGGAGGGCGTAAATCCGTTCTGTGTGTGGGTTCCGGATACCCATACATAATTGCTTGCTCACGTGTTTGTTCATGCATAGCATATGATTGATCAATGCTTGCTTATTCTGGTATGGCACTAAGGAAATTCTCACTAAGCTAGTGTAGCTTGATACCCCAACCCCAATAGTTTGTTTAAATGAACAGGTTATCTCAAGAATGCAAAGTGGGGACCGAGATGGTTGAAGTCGAGAATGGCTTCGGGATTCCGGTAAGAAATGAGAATGTTGAAGTTATCAGCTAGTTTTATGATTTGTCTTGTAATGTTTATGTAGGGAAGTCTGTGGATGAATGTAATTAAAGTTGAATGATTTGTATTCTGAAGTATAGTAAATTTGTATTTCCTTTACATGTTATCAATTGTATCAATAAAATGTATCATTCCGATGTGTCTCCTTTATGTGTTAGACGCCTTGTACATAGTATGAAAGCCTTCGCGTGACTGAGGTGGTCATTCTTAGGTTTTAATATTGTGTACGACGGACTGCCACGTTTAGGGTACCCTTCGGGCGTGACACATAGGGAGTAGGTTTGATTATGACTTAATTTTAGAGAGATTAAATAAGTTTTTTCACAAGAAATAATCTCCAAAACAATTTCCCAAAATTCTGATTTAAAAATGATCCCCATTTAAACACCTATTTCCAAATATAAAAATGAGTATTTTAATAGAAAAATAGAAGCCTTAGGAAATATATGTAATAAAGACTTGATTTTTATAAGACTAAATTTGTTATCAAAGTATAAAACCTAAAACAAAAAAAAGGTTTCCAAACTAGAAGCAAACAATAGTTTCATTTCCTAAAATGTAAAAATTCATCACTAGGCAAAACCCACATTTAAACATCTATTTTCCAAACTTTAAATGGTGAATTTTATTAAGATAATGAAGGTATTAGGTATATAGGTCATCAAGACTTTATCCTAGTAAAAATATGGATATTTTCAAAGAAATCAAGCTAGTTTTCTCAACCAAGTGTTTTCAAGAAATTGTTGCGAAGTAAAAGTTTTCCAAAAATTATTTTTAATAAAAAATCATTAAGGATTTACACGTAGATAGCTCATATCATGTCATTCATGATAATAACTTATAGATATTGCATGCACGTATAATATACTTGGTAGAAATAATGTAAATTTCACACAACAATTTCGGAAATGCAAGTTTTAGCGACTGATCAGATCTGATCTGAGCATTCTGAGACCTAAACATTTTCAAAACTTAAGAATGACATCATAAACAAATAGATCTTTTAAAGTAGATAGAAATCGATAGCTTATTTGAGAAATTCCGAATTAAAATGACTAAGTTATTGCCGTTTTAAGTTGGAATTTTCATCTACTACGAAAATTACGAACTTAAGAGTTTTATGTAATAAGTTGGAATTAGTTATGATATGAAATACTCATTTGGGTATTTCTTTCGTTTAGGTGATTTTAAATTAGGGGAAATCTTGCTTCCGGATTGTTACCTTTAGAAACCGGTGTCCATGGTTGAGTGAGTTCACTATTTTCTTAAATTATATGCTCTTGATTATACTTTTAATAATAGTGGCATTAGAACTAGGACAAGATAAAATTGAAATATGCATGTGAATTTTGTTTGATTGAATTGCTTATAAGAATATCAAAATGGGAATTGTTATAAATATTTGTATGAAGTATCTACAATATCTATGACCACCTTTAAATCATTAATTAATGTGCCATGATCTTATAATTAAATTGATCATGATCTTATAATTAAATTGACCATACATACCATATGTTGAGTGACATTATGTTTGTTATTATACCTTTGTGGTTAGAAGGCATAATAGTTAAGCAATGAGTGGGCCGAAAAACTCGAATGTTGGCATGAAAGGCCTAAATTAAAGTGGAAGTGGTATAGACACTTGTATCAACTACAAAATTTGTGAATGGGTAGGTACCGGAATCAACCACTATATAAATGAGAAAAATTGAAATCTATGGTCATATGGGCCTAAAACACCTAACCCCGACTGGAGGGTGTAAATCCATTCAATATAGGACTCTCAGAAAGTCTTATGTATTGTATGATCACGTGCTTGTGCATTTCATATGATTGTCTAATATAACTTGCTTGCCCTATTGTTTGATGAAGTATTTAATTTTGGAAGTGAAACTCATTAAGCTAGCGTAGCTTATACCCCCATAGTTTTTTTTTTTTTATGCAGTTCTCGTATATATGGCTACATCCTTGGACTTGGCCAAATCAGGTAATGCGAAGTTAGGAGTGTTTCCCATTAGAAGTTTATGATTAGCTCTGTATAATCTTTCATAGTAAACCTTAAACGATTGGGTTTTCCTTAAAAGATAATATCTAGACTTCTGATTAACAAAGGAATTCCCTTTAGTATTTTGTAACTGATCCTGAGATATCTATGGTTAATTTTTTTATGCTTATTCTATCAAGTTGAACTATCTATCTTCAACTGTGTATGTATTATATTGTCGTAAGGGAATGCCTTGCATTTTAATACAAGACTTTTGAATGACTATGGTAGTGATCTTTGTCTCGTTTAGCATGCCGCGGACTATTGTGTTTAAGGTACCCATTGGGGTATGACATAGGGTTTCCTTCAACTTTCACCAATGATCAATCTCCTTCATCAATAACAACAAAAATCTTAGAACGAATCATTCTAAGATGAACTAAAGGAATATGAGAGATCACTTACTCAATTCCTTGGAGAAATCCACCTTGGAGAGTGTTTGCTACGGTTTCTAAAAGTTTAGGACAGGTTATGAGAGATAGGACTAAAGGTGGGACATATTTATAGAGTTGTTTCTCGTAGGGATATAGGCTGGACAAGAAGGAAACAAAGCTGGCGGCTTAAAATCCTCAAGGAACAAATAAAGTTCAAGGCCGCACCTTAAGCCAACGGCCTTCTTAGGTACGCCAACGGCCTATAAACTAGAGTATGGCCAAAATCCTCAATTCACAAAATTTTTCCAAGCTGGTGTTTAGGTCGTCATCCATTGTATTTAAGCCAGCAACTTAGGACTAAAGGCTGCGGCTCAAATTCCAGCTTACTCCAAAATCGTCCGATCATTCGCGTGTGACTTCCGCATATCCAAATTCATTTGGTTCATTGACAAAAATACCCTTTTAAATAATACTTTATTATGATTCTACCGTTCATTATAAATTAATTATCTGTATCTTACAAAGTTATTACTCTTTTATTTAATATAATCATATACTCATTATTGTTCATAATCACTATGTTATTGTCTAAATAAAAGGAGTTTTTTCCTTTCATTAAAAATTTTAAACTAAAATCCTTACAAAAATAATTTTGGCACTTATGAAAAGGTTTCCATTTAAAACTTAAGATTATAAGCCAACAATATCCTTTTCAAAAGTTCAAATGAGTTCATCATAGACTTAATGTTGTCATGCCTTGAGGGTACCCTAGTAGTAATAAACAAGATGCACTTGAATATTATTACTAGTTTACCTTTTGAGAATGACATATTTTCAATAAACAGGATCTTTAGTTGCTTTGATAAGAAGGACAATTATATGTAAGACATAAATTAGTAATTAACTGTCATCCAAAGTTTGAGAGTAATAATAATATTACAGACCATAACATTTCTATAAAATCCTCTAAATACATAACTAAAGTTTCTAATGTTAAATAATTGCAACTAAAAATAGAAATATAATCTTATCCCACACTACTCCTTAAGCTTCCATCTTCTAAATTCTTACTGGGACCATGCTTCTGGAAGTAATGAGCCAAGGTCGCAATGTGAACCTAAAAGGACTATTGGAGTGTGAGCTAAATCACGAGCTCAATGAATAACCACAACTTACCACATATCAATCAACTTTATTAACAATCATATGAAATGCATCAATCAAGCATATGTACAAATACAAGCCTAGATAACCCGGAATCCAAACAGGATGAAGATTTACGTCCTCTCATCGGGGTTAAAGGATCACAATCCATGGCCTACCAACCCAGGAGAGACTAAGCTTTCAGGAAAACAACAATACTCAGTTTAATTGTCTCTTTGAATTTATTATGTCTTAAACATTCCTTTTCTATTTTAGCTTTAGAAACTCCACTAAGTGTTAGTCATTTATAAGCAATACCATAAGCAGCGTCCTTCGTTTACCATTTAGTTCCTATGATATTAACAGAACAAAGGTAATCTTATGATTAACTAATAGCTTCTTTGCCTAGATAAACGAAGCATTACTAGAGATCCGAAACACTAACACGTAGTAGGCTACCACTTACTCAAATGCTACTTTATGCAAGACATGCAATCCATGTTTAATTTCCTTTATGGTACCAGTAGTTCTAGTCAAGTTGAAGGTGATCAATCAATGCACAAGCAATCAATCAAGTTACACAACCAATATAATCATACATAATTTTGTTATTATATTTATTAAAGTGACTTGGAAATCAATATTTCATAAACTAACTAGTTCCCATAACCCATTAATACACTCAAGTTATTATCTTTTATTTAAGGTTTGCTCAGTTACAAGCACATACAATGTAATAAGGCTGAGTTACTCACCTGCTCATGTCAACTAGTCGTAGTAGTCGTCAGTAAAATCCTCACAAGTATGAAGATCGCCTATTAAGATGATTCATATAATCATTAATATCACATAAATTATATGATTAAACTCTTATGAGTGTATAAGTGTCCTATATTGATGTTTGGTTTTCATTCTATTATTATATTGGTCCTTTAGTAATCTTATGATAATCAAGTATTAGTTCATATTTATTTTCATTTTGTTTGTCTTGATCTCGTTTGATACTTATATATATATATATATATATATATTCATTGGGTACTCGAAATTTTGATATTTAGTTAGTTCATTTTTATAGTTATTATTGTTATGTTTGTATTGTTCCTTATTTGACTTAGTATAGTAACTCGTATTTATTTATTATTGTTTAGAACTATCGGTTTTCTTTTGATTTACTTGATATAATTTTATTGTAATATAAAGATATCTCACTTTTCATAAATTTAGATTATTTAAATTTTCATTGTTATACATATGTCTATATGTATGCATTTACATAAATACTTGGTAATTACCGTACTTCTAATATTTCTTGTAAAACATATTAAATTAATCTATAATGATAATAAAATTAGTAACATTAATATTTGATAAATTTAAAAATTATTATTAATCAAAATACTTTTAATGGTATTAATAATATTAACAACTATTATTGTAAAACTTTATGGACTTTAATTAAATTATTGATAGTGATTGTATATTATTAGTAATCCTCTCACGATATTATTAATATCAATAATATATAATGACTATATCAATATTTCCAGATAATATCATAATATATTACTTAAATGCTATGTATTTGACAATATAGAAAATTTTTAGTTATAAATTCAATATAAAAAAACAATTTCATTACTATATTACTAACTGTCACGCCCCAATGGGTACCCTAAACGTGACAGTCCGCCACACTCAATATTAAAACTTAAGTATGACAACCTTAGCCATTCCCAAAAGCTTTTATATTAAGTGTAAGGCGTACTTTCACAACTTTAGAGGACCATATATGGAATTATGAAGCTTAAGGAGATATAGAAACATATTAAGAAAAGAGGATTCACAATAATTATTCATTCATGGCAAAGACTTTACAAACTTAGGGACAACTCCTAAATTACTCATCTATTATAAATATTTGCATGCTAATACTAGCTAATTTTCCCAATTTCTAATGTTCAAGAGAGATTACCTGCCCGCATGGTCCACGTGGCCTTAACCATAAGTAGGAACTGCAAAAGATATCTATTGGGGTATAAGCTAATAGGCTTAGTGAGAACTATTTCCATAAATAACTTCTTGTAACAAGATTCAACAAGTTGATTTAATCAAACAAATGTAATGCACAAGCACGTGGGCAAACAAGCATATAGTTTTCCGGGAACTATATGTTGAATGGATTTACGCCCTCCATTCGGGGTTTGGTGATACATAACCTCAATTCAAGTAGTTTTAAATAAAAAGTTTTCTTGCTCACGAGCACACATCGTCGAGCATTCCGAATCTACTTGATTGACCTTGCTTTCGGATCTACCGCCAAGCATATTCCATTAAGCCGCCAAGCAATCGCTTTCGGATCTCCGCCAAGTGTTGCTTTCGACATGAGCTTACTATCCTTCTCACCCAAGGATAATAACCCAACCATGCAATGTGACTCACTTCGTGGTATGCATGAGTTCATTAATTTATAAAGTCATAACATAATTATTTTCAACTTTATGGCGATCAAGGAATTTCACACAAATCAATATTAAACTAAAACAATCACTTAGAACAATTCGGCTTCGATATTCTTAGAATTCTTTCAAGGAATTATTTTACATGCATATCGGTTTATCTTTTCCTAACTCTAGTGCAACTAATTTACAAGCACAACAAGTATAGCATTTAATGGAAATAAACTCACGATGCCATTGTCGTCTATTCCTCTAAGCGGATGAGTCGTTCACACACTCCACTTAATCGTAATAGTTCTCGGGGTAAAGGAATCCTTCCTCGGGTCACCTAGCCAAAGAAAATACCCACAATGAGTTTTTCTTGATGATTTTCTTGAATTTTGACAAAACAATGTCAAAGAACGTTAAAGTTCGTATGAAGGAATGTTCCAACTTAAAATGGCCATAACTTGGTCATTTTAACTCGGAATCGCGCATATAATATACCGATTTCTACCTACTCGAAAAGATCTACCCATTTCCAAAATTATATTCCAACAAACAAGGCCATATAGGCTCTGAAAAAGTAGCGACAAAATTCACCACGGATTTCCAAGTAAAAACAACTTTGGTTCAAGAAATCAAAATTTGTTTGATAAATACTTAGTTATCTATATAGTTGAAAAATTCTCTTTTTATAACTATATAACTCATATTTAAGCATGCTCAAGTGTCTTGTTGTCCAATTTTTTTCTTAGGTAAAACAATGTCGGTTTGAAGCTTTTCGGAAATTGTTTTTAAATTTCTTTGAAATGAATACCTTGTTTTCTTTATTTTCTAAAAACGTTTATGTTGGTTTTATTTATCTTTTTCTAAGTGACCTTTGAAAATAAAATTTTCTACTTTCTAAGTTACATTAATACTATATTTGAAGTTTTCTAGGAAATATGCTATTCTTCATTTTTCTTGTGTAAATTCCTTTGTTTACTTGTTTTGCAAAAATCCTTACTTGATATTTCTCATTCTTTTTCTCATGTCTCATATTTTTCAAATAATCATCCATGCATGAAAATTTGTTTTCTTCATAAAAAAATGTGGAACAATTAAGGACTTTTTGTAGAAAAACTAATTTCTATAATCTTATTAACTTCTTCTTGTAATTGAAAAGAAATAACTTTATTATTTTCAAACCATAAATTTTCTTTGCCTATTTGTTTGCAAAGGTCTTTACTTAAAAATTTCCTTAGTCATCCATCTTATTTTCTTTCTTATGAAAAGAACCATTTTTGTCAACAAAAATTTTCTTTTGAAAAACAAGGTGGGATAATAAGGATCTAAGTGGCTTTTAAAGTAAAAGTAGTTTATAAAATTATAGTGAGTTCTTTTTGTAACATGAAAAGGAATGAGTTTATTTTGTGTTGCTTTATAGATTTTATACTTTACATAAACTTATTTCTAAGTGACAAAATTCTTCTTTTTGTTTAAATAAAATTATGGACAACAATCTAAATGAACATGATTATGAGAATAATAATAACCAAAATAACATAAAGCATAATAATAAAGTCAAGTATTGGAGTCTTAGCTTTTTCAAGGCTCCCGGGACTAAGAAGTAGACTAGTCCCATAATAAATAAAATGAAAAAAGAAAAGCTTGTTTTGACTTGATGAGGACAAGTCTAAGACTAGAGACTAGTCTTAAAAACAACTTGGAATAAATAAAATGCATTGAAGTAAATAAATTGCATGAAAGGTAAATAAATTGCAAGATCATGAGCTTATATGCTCTAAATAGTATATATAGCTATATAGATATAGTAGATAGTTATGAACATAAAAGAACATAAATGAACATAAGAGAAACATAATGAATATAAAAGAAACATGAACATAAAGGAATTATGATTATGGACAAAAACAAAGTATGAACCTATTGTTGCTTTCTTAACCTTCATGGTTTTAGAAAACACACATTAAGTTCATACTAAGTACATGAACATAAGGAAGCTTGGAGGATTTTCTTGAAGAAAGTTTACTTAAAGAAAGACTAAAGAGAGCTTTTCTTGTAAGAACTTCTTGGAGAGAAATTCTTGAGAGATTTTGAGAGAGTAATTTTAGTGTAGAAGTGGTGTGAAAGAAGTGAAAGAGAAGGGGGGTATTTATAGGAAATTGAGGAGTGATTTTTGTGAGATTAAAATAAAGTGAAATTAAAACAAATTGAGGGCATTAGAGAGAGGGGGGCACCGGCCATGCATGGGGGAGGGGTATTTGTTTTATTTTTTTGACTTTTTGAAGAAATAAAAGATGTAATATGTAAGGTAGATGTGATATAAAGTTATGAGAAAGGTAAAAAGTTAAGATTATAGGTTATGTAGAGTGTAAGAATAGGTGTAAAAAAAAGTAGAGATAAAAGAATAGTGTAGAATAGTAATAAATAGTGTAATGTAAAGTAGACATGATAATTAAAGTATCGGTAGTAAGAAAATATGCGTATAATAGCTATATCTGTTATTTTTACTTACCGAAAAATTACGAAACTGATATTTTTGGAAAACTTATATTTTTACGAGTCTAACGGTGTATTCGGAATATTTTTACTATTCTGGGCTTCCAGACACGTTTTTCGAGAACTGTGTCCGATCGGGTTCGAAGGACACCCGAATTTCGCGAAACTAAAATTTTTATAAAACCTATGGTTATTACGAACTATTTTAGCTAATTATCCCAACTTCGTTTTCTAGGGCCAAAGAAAACGGAAATGCCGGATTTAGATGGATATGGTAAACTAGGGTTTTGTTGACTTTTAGGGTTCCGTTTGACTTCCGGTTTAGGGTTTTATACTAAACCGATTCCGAAAATTTAGGGGTTTGCACTAACAAATAATAGTATTTTTAATAATACATAAAATAAATAAATAAAAATAATAACAACATTAATAATATTTGTAATATTAATTATTATATTATTTAGTTTAAATAATTCGATTTTTTAATTTTTTATTTTATAAAAATGGGTTGTTGAGAGGTACACGGGTAGAACATGCCCATGTTCCTCCCGTGCTCAAGCACAAATGCGAAACACGGCTGATGCACGGGGAGAACCAGCCCGTGCTTATCTGGGAAGAAAACCCCGGTACTGTTCATATCTTCAACCTTAGTTTGATCACATTTTCTTACTTTTAATACGTTAGAAACACTCCTAAATTATTCCTAAGTGGTTGTATATGTTATATCTAAACATTAAACAACTTATAACACATCTATAATTACATATTCCATGATTTTTTAATCAAAAGGAGTGCAACTAAGGTTTTCGAATTTTACCTCGTTTGAGCTTGTTTGGTGAAATTCGAAGCTTGTTTTTGGTGTGATAATGATCCTATGATCATTAGAAGTTAGTTTAAAGTATTATTCTTAACCAACAACAAGCCAAAACAAATCAACTTACCGTGTTACCCAGTTGAGCGTTTTTTATTTGATTCGAGCTGAAGTGTTTAGGATGAGTTAGGTTCTGTTTTTAGGTCGATTTGGTTGCTAGTTGGGAGTTTGTTTAATCTATAAAATTTGAGAATAAATGAAGTTTTTTTGCTTGTTCATTATAAGTTATAAACACATATATAGGAGAAGGAGGAAAGGACAGTTTTCATCCGAGATTTGCTCCAGATTGTTCCATCTTTGTGCTCTGTTTTATCAAGTTGTATTAGCTGCATTTAATGAGGAAGTTGAGGTGGCAACAATTGATTTGTTTATGAGTTGAATTTATTGACCTTTTGTAGAAAATTTGGAGGATTCTTTCATGCATTTCAGCTCCCAATCTTCAAGATAATCCAAACCTTACACTTTGGTGCAAATTGGCACCGATCATGTATGTATATATAATAATACTAATCAGATAATAATTATCTAAATATTAGGGTAGTTTATTAAATTAATCGAGTGTGATTTAGTGAATATCTGAGATTTTTTGTCTAAAAGTATTTTTATAGGATTCTACAAAATTTGTAGATTTTCAAAAGATACAATTTTGAGTTTTAAGATTACACGATTAATTCTTTTTAGAATTTTATCTCCCTTAATTAAGGTTTCCTGAGTTTATTAGGTCAATTTTTGTTTTAGGCTTCAATAGCTTAAGAATACCCTAACTAGAGTAATGGTGTGATTCATATATTTATTTGAAGTCTAGATTATTAGTTTTGCATATTTTATATTTTTATTGTGTATTTATAATCCTAGCAGTTTATTTTTAGGTTATCATTTCCCATCTATAGGTATTTGGTTATCTACTCATTATCGCATTTGATGTATTAGCCAAATTATCTACATATCTTAGGTTTTTTATACCTACTATGAAATCTTATTAGTAGTGTTTAATACTATCTAGAAATCTTTGATTTAAGGTTTAAATCCATGTATAGGCTCATTACTACTCATAGTTCTAGTCTCAAGTTTTTGTTGAGTTCAATAGTAGTCATTTAATCTCTATATTTATATTTTTTTATCTGTTCCTATTTGTATGACAAGTTTTGGGGTTTGAAAATTTAGATTACCTTTAATTATATCTTGAATTGTTATGTCAAGATACGAAATCTCATTTTTAATATTAATTAGGGTCAAAGAGGTTCTTTATTCGGCTTTTAGATCCTAATCTAGCCAAATTCAACTCATAGATCTATTCTTGGGTTTTTGTTGAATTCTAGGTTTACTAACTAGTTCATACTTTCTATTTTAGAGTCATGTACTAATGTGAAAAATTTTTGGGGTTTACAAAAGTTATGTAAAACTTTTTCAAAATATATTTATAAAGTTATTTTACTCTCTTTTTCAAAATAAAATAAATTTATTATTAAATCTTAATGTTGATGATTCTTTGCTATACAATTTTTTCTTCAAAACTTATTTAAAGGAACTCATATCCACACTCTAATAAACACTAAGAACTAGACAAATTTTAAGTCAAGTTGAAACCAACTCACTAGTTATAAAAACACTTAGAAAAGGAATATTATTAAACAACCTAGAGTAATAAGTTTCAAAATTATAAAAGCTTATTTTTATAAAGTCTATGAAGTAGAATAATGGTAGTTATGATATAAAAAGTACTTATATAAAATAAACTAAAGATCTTAGTTTTCATTTCAAAGGGAACTTGTAGATTCCAACCTTTAAAAGAAAACTTGTTTTATGAAAAATCATAGTTTAGACAGCAACACTTGTGTCACGCCCCGAGGGGTACCCTAAACGTGGCAGTCCGACGTACACAATACTAAAGCATAGGAATGACTACCTTAGTCATACAAAGGCTTCCATATCATGTACAAGGCGTACATCACAACCAAGAGAACGCATCGGAGTAACGCAATTTTCATTGATAATAAATAAGTAACAGAACAAAGAGAATACTTATCATAAAGCATACATAATACATTTCAATTCTCAGGGGCATATCCCTCTATTATCTTAAATAAATATACATCACTAATCATATAGGTCATTACATATAAAAAACCTTACAAAATTACTTCATCTTATAATTCCATTTCCTTCATAGAAGCTTAATCATCCTTCCATGACTTCCTTAATGTCATGATCCTTAAATTAAGCCATGGGTATACCCGTTTCAACAAAATCTATAGGGGTATAAGCTACAACTAGCTTAGTGAGATATTCCTTTTCATTCGCACCATATAATCAAACAAGTTCATTTAGATTTTCACGCATATGCTATGCATACAATGCAACAACCACAGATTATGCAAATATATATAGTTATCCGGAAACCATATATATAACGGATTTACCCCTCCGTATCAAAGGTTAGGGAATCGAGGTTGAAGGTCATCGACCTTCTACTGCTAGTCCCTAGGTCCTCCCCTACAGCATTCGGTTGGCTCGGCTCGGAACCTAGAGTCACTTTCCTCGAGCGATTTGGATTCTCCAGGAAGGAACATGGCCCGTGGCAGCGCACGATCACAGCCAATCCAACTCTACACGTAGGAGTAGCAGCCTTCTAAAATAGATGTGACTCGATGGATGCTATGCGTGAGCATTTTAGTTTTCTTAAGACAAACTTTATTAAGGTTTATTAGGGGCGATCAATCAATCTAGCAAACAATCATCAATCATGCAAGTAAGTAAACAAAATTATTTAAACAAGCAGTTCGAAGTTGCGATATTCTTAATTCTCATTTCACACATAAACATAGAATCACATATATACACATAATCCCGAATTGTCTAAATAGATATCCATTTTTATCTTTTTTTTAGTATACTAATGCTACTACTTTACAAGCACAAGCAAGGTAACGTAATTAAGAAGAATAACGATTCTATCCATTTTGTGATCTTCTTAGTATAGTAATCCTGGGTAGGGTAATCTCGTATCTTTCGTCACCTAGACAAAAGAAATACCAGAGATAAGACTTTCATGGAATTTCTATTCTTGGAGGTTCTAATCTTTTAAAATCGCGGTAAAATCGTATAAGAGGAAATTCCAACTTAAAATGGCCATAGCTTGCTCATTTTAACTCGGAATTTCGCATATAATATACCGTTTTCTACCTATTCAAAAAGATCTATCCATTTATAAGGTTATCTTTGTCATATAAGGTCATTTGGGTTCCGAAAACATTGGGTACAGATTTAAAAAGAATTTTTCTAAACTTTTGCAAATCCGTTTTCCAACTCAACTTTATTTTAAAGAAAAATCCTTTTGTAACAATATATATATATATAATTATGGACAATATTTGATAAATACTTTAAGTATATAGATAAGCTCACTTTATATGCAAAATTTCTAATGGTAGTGTCTCAACAATTTATTTCATAAAATAATTCTTTTTAAAGTATTAAAACTTATCTTGATAAATTCCTTTTCAAGTATTGGAAGAAACTTTATATTTTCATTATAAATGAGTATATTCTTATTTTATTTCCTTCATTCCTTTTTCCAAAACAAGTAAATTTTCCTTTAACCTTAGTCTTTCATAAATTTCACTTCTAGTGATAAAAGATCAATTTTATCAAAAAGTATATTTAGGTTGTTGAAAACCTTTTTTATAATTTTGTATTTAAAGATGGTTTGAGAAAATGAATCTTGTCTTTTTATATCTATTTCTAAAATATAAGTTTTTGCTTTCTAAAACTTGTTCTTTTATTTCTTTTGAAAAGAATCATCTTTATTGATAAAATCCATTATTGTTAATCATATTTTATTTATATTCTTTTGAAAATGAGTTCCTTCTTTAAAAATCATTACTTTTCCTAAGTGGGTTCATAACTTTAAGAGTTGATTTTTATCTTAACTTTGAAAACTAGTTTGTTTTCTTAGTTTTATTATGAAGTTTAAAAGAGTTTAAATCTTAAGCTTTTTGTAAAAACTTTTAATATTAATAAATTATTTTACTAAAGCTTAGGTTAACATAATATACAAAGAAAATATTTACTTCTTATGTTTCCTTGGTAATCTGTCTTTGTTATTTAAGAAAACGTTGAGAAAACTCTGTTTTTATGTTGTTGATAATAACTCCATGATTTTTTTGATAGATTACATAATCGAAAATCTAGTTTTGAGTTCCTTTAATAAAATGAAATTCTATTTTTAGTTTAGTTGAGACATTAACATTATGTAGATGCAAGTATCATTAGTATATAAAATAATAAGAAAATACTAGAAATAAATAATGAGCAAGAAAATAAAATATCAAGTAATGGAAACCTTAGCTTCATCAAGGTATCCCGGTCAAGTATTGGAGCCTTAGCTTTATCAAGGCATCCCAGGACTAAGAATGGACTAGTCCTAAAAGATTAAAGGAAATAAACAAAATATTGTTTTGACTTGATATGGACAAGTCTAAGACTAGAAAAACTAGTCTTAATAATAACATGAAATAAATAAATTGCATAAGTTGAAAGTAAATAAATAACAAATGAGCTTATATGCTCTAAATAAATATATATACATAATATACATAATACTATATATAAGTTAGATTAGAAGCAAATAATAACAATAATAACAACAACATAATAAAATAGAAAGCTTATGTACAAGAACAAAACATGAACATGTTGTTGTTTTTACTACTCATATGAGTTTCAAAACAACACCATAGTCATGCTAAGTTACATGACATGGATAAATAAATGGTTGAAAGAAATTTATACCTAAGGTATTTTTGTGGTATAAAGATGGTAATGAATGTATGGTTATGTGGTTATGGAGAAATGGTAGTTGTATTATATAAAGGGAAATTCTTGTAAGTATTTGGTGAAAGAGAGTTTTGGTAGAGGAAAAGTTTATGGAGAGAGTTTGTGTAGTGAATTTGAGAGAGTTTTTGTAGTATAATGAATTGTGTGAAAGAATGAAAGAGGAATGGGTATTTATAGAATTTTTGGAGTGAATTTTAGATGTAATAAAATAATTTTAAAAAGAAAAATAAATTGTTGGAAGAGAGAGAGGGGGCGCGCGGCCATAGTGTGTAAGAGAGAGAGTGAGTTGATTTTTGAGTGAATTTTGTAAGAAAATAATTAATATGTAAGGTATGATTTGATATAAGGTGTATTGGAAATATAAAAAGTAAGAAAATAGATATGTAGGTGTAAGAAAAAGTAGAGATAGTAAAATAATAATGAATAGTAGAAAAGTACTATGAATAGTAGACTAGATAATTAAAGTACCGTAGTAATAAAAATACGCATAATAAGGCAATATCTGTAATTTTTAGCTACCGAAAAGTTCTAAAACTGATTTTTTAGAATCCTTGTATTTTTACGAGTCTATTGGTATAAACGGAATATTTTGAATATTCCGAGCTCCAGGACACGCTTTTCGAGCACTGATCCCATTTGAGTCTGAAGGACTCTCGAAATTCGCGAATCTGATATTTTTATTGTAAACCCCCGAAAATTTCATAATTCTTAAAAATAATCCTAGAAGTCTAAGTATCAAAATTTACATCTCGAAAATCGACTCAAGATAAAAACCAAATTCTAGACCGAGTCAAAATACTGGAAACGAAACCCTAAAAATCGAATCAAGTTAAAACTTAATTCCAAATAAGATAAAGAATGAGCATTATGGATCTTGAGAAAACGAGAAACCTTGAAACAAAATATGAAGTCCAACTACCGGTATAATCAACGTCCGTACGCCGATTAAATAATCTACCCAATCCCTAAAACGCGAATTGAAACAATAAATCCAAATACCGCTTAACAACCGGATGATAAAATCCTAAATCCTTCAGTAAAATTTTGGAATCACAAATTCCAAATCTTTACCAAAAGTCAAACTAAGTCAACTCATAACTCTAGACTCGGCTAAACAATCCCGAGAACTAAAAACAATTAAATAATCACAAATAAAATAAGATAAACCATAGACGTCAAGCTAGAAATATAAAACGATCAAAACTCAAGAATTATACGATCTTACGAATAACTCAGTAAAATCGAAAATCAAAACAGAACCCTAAAAGTCAACAAGCCTATAACGAACCCTAGTGTTTAAGATCCAGCAATCCCGCGTTTTTAAAGCCTAGAAAACGAAATTAAGTTAATGGCCTAGAATAGTTCGTAATAACGTAGGGTAACATAAAAATATCAGATTCACGAATTTTGACTATCCTTCGGACTCAAACGGGATCAGTGCTCGAAAAGCGTGTCCCAAAGCTCGGAATATTAAAAATATTCTGTTCATACCATAGACTCGTAAAATACAAGGATTCCAAAAATATTAGTTTTAGAATTTTTCGATAGCTAAAAATTACAAATATAGCTCGATTATGTGTATTTTTATTACTTCCGGTATTTTAATTGTCTAGTCTACTATTCGTTACTATTTCACTATCTCTACTTTTTCTTACACCTATTTGTTACACCTACATATCTATTTTCTTACTTTTTTCATTTCCAATACAACTTTATTCACATCAACTTTACACATTACTTCTTTATTACACAAACAAATAAAAATAAAACAATTTCCCCCTCTCAAAAATCCAAAACCGGTGCCATCCCTCTCCTCTCCATCTCAATTATTTTTCTTTTTCAATTTATTTTATTACATCCAAAATTCACTCCAAAAATTCTATAAATACCCCTTCCTCTTTCATTCACTACCATCTTTATACCACACAAATACCTTAGGTAAAAATTTCTTTCAACCATTTATCTATTCATGTCATGTAACTTAGCATGACTATGGTGTTGTTTTGAAACTCACATGAGTAGTAAAAGCAACAACATGTTCATGTTTTGTCCTTGTACATAAGCTTTCTATTTTATTATGTTGTTATTATTATTGTTATTATTTGCTTCTAATCTAACTTATATTATGTATATTATGTATATATATTTATTTAGAGCATATAAGCTCATTTGTTATTTATTTACTTTCAAGTTATGCAATTTATTTATCTCATGTTATTATTAAGACTAGTCTTTCTAGTATTAGACTTGTCCATATCAAGTCAAAACAATCTTTTATTCATTTATTTTCTTTAATCTTTTGGGACTAGTCCATTCTTAGTCTCGGGATGCCTTGATGAAGCTAAGGCTCCAATACTTGACCGAGATTCCTTAATGAAGCTAAGGTTCCCAATGCTTTATTTCCTTGCTTATTATTTGTTTCTATTATTTTCTTATGTTCTTATTATTTTATATGCTCATGATATTTGCATCTTCATAATGTTAATGTCTTAAGTAATCTAAAAATAGAATTTTACTTTACTAAATAAACTCAAAGCTAGAATTTTGATTAAGTGATTTCTCAAGTTTTCTTAAAGAACAAAGATAGTTTTACCAAGAAAACATAAGCAATAAATATTTTCTTTGTATTTTATGGTAATCTAAGTTTTAAGAAAAATAAACCATTGATATTAAAAATTTTAAACTCTTTTCTAAACTAAGAAACAAACTAGTTTTCAAAGTTAATATAAAAATCAACTCATAAAGAACCCACTTAGGAAAAGTAATGATTTTTAAATTTCTAAGAGAAAGAACTTATTTTCAAAAGAAGAATATAAATAAAGTAAGATTAACAATAATTGATAAAGATGATTCTTTCAAAGGAAATGAAAAAACAAGTTTTAGAAAACAAAAGCTTATATTTTAGAAATGAATATAAGAAGACAAGACTCATTTTCTTAAACCATCCTAAATACAAAATTATGAAAAGGTTTTCATCAACTTAATATAATTGTGATAAATTTGATTTTTTTAAGTAAAATTTATGGAAAACTAAGGTTACAAGAAAATTTATTTTTCCTTGGAAAAAGAATGAAGAAAATAAAATAAGAACATACTCATTTACAACCACCTAGGAAAAATATAAAGTTTCTTTAAAATACTTGAAATGAAATTTTCAAAGTTAAAGTTTAAATGAATTTTTTATGAAATAAATTGTTGAGACACTATCATTAGGATTTTTGCATATAAAGTGAGCTTACCTATATATTCAAAGTGTTTATCAAATATATATTTATATACATATATTGTTAACAAAAGGATTTTCTTTTAAAAATGAAGTTTAGTTAGAAAACAGATTTATAAAAGTTTGGCAATTTTCGTTTCAAATCTGAACCCAATGTTTTCGAAACCCAAATGACCTTATATGATAAAGATAAGCTTAGAAATAGATATATCTTTTCGAATAGGTAGAAAACGGTATATTATATGCGAAATTCCAAGTTAAAATGGGCAAGTTGTGGCCATTTTAAGTTGGAATTTCCTTTTATACGATTTTACCACGATTTTAAGAAAAGTTTAGAATCTCCAAGAATAGAATTTTATGAAGGACTTATCCCGGGTATTTTTTTTGTCTAGGTGATGAAAGATACGAGATTACCCTACCCGAGGATTACTACGACTAAGAAGATCGCAAATGGACGAGTGAGTTATTCCTCCTAATTTCGTTACCTTACTTGTGCTTGTAAAGTAGTAGCATTAGTTACTAAGAAAAGATAAAAAACGAATATATTTGGGGAATTCGGGATTATGTGTAATTCTATGTTTATGTGTGAAATGAGAATTAAGAATATCGCAGCCTCAAATTGCTTGTTTAAATAATTTAGTTTATTTACTTGTATGATTGTTTATTGTTTGCTAAATTGATTGATCACCCCTAATAAACCTTAATAAGGTTTGGCTTAAGAAAACTAAAACGCTCACGCATAACATCCATCGAGTCACATCTATTTCGGAAGGTTGCTACTCCTACGCATAGAGTTGGATTGGCTGTGATCGTGCGGTGCCACAGGTCATGTTCCTTCCTGGATAATCCAAATCGCTCGGGAAAGTGACTCTAGGTTCAGAGCCGGACCAACCGAACACTGTGGGTGAAGACTTAAGGACTAGCAGTAGAAAGTCGAGGACCTTCAACCCCGATTCCCTAACCTTTGATACGGAGGGGTAAATCCATTCTATATATAGTTTCCGGATAACTATATATATTTGCGTAATCATGTGATTGTTGCATTGTATGCATAGCATATATGTGAATAAATAAATAAACTTGTTTGAAAATGTGGTGCGAATGAACAGGAATATCTCACTAAGCTAGTTGTAGCTTATACCCCTATAGAATTTGTTGAAACAGGTATATCCGTGGTTTAAATTGAGGATCATGACATTGAGGAAATCATGGAAGGATTGGTTAAGCTTCTATGAAGGAAATAGAATTATAAGATAAGTAATTTTGTAAGGTTCTTTATATATAATGACTTATATGAATAGCGATGTATATTTATTTGAAGATAATAGATGGACATGCCCCTAAGAATTGCAATGCGATATGTTTATGATTTATGATAAGTATTCTCTTTGCCTTGTTACTTATCTATTATCAATATAAATTGCGCTACTCTGATGCGTTCCCTTGGTTGTGATGTATGCCTTGTACATGATATGGAAGCCTTTGCGTGACTAAGGTAGTCATTCCTAGGCTTTAGTATTATGTACGGCGGACTGCCACGTTTAGGGTACCCCTCGGGGCGTGACATTTATGTTACCCTATATTATTACGGACTAGTTTAAGATATTGGCTTAATTTCGTTTTTTAGGGTTTGAAAATGCGGGATTGCCGGATCTTAAACACTATGGTTCATTATAGGCTTTGTTGACTTTAGGGTTCCGGTTTGACTTCTGGTTTCGTCAAGATATTCGTAAGATCATATAATTTTCGAGTTTTAATCATTTTATATTTTTAGCTCGATATTTATGATTTATCTTATTTTATTTGTGATTATTTAATAGTTTTTAGCTTTTGGGATCGTTTAACCAAGTCTAGGGTTATGTGTTGAGTCAGTTTGACTTTTGGTAAAAATTGAAAATTGTGATTCTAAAATTTTACTGAAGGATTTAAGATTTTATCATTTCGTCGTTAAGCGGTATTTGGATCTATCGTTTTGATTCGTGTTTTAGGAATTGAGTAAATGATTTAATTAGCGTACGGACGTTGATTATACTGGTAGTTGGACTTTATATTTTGTTTCAAGGGTTCTCGTTTCTCAAGATTCAGAAAGCTCATTTTTAACCTTATTTTGGAATTAAGTTTTAACTTGATTCGATTTTTAGCGTTTCGTTTTTGGTATTTTAACTCTGTCTAGGATTTGGTTTTTATCTTGAGTCGATTTTCGGGATTTAAATTTTGATATTTAGACTTCTAGGATTATTTTCTAAGAATTATGAAAATTTTGGGGGTTTACAACTTGAATCATGCATGTAATGTGAGTTATATGTATACAAAAAGGTTTTTTTTTTCAACTATATAAATATCTATATATTTACTATGGGACTTTTGGTCAATGCAAAGCTGGGAAAAATATATTTTCAAGGCTAGGATTTTTGTAACAATTTTTTACCATACCATTTTGAGATACAAATTTCTTTTTATGACAAAAATAATCTTAGAAATAGTTAGATCTTTTAGTGTAGGTAGAAAACGGTATATAATATGCAAAATTCCGAGTTAAAATAAGTAAGATATGGCCATTTTAAGTTAGAATTTCTCGCTATCCGAATTTTGATGAAAATGATAAAATAGAGCCAAATATTTTTAAGTAGATCTTGGATGAAATACTCATTTTGGGTATTTCTATTTGTTTAGGTGATGAGGAGCAGGACCTTCTCTTTCCCGAAGATTACTTCGACTGATAGAGATTGTCATGGTCGAGTGAGTTTTCCTTTATGCTTTATGTATTTGCACATGTGCTTGTAGAATAAAGCACTAGATATCAGAAAAATATAAAAATTGATATGCAGTGGGTTATCATAGAACTATGTATGTGATTCATTATATGTGATCAATAAACAATAAGTATATCGGGACTCAATTGGTTAATTAATATAAATTGTCTCTACGTATATTGTTGTGTGTGCAGATATTGGTAGATCACCTTAAATGATTTAATGTCAGATCGAAAATCCCTTAAAACTAAATTGCTCATGTATATCACTTAGAATATCATCTTCACATTTCGCCACTACTCCTCATCATAGGACCGGAAAGGTAAGCTGCCTAGCTACATCTTGAGGAATTAGGATGCTCGGGGAATATGGCCTCATGGTGTAGCCGAGCCAGATCGATTGATTTGGGTAAAGAAAGTCCGATGACTAGTAGTACAGTTGATTGGAACACCATGATGTGCGCAAATTTCAGGGAGGTCGATTATGACTCATTCAAAGCATTCTCTATCCCAAAATGGAGGGGTAAATCCATTATACATACGAAACCGGATAATTGTATGTATTAGTTGATCATATGGCTGTTTGCATTTCATATGCTTGCTTAATGGACTTGTATGATTTCCTTATTATGAGTGCTTTTGCGTAAGGATTATCTCACTAAGCTCGTTATGCTTACTTCCCAATAGATTTCTGATGTTGCAAGACCTTTGTTTTTGTACTCGAGACCACCTTAACCATCTGGATAGAACCTACGCTTTTGGGAAGCTTTTGAAGGAAATCTATTTGAAGACTTTAGATTAGATGTAAGCCCCAAAAAATTTCAGTAAATAATTCCAAGATGAACTTCGAAAATAAACCCTAAAAATTACTCCAAATTAAAACCAAATTTCAACTAGTCCAAAAACATGAGTGAATCCAGAAATTTCCGAATCTTAAGAAAAATTAGAATCCTTAAAAACAAAATAAGAACTCATCATACTTCAACTCCAAAACCACTACGTACGACAAATTCCATAGTTAACTCCAACTTATAAAATCGAGTAATATAAAGCCCAAAAACAAATTATTAAAAAGTAAATAACAATTAACTTTCTGGAAATGAAACTCAATTCAAAGAATTCCGAAAACGTCGAGAGATATTAGATACTTACAAAAAAAATCAAATTTAAAATAAATTTCTCAAATTAAATAAGTTGTATAAACATAAAATATCAGTTTCCAAATTGGCAAGGATCTAAATCGGAAAATCACCTGAAAACCCTAACCAGAATGCAATAGCTTAAGTCGGGCAATCTAGCGGCCTAAACCCTAGAGGTCGAGATGTAGTTTAAATATGTAGAATAGCTCGTAGTAGTATAAGTTTGTTTTAAAAAATCAGATTGGTAAATTTTTGACATATTACGAACCCGTTCGGATACAAACTTCGAAAAGCATGTCCCGGGGCTCGAAATATCAAAAATATACCATTAGTACCATTAGACTCGTAATTTCATAAGATTTCCAAATATATCAATTATATAATTTTTCAGGTTATAAAATTTACAGTTATAACCTTTTATTGTAATTTCATTACTACCGGTAATTAATTAGTCTTTTGCACTATTCGCTTTTATTTCATTAAACAATTTTATTATTCTTATAAAGCCTTATATTTTTAGATAAATATTTTATATATTATAGAAATTTTTTTTTTCTAAAATATAGTTAGTTCGGACTTTTATGGGATTAGATTCTGTTTAAGACTCGATACTAAAAATAAAATAAATTAATTTAATAATTGAAAAATATTTTAAAAATATTTTTATTTTCATAAAATAATTTCTTAGAATTTTTCGGGTTATAAAAATATATCATTTATAGCCCATATTCGCGTATTTTGATCATACCGGTAACATATTTGTTAAAATACTAAAATAATTCAAGTAATTACTTAATTTTAATTATGAAAAATATGCTACAAATATTTGGAATAAATTTTCAAATTTTATTTTATTTTATTAAGAAAGTACTTTTATAACCCATACTTTCAAGTACACCTTACACATATCACTTCCTTTTCACTTCAATCTTTTTACACTTCATTATATCTATTCATGGCAGATTTTGACTCCTTTATGGCTACCATTGTCCTTTATTTACTCCTATTTTGACTAAATTAATTATATTCACACTTTCTTAAAGAAGCTACAATATAAATTTATTACACAAATCAATTTCAAGTCAAAATTCAAACAATTTTCTCTCTCTCTCTCTCCCAAATTCACGTGTAGCATGCTTCATTGTGGCTGCCCTTGTTTTATTTTTTTTCTTTCCTTCTTTCAATTAAGACACTCATTTTCTCTCTCTCCTTCATTTACTCCTTCTTTCTTTTTTCATTCCTTAGCTTTTCTCTCTCTTTTTCCTCTCTTTTCTTCTTCATTTTTGCTCTTGTTCTTAGAAGAACCAAGCTGTCCCCATTCCATTCTTGAGCCTCCATACATGTTTCTTGAAGATTTTTAAGTAAATCTTCTTCTCAAAGCTTCCATAGGTGATATAGGTAAAGTGTAATGAAGGTTTCATGCATCAAATGACCTTCCATAAGCTTAAAAGCTTAGGATGATGATGCCAAAAATGAAACACTCCTCTTCTCCATTATTATTATCTTGTATCATAATTATTTTCTTGTTTAAAGTTGTTATATTTTGTAGATCTAACTTTTTGTAGCTTTGATTTTTGTTTATGCCATAGATCTTGCTATTTGAGTTATTATTTTTGTTATTGCTTATGATTTATGCATATATTCCTCATTCACATGTGTTCATGCATTTAAAACTAGTATAGAAAACTAGATCTAGTGTTTTGAGTTCATAAATGCATTAGATCTTTGTTTTATGTTCATGGATAACTTATAATAGCATGATGACAGTAGGAATGTTGTAGAAAACTCAAGATCTATTTTATTTTCAACAAAAATCTTTTTTTGAAAATTCGGATGAAAATGAACCATATTTAGATAAGTTATTTTTCAACTTCAAAATGTGTATTTTTCATTTAAAATGAAGGGCTTAGGGTATAGATAACATAAATGAGTGATTTTGATGAGCAAAGTTTAGATCTATGAGTTTAAAGTTTATTATCATGGGTTTCATTTAGATATATGTTCATATTATGTGTAGATCTTAGATTTGAACTTGAACAAAAATAGTGAAATTCGTATTTTGGCAAGACCCCTATTTAAAAACAACTTTCCAAGTGTCAAAATGTAATTTTTACTTAAGAAAATGAAGGCTTAATGTATGTATATTATCAAGACTTCTTTTCACAAGAATCAAAGGTGATTTTCAAAGATTAATTTTCAAAACAAAGTTCTATTCTCGGATTTTGGCCAAGGCCTAGTTTAAAAACATGTTTTCCAAGTCAAAAATGAATTTTTTATTCAAAATGAAGGGCTCTTAAGATAGGATATGTAAGGAATGGATTTTCATAAGTTTAGATAGATTTTATCAAAAGATATGTCAAAAATGAATTTGTAAATTCGGATCTCAACAAGACCAAATTTTAAAACCCATTTGTCAACTCAAAACTCATGTTTATGTGAAGAATGAAGGGTATAGGCAATAGGTATCCTTAAGTAGTGATTTTTGTAAGTTGAAATGAGTTTGAATGAGGGTAATGTGTAAAACAAAAAGTGGAATCAAAATGGAAAATTTTAAGTTAGTATTCAACTTGTAAAATTCGTAATTTTGGATGGAGGCCATGAGAACACCTATTATTCAAGCTCAAAATGAATTTTTTATGTGTTAAATGAATTCCTTAGGTAATTGATATAGTAAAGCCTAAAATTTTGATACATTATACAAGTTTTCTCAAAGAATCATTCAAAAAGTGGATTTTCTAAAATTCGGATTTTTGAGTAGATCCTATTTGAAAACATATTTGCAAAGTGCAAAATGCAAATCCTTATGTAAAAATGAAGTCCTTATTAGTTATATATGGTTGAGCCTTAATTTTCCAAGTATTAAATGATTTTTTTTACTTAAAGGAATCACCTCAAAAACATTTCTTACAAAAATTCGGATTTTGGAATGAACTAATTTTAAAAACATGTTTACAAAGTGTAAAATGGGAGTTTTTATTGAAAAATAAAGCCCTTAGGGAATATACACAATGGAGACTCAATTTTAACAAAAATAATTATATTTTCTTAAGTAATAAATCCAAAACAAATGGAAATGATCAAAAGTTAGAAAACTAGATTTTTCATTAGTAGTTGTTATTATGGTCTTGCAAAATAAAAAGTTATAAAATTTTCTTTTAGTAAAGATCATCAAGATCATGCATACATTAAGCTCATCTCATGTCATTCATGTTAGGAAATCATTCATATTGCATGTATAACTAATTTATATAATAGAAACATTACAAACATTTACAAAACTATTTTTCAGAATCAGAAATTGTTACTGATCAGATCTGATCCCCCTATTCCGAGACCTAAATGTTTTCAAAACTTAAATATAATATTAGAAATAGATATATCTTTCAAAGTAGATAGAAATCGATATATAATTTGCGAGATTCTGAGTTAAAATGACCAAGTTATGGCTGTTTTAAGTTGGAATTCTCGCTTAGGACGAGAATTACGAATTTGATAGTTCGTATAAAATCGTTTAGATTAGTTTGAGTTGAAATACTTATTAGAGTATTTCTTCCTTTTTAGGTGATCCTAAATTCGATGATTCCCTACCACCGGATTACTTTTACTAAGAGACCGGTGATCCAATAGCCGAGTGAGTTTTCTTATTTTGTTACCCTATTTATGCTTATAGCTAGCAAAATTATAGAAACAAGATAAAAATCGATATGAATGGGGATGGGATATATGATGAGACTGTGATGAATGTATGCCAAAGAGTACTAAAGCATATCGAAACCATGATTCGATTGGATAACCGCACTGTCTTATTATTTCTATTATGTATATGATATTGGTTGATCACTCTAAAGAATATATTAATATTTTGTCCTAAGGAAAAATTTAAATTGGTCATGCATTACATCGGACATATTGCATTTGGTAGCATGCTACTCCTACGCAGGTCAATTCGGTATGGTTTGATGACTCGTTGGATAACGAGGTCGGTATCAGAGCTCATTCATGGGAACTAAGGCGCATCGGGGATGCATTCCATGTGTGAGCCTAGCCGAGGCGAGTGCTCTGAGCCGAGGGCTTAGGGACTAGCAACGGTCGTGTAGACTTCAATACCATCCCTAACCCAAGATACGGAGGGCGTAAATCCGTTCTGTGTGTGGGTTTCGGATACCCATGCATAATTGCTTACTCACGTGTTTATTCATGCATAGCATATGGATTATTTATAACTTGCTTGTTATGGTACAGAATTAAAAGAATTCTCACTAAGCTAGTGTAGCTTATACCCCAATAGATGTTTGAATGAACAGGTTATCGCAAGAATGCAAAGTGGGGACCGAGATAGTTGGAGCCGAACATGACTTCGGGATTTCAGCAATGAATAAGGATGTTTGAAGTTATTAGCTAAATTTTATTATTTGCCTTGTAATAGTTTTATGCAGTAGAATCTTTTGATGAATTATAATTGAAGTTTAATGAGTTGTATTTTGAAGAATAGTGAATTGAAATTCCTTTACATTGTTCTCAAGTTGTATAAATATAAAATGCATTACTCCGATGAGTCTCCTTCATGTGCTAGACGCCTTGTACATAGTATGGAAGCCTTCGGTGACTGAGGTGGTCATTCTTAGGCTTTAATATTATGTACGGCGGATTGCCATGTTTAGGGTAACCTTCGGAGCATGACATTAGATTTCCTTTAAAATCTTCTAGTTTAGTTATTTGTCTTAGTAAGATTATGTTATTTAAGATTTTTATCAGGGGATGCCAGTAGAAGTTATAAGACCTTTTATTTTGATGAATTATTATAACATTGCATTGAATATTTCACTACCACTATCTTAGAATGCATAACTCCACCGATCTCCCTTTATTGTAAATGTACGCCTTATACCAATATGAAAGCTTCCAAGTGACTGAGGTAGTCATTCTCAAGTTTTAATATTGTGTACGGTGGACTGTCATGTTTATGGGACTCGTTAGGGCGTGACAAGTTGTGTCCATAACTTGTGTTTAACATATAAGCTTTACATTCAACAAACACAACCTTTAACACAAGTTGTGTACTTGCTTGTCAACTCTAGAAAATCCTATTATATTCCCATAAAAGGGCTTTCAAAAATATAAATATTATTATTTCTATTTAGGCTTGATTGACAAGCTAAGTGACAAGGTCTAATGAGTTCGGTTCAATTATTAGGATGACTTAGGGAGATTTAACTAAGTAAGCATGGAACAAGGATTTTTGTTCTAATCTGCTACATCTAACCTTTCTCGGACAAGCTCATACTTATAGAAAGGAAGGCTATAAGCCTTAGCCTAGGAGGAGCTCATCTAGGATAACCATGGATTGAGTTTTCTCTATCTCATTCGTCAATCATTGAGATAATCTAATGATCATCATCCATGCCAAGTGCCTATACCTTATTAATCACTCCTCCCCATTTTAGAACTTTTTGGAGAGAGAAGAATAATAACATTATAAATAGGAGGCACCATTGACAAAGATCAAACAATTTAACTAAAATGAGTTATTACTTTAATTTGTTCAAGAACTCTAAAGTTAATGTGTGATGTCTAGTGTGGTGTGTGATGTGTATGAATATTTAGATTAAATGAATGAAATGAATTTCAATTCATACTGATCATTGACCGAGTTTTTCAAATTTATAAATGTTTTTTTAAATCGGGTTCAATAACTATGGTTTTACAGGACAAGCGCACTCATCAAATGCCACATAGATAATGATTTAGGTTGGTCCCAAGGGAATGCTTGACAGCTAGTATACTTTCAACCTCATTAATTCTCTAGCAAAAGAAAGGTTCAGAAAAACATAAAGGAAAAAAAATGAACTATACTATGTTAGGAATATTCAAATGTTCAATGGGTAAAATAAGAAATAAGCCTGAAACTCTATGAAAAAGTAGCTCGGGGTCACTTCACCAATTCCTTATCGGAATGATTTCTAAAAAACAATAAACTTCTTAAAATGTGATTGAATTGTGTGTTATATCGCCGGATTCTCTAATTTAAACTAAAGCTTCTCTGAAGTAGTAGTTTTAGATCTAGCTAAAACCAATAATCAAAGTTTCAATTAGACCCGCATAAAGAATAAGAATCCATTGTTTCAAAAAGACAACTCAATGAATTTTTAAAACAAGTGACAAAAAGTCTTCACTCATTCCTCGACAAGAGGTAGTTAAGATCGACTCCATTGGCAACCATAGATCTATTCAATTGAAATCAATCATGTTCTAAAAGAGCGCACCACTTCTTTTAAAAACCATAAGTTTAAGTTCAAGTTATTAATTACAAACACCCAATCAAATTTACTTGAGAGCGTATTTGAAATCAAACCGAATCAGGAATTGAATTCGTAATCCCTAAGCGTAGGAGTTTATTTCTCCATGGATTTATCAAAATAAGCACAGATTAGAAGAAATAAGATAAATTCGAAAGATTAATCAATTAATTGCTAAGAAATTCATAGAATTACAAACATCGGATTAAATTGATTTTCTAGAAAACAGAGGAAATTCTTAAGTAAAAAGAAATGGAAATTCTTTTACCTAAGAATCCTTTAGAAATCTACTCTACGTTAATATTGATTTACTCTGTTGGTACATTTTACTGCACTCTTGCACTTTTATTTATAGACTACTAGGCACAGAAAGCATGGCCTACTTTATTGACATGTGGCAGATTTGATAGATTCTTTCTAAGAATTTGATAACTTTCCACACGCGCATAAGATTTGTGAAAACACTCATAAGGGTTACGTTTGATCAATTGGTTGAGGCTTGTATAAAGCAAGATTAGGCTCAACTTCAGGAATTTCCAAAGTAAACTGTGTTTTATCCATTGCTTTATCGGGGTAAATTGAGAGAGTCGAGGGTCATATCGCTGAGGCTCGAAGCAATCCTGATAAAGAATTGGTCTATAAAAGCTTTTATCGAGGTCGAGATTTGAGGCTAGACTTCGACAATGTATTTTCTTCCAAATGATGCTCGATCGCTTTGACTAAAGTCGAGGGTCATGTTGAGGGCTCGCATTTAAGGCTTGATAGACCAATTTTTGCTGTATTCTTTCTTTGTTTGGTATCAGTTGTGACTTTATAGGCTCGACTTCTGCAATCTTGATTTTAATTGTTGTTTTTGCTCCAAAACTGAATTAAAACACTTGATTACTCTTTATTCAATTCTAAGAGCTTTAAAACAACATTATTTATCAAAAACATAATTTTTGCAGAATTTTATCAAAAATTCTTAGCAAAATGAGCTTAACATCCTATGAAAAATATAGAGTAAATATGACTTATCAATGTCTACTTACGCTTCCTTACTTATTGTAAACCTCTAAAATTTCGATTAATTTTAAGCTTAGTCTTAGAATTAAAAGTCAATTGGAAACCCTAAAGGTCAACGAAAGGCTAGTACAAACCCTAGAATTTGGATTCGACATTCCTGTATTTTTTAACCCCAGAAAACAAAGTTGAGATAATTAGTGATAATAGTTCGTAATAATATAAGGAAATGTAAAAATATCATATTCACGAATTTCGAGTGTTCTTCAATCCAAACGGGATCAGTTCTCTAAAAGCATGTCCAGAGCTCGAAATAGTAAAAATATTCGATAACATCGTTAGGACCGATTTAATACAAGAATTTCAAAAATATCAGTTTGTAATTTTTCGATAACTAAAAATAACAGATATCGCAATTATATGCATATTTTCTTACTACTGGTATTTTACTAGTCACATCTACTTACATATGCATTATTCATTTATCTTTACTTTTTCTAACACCTATTCTTACACTCTATACCTATTATCTTTTTTTTATCTTTCCATAACTTTATATTACATCTACATACTTATTATTACTTTTAATACACAAAATTACAAAAAATTAAATCTCTCACTCTCTCTTTCTTAAGTGGTGGTGCTCCCCCTCCCAGCCCTCCCCTCCCATCTCTCTCATATTTTTTATTTTTCTTTAATTAAATCACTCAAAATTCACTCCCTATTTTCTATAATACCCTCTCCTCTTTCACTTCATTCATATAATTACTACCCACAAAATTACTCTCCAAAATTCTCTAAATTTGCTCTCAAACATACTCCCAAAATTCTCCCAAAATTTCTTCTCAACTCTCTTCTACTACAAACACTATTACCATTCTTACTTTGGGTAAGAAATCTCCTCAAATCTCTCTTATCATGTCATATAACTTTACATGACCATGGTGAGAGTTTCCTAAACTTAATGTTATGGAAGCTACACTATGTTCATGTATTGTTCTTGTTCATGAATATGTATTTATATATTTTTATGTTGTTATTTTATTTTGCTCATATTATTGTTGATATTATGTTAACCTTATATATATTTAACTAAATATAATTATGTACTTATATATAACCTTTAGAGCATATAAGCTCATTGTTATTAATTTACTTCCAAGTTATACAATTTATTTACTTATTTCATGTTGTTTTAATATTAGTCTCCAGTCTTAGACTTGTCATCATCAAGTCAAAACAATCTTTTCTTTCTTTTCTTTATTTCTTTTGGACTAGTCTATTATTAGTCCCAGGATATCTTGATGAAGCTAAGATTCCCAATACTTGACATTTCTATTAACTTGCTTATTTTATTACTTATTATGATTTTCTTATGTTTTCATAATTTCATGATTTCATATTCATGATCATGCATGAACATATTGATTTTGTCTCAGCAAGATAAAAAAGGAAATGTTTTCTTAAATAGAAGTTCTTTTCCAAAATAAATGTTCTCATGAAAGAAATGATTTTTCATAAAAAAAACTTAGGAATCTATCTTAACAATTCTTTTATAAAAATCTAGAGGAGTTCATCATAAATTTTAGTAACCAAAGAGCATAGGAATTTTAGACAATACATATATACACTTTACAAAGTTATAAAATGGAAAAATATTCTTTAAAATCAGAATTTCAAATTCTTGTTTAAACAAAAGTTTTACTAAACTTCATTTTTCCACCAATACTTTGGAATATAAAGGAATAGACTAGTTTGACACAATACCAAGAAAATTTCTTTCATAAGAATAGAATGATCTTAAGAAATAAAATTAATGAACAACTTAGGAAAGCATTTTTTTGAAATAAACTTTAGGAAAGGTTAAAAAAATATAGAGTTTGATAGATTTTAGCTACTTTAAAAAAAAATTCAAAAACTACCCTCTCAATCCCTAGAAATTAAGCTATGAGAAACTTCGAAAAGCAAAAATCCTTCTCTTGAAATTTAAAAGACTAAGGAAATGAAATTAAGAAGGAGAAAATACTCATTTAAAATGACTTAAGAAATTTTCTAACAAGCTAAGTAGGAATTTTCAAATGTTTTGCTTTTCCAAATTTTAAGAAGACTTTGCTTTTACAAAAAAATTCATGGTTGAGACAACTTCATTAAATTTATGCATTTGATATGAGTTAATATATATATACACACACACATTTTTAAGGTCTTTCCAACCAGTATAGTATCTATATCTTTGATACAAGTATTTGAAAGATGAAGAAAAGATTACAAAATTAAGTTTTGCAAAATTCGTGGTGAATCTGATCGTCATTGTTTCGGAGCTCAAATGATTTAATTTAAAGAAAATAATTTTAGAAATGAATAGATCTTTTTGAATAAGTGGAAAACATTATATTATATGCGCAATTTTGAGTTAAAATGACCAAGTTATGGCCGTTTTAAGTTGGAATTGTCTTCTATACGAATTTTGATGATCTTAGGACATCGTTTTGATAAGTACAATAGAATCAACAAAAAATACTCATTATGGGTGTTCTTCTTGATTAAGTGATCCCAATGAAGAGTATTCATACTCGGAGGATTACTTTGATTAGTGGATTAACCGATCGACTCATCCATAAGAGAGACGTGTCGACATGGCCAAGTGAGTCTACTCCTCTTATTTTTCATGGTTATGTTTGTGCTTGTAAATTTAGTTGCATTAGTCTTAAGAAAAGATAAAATTGAAGATATATGATAATGTGTTGAAATAATATTAAGTATATTAAAGCATTAATGCTTGTAATAAATTGTATGCTTATTATCACATCGAAGTGTTTGAAATTGGTTGATCACTTATAAGAAATGAAAATATAAAGGCTAGGCTTTAAATAAAAGTTATTGCATGCACTTCATATGTTGAGTCACATTGCATTCGCTATTATACAATGGGTGGGATAAGTGTATGATAGTGGCGGTAAGCATAACTGGTATATTATGTAAGTGGCGAGTAGGAGTCGGTAAAAACTACATAAATTAGTGGCTAGTAAGAGCTGGTAAAAACTACATAAAGTGGTGGCTAGTAGGAGTCGGTAATAACTATATATTTTTGATAGCGTATAGGAGCTAGTAAGGTCTATAAAAATGGTTTTTAAAAGAAGTAGTGGTCGTAATAGGCCGAAATACCTAACCCCGAATGAAGAGTATAATTCATTCAAGATATGATTCCTAGAAGATCATATGTCTTGTATACTCATGTGGTTGTTGCATCCCATTTTCTTGTTTAATAAACTTGGTTGATATTTCATTTCAAGTATGAATTTTGGGATTTACTCACTGAGCTCGTAAGTTTACATCCCTATAGATATTTATATTCATAGGAGCATTTGTGTCATGGCCCAAAGGGTACCCTAAACGTGGCAGTCCGTCGTACACAATATTAAAGCCTAAGAATGACCACCTCAGTCACACAAAAGCTTCCATACTATGTACAAGGCGTCTAACATATGGAGGAGATACATCAGAGTGATATATTTTATATTGATATAACTTGAGTAACAATGCAAAGGAAATACAATTCACTATACTTCAATTATAATTCATCAAAAGATTTCACTGCATAAAACTATTACAAAGCAATTCACAAGACTTAGCTAATATCTTCAAGTATACTTACTTCCTACCGGAATCCCGAAGTCATATTCGGCTCCAACCATCTCGATCCCCATGTAGCATTTTTTTCGTCAACCTGTTTATTCAAACATCTACTGGGGTATAAGCTACACTAGCTTAGTGAGAGTTATCTTAATTTCATACCATAAAAAGCAAGTTATAAATCATCCATATGCTATGCATAAACAAACACATGAGCAGACAATTATGTATGGGTATCCGGAACCCGTACATAGAATGGATTTATGTCCTCCGTATCTAGGGTTAGAGATGGTATTAAAAGTCTACACGACCTGCTGCTAGTCCCCAAGCCCCCTAGGCTTATAGCAATCGACTCGGCTAGGCTCATACATGAGATGCATCCCCAGTGCACTTTAGCTCCCTATGAATGAACTCTAATACCAGGTCTCATTCTCTAAACGTGATCTCGGACCATACCGATCTTCTTGCATAGGAGTAGCACGCTACCAAATGCAACATGACCGATGCAATGCATAACCAATTTATTTTTTCTTAGGTCAAATTATTCATACATTCTTTAGAGTGATCAACCAATATCATACACATAAACAAAAACAATATGAACAATGCAGTTATCCAATCGATTCATAGTCTCATTATCTATCACATCCCATTCATATCGGTTTTTATCTTGTTCCTATAATTCTAATGTAACTAGCTATAAGCACAAACAAAGTAACAAAGTAAAAGGAAAACTCACATGTCCATTGGACTTCGGTCTTTTAATCGTAATAGTCAAGTGGCAACGAATCCTCGAAAGAAAATATACCTAAGGAAAGATATACCCAAATAAGTATTTCAACACAAAATTAATCCACTCTATCTCATACAAACTATCAAATTCGTAATTCTCGTCCTAAGTGGGAATTCCAACTTAAAACGGCTATAACTTGGTCATTTCAATCGTAATTTAGCAAATTATATACCGATTTCTATCTGCTTCGAAAGATCTATTTAATTCTAATATCATATCTAAGTTTTGAAAACTTTTAAGCTTCGAAAAGATCTTATCAGTTCAGATCAGTAGCGAAAACAATTTTAGAAAATTGATTTTGTGAAAGTTTATGAAGTTTCTACCATCCAAAGCAAGCATACATGCAATATGAACAAATTACTATCATAAATGATATATCATGAGATATATATGTACATGTTCTTGACAATATTTAATAAAAGAAATTTTTAGAAAGCTTTTTCCTTGTAAGACTTTATGAAAAATCAACTTAGAAAGTCTAGTCTTGTATTCTTGACAATTCCTGCTTGTTTTAGAAAAATTCTTTGATAAAATTTATTTATTCTTGTTAAAATTAAGTCCTCATTATGTATATTCCTTAAGGCCTTTCTTTTTCAATAAAAATCTTCATTTTACACTTTGTAAACATGTTTTCAAATATGGTTCATCCTAAAATCCGAATTTTGTAAAAATTATTCTTGAGGTAATTCCTTTAAGAAAACTCATTTGATACTTAGAAACTTAAGGCTCAACCATACCTAGCCACTAAGGACTTCATTTCTCGAATTTCTTAAATGACAAGAAACTCAAATTTTCTTACTTTATTTCTACTCCTTATTCTACATATTTTTCTTAGCAAATCTCATCTCAACTTATAAAAATCATTACTTGATGATATCTATGACTTATACTCTTTATTTTTCATATAAAACACAAGTTTTTGGAGTTGATAAAAGGGTTTTAAGGCATGTCTTGAAACCATCCGAATTTCACAAGGTTAGAATTAAACTCAAATTTTATACTTTGTAATCTCTTCCTATTTTGAGAATCTCTATTAGTAGATCTACCATTTACATATCAAAAACATCTCCTATTGATACCTATTCCATAAGCCTTTTATTTTTTAAACAAATCCTTCATTTTGGTGTTGAAAAATGGGTTTCCAAAATTGGTCTTGGTTGAGATCCGAATTTACAAAATTTGTTTTTGGACGTATCTTTTGATAAAATCCATGTAAACTTATGAAAATTCATCCCTTACATATCCTATCTTAAAAGCCTTTCATATCTTGAATAAAAACTTCATTTTTGAGTTAGAAAACATGTTTTTAAGTTATGCCTTTGTTTAGATCCGAAAATAGAATTTTGTTTTTTGAAAAATAATATTTGAAAATCAACTTTGAACCATATAAAATGAAGTCCTGATGATATATACCCATTAAGCCTTCATTATCTCAAGTAAAACTTCTATTTTGACACTTAGAAAGTGGTTTTTAAACATGGGTCTTGTCTAGATACTAATTTCACCATTTTTGTTTGAGTTCAAAACCAAGATCTACACTTACTATGAACATAAATATAAAAGAAATCCATGGTAGTAAACTATAAACTTATAGATCTAAACATAAACATAATCAAAGTTTCATAAAAGTTAGATCTACAAAATATAACCATTGCTAGCAAGAAAATAATAATATTACAAGAGAATAATCATGGATAAGATGAGTGTTTCATTTTAGCATCGTCATCCTTAGCTTTTAAGCTTATGGAAGGTCCTTTGATGCATGAAACTCTCACTATACTCCACCTACATCAACTATGAAAGCTTGGAATAAGAATTTGACCTAAGGATCTTCAAGAAATATATGTGGGAGCTTATTTAAAGAGTAGGGACAGCAAGCTTCTCTTGTAAGAACAAGAGAAAATGAAGAGAGAAAGAGAGGAATATAGAGAGGAAAAATTACAAGAATGATAAAGGGTTAATGTGTGAATGAGAGAGGGTGTATATAGAAAGATAAGAGGAGTTAAAGACACTTTAAAATGAAAGAAAAAAAAAGAAAATGGCAGCTCACAATCGTGCCATGGCTGGCCTGAAATGAGGAAGAGAGAAGCAGGGAGTTTGGTTGGTTTTTGACTTGAAATTGTAATGTGTAACTAAGTTTATGTATTGCTTATTAAAGAAGGATTGAAATAGGTTTAATTTAATCAATTTTTGGAGTGTTTCAAAGGACAAAAGGCAGCGAAAAGAGGTAAAAAATCTACCATGAAGTGTAGAAAGATTGAAGTGAAAAAGAAGTGATGTGTGAAAGGTATACTATAGGTATGGATCTGCAAGAGTACTTTCTTAATAAATAAAATAAAAGTAAGATAAAAAATAGAAAATGCATTCCAAATTTTTGTAGCAGAATTTTTATAATTAAAATAAGATAAATAATTAATTTATTTCAGTGAATTATTAAATAAGTTACCAGTATGATCAAAACATGCAAATATGAGCTATAATTGAAAAATATTTTTCAAATATTTTTCAATTATTAAATTAATTTATTTTATTTTTAGTATCAGGTCCTAAACAGAAACTGATTTTGTAAAAACCCGAAATGAACTAAATTTTGGAAAAACAGAATTTTCTATGATATATAAAATATTTATCTAAAAATATAAGGGTTTACAAAAGCAGTAAAATTGTGTAATGAATAGTAGTGAATAGTACAAAAGACTAGTTAATTGCCGGTAGTAAAAAAATAAGAATATAATTGCAAAATTAGATATTTCTAATTATCGAAAAATTATAAAACTGATATTTTTGAAATCCTTATGAAAATACGAGTCTGACGGTATTAATGGTATATTTTTTTATATCTCGAGCCCCGGAACATGCTTTTCAAGGTCTGTATTCGAACGGGTCCAAAATAGGTCAAAAATTTACCAATATAATATTTTTAAGCGACCTTATATTACTACGGCTTACTCTACACACTTAAACTACACCTGGCCTCTAGGACTAAGAAAGCGAGATTGCCGGACTTAAACTACTGTATTCCACTTAGGGTTCCCGGGTGATTTTCCAGTTTAGATCTTTGCCAATTTGAAAACTAAGGGTTTATATTTATACAACACATTTAGTTTGAGAAATTTATTTTAAATTTTATTTTTGTAAGTATTTAATATCTCTTAACATTTTCAGAATTCTTGAATTGAGTTTTATTTCGAAGGTTGATCGTTATTTACTTTTTAATAATTTGTTTTTGAGTTCTATATTACCTGATTTTACAAGTCAGAGCTACATATAGAATTTGTCATATGTAGTGGTTTTGGATTTAAAGACTGTTGAGTTCTTATTTTATTTTTAAGGATTCTTATTTTCTCAAGATTAAGAAATTTCTAGATTCGTTTGTGATTTAGGACTAGTCGAAGTTCAATTTTAATTTGGAGTCATTTTTAGAGTTTATCTGTGACGTTTATTTTGAAATTATTTACAGAAATTTTCCGGGCATATAACTTGCTTTTGTACCCAAAGTCTATTCTTATCCGCGTAAGTTTTCTTTTAGGAGTTTTTGAAGGAAATCTACTTGAAGGGTTAGATTAGAATTCCTTTAAAATCTTTTGATGTAGTATTTAAATTATTGTAAAGACTCTTAGTTATTTCGATCCTTGGAATTTAGCGGGGGTATGGCCCTAAGAATCATGTAATAGGCTTGTAATTGTTAATATTATGATCTATTTTATCTCCAGATTCTTATATGTTCATTTTTACTTGCTTAGACCACACTTCCCAAAAGCGTCTCCTATTACCGTGCTAGATACCTTATATGTAATACCAAGACTTTCGCATGACTAAAATAGTCATTCTTGAGTCTTGATATTATATGTGGCGAGTTACTACGTTTAGGGTACCCTTCAGGGTATGACAGCTATAACTTGTGTATTCAGCCTACATGTTCCTCCTTCTTGTCATTCTCTCTAAGCCATCCCATCATAGTATCATTTCCTCATCAACATTTTGAAGTCACATGAAAGGCAGAAGATCCACGCAACATAGGTGTAACCACCCCTAGGAACAATCGTGCTTCTATAATTCTTAACATGGCCTCTCAGCACAAGTTGTGATATGTACTCTACACTTCTTAACTAAAACAAGTCTTTACCAAAAAGTGCTCTATGTTATCCAAATTTATTTTTTGAGGTAAGATATCACCTTAAAACCCTAAAATCAACATATTAACCAAATCAATATTATTTCTTCAAATATTCATAAAAATCGTATGACAAATGTCACCTCTAGGTTTTGCTACAGATGAGTCAAAAGTTTAAAAGAGTTAAAATACCAAATCTAATTCTATAATCTGGAATAATAAATGATTTTGATAATATTGTTAATCAATAATCTTTTCACAATATAATGTGTTGTTTTTCATACATTAAAAGGTTATGGTCTTTCATTAATTAATACTTCATAGAGGTTTTATATGTATTATGGATTTTAAAGTTTCATCTTCTATATTTAAACCTTTTTCCAAAAGTATTAGAAAATTTAATGCAAGCCGACTACAATAAGTTTTAAAGGATGGACATACTATCCTTTTCTCTTAAATAGATCTTTTTTCATTAAATGTTGAAATCATAACTAAGTAAATAATACTTATTTTCTCTTTTATAAAAAGAAAGTTAAACAGTGATTTAAAAGTTTACACCAACTAGATGTTGTTGTTTTTAGAAAGTAAACACGATATTTTCAAAATATCTACTTTTATAAAAATACACTCTTTTACCCACACAAAATCTATTCTTCCCAAACCTTCATATTTTAGCTTGAAAAACCCAAAGATCGTGTTTACGAGCTTTACTATATGTGTTTTGGAAAGGAAAAGTGATGTGATCTTGAAAAGCATTACATGTAACTTCATTTTACTCTATTTTCGAGAAGTTATAGAAAATATCTTCATTTTACCTTGTTTTCAAAGGTTGTAGGAAGTATATTTGTTAAAGTACACGTATGCATGTACACATTTCATCTTTTATAGTATCCCTGGTGTTTTTAGCAGATATCATGCTTTAGAAACCTAAAAATTGAATCTGGTTTACTAAGAAATGTTGAATAGAGATAAAAGTTTGCTTTTGAGTAAGTTTAAGGTAAATCTGGGCCTTGTTTTCTAAAAAGTGTTGAAACATGTTTACTAAGCTTGTCAAGGCCTAGAATTTTGATAGATTTGTCATATGTGTTTAAATAAGGTTCTTTAGAACTTGTTTAGACAAAGAATAATAAAACACGCAATATATAGTAGATGTACCTGTTAAATCCTTGTAATGGATCTATTTAGAAGATAGAGTTCCTATCATATTAATGTGTTGTTGTTGCTTACATGCATTAGGTGGTTTTGATGCACATTTCGATGCTAGAATCTGATATGAAGAGTTTGTGGTGAGTTGGAGCTATCTTGGAGATGGTCTGTATGTTGTAGCTGATGTCGAGGCCTAGTTTTGCCCTAGGAGTTGTTTTGTTGTTGTTGTTGCTGAGGCTTAGTTTTGCCTTAAATGTGGTTCTGAGTGTTGCTGGTGTCGCAGCCTAAGTTGACCCTTGATGTGGATTAGAGGTGGACATAGTATCAGTGTTGAGGGGTAAGTTTTCAATGTAAAGGATCTATCACAGCCTCAAATCAAGCCCTTGATGTGCTTGCAAAGACACTGAGACTTATCGCGCCTGAAAATGTCTTTAAGTATTGGAGCACAATAACCGACGTAGCCTACTGTTGAGCCCTCGACGTGACCCATGATAGATTGTCATAGCCCGAGGGATACTCTAAATGTGGCAATCTACCGTACATAATATTAAAACCGAAGGAAGACTTCCTTAGTCACACAAAGGCTTTCATATCGTGTACAAGGCATATAACATATTAGAGGGAATGCATTGGAGTAATGTAATTTACTTTGATAACAATTGAATAGCAAGGCAAGAGAAATACTTAATATTAACATAAGTAAAGTCAACAACAATTATTAAGGCCATACCCCTGCTATTGTCTTTCAGATTGCACAAATACACTTGCTAGTATCTCCAAAACATTAACATATCATATATAATTCATAAAGAAATTTCATGTGAGTAAATTCATCCTATGTTTCCACTTCTTCCATAAGAGCTCAAAGATTCGCCAACGATTTACTTAATGTTCCGATCCTCGAACGTAACCACAAACATACATGTTTCAACAAAAGCCTATGGGGGTGTAAGCTTACAACGAGCTTAGTGAGATATTCTCTTTTATTCGTACCGTGATTTCAAACCAGTTTATTAATTTTCACACATATGCTATGCATGCTATGCGACAATCACATGATTAAACAAATATATATGGTTATCCGAAGATTGTATATATAATGGATTTACCCTACCGTATTAAGGGTTAGGAAATGGTAATTGAAGGTCTTCACAATCTTCTGCTGCTAGTCCCCATCTATCACGCCCCAAAGGGTACCCTAATACGACAGTCCACACACTCAATATTTAAACTCGTATGATAATCTTAGTCTCTCCCTGAGTTTGAACATTGGGTGTAAGGCTTACGTTCAACATATAGGGAACCATACTTTGATTCGAAATAGTTTAAGGAGACATACATAGCAACAAGAAAGTGAATCATAATAGTTATATCTAGATTTAATCTATTACATGATCAAAGGGGCATACCCCTGTCAAAAATATTAAGAGTTATTAGTTCTCAAAAGTCTCTTACAACAACCATCATATATCAATTTAAGAGATTCAACTAGAAGTCTATGCCTACATCTAGGTCCCGACTTCTTCAAAAAGCTCCTTAGAGTCCAAAAGCTGTACCTGAGGTAAGTGGCTTCTCGAAGATAGCCATAAATATTCATACTGCAATAGGAAACTATTGAGGTATAAGCTTACAAGCTTAGTGAGTCTCATTTCCCAAAATTGAATACTCAACAATAGTATATAATAGACAAGTTATTAACAACCATATGAAATGTACAAACAAATGAGCATAGAAGCATATGACTTTCCGGTAGCCATATGTGAATGGATTTATGCCCTCCATTCGAGGTTGAGGTGGTCCATAAGTCATGTAACCATAATTCCAATCTTGAGTGGGGTGGTCCATAAGTCATGTAACCATAATCCCGATCTCTTTCTCTTAATTATATAACATTCATTGTTTTATGTGGTAGTTTCAAGTGTCGACCCCACTTCTATTAACTTAAGCGATTTCACATCCTTAATGTTAATACGGGCCTCCATGCCTCCGCTAATAACCTTTGTCCCACTAAAGGTATACTTGCCAATGTAATGTGACTCTACATGATATGCATGTACAATTTATCCATATAATCGTGACATGTTAATTATGTAGGTTAAGAGCAATCATAGAAAATTTCAGACAATTCAAGTTTATACTAACTCATACAATGTTTTTACAACAAGTTTCGTTTTGATATAATTATCATTCATTCAACCAAGATTAGATCACAACTCATCACAATTTTATCTTTTCCTAATTCTAATGCCACTATGATTACAAGCACATACATGAGCATAACTATTTAAGAAATGAACTCATTTTGCCCTGGCGCGGAAATCCACTTAATCGTAATAGTCCTCGGGAAGGTCTAGTTCATCTCCCAAGTCTCCTAATCAAAAGAAATAACCCTAATGAGTATTTCTATGAAGTTTCAATGAACTTATAAATTCTATTCTATCAAGTTCGTCAAAATTTGTCTAAAAGGAAATTCCAGCTTAAAACGGCCATAACTTGGTCATTTTAACTCGGAATTTCCCATATTATATAAGGATTTCTACCTATTCGATGAGAGCTATCTATTTCTATAATTATTTTTCAACAAATGAGGTTGGTCGGTGTCAAGCCCCAAAGGGTACCCTAAACGCGACAGTCCACCACACCGATATTTAAACTTAAGTATGACAACCTTAGTCATCCCATAAGTTTACATATCGAGTGTAAGGTGTACTCACACAACTTTTAGGATCACACTTTGATTCGAGTAGTCTTAAGAAAGCATACATAGCATTAAGAATATAATCACAACAAGATAAATAGTTAAACTTTACAAAAGCCAAGGGGCATACCCCCGCCAAAATAATAGGAGTCTACATCGTTTAGCTCCAATTACATATCTGAATTACATTAAAGAGATTTTCCTAGAAGTCCACGCCTATACTAGGTCCCGACTTCCTCAAAAGCTCTTTAATCCAATGTGTAAACCTGCACAAAGTGTCCTCTCGGAACATCCAAAAATAGGAACACTGCAACAAAGCTAATTGCTTAGTGAGATTCATTTTCCAAGTAACATACTCGATCAAGCTAAAATATCTATACAAGCAAGTTATAATTAAGCAACCATATGAATGCACAAGCAAATGAGCAAGCAAGCATATAACTTTCCGGTAGTCATATGTGAATGGATTTACGCCCTCCATTCGGGGTTTGGGGTAGTTCATAAGTCATGCAACTACATTCCAAGTTGGTCCATAAGACATGCAACCATAGTCCCAATCTTAAGTGGGGTGGTCCATAAGACATGCAACCACAATTTTTAATGTTGGTCCATAAGTCATGCAACCATAGTTTCATTATTTGAATGGGGTGGTCCATAAGTCATGCAACCCTAGTCCCCTTCATTAAAGACCCGCTGCCTCCCAAATACACCTTTGTCCCACCAAAGGCATACTCGACAATGATATGTGACTCACTACGTGATATGCATGTACAATTTATTCATATAATCATGGTATATTAATTAGATAATTTAAAAGTGACCATACAATTTCAGACACTCCAAATCTATACTAGCTCATACAAGGTTATTGCAACAAAGCTTGCCTCGATATACTTATCGTTCATTCATGCAAGTTTAGATCACCATTCAATCACAATTTTATCTTTTCCTAAGTCTAATGCCACTACTACTACAAGCACATCCAAGAGCATAATTAATTGAGAAATGAACTCACTTGTCCATGTAGTGAAATCCACTAGTCGTAATAGTCCTCGGGAAGTGGTAACCCGTCCTCCAATTCACCTAAGTACAAAGAATACCCTCAATGAGTATCTCTTATGAAGTTCTATTAAACTTAACAATTTTATTTACTAAGTTCGTCAATTTCCGCCTAGGTTGAATCCTTAACTTAAAAAGGTCATATCTAACTCATTTTAACTCGGAATTTAGCTTATAATATACCGATTTATACCTACTTCGAAAGAGCTATCTATTTCTAAAGTTAATTCAAACATTTAAGGTCATTTAGGGTCGGAAACATACTGTACAGTAGGGTTGCGAAAATCCAAGATTTGAGCCTTTGTGAAAAATTGCCATATCTACTCTATTTAACTACTTAGACCAACTTATTTTAGTCCTAAACTTGCAAGGAGATTATCAAAACAAAATTAAGAGATTCACACTTATCTAATCCCAAACATAAAGTTCAAATGAAACTTCTAAGAATCCATTTTCATAAAACCGAAATTTACAAGTTGAAACTCATTGTCTTGTTTTGAGTAATTCCTTTACTAAAACTTACTTAGTTCAATGAAAATAATTTTCCTATATTATATATCATCAAAGCATTCCATTTTCAATATAAAATACTTGTTTTGAGATCTAAAAGAAGGTTTTAAAAATTGGTCTCCCCATAATTACGAATTTCCTCTTTGAAGTTTACAATGAAGACAAGACCTAAATTTTGTCTTTTACAAAACACTTGATTTAAGCAATACCTTTTAGGAAAACTCATTTAAACTTATGAAAATTCATTCCTTAAGATATCTATACCAAGAGCCCTTTATATTTTTGTCTAAATCTTCATTTTAAAGTTGAATGATGGGTTCCAAAAATGGGTCTTGGTCTAGATCCGAATTTTCATAAATTTATTTTGAACATATCTCTTGAGAAAATTCATCAAAACTCATGAAAAACAACCCATTACATATTATATCTAAGAACCCTTCATTTCTTGAATAAAATCCTCATTTTTGAGTTGGAAAACATGTTTTTATTTTAGATCTTTGTCTTGATCCGAAAATACAATTTTTGTTTTTGAAAATAAACTTTGAAAATCAACTTTGATTCTTGTAAGATGAAGTCTTGATGATATACATCCATCAAACCTTCATTTTCTTAACAAAAACTTCCATTTTAAGACTTGGAAGGGGTTTTTAAAATGGTGCCTTGACAAGTTACGAATTTACTTTTTCATTCAAACTCAAATCTAAGATCTACTCAATATCAACCATGAAACATAAGAAAAACTTGTAGTAGGCCTTAAACTTCTAGATCTACACATAAACATAACTAAAGCTTGTAAAACTCTAGATCTACAAGTTATCACAAAACAAGAAGATAAACAAGCCTTCAATATAACAAAAATACTAAGAACAAAAGAGATCATCATCTAGAGGAGTGTTTCAACTCTTGGCATCATCATCCATAGCTTTTAAGCTTGTGGAATGTCCTTTGATGCATGAAACATCCACAATATCATCCTATAACATCTTATGAGAGCTAAAAGAGGATGATTACCTTAAATATTTGCAAGAAATGTATGTGGAAGCAAGGAAAGAAAATGGTGGCAGCTTGTTTCTTAAGAAGACAAGCCAAGTGTTAGGAATTTTCGATCCAAATCTGAATCGTGTAGCGGAAAATCATTTTTTTTTAAATTCCCTATCGGATCCAAGCGCTCCAATTAAATCAAAAAGAAAAGGGAATCGTGTTGTACCTTTTTGTCTTGATGATGTGATCAATTGTACCTTTTCGTCTTGATGATGGGATCAAAGGAGATGCAGATTACACTAACTCCTTCTACCGGTATCCACACGAATGAATTGGATCTTCGTGTGTGCTAGCACGTCGAAAAGTTTTGACCTTTGGGAATCCTCACACTCTCTTTCTAGGTTACGAAATTTCTTTCTAAATGACGGCCAGTGTCAGATGATAGAAAAATGAACTAGTGGAGTGTATATATAGTGATATATTAAGGGTTATGTCTCTTTAAATTACCCTGATATATATAAGGGTTATGTCTCTTTAAATTACCCTAAACAAATTAGGGTTTATGTAGAAAGACATATATATCCTTATTATTCGAATTTATTTATTTGTTAATTTTAATCTAATTAAATCGACAAATAAATAATTAATCAATTCCCAATACGATTATCGAAGATCCATTTTATTCATTCTTTGTGTGTGACCCTATAGGTTCACTTAAAATTGGTAGTAGCTCTTAAACATTCTTTTAGGACTACAAGACATAATTGGTCTCTAGCAAGACATTATGTCTACCCAATTTTAATGAAGATCGATGATCCGACTTTACCTACTAACAGTTAGTCATTCAGTCCTTTTGTTACACGATATCTTATAATCAAACATAAGGTGTGGATCAAAACACTCTTATATTGTCTAATTACTTATTTCTTGAATCTAGAGTTTGACTGACTTAAACAAATGAATTGATAACTCTTTATCAATTCATTCGAGCATGGCCATGCATTTTTCAGTCTTACTCATCAAGAGGCCTGATAGATATCTCTCTCAAATTAATGAGATGAACAAATCCCTTCACTAACACTCACATTCCTCTATATAACATATTTCATGCCCAAGTTTATTCTTACAATCATCCGATTAAAGATGATGAAGAGATGAATCAAAACATGAAAACTGCTATATAGGAATCCATGGTGCCATTAGGTCAAAGGACTAAAACAACATTGTAAATAAGAATACTTATTGCATTGATCCATACAGTATTCTTATAGTTGGTCAATCCAATACAATACACTCCTGTTTGTATCTATGTGCTGAATTGATATCCCATATCCATGATCAGTAAAACTTGATCATCATACAACAATCATACTAGTCTTAATTCATTATCATTCCACATAATGAGTGACTAGGGATAATTTAGAATAAAGTTATAATTCAGCTTATGGTTCTACTATTAAAGTCACATACTTTAACGACATAAGGTATAAGTAAATATTCAAGGAATAACATTACCAAAGTAAATAGGCCAAAAATAACTTTGATAATTAAAATGACTTGATAACAAACATACAAATGATAAAGAATCCATATGGCCTAGGGCACATCACTAGCACCAAGAAGAAGAGAAAAGAAAGGGAAAAAGAGAGAGGAAAAATATAGGGTTTGTAAAGGTGAAATAGAGATGGAATGAGATGTTTAAATAGAATGGAAAGTGTGTTAAATAATTGGTAAAAAAAATAAAACACATGCAGCTGTTTACTATACTAATTATAAATGCATGAACACTATGATGGTTATATGAATATGAATAGATGATGAACATATGCACAAATCATTAATAATAATAACATAACTTAATAATAAAACAAGATAATAGCAAAATAACTCAACTAACAAGATCTAAAACATTATGATGGCAAGGATCTCATGTTCAAGTATTTCCACATCCCTAGCTTGAAGCTCATGGGGATTCTTGAGTGGAATCACACATGAATGAACTTGCTATTACATGTTTTTAAGGTAATAAAGTATAGATTTATTACCTATTGGTTGTGTGAAGTAAGAAACTTGAAAGAAAAATCAAAGCGTGTGTAAACCCCTAAATTTTCGGAATCGGTTTAGCATAAAAACCCTAACCGGAAGTCAAACGAAACCCTAGTTTACCGTATCAATCTAAATCCGGCATTGCCGTTTTCTTTGGACCGGAAAAACGAAGTTGGGTTAATTAGCTCGAATAGACCGTAATAACATAGGTTTTATAAAAGTTTCAGTTTCGTGAATTTCGGATGTCCTTCGAACCCGATCGGACGCAGTTCTCGAAAAACGTGTCCGGAAGCCCGGACTAGTAAAAATATTCCGAATATACCGTTAGACTCGTAAAAATATGAGTTTTCAAAAATATCAATTTCATAATTTTTCGGTAAGTAAAAATAACAGATATAGCTATTATACGCGTATTTTCTTACTACCGGTACTTTAATTGTCATATCTACTTTACATTACACTATTCATTACTATTCTACACTATTCTTTTATCTCTACTTTTTCTTACACCTACTCTTACACTCTACATAACCTATTATCTTAACTTTTTACCTTTCCCATAACTTTATATCACATCTATCTTACTTATTACATCTTTTATTTAACAAAATACAAAAATTAAATCACTCCCTCTCTCCTCTCCAAATGTGGCCGGCACCTCTCTCTCTCTCTTCCCTCTCCATTTGTTTTAATTTTGCATTTATTTTATTCATCCAAAAATCACTCCCCATTTTCCTATAAATACCCCCCTCCTCTTTCACTTCTTTCACACCACTTCTACACTAAAATTACTCTCTCAAAATCTCTCTAGAATTTCTCTCCAAGAAGTTCTTCAAGAAGTTCTCTTTAGGCTCATCCTTTAGGTAAAAGTTCTTCAAGAAGTCTCCATGTTCATTTACTTAGTATGAGCTTAGTGTATGTTTTCTAAAACCATGAAGGTTAAGAAAGCAACATTAGATTCATACTTTGTTTTTGTTCATAATATCAATTTCTTTATGTTCCTTTATGTTCCTTATATTTCCTTTATGTTCTTTATATTTCTTTTATGTTCATAACTATCTACTATATCTAAATAACTATATACATATTCTTTAGAGCATATAAGCTCATAATCTTGCAATTTATTTACCTTTCATGCAATTTATTTACTTCAATGCAATTTATTTATTTCAAGTTGTTTATAAGACTAGTCTCTAGTCTTAGACTTGTCCTAATCAAGTCAAAACAAGTTTTTCTTCTTTCATTTTACTTCTTTATGGGACTAGTTTATTTCTTAGTCCCGGGAGCCTTGAAAAAGCTAAGACTCCAATACTTGATTTTATTATTTATGCTTTATGTTACTTTGTTTATTATTATTCTCATAATCATGTTCATTTAGAATGTTGTCCAAAAGTTTTGTTCTCTAAAGATAATGAAATAAAAGAAGACTTTTTGTCACTTAGAAACAAGTTTATGTGAAACATAAAAATATAAGATAACAAAAATAAACTCATTCATTTTCAAGTTACAAAAAGAATTCACTATGAATTTAGAAACTATTTTTACTTAAAAGCTACTTAAATCTTTGTTACTTACCTTGTTTTTCAAAAGGAAATATTTTGTTTACAAAAATGGTTCTTTTCATAAAGAAAGAAAATAAGATGGATGACTAAGGAAATTTTAAATAAAGACCTTGCAAACAAATAGGCAAAGAATTTATGGTTTGAAAACAATAAAATTATTTCTTTTCAAGTTACAAGAAAGACTAATAAGATTATAGAAATTAGTTTTTCTACAAAAAGTCCTTAATTTTCCATGTTTTTTTATGAAGAAAACAAGTTTTCATGCATGGATAATTATTTTTGAAATATAAGACATGAGAAAAAGAATGAGAAATATCAAGTAAAGATTTTTGCCAAAATAAGTAAACAAAGGAATTTACACAAGAAAAGAAGGAAAAGCATATTTTCTAGAAAAACTTCAAAAATATTATTAGTGTAACTTAGGAAGTAGAAAATTCTATTTTCAAAAGTCACTTAGAATAAGATAAATAAAACCAACATAAAACATTTTTAGAAAACAAAATAAACAAGGTATTCATTTCAAAGAAATTCAAAAAAAAAACAATTTCCGAAAAGCTTCAAACCGACATTGTTTTACTTAAGAAAAATAATTTGGACAACAAGACATTTGAGCATGCTTAAGTATGAGTTACATAGTCATAAAAAGAGAATTTTCCAACTATATAGATAACTAAGTATTTATCAAACAAATTTTGATTTCTTGAACCAAAGTTGTTTTTACTTGAAAATCCGTGGTGAATTTTGTCACCAGTTTTTCGGAGCCTATGTGGCTTTGTTTGAGGGAAATAATTTTAGAAATGGGTAGATCTTTTCGAGTAGATAGAAATCGGTATATTATATGCGCGATTCCGAGTTAAAATGACCAAGTTATGGCCATTTTAAGTTGGAACACTCTTCCATACGAACTTTAACGTTCTTTGACATTGTTTTGTCAAAATTCAAGAAGATCTTCAAGAAAAACTCATTATGGGTATTTCCTTTGGTTAGGTGACCCCGAGGAAGGATTTCTTCACCCGAGAACTATTACGATTTAGTGGAGTGTGTGAACGACTCATCCGCTTAGAGGAATAGACGACAATGGCATCGTGAGTTTATTTCCATTAAATGCTACACTTGTTGTGCTTGTAAATTAGTTGCACTAGAGTTAAGAAAAGATAAACCGATATGCATGTAAAATAATTCCTTGAAAGGATTCTAAGAATATCGAAGCCCGAATTGTTCTAAGTGATTGTTTTAGTTTAATATTGATTTGTGTGAAATTCCTTGATCACCATAAAGTTGAAAATAATTATGTTATGACTTTATAAATTAATGAACTCATGCATACCACGAAGTGAGTCACATTACATGGTTGGGATATTATCCTTGGGTGAGAAGGATAGTAGGCTCATGTCGAAAGCAACACTTGGCGGAAGATCCGAAAGCGATTGCTTGGCGGCTTAATGGAATATGCTTGGCGGTTGATCCGAAAGCAAGGTCAAATCAAGTAGGTTCGGAATACTTGGCGATGAGTGCTCGCAAGTATAAAAGTTTTTATTGAATGCTTGGCGATGTGTGCTCGCAAGCTTAAATTTTCTATCATCAAATCTACTTGTTTTGAGTATCACCAAACCCCGAATGGAGGGCGTAAATCCATTCAACATATAGTTCCCGGAAAGCTATATGATTGTTTGCCCACGTGTTTGATGCATTACATATGTGTGATTAACCAACTTGTTTGAATCTTGTTACAAGAAGTTATTTATGGAAATAGTTCTCACTAAGCCTATTAGCTTATACCCCGATAGCTACCTTTTGCAGTTCCCGTACTTATGGCTAAGGCCACGTGGACCATGTGGGCAGGTAATCCCTTTTGAATATTAGAACTCTGGATAAAGTATCATAGTATTAGCATGCAAATATTTATATAATAGCTTAGTAATTTAGGGAATTGTTCCTAAGTATGCATAGTCTTTGCTATGAACAAATATTCGTTGTGAATCCTCTTTTCTTAATATGTTTTTATATCCCTTAACTTCATTATTCCATATATGGTCCTCTAAAATTGTGAAAGTAAGCCTTACACTTAATATAAAAGCTTTTGGAAATGACTAAGGTTGTCATACTTAAGCTTTAATATTGAGTGTGGCGGACTGTCACGTTTAGGGTACCCGTTGGGGCGTGACAGCGTGTGTGTGTATAGAGAGAAAGAGAGGTCACGGTTTTTGGAGAGGAAGAGAAGAGAGTTTTTGCAAAATTTTTCTAAAGTAAGAAGGAAAGAAGAAAGAAGTGAAATGAAGTTGGTATAAAGGGATTTATATAGACTTGTGGATTAGAGTTTGTGTAATAAAAGAAAAGAAAATAAAACAAATTGGAGAGAGGAAAGAGGGAGGGGAGTTGCGTCGGTTTGGAGAAAGAGAGAGAGAGAGAGAGTTGTGTTATGTAAGTTTCATAATTAATTAAGGAATTTAAGTAATAAAAGTTGTATTGGAAAAGTAAATTGTAAGGAAAATGATGAAATTGTAAGAGTAGGATGTAAGTGTCGAGCCTGGATTTTTCTACTATCTGGTTCATTTCTCCTAACCCGATTCACATTAAACCCAAACCCATTTAACATGAATCATCGACTAGGGGTTAAAAGAAATTTTAATTTTTGAAAACTTTTTAGAGTCGCCACCCGATATAAATCGGGAAAAAATAAAAGCTAGGATCAATGGGTCGGTTGATCCTAAATTAGCTACTAGTCTGCGAAAATTTGATTTAAAAACCAAACTTTTTAAAACCAGATATCATGGATTCGGGGGCTAACCTATTAAAACAAATGGTTACCACTTTTGGAATTTTAAATTTATAATTTATCCTTTTCATGCTCAAAAATTCAAATAAAAATATTTACAAGTCACATTTTTTGTTTTTCTTTTTATTTTTATATTTTTTATTTCTCAAAAATTTCATAGAAATAATCAAAGTGATAAACAAAAAATATTTTCTCATTTTTTATTGTCGCCCCATAGGTGCCTACGTACTCGCTAATCGAGATCAGACAAAACGTAGTTCTTTTGAAAATAACTTAATTTGTTGATCAATTTTAATTTTTGAACTATTCTCACTTTAAGTTCATTAAATTTTAAATTTTATGAAAATCATTTTTGATGATCTTATGATCTAATCAATTGATTTTCATTTCATGAAAATGCAATTTTTCTAAGTCCAAATCATTTTTCTTTAAAATCATTTTATGATAATTCATGGCTAATTTAATGCTACATGAAAAATCAATTTTGATTAAACTTGATTGAATATTTTCATAGCTAATTTACTGCTATATGAAAATATTTTGATTGAAAACTTTTGGATGACTATTTTCATAGCTAATTTATGAAAATAATTTGATGAAAACTTTGATTATTTTTATAGCAAATTTATGAAAATAATTTGATAAAACTTGATTATTTTCATAGCAAATTTGTGAAAATAATTTGATGAAAACTTGATTATTTTCATAGCAAATTTATGAAATAATTTGAACAACTTAATGATTATCTTCATAGCAAATTTATAAAGATAATGAAAACTTTTGAATCATTTTCATAGACAATTTATGAAAATAATTTTGATTAAGCTTTAATAATTATCTTCATGGCAAATTTATGAAGATAATTTGGTGAAAAACTTGATTGATTATCTTCATAGCAAATTTATGAAGATAATTTGGTGAAAAACTTGATTGATTATCTTCATAGCAAATTTATGAAGATAATTTGGTGAAAAACTTTATTGATTATCTTCATAGCAAATTTATGAAGATAATTTGGTGAAAAACTTTATTATTTTCATGATTCTAAAAAAACATTATATTTAACAATAATTCATTCTTTTCATTCATCTCATTCATCATTCATCATTCATTAAAGTATTTTTGAAAAAACTAATTCATCTTTTTTATTTTCAAAAAAAAATCAGTCATTTTTTATTCAAAATAATTTTGGTTTTTGGAAAATCCATTTTTGTCATTTTTATTTATTTTTTATTTTAAATTTTTTTTTCAATAATTATCACATACATTCACAACATGTTCAAAATATATATTATAATACATTTAAAATTATTTTTCATGCATCAAATAAATTTTCTAAAAGCAATTTATGTATAAATACATATTAAAAAAATATTCAAAAATATCAAAAATTACTAAACAAGTGATTTTATATGAAAAATAATTATTTTGATTTTTCTGGATTTTTCTGAATTTTTCTGAATTTTTTTATGAATTTTTCTGAATTTTTTACTATTTTTCGAAATTAATTATATAATAAAATAATGCGGATTGACCTGGGTCGTTAGATCTCTCGGATCAAATCTGGAGCGTCGGTCGCGTTTGCTTGATCTGGACCGTCTGATCTCTTGACTTTCAATTTGGAGCGTTGATCTGCTTGATCAAATCTAGGTCGTCTGATTTGGATGATTGAATCTGGAGCGTTGATCTACTTGATCAAATCTGGGCCGTCGATCTACTTGATTGAATCTGGGCCGTCGATCTGCTTGATCAAATCTGGGCCGTTGATCTGGATGATCGAATCTGGACCGTCTGATCTGGATGATCGAATCTGGACCGTCTGATCTGTGTTGACCGTTGACGATGACCGACAACCATTGACCGACGACCGCGGGTTGGGCTTCAGATTTCGGGTCGGATCTTGGATACCCGACGGGCGAAGAAGACGATAGCGCTGCCTTTCGAGCGTCCTCGGCTGTCTCTGGTGGTTGTTGTCTCCACAAGCTTATCGGCCCGACTTCTATGGTGGTGGCGCGTCCGTTGGTGGTGGTGGTTCGCGCCCAGAACCACCGTGGACGGCGGTTAGCGGTGGTGGCTAACGGCGGCTTCAATCGGAAAATTTCAAAAAAATTTGCAGAATTCAATTCGAACAATTTGAACAAATCTGAGCACACTTGATCACTTTAAACAACTCCCTAAACCTATTTATGACTTCTAATTGGATCAAAATTGATCAAAAACTCTCGAATTTGGAATTTTCTTCTTAAGAACCCTAAGCTTCGAAATTTCGAATTCCTTGATTCTGATTGTGTTTGTTGAAATTGATGTGTGCCTTTTGCTCATGGATCACCCCTATTTATAGATCCATGGTTCGATTTCGGTTACAACTTGAATTTAATGAGATCCCAATTTTTTGCAAAAAATTGAAACTGACAATTGGAAATCGATTCGTTATAACCGATGAAATTAATGAGTAAATACTCGAATAGTCGATCCTATCTCTGTATAGGATCAAATTAATTGCCCAAATTCATCGAATTTGGTCGGCCACCATTGATGATCCTTTAAGCTTCCATAACTTTCACAATTTTTTCCCAAATTTCAACCGACAATTGAGACTCTTCGAGACTTAATTTTATCCAACATTCAATGCAATTACAATCTATTCCATGCCGACTATCAATTCACATAATCAATTTTGAAAAAAAACAATAATTACACACTCAAATCGTGATCCAAAGTGAGTGGTTTGGGCTGATTTTGAGCAAAAAACAAAGAGGAAGAAAGTCCAAAATTTTGCATCCGAGCTGGTTCGAACCCATGACCTATGGCTTGGGCTAGGGTCTGGGTTAGTGGTCTTAACCAATAGGCCATTGGCCTGTGCCTGTTTAAGTTTGACAAATTTTGACTTTAAGGCTCATTCAAAATTCAAAAATAATTTTTGAAAATTTGTTTAATATATTATATCAAGCTCAAATAATTAATTATTTTAATTCACTTCATTTATTTATTTATTTATTATTATATATTTTTATTATTATTTTTATTCAAAAATTCTTATTTTCTTCCTATTTACCTATTTTCTTCTTTTTAATTACTTTTCTTATCTTTTCTATATTTTTTATTACTTTTTATTATTTTTTATTATTATTATATATTTTATGAGCTTGATGTAACACTAATTTTTATTATAAATTAGAGCCCTAAACTTGAGCAAAAATTGGGTGTCTACAGTAAGGATGTAAGAAATAGATTATGGGTAGTTGTACATGTGAATCGTATAGAAATCAAAAGTAGATTAGACATTTGAAGTATCGGTAGTAATAAAAATACGATAAAAGGTTATAACTGTAACTTTTATAACCCGAAAAATTATATAATTGTATATTTGGAAATCTTATAAAATTATGAGTCTAACGGTACTAATATGATATATTCAATATTTTGAGCCCTGGGACACACTTTTCCAAGTCTATACTCGATCGGATTCGAAATGGATCGAAAATTCTTTAATCTTATCTTTTAAAGCATCCTAGTATTATTACAAACCAAACTACATCATTTACTCATATTTCGACTCCTTGGATTAGGAATATGGGATTGCCAGATCTAAACTACTAGGGTTTCCAAAGAATTTGTTGACTTAAGCTCTCTAGTTAACTTTCTGGTTTAGGGTTTGAACTCGATATTACCCTAAAAATTAGGGGTTTACACCATCTGCACCCTACCTTCAGTGATCGATCAGCATGGCTCATCCTTAGAATGTATCCCCGATATGCCTCAGTTTCCTAAGAATAAGCATGGCCCAAGCTATCCGGCATTAGACTTTCTGATTCTTCACGTAGAAGTAGCGGCTTTTGACATGTGACTCGACGAATGCAATGTGTGTACATTTAATTTATATCGAAGCCAAGCATGATTAAGATATACTTAAGGGCGATCAAATAAACATCATACACACATAAGCAACATGTAATTTTAACGATATACTTAGACAATCATTTATGGGTTTCGATATGCTTAGCATTCATTGTCATACATACATAAGAGTATACACATATAACCTATACCTCATACATGTTCATTTTATCCTATACCTATAGATCTAGTGCAATCATTTACAAGCACAAGCAAAGTAACGAAATTAAGAGGGAAAACTCACTCGTCTATTTCACAATCTTAGTTGTAGTAATCCTCAGGAAAGGAAATCTCGTATTCTTCATCACCTAGAAAAAAGAAATACGTGGGATAAGTATTTCATAGAAGTTCTGCTCAAACTTTCTAATTATATCTTGTTATTTTTGTCAAAATTCAGATTGTGTGAAATCCCAATTTAAAATGATCATAACTTGTACATTTTAACTTAGAATTTCACATATAAGAGGTCGTTTTCTACTTACCTAAAAAGATCTATCTATTTATAAGGTTTTTTGAACATTTAAAGTCATTTGGGTTCGAAAATGAGTCAGTACAGCTCTAGCGCGAAAATTCTATCCTCAATTTGTAGTTTTTCTCAATTCTATTTCATCCAAATATTCCATAGTAAACACATAATTATATATATATATATATATATATCCTTTTTCATATATACATAGGCTCATATTATATGCATGATTCTAACGATGTTGTTTAAAAAAAAAATTGTAAACTATCTTTGTGAAAGATAGAGTTTAGTGAAAAGTCACTCCTTAACTTGAAAATAAATTTGCTAGCTTGTAAACATGTGACTCAATCAACAAGGAAATCATGATTCACTATATTTTGAAATCCCAAAGGTCTCGTATTTGAAAAGAATTCTATTTAATAATTTATTTTACAAGACACAGTTTTACTCGATGGTACGAAACTTTAAATATATTTCCTTATAGAAATTTTCTTAAGTTGGTTCATAATTAAAACTCTACATTCTTAGATTTTGTAAATATGAAACTCAATTATAGAAAAATCATGGTTTTACATTTATTTTGATCTTTTAAATTTTTCATCCTTATATTAAACTTTTTTTAGCTAATCATTTTCCAAAACATGAAACTTTATGTGGTTGTGGGGAAAATCATTCTAAGTAGTATATAAATCGTTTTAAGTTTTGTCTTATGAGGAAAACTAAAGAAATAGCTTGTTTTAAATTTTTATTCTCATAATAACTCTTCTTTTTAAATCCATAATTGTTCAATACATGGACTTTGTTGGAAAATTCCTTAGTTTATTACAAGTGTGTGTTTAATTATTATAACTATTATTTGTATTCCCATAATTTCATTAAAGAAAATGGATTTTTGCTTCTTAAAACTTAGTTCTTTAAGTTATACAGCGATTTCATTTCTAAGTGAATTTTTAACTAGTGAGTTAATCTTTCAACTTGACTTAAAAAAGTTATTTGGTTCTTATTGTTTGTTAAAGTGTTAGTGATAATCTTATAAATAAGTTTTTAAGAAAAAAATTACATAATAAAGAATTGTCAACATTAAATTATAAACAAAAATTTTATTTTATTGGTTTAAAAAGGGAGTGTGTAATAAAATTACTTAGTCAAATCTTTGAAGAAATCTAGCATAATAATATCACTAAAAATTAATGATGAACTTGTCTAACTTTTGAAAAAGGATTTGTTGAAACAAAACTCTAAGTCATTGATGGAAAATCTTTCCTAAGTGATAAAATTTATTTTAAAGAGAGTTTAGTCTTATTTTCTTTGTTAAGGAAAGAACTCCTTTTTATTTTTATTAAGACAACAATAACATGGTTGTGCATGAATATAAGTAAGGTCAAGTATTGGGAGCCTTAGCTTCATCAAGGCTTCCTAGAACAAAGAATAGACTAGTGTCAAAAGAAAAGAAAAGAAAGAAAAGAAAAGGTATAATAATAAGAGCAATAAATATAAGTTGTTAGGTTAGTAAGCTTTTATGCTCTAGTTAGGTTAGTAAGCTTTTTTGCTCTAAGAATATATATACACACATAATTATATTTAGTAATATATAGGAGTTATATTAAAAGTGAAAATTAAGCATAACATTATAACAACATAACAATAACAATAAAGATTATGTATAAATAAGAACAAAACATGAACAAATTATTGCTTTCTTAACTCCCAATGGGTTTAAAAAACACACACTATGATCATGCTAAGTTACATGAACATAAGGATATTTGTAGAACTTTCTTTACCTGAAGGTATTTGTTGGTTGAAGAACAAGAGAGGGATTTGTCATGATATGTGGAAGATAGTTTTATGGAAGGAAGAGAAAGTTGAGAAGAGAATTTGAGAGAGTTTTAGTATGTAGATGAAATGTGTGAAAGAAATTGAGGGAGAGGGGATATTTATAGATATATGTAGAGGGAAATTAGATATAATTAAATAAAATGAAAAAAAAAAGATAGAAGTAAGATGTTGGGGGGAGGGGGAGGGGGTTGGGGGTGGGGGGTGATGGGGTCGGTTACGCACCAGTTCTTGTAGAGGAATTAAGAGAAAGAGTTTATTCTTTTTTTTTATTTTGTAATGAAAAGTAATTAAAAAATAAGATATGATATGTATAAAGATTTATAGGAAAAGAAAATGTAAGAGATAGGTGTATAAGTGTGTAAAAATATAGTAAGAAAAAATAGAGATAGAGGAATAATAATTAATAGTAAAATTAGTATAATAAATAGTAAACTAGACAAATAAAATACTGGCAGTAATGAATATACGTGTAAAATGGATATATCTAATTTTTTAGACATCGAAAAATTCTAAAACAAATATTTTTAGAATCCTCATATTATTACAGGTCTAACGGTGTTATTAGGATATTTGTACCATCCCAAGCCCCATGACATATTTTTGAAGAACTGACCCTGTTTGCATTCGGAATGATCAAATTTTTTTATGAATATGATATTTTTAGGTTTTCCTATATTATTACGAAGTACCCTCTACGATTATCTCAATTTTATTACTCTATGGTTAAGAGCACAAGATTGTCGGATCTAGTCTCACTAAGGCTTGTTGTTAGTCTACTCAACTTTTAGGGATCCGATGTTTAATTTCGGCTTTTAGAGTTACTCGTAAGATTATAAAATTTTGAGATTTATGACTGTTGTTTTTTATTCAAAATTTAATTTTTCACTTTATTTTTATGATTCATTTAGTATTTAAAAATTCTAGGGACTGTTTAGTCGAGTCTAGAATTATTGGTTTACTCTGTTTGACTTTTCGTAGTAACTGAAAATTTTTATTCTAAAATTCACCAAAAATTTTAAGGTTTTAGTATTTTTACGTTAAGTATTATTTGGATATATCATCTCGATTTATGTAATAGGGATCAGATAGAGGAATTGTTTCGCGTATGGATTTTAAATTGGACAACTATTGGATTTTCCATTTTGTTTTTTGAAGGTCCTCTCTTTCTTAAAGTTAAGAAATTCTATATTTGATCTTTTTTAGAATTTGGTTTTGAACTTTAGTTGGTTTTTTAGGGTTTCAGTTTTGGTATTTAACTATAATATTATTTTCTAAGAGTCCCAAAAATTTTAGGGGTTTACATAGATACTGTGACTTATCGTGACTAGGGCTATGCAAATAAATCGACCAAACCATTAATTGCACCAGACCGAATCAAACCAAAATTTTGGTTCTTTTTTAAAACGGTTAGGTTTGCGGTTTGGTTTAGTGAAGAGCAAACAATTTGCAGTTCAGTTTGAGATCCTGAACCGAATCCTATGGTTCGAACTTAATTGAATCGTTTTACATGTTTAAAAAAATTAAACATATTATTTTTAGACTTAAATATGTATCATTCGTGAGAATAAAATTAAATTTGTCATATTATGTTTTAATTGTTTTGTTATCTACAAATAGGATAGATTTTAGATGTTAGCCTCTAGTATTCTAACTTATGAATATTTTTCCCCTTTGCCTTATAAATTGATATTATATTTGATAATACGTTAGTTAGAAGCATACAAAGAATTAAATTTTGTATTTTATATTGGAATAAGGTCTAGTATATCATTGTAGTTCCAAATAATTAAAAAAAAATGAGATTAATCACGATTAAAATTTTATGATGGATGAAATCCCTTCCTTCCTATAAGTTTTACATGTTTATTTGATAAATGATTAATTTTAAATATTGTTGTTTATATTTGCATTAGTGATAAGAAATATGTAATGGAAGTTTTTTAATATAATATATTTTTTATTTTATGAATAAAAATGGTTCCAACCATACCAAATAGTTTTTTCTTTTCGGTTCAAAAAATTACGAACTGAATTGTATGGTTAGGTTCGAATTAAAAAAAAACGAACTATAAAATATGGTGCAAATTGGTTCGAGATGCAAACCGAATCGAATCATACTGTGCACACCCCTAATCATGGCTAAAATTTAAACAAAGTGTTGAGGCCAACTTTGGTTGAGGCCTAATATCGAGCCCTTAGCATGTCCTTGATAAGCTATGAACATTTGAGAGAACGACATCGCTCTCTTGTGTCAATGTGCTCCATGACCCTTCTTAAGTGACCCTCGACCCTTAGTTTGCTTAAGCTTAAGTTTAGTTTTGTGTAGTGGTGTGGCATTTGACCCTACCTTAGTAGTAATCGATGGTAAAGACCATATGTTAAGAAGTTTTTAACGAGAATCTAGAACACTTAAGCTTTGTTAAGAGTATTATCTTCTTTGTTTTGTGTTAGTAATATACACTTGTTGTTTTATAGGAGTTTTCAATTGAGACCTCAAGTTTCCAGAAGATTACTACGATCTCTCATCAAGATTTAAAGGTGAGTGACTTCAATTCTTATCACGTTTTGTACTCTTAATGTAGTTGCACCTGTTCTCATATGAACTTAACTGATTTTGGATGGGGATGGGAATAATGTATGTTGTATGGTGTTTAAGTCTATGCCAAGATTTAATACTCAAAGGGATAACAACTTTCTTAATGTTAAGATGCAATGATTATTGATAATTTTCTAAACATTGTATGATTTCCAAAAACATGATTTAAATCATATATAGCCCTTAACTTAAAATGGACATGCATTACACGAAAGCACGCTGCATTGGCATGATACCCACATCACGTTGCCTTTCCAATTCTTTGGTAATGCCTAGTCATGCCGATAGAGACCAGATGGGGTTATCATAGAGTTATCTGCCCTACGAGATCTAAGTGGAACTAAAGGATGCCGTTTGAATTAAGGGAGCTATAGAGTGTCAAAACTCAGGGAGATTCTGTTGTTCTCAGGCGTAGAGAAATTATGTTGAAGCTATATGCAAATGTGATAAAAAAAAAAAAAAGAAATCCTCCCTCCTTAACTGCATTGAGGGGCAGTTTGAGGTTATGTTAATATGTATAGATATGTGTGTGTGTGTGTTGTGTGTGAAAGCTTCTCCCCTCTTAGTTTTCAGTCTCTTCTAGGCGTAGATTGCTAGGGATTGGTCTTTTAACCCCCGAGGGAGGGCATAAATCTCTATTGGTTTAGATTTCAATCATCCGAATTATGCATTTCATATGTTTAAGTGTGGTATTGCATATGATTGTAATTTAAAAACTTGCTTGGTATCTATTTGAAGTGTGGTCTAAATCATGTCATCTCACTAAGTTGTGGTGTGCTCATACTCCTTCAAATTTTTATTCTTACAAGATCTCTAGAGTTGATCAAGCTTATGGTGAGAGGACATAGTATGTCACACCCCAAAGGGTGCTCTAAACATGACAGTCCGTCACACTCAATATTAAGGCTTAAGAATGACAACCTTAGTTATTCTAAAAGTCTCGATATCGAGTGTAAAGCGTACCTTCGCTATATTAGTGGACCAAACTTTGGATCATGTTGTTTAAGAAATTATACACAATAGCAATTAAGAAAATAAATCATAACAATATAACCAAAGTTCATAAAAACTATTAAGGAGTATTTACAACATTAAAAGGCATTACCCTATAAAAGATAACTAAGTCTAATAAAGAGTCTAACATAGAACCATTTACTCCTTTAAAATTCCTCTTGGAAACCATATCTACTTCTATCTTGCACTTCTATTCATAAGTTCTTGGCTCAAGGCATTACTTGGGTAAAATAACCTCTTGGTTCTAACCAAAGATATAGGAGCTGCAAAAGATATCTAAGAGGGTATAAGCTACTAGCTTAGTGAGATTTATTTCCACAATTAAACACTTGATACCTAATAATCAAAACAAGTTTGTTAAGCAACCATATGAGATGCATAAGCACGTGAGCAAACAATACATATGATTTTCCAAAAATCATATGTTTGAATGGATTTACTCCTCCATTCGGTGGTAAGGTATTTCGAACCAAATAGGTCCCTATCGTACAACATATTTCCATGATAATTCTTATTTTAATAACTTTCTCGCAAAAATAAAAGGTATTATAAACCAATTTATTTTTAGTTTATTTTCGAGCCACTACATAGCTGCTAAATATGTTTTATTTGGATGTTTTCTCATCACTATTTGATTCGGACAATGCCTCGTCGCTTTATAGAAATTACAGACTTTATGAATCTCCTTAATAAACCTTTGTCCCACTAAAGGAATAGTAATAAATGCAATAAACTCACCTGATGATATGCATGAATCATTTTAATTAAGTACTCATGGCACAATTAAATATTTTGCGGGTGATCATAGAATTTGCAGATAATCATTTCTTACACTAGATCAAACATTCATTATAAACAATTCTCGCATCGATATACTTAATCGTAACTTCAACCAAGTATGTAAAGCACATACATTTTCCATTTTTTTTTTTTTTTTTTTATCTTTTCCCTAATTCTAATGCCACTAATTCTATAAGCAAAATCATAAGTGCAAATATGTAAGAAATAAACTCGCTCGAACATTTATGCGGATACTTCTAGTCAAAGAAATCCTCGGGACATGGAACTCGGTCTCCTGGTCACCTAAGCAAGAGAAATACCTAAAATGAGTATTTCTTGGAAGTTTTACTTAAACTTGAAATTTTATTCTATTAAGTTCGTCAAAATTCGTACAGAGGAAAATTCCAACTTAAAATAGTCATAACTTGCTCATTTTAACTCGGAATTTCGCATATAATATACCGATTTCTACCTACTAAAAAAGATATATTCATTTATAAGGTTATTTTCTACATAAAAGGTCATTTAGCTTCCCAAAATCCTCGGTATAGAACCAAAATGAGAAATCCTAGTTTTTTGTAAAACAATTTCCAAACTCAATTTTATTTAAAAATTCTTTTGGAAAAAAATATAGATATGTATATAGTTAAAAAATCCTTTGAGTATTTATATAGACTCATATTATATGCAAGATTCTAATGGTGTTGTCTCAACGATTATTTTTTGTAAAATAATTTGTTAAAACTTAACAAATTCATTTCTAAGTGTTTTGGAGTGACTTTGTAATTTCTTAGGTTATTATAAACAAGTATATTCTTATTTTGTTTTCTAATTTCTTTCTTAAAACAAATAAATTTCCTTTTAACTTTTAATCTTTTACAAATTTTGCTTTTGTGGAAAAAACGTAAGTTTCTAAAGTTTTTATCAAGTTATAGATAGCCTATGGTGATTTTTAACTTATATATATTTCCTTTTTAAAGAAAAATGATTTTGTTAAACAAATATTCTTATCCTTATATTCCCATCTTCTAACTTCTTGAAATAAATTTTATTTTTAAAACTTAGTTCTTTAAGCCTTCTATCAATTTTTCTTGGAAAGAAATTATTCCTTTTAAGATGTTGATAAAATTCATTGTTTTTGAAATCATAATTCTATTATTTTTATTTCTTTTGAAAATGAGTTTATTATTTATATACTTGGAAATCCTTTATTTTATATGTGGGTTTATAGATTAGAGGGTTGATTTCTATCTTAACTTTGAAAACTAATTTTGTTTTTTGTTGTTATTATGGAGTTAGTTTAAATCCTATAAGTAAATTTTTATGAAAATTTTGTTTACCAAGAAAACATTTATGCTAAGTTTTGATAAAATTTATGTGGTCTACTATTAAAGAAAAATTTCTTTATCTTGGTTAATTTCTTTTATGAAATCATCTTTGTTGTCATTTAAGAAAAATCTTGATAAGTTCGAAGAGAAGTTGCAAAATAATTCTCCTATGGGTTTGCTAACTGAATCTTGATTTAAGCATAAAGTTATATGTTGAAAGAGTTTAGTCCCATTTTCCTTTATTAAGAAAAAGTCTAGTTTAAATTTTTGTTGAGAAAAAATCATTATGATGATGCATGTTCATGAGCACATGTTATGGAAAATGATGAAAATATATAAGAAGCAAATTAGTAATAAGCAAGATAATATATCAAACATTAAGAACCTTAGCTTCTTCAAGGTAACCCGGTCAAGCATTGGGAGCATTAGCTTTATCAAGGCATCCCAAGACTAAGTCCAAAAAAGAAAAAGAAAAAAAAAAGCAATCATAGCAAGTTAGAGAAAGTTAGTGAGTATTAGGCTCTAAAAATATAGATATACTTATACTTAATAATACATACAGAGTTAGATAGAGCATAATAACAACAATAATATCATTAATAACAACATATATAGAAGCATAATAATAAGATAATAAAATTGAAACTTTATGTGTAAGAACAAAACATGAACATGTTATTACTTTATAACTCATGTGAGTTTCAAAACAACACTATGGTCATGGTAATTTACATAACATGGTTACAATGAATGGTTGGAAAGAAGTTTACCTAAAGTGTTTTGTAGTGGGAAGAAGGTATTGAATGTAGGTTTATGTGGTTGATGGTATACGGTAGATGGTTTGTGTATAGAGAGGGATTATGTGAGTGTATGTTGAAAGAGAGTTTTAGTAGAGAAGAATTTTTTGGAGAGATTTTGAGAGAGTTTTGTTGTATGAAATGAAGGTGTGAAAGAAATGAAGAGAAGGGTTATTTATAGAATTTTTAAAGTGAAAATTAGATGTAATAAAATAAATTGAAAGAGAAAAAAATAGAGGTGTGAGAGAGAAGGGGGCAGCGGTTCTAAGGGGAGGAGAGAGGGAGTGAGTTGATTTGTTTATATTTTTGTAAAAAAATAATTAAAATGTAAGATATGATTTGATATAAACGTATTAGAAAGGTAAAAAGTAAGAAAATAGGTATATAGATAGTAAGAATAGGTAGTAAGGAAAAGTAAAGATGGGTGAATAGTAATGAATAATAGAAAAGTACAATGAATAGTAAACAAGACTAATAAGTTACCGATAGTAAAGAAAATACGCATATAAATGCGATATACGTAATTTTTAGCTATCGAAAAATTATGAAACTAATATTTCTAGATTTCTTTTGTTATTACGAGTCTATCGGTATAAATGGAAATTTTTACCGTCCGATGTTCTTAGGCACGGTTTTCAAAAATTGATCCCGTTCGGATTCAAAAACACTAGAAATTGACATATCTGATATTTTTAAGCTTCCCTATATTAATACAAACTATTACAAGCCATCATCTTATTTCTATTGTCTAGGGTTTAAGAACACGGGATTGCCGGATCTAAACTCTAAGATTTTGGCATGGGTTTTTGTTGACTAGGATATCCGATTGACTTCCGGTTCCAGAGTTTGAACTTAGAAATCATTGTAAAATTTAAGGGATTACATAGTAGACCTCGAGGGGAAAATCTCGGGCTTGAGTGAAAGTGAAGATAGCTCCTTTATATAGGACAGTTTATGTTTCGTTTCTTTAAGTTTGTTAAGTTTTGTTGAAGGGTATCCCAAGCTATTATAAGGACATGTTAAGAGTTTATCTTTAATGGTATGGCTCATGTTGTATAGTTGTAAAGAACTTATATATATTGTGAAATTTCTCACCTTGAAAATCTTACGATCCTATTTTTAAAACATCCATGCCATGAAGTATCTTAATAGTTTGATGCCCATGGAAAATTTCTTGAAAGGCCTTGGTAGGCATCAATACTACTAAGGTACTCGGTGAGAGTGTGACAATAAAGCTCAAAATAACCCAACTAAATAAGGTTCTTCAAGAACTTACTAATAATTTGGTGCAAAATACTCCTAAAATCGTTGTTACTCTTATGAAAAGCAAGAGTATGAAAAAGCATTAAAGCTTACATTTGGACCTATAGGGATCTAGGGTTTGTTAAGACTCAAAACAAAGTCAATTTGCTTCTCGAGGTTGAATTCTTTATCAACTTTCTTGCCTTTTGACCTAGGATGTATTGAAAGTAATGGTTGATGAAGCATAAATATAAAGTGTTTAGAAAGAGAAATGGATGGCAGAAACAACTTTAGGAGTCGTTTCTTACAGATGATGCCAAATGTTGTTATTTCAAAATTAGTAGTGGGATTATAAGTAATTAGGCTTGTTATTTACAAGTAAATATAAAGTGTCCTACTATCATTATAATTTGTTAAAATAATATTTATATTTCTTTTTCACTCTAAATTATATGATATATTAGTATTATTGAATATTTTTTTTGAATAAAAAGAGATAACATAAGTGAATAAGATAGCCAATGACCTTGTAGTTTAGTGGCATATCCTCTGGTCTCTTGTCATGACTGTAATAAGGGCCTAGTAGGATTATCCTGAAGTTATCATATCACATATACACCCGCAATATGAGAACCGTCTTACTAGTCAGAGATTACAAGACTATTCATTTATTAGTTTCTCATATACTAATTATATATGTACATATAATACTATTGTTGAAACTCAACTATGGAGTCTAATTTTCCACATGCCACCAAGATCGCAGAGAAATGGTATCCCCTACCAACTAATGAAAATTTGGGTTCAACCTACAAAGTAAAAAAATTTTCTATTGTGTATACAGTTTATCAAATTCGCATTCTAAGTTCAATATGATCTCTATTTCTAAATTCATTATAGTTTGATGGAGAATCACTCTTCACACACTCTTACGCAATCCCAGCTAGCATTATACCTACACAAACTCTACTGGGGAGTGAGTGAAACCACGGCTCAATGAGATAATCTGACCAGACCACACATCAAGCATTAACAAACAAGTTTAATCAACAAACGTATGCAATATAACAATCAATCATATGCACAAGTATAAGCTTGGATAACCTTGAATCCAAACGGGATGGAGATTTATGCCCCCTCATCAGGGTTGAAGAAACTAAGCTGAGGAACTCTGCCTCATGACCCACCACCCAGGAGAATCAAAGAACCAAGGGAGATTAGGTGCCATACACCCTTATAAATTTATCTCAAACATATTTCTCATATCCTTGGAACAAAGAAACTCCACTAAGTGTTAGTCATTTGATGCCGATACCACAAGCGGCATTCCTTCATTTGCCAGTTAGTTTCCTTGGAACCTAATGGAACAAAGAAAACTTTGTGTAGAAGTAGGAAATTTACATCTAGAAAAACCAAGCGTTAACAAATAATCGAAACACTAACACGTAGTAGGCTGTCACACCTTTATGCAATAATGCAATTTATGCATGCATGACCGTTTCATTTAAAGACCACATAGTATTATGTCAGTTTATTAGGTGACCAGATAATTCACTGACAAGCATCAACATGTTTCAAACATTATATATCATCCAATTTGGTTATCACTTCAAATAACACAATTTGGCATTCAATCAAACACCATACAACATACATTATTCCCATCTTTGCAGACATAACGGTTTTAATATGTTATTTGATATGCAATAAACTTACAAGCACAATCGATGTGATAAGGTCAAAGTTACCCACCTGTTGTCCTTTCTAAATCGTTGTAATAGTCTATTGGAAAGTCTCATAACTGATCTATTTCTCCTATAAAATGAGATAACAGGCACTTATTACTATACTATTATATGCATAACAATCCCGGTTGTACCTTTTCTGTCCCAAAGTTAAGTTTTACTATTCTTGATCTATTTTATTTATTTGGATATGGTTTTAAATCTTACGAGTGTTAAGTTTCTCCGATTGGGTTATAAAATCCGTATAAACTCACTTTTCTTAAGAAAAGAACCATAAATGATTCCAAGTACCAGTTTTAATAGTGTAACCTTAATCTAGGCTTATTGTACTCATTTTAACTCTGATTTTAGCATATGAATAAGCACTGGAAAGCTTATCGAATGTAGTTTTCAATTATTTAGTTTAATCCTAAATTTGTATATTTCTACCAATGTCATTTTAAGGATCCAAAGAGTGTCTTTATGATACTTATTATTTTTATTTTGTATTTTAAATCTTTACTTCAAATTTACTATTTTGTTTTATGTATCTGCTTATTAAGTTTTAGTGATTAACTTGTTTTTAAGTCCTTTGATCAATATTTGGCCAAAATCTATGTTATAATCATTTTCATTTTGCTTGTCTTGATCTTAATTTTGGGTATAAATATTTCTAATTGTGTTGATCATACTACTCAATATGTCTGTGATCCATATTAATTTAAAAATTTTAAATCAATGTTCTATAAATGCTAAGACTTATATTTATATTTAGGTGAGTGGTTCTTAACCTAGATCTTTCAATTTTAAATTATATCATCATATTATCTAACCCATACTCGAACTGTATCGAGTTTGTTTTAGGAATCTTAATTGTGTGTGTGTGTGCGCGCACGCGCATGTTACAACATACATAATATATATAGGAGTATTTTTCCTTAACTTAACTATGAATAATAAATTTGAACGTCATAAAAATTTCTATTTTCTAGTTCTAATATAAAATTTGTATTAATGGGTTATATTTATGAAAAGTGGTCTAGATAGCCTTCAATGCTAGCTTTTATTACATAATCTTTAACTAAGCCTATTATACTCATTTTGACTTGAATTTTTACATATAAATAGGCATTAGAAAGCTTGTTTCAAGTACCATATGATTGTTAACTTAATTTATTTAATTCATGTGTTTTACTTTCTCTATGTATGTCGATAGATATTATAGGGTATTTCTAAAATTATTAAGCTTTTATTATTTATATAGACATTTCATTATGACCACCTTAAGATAGTTGATATTTACTATTTATTATTTATTTTCATTGTGTTTCTCTTGATTCTAAGTCATACTTAGATTTCTATTTATGGTGGTCTCTGTCACGCCCCGAAGGGTACCCTAAACGTGGCAGTCCGCCATACACATTAAAGCCTAAGAATGACCACCTCAGTCATGCGAAGGCTTCCATACTATGTACAAGGCGTCTAACACATAGAGGAGACACATCGGATGATACATTTCATGTTGATATAACTCGAGTAACAATGTAAAGGAAATTCAATTCACTATTCTTCAAAATACAACTCATCAAACTTCACTTACAATCATCAAAAGATTCTATTACATAGAACTATTACAAGGCAAATAATAAAACCTAGCTAATAACTTCAAACATTCTTATGTCTTGCCGGAATCCTGAAGTCATTCTCGACTTCAACCATCTCAGTCCCCACTTAGCATTCTTGAGATAACCTGTTCATTTAAACAACTATTGGGGTATAAGCTATACTAGCTTAGTGAGTGAAAACTTCCAGGATTACATTTATAACACGTCATACAATCAAGTGATTAGTCAGACAAGTGATATGCATCAAACTCGTGAATTCAACAAACATATGACCTGCCGGAAATCATATGTGGATGGACTTACGCCCTCCATCCCGGGTTAGCAGATTAACGAATCCTGCGGTACGACCAAGACCGTTTCAGCTTACGGACAACTATAAACTATAAAATCGTTTAAGGTACAACGATAAACCAACAAATGCTAATGCTCCATCCCCATCGTGTATGAATGAGTTCAATTTCATCTTCAATTCCGAATAATCAATTATACCGATTCTTTTAAGTGATCAGTCAATAATCGCAGACAATCAATTCTAATTCATCTATACAAGCAATAGTTAATCACTCGGCTTCGATATTCTTACATTCCATTTCTCATATCAACAACAAGCATACATATTTCCCATTCGTCCCCATCATGCATATCCATTTTATCTTTACCAAATATCTAGTGCAACTATTATTACAATCACATACAATAAATGAAATTGGAAGTAATACTCACTCGGCCATTGGATCACTGGTCTCTTAGTACAAGTAATCCGGTGGTAGGGAATCGTCGATATCGGGGTCACCTAAAAAGGAAGAAATACCCTAATAAGTATTTCATCACTTAACTAGTCCAAGCTATCTCATACAAACTATCAAATTCGTAATTCTCGTCCTAAGCGGGAATTCCAACTTAAAACGGTCATAACTTGGTCATTTTAACTCGGAATCTCGCAAATTATATATCGATTTCTATCTACTTCGAAAGATCTATCTATTTCTAATATTATTTTTAAGTTTTGAAAACATTTATGTCGGAACAGAGGGATCAGATCTGATCAGTAACGGTTTCCGATTCCGAAAAATAGTTTTGTAAATGTTTGTAATGTTTCTACTATATAGATTAGCTATACATGCAATATGAATGATTTCCTAACATGAATGACATGAGATGAGCTTAATGTATGCATGACCTTGATGATTTTTTTTTAAAGGAAAATTTTATAACTTCTTAATTTGCAAGACCATAATAACAACTACTTATGAAAAATCTAGTTTTCTAACTTTGATCATTTCAATTTGTTTTGGATTTATTACTTAAGAAAATATAATTATTTTTGTTAAAATTGAGTCTTCATTATATCTATTACTTATGACTTTCATTTCTTCATAAAAATTTCCATTTTGCACTTTGTAAACATGTTTTCAAGTGGGGTTGATTCCAAAATCCGAATTTTACAAAAATTAGTTTTTGAGTGATTCCTTTAAGTAAAAATCATTTGATACTTAGAAATTTAAGGCTCAACCATATATAACTACTAAGGGCTTCATTCTTACACAAAAATTTATATTTTACACTTTGCAAATATGTTTTCCAATATGATTTACTCAAAAATCCGAATTTTAGAAAATCCACTTTTTGCATGATTCCTTTGGGAAACTTGTTTAATGCATTAAAATTTAAGGCTTCACTATATCAATTACTTAAGGACTTCATTTAACACATAAAACATTCATTTTGAGCTTCAATACTAGGTGTTCTTATGGCCTTCATTCAAAATTACGAATTTCACAAATTGACTACTAACTTAAAATTTTCCATCTTGCTTCTACTTCTTGTTTTACACTTTAATCTCATCAAAACTCCTTTCAACTTATAAAAATCACTACTTAATGATACCTATTACCTATATACTTCATTTTTCACATAAAACATGAGTTTTGGAGTTGATACATGGGTTCTAAAAATTGGTCTTGGTTGGAATCCGAATTTACAAAATTCATTTTTTTTATATCTTTTGATAAAATCTATCTAAGCTCATGAAAATCCATTCCTTACATATCCTATCCTAAGAGCCTTTCATTTCTTAAACAAAAACTTCATTTTTGAGTTGGAAAACATGTTTTTAAAATATGCCTTGGCCAAAATCCGAGAATAAGATTTTTATTTTGAAAATAACTTTTGAAAATCACATTAGATTCTTGTAAAAAGAAGTCTTGATGATATACATATATTAAGCCTTCATTTTCTTGAGAAAATTTTACACTTTGACACTTGGAAAGTGGTTTTTAAATATTGGTCTTGCCAAAATACGAATTTCACAAATTTTGTTCAAGTTCAAATCTAAGATCTACACATAATATGAACATACACCTAGATGAAACCCATGAAAACAAACTTTAAACTCATAGATCTAAACTTTGCTCATCAAAATTACTCATTTATGTTATCTATACCCTAAGCCCTTCATTTTAAATGAAAAATACACATTTTGAAGTTGAAAAACCACTTTTCTAAATATGGTTCCATTTTCATCCGAATTTTCAAAAGTTGTTTTTGTTGAAAGTAAAATAGATCTTGAGTTTCCTACAACTTTCCTACCATCATCATGCTATTACAAGTCATCCATGAACATAAAACAAAGTCTAATGCATCTTATGAACTCAAAACTCTAGATCTAGTTTTCTAAACTAGTTTTAAATGCATGAACACATGTGAATGAGGAATATATGCATAGGTCATAAGTAATAACAAGAATAATAACTTAAATAGCAAGATCTATGGCATAAACAAAAATCAAAGCTACAAAAAGTTAGATCTACAAAATATAACAACTTTAAACAAGAAAATAATAACAATACAAGATAATAATAATGAGAAGAGGAGTGTTTCATTTTTGGCATCATCATCCTTAGCTTTTAAGCTAATGGAATGTCATTTGATGCATGAAACTCTCATTATACTTTACCTATATCACCTATGGAGGCTTAAAAAGAAGGTTTACTTAAGAAATCTTCAAGAAATATGTATGGGAGCTCCAAAAAAAAATAGGGGCAGCAAGGTTTTTGTAAGAACAAGAGAGAAAGAAGAAAGAAAGAGAGGAAAAAGAGAGGAAAAGAGGGAGTAAAAGAGATAGGGTTTCAAATGAATGAAAAGGAATAAATGAAAGGCATTAAGTGGAGAGAGAGGAGGGTATTAAATAAAAAAGAAAAAAATAAAACAAGAGCAGAATTTTTGGGGGTGTTTCACGTGAATTTTGAGTGAGGGGAAAGAGAGAGGTTACATTGCTTGTAACTTGAAATTTGAAAATGTAACTTGCATCATTTAATGTGTAACTAAAGAGGCTTTAAATCATTAAATAAATAATTAAATAAAAGAAAGAGGCTATTATTAGGGGTTGGTCAGCTGCCATGTGGGGAAATGGAGTGTGAATTGAGTGAAAGAAAACTTGGATTAATGTGTAGAAGTGACAAATGAAGTGTACTTAAAGTATGGGTTGAAAAGTACTTTTTATTGGGAAAATATATAAAATAAAATTAAGAAAATATTTTTAAAGGAGTAGCAGAATTTTCATAAATAAAATTAAATAATTATTTGAATTATTTTAGTATTTCAACAACAAATATGTTACCGGTATGATCGAAATACGCGAATATGGGCTATAAAGATATTTTATAACCCGAAAAATTCTAAAAAAATTATTTTATGAACATATAAATATTTTTCTAAATATTTTTAATTATTAAATTATTTATTTTATTTTTAGTATCGGGTCTTAAACAGAATCTGATCCCGTAAAAGCCCGAACTAACTAAATTTTAGAAAAATAAAATTTTCTATAATATATAAATATTTATTTAAAAATATAAGGCTTTATAAGAATAATAAAATTTTGTAATGAAATAAAAATGAATAGTGCAAAAGACGACTCAATTACGGTAATAATGGGAAATACGATAAAAAGGTTTATAACTGTAACTTTATAACCCGAAAAATATATAACTGATATATTTAGAAATCTATGAAATTATGATCTAACGGTACTATTGGTATTTTTTTTTATATCTCGAGCCCAGGACACGCTTTTCGAAGTCTGTATCCGAACGGGTTCGAAATAGGTCAAAAATTTACCAATCTGATATTTTTACACAAACTTATATTATTATGAGCTATTCTATATATTTAAAATACATCTCGGGGCTCTAGGGTTAGGGCACTAGATTGCCGGACTTACACTATTGTATTCCGGTTAGGGTTTCCAGGTGATTTTTCGGTTTAAACCTTTGCCAATTTAGAAACTGATATTTATGTTTATACAGCATATTTAATTTGAGAAGTTTATTTTAAATTTTATTTTTCGTAAGCATTTATTATCTTTTAACGTTTTCGGAATTTTTGAATTGGGTTTCATTTTCGAAAGTTAATCATTATTTACTTTTTTAATAATTTGTTTTTGGGCTTTATGTTACCTGTTTTTATAATCGGAGTTAATATGAAATTTTTCGTACGTAGTGGTTTTGAATTTGAAGACCATTAAGTTCTTATTTTATTTTCGAGGATTTCATTTTCTGATGATTAAGAAATTTTGGATTCATTCATGGTTTAGAACTTGTCAAAATTCGGTTTTAATTTGGAGTGATTTTTAGGGTTTATTTGAAGTTCATCTTAAAATTATTTACTGAAATTTTTCCGGGGCTTACAGTCTCATTATTCGAAATTTTATAATTTAGTTAGGTTGTTTTGCTTTTCCTAACAATATACTTCTACTATTATTCATTTTGTCTGTCAACCTTATATGCTTATGTAGGTTAAAATTTCTATCATTTATAGGGTCTTATCTATATTTTGATCATTAGTATACTGTTCTAGTGATTCTCTAAATTCATCTAAGTTTTATTTTGTATTCCAAATTATAATTGGTTCTTAGGTTTATTTAGCCTATTAAATCTTCTATTTTTATTATCATTCTTTTAATATACCTAATGATAGGACCTTTTACTACAATCAGGATCAATATTTCTCATAGATATTTGATGTTCAATTGGCTAATTTCTATCATCTAGAGAGTATTATAGGCATATTCTACAAATTCTTTGAACTAAGTTAAGTCAAGAAGTATGTCTTGGGAGTCATAACCCTATAGTGATCGGAAGTTAGGACATAGGGCCTCTAAAAGTCTAAGTTTGATTCTTTCATAGTTTTCTTTACTAAAGATGGTATCTAACTCAATTAAAATGATCATCATGCTATTCATACTCATGCTACTTCCAGTAAAGACCTAAGAAAACTACACATGTGTAGAGTTTCTATGATAAACTTATGCTTTCATTTTCCTACCTTTTATACAAGTATGAAATATAAATTATATAATGAATTAGATGTTACCTTGTTGGGCTAGAGAGGAAGATGATAAACCTTCTTCCTATTTTGACTGACTATTATCATGTTGGGTTATTGGTTGTTTTATTTTGTTATTGGTTTATGGTGGGTCACAAGAAAAGAAATAGAGTTTTGGTTGTTCTAAATTATCTTGAGATAATTTGATCTCACGATTAGGACTTGGAATTTAAGAGGATTTAAGCTTTGTCAATTTCCATTTGTTGATTGTATGTTACGGTTGGCTTTATTGAAGAAGATGGGTTTGTTTGTTTGTATATTATATATGTGTATTGGTCTTTCATATAGGAATTTGACTACTCTAAATTCTTCTTTGATTTTTCATAGTCATCTCACGGTGGAAATGTAACACCCTGAATTATACGTCTATTTAATTTTTGGTAGTTGTTAAATCGATAATAATGTCTAGCGGAAATTTGAGAAAATGTTCGAAAAACCATCCTCGCTTTTCGTGAATTTAAATATTGGTAATTACCAATATGGACAATAAAAGACTTAATTAAAATAAAAATATAAGCATAAACTATACCTATATCAAAGAAAAATTTTCCGTAAGATATAACAATAATAATATGATTAATATATAAACTAAAAACCAATAAAGATATGTAAAATAATAAATTAGATCCCAAAAATATTCAAAGGATACAAACAAAAGATAAACACTATAAATTTATAATAATAGAATATAAATAAAGTCAAATTAAAGACAATTTAATTATTAACAGGTCATAAAATACCAAAACACTAATAATTTAAATCCTTAAAGGATAAATTATAATTTACGATAATAGATATTAAAGCTGAAAAGTAAAAATCTTAAATTAAAAATTTTAAGTATACCATAGTGTTCAGAATATTTAATATAGTAGGTACATAAATTTTTATCTAAAAAAATAACGAATAACTATTTATACGTATTAATTAGAATCCGAAAAATTAAAATTTCCCCACAATTTCCAGCTTGCTCGTCACGTAAATTTTTTTCTTATAAATTCTCAAATTCTCTCTCTTTTCTCATTCTTTCTACTCCCTCTCTCTCTCTTTCCGTTTTCTCTCTCTCTCTCCGTATTTTCTCTCCCTCAGTCTTCATTTTGAAGACTTTAAAAAAAAAAAAAAAAAGCAATTCTCCGAATCGGAGAAGGAAAAAAAAAAAAGAAAGAAAAAAAATCTTCTCCGAAGGAAAAGAAAAAGAAAAGAAAAAGAAAAGAAAAAAAAAGAAATAATAAAATAAAGAAAAAGAATCTAGAAGCTCCTCCGATCTTCAAAAGCTCATATTTTCACATACGACAACCGATTCCAATTCCGAAGTGGTGTTGTGATCGTGGCAACGCTCTTCAATTCAAGACCACACAAGGTTAGGTTTCGATCACTCTAAAATTTTACTATTATGATCCGGTACGTAGAAGTTTTCGTAATATTAAAGTTTTAATATTAGTTTTTATTATAAATATACATATTTACATGCATATATAATGATAATAATATAAAATTATGTCATGCTGATATGTATATTTAGACTAGTTGATATTACATTTCGCTTATCAAATGATAATAAATTGATAAATAAAAACGCTAGATGATAGAAAATTGATTATAATTAGATAATTAATATTTAGAGTCTATTTATTAGTAAATAGAAATTTAGAGATAAATCGCTAGAGTTGAAATATACACGATAGGATCAATAACTGATCAAAATCTTCTAATCTAAAGCCCAAATTAAAATTCTGATTTCACAAACATGAAAGTTATAATATTTTAACCCTATATAGACTAAAACCCGAGTTTATCCTATCAGATCTGGAAATCTAATCGTGTAGGTGAAAAACCTAAATCTATCCGATTCCGTAGATTTTAGAATTTAGTTTTCAACTTGAAAACAATGTAAGAAAAATATAGAACCTTGACTATAGAGATATATGTAGTATAATAAAAAATTCTCAAAACACTAAAAGTTAAGCGTGCTCATGACCTAGGATGGGTGACCTCCTGGGAAATGAATAGTAATTTTCCAAAACGAGTGATATCTCGATAAATATAATTCAAGACAATAACTAGTGGTTTATAATTGAATTATTAGATCTTAAAGTATATCAGTTAGCAAATGATGATTTAAAGATAAATCGCTAGGATTGAGATGTAACCGTTAAAACTAGATATTAGGTATAATTTACATAAATAAGACTCAAACTAAGATTTTAATATCGAAAACACTAAAACAAAAATATTTAACTTATATAAACACTCGTTATGTTTTATGAAGTAAAACTTAGCTAAAGAAACAATTAGAATTAAGTAAAGTAAACCTATAGCGTAGTTCTGACATTTAAAAAGAATAGAGATGTTCTATGACAAGTTTAAATAATTTAAATCACACAACATATATTCATGAGTAGAAATGGAATTAAGGAGGAAAATAAAACTTAGAAAACCCTAGAACCTTATAATAAAAGTTTCATCCCTATAAGAAAACTTAAGAAAAATTTTACTTGAATTTGATAAATGAAACATATTTGATTATCCGATCAATAAGAAGATTGGATATGTAATTAAACTTCAATATGTGACCTTATATACAAATATAAGATTCAGATCATACGCAGAAATAGGATATTAATAGATAAACTTGATATGATTTAAGTATTATATAGATAAAAGATATTTAGCTTTAAATCTATTAGATATACTCAATAACAAACCTATATAGACATATGAAGATTTCAACACATATAAAAGAATAAGATTCCTAAATAAAATTTAAGTAATTCAATTACAAATTAGAAAATCAAGATATATAAATTGTAATTGAAAGATTAAACTTAACCAAGAATTCCGTAACTCTAAGTATAAAATTCAACACATAAGACTATAAGGATATAAAGTATAGATTAATGAAATCATAAATATTAGCTAATAATCAAATTAATAAGTTACATACTTAAAATAAGATCAAGACAAGAAAATGAAAATAAATATAAATGTATACGCTTTAACTAAAAAGTAGAGTAATGAACTTAAATTAAGTTTAATCACTAATACTTTATGAAATAAACATTTACAAGGAATTGAACTTGAAATAATAATTAAGAATACAAAACAAGAAACCTAGCATCATTATGATACCTTTCGAGCCCTAAAGTAACATAGGAAAAATATACAAAATGATTAGTTTAACCTGACAATTAAAAACTACATTCGATAAGTTTTCCAATGACTACTCATATGCTAAAATCTAAGTTAAAACAATATAATATGCCCAATTTAAGATTTCGTGATTAAACTCGATATTTGAAAACATTTAAAATACTTCTCTTAAGAAAACTAAGATTATACAACTTTATAGTTTAACTTACGAAGCATAGCCTTTACAAGCTTCAAAATGACTAATTATGTGTTAAGGTTAGATTAAGAATGTTAAAACTCGAAGTTTAAGACACAAAGACACAATAGGTTTCTTTGTATGAATAATAGTATAGTAATAAGTATTCGTTATCTAAATTCTCAGGGGACACAGATCGTCTTCAAGTTTTCTTGTAGACTTCTATACCATTAAGCAAGGATAAACAGGTGAGTATATTCCGATGACCTTCATATCTGCTTGTGCTTGTAGGTTTAGAGTATGATATTTTGTTAATATAAATTAAATGATTCAAGTATGGGGTTGGGAAATTTACACTTGTGGTTGCTCGTGTTTGTTATCTGTGTTGAAAATACTATACATTATTCTGAACGTTAAGTATTGAGTGTTGTTTAATCATTTTGATCTTTGCGAGTGTCTGATAATTGTCTGATCGCCAAATAAATGGACTTAATGACTATTGGTGTGATAATTATAATATTGATCATGCATTGCACGATTGCATGTAGAAGGCCATCACCACTACACTTTGACTCGGATGGGCCACACTGTCCCGTGAGGACGGTGAACATGGAGGACCGAAGTGGTATATACCTAGTGTGTACCATGGGCCTTGTTCTAGGGGAATGGGAACTAAGTCGTCCTGGGGAGACGGCCCACCTCCTAGGATCGCGCCGGTCATTGTTAAGGATATCTTGCTTCAATGGGATGTTGTTATATGTATATTATTTTCTATATATGAAAAACTCCTTGAATAAATTTGATTCCCGAAGTAGTAGCGGTCCGGGTGCTGATGTGTGGATGTACCCCAACCCCGGATTCGGAGGGCGTAAATCCGAATATATATATGGTTACCGGTTGGCCATATATATTTGTTCATTTGCTTGTCTGCATTGCATATGCTTGTTTAATAACTTGTTTGCTTTTGCTTGAACGGTATGGAGCGAGGGTATACTTCACTCAGCTAGTTGTAGCTGACTCCCCAACAGTTTGCTTTTGCAGGTAAGTTGAATACATGGATGGGATAGGATTGAGTGCAGAGTGACAAAGATCAAGTTGTACAAGACTGATAGAAGATTGAGAATTTGATAGGTTAAACCTAGTTGAGAGAATAAACATGAAAATGTAGTCTTTTTCTTAACTTAAACCTAGTTGATATTTTGTGTTAAACCTAGGTTTACCTTATCTTGTCGTTTGGTAGGATATATGATTCTCTGCGGTCTTGTGATCTGTGGAAGTTTCGATATCCAATAAATTATTTTCATAATAAACTTATATATGTATAATACAATGAGAGGATAATTAATTAGAGTCTAGTAAACTCTGACTTGCAAGGCGATCCTCATGTTGCGGGTGCACACGTGATATGGCGATTTAGGGCAATCCTACTAGGCCCCACATAGGGTCGCGACAGTAAATAAGTGGATTTTATATCTTCTAATTGTTGTTATTGTGGTTAGGTGCAAGAGAAGGAAGTTACCTCCCCTTACAAGTTTCTTCCCATGAGTCATCAAGATTGTATTAATTGTAAGGTTCGTTTGGTGGATTGTCATTGGATGGAGTGTCCCTTGGTTTGATTTTGATGTACTTACTTCTTCCATCTCTACAAGCAAGATATGGTGAAACACTTTCATAGAAGGAAATTGGTCATGTGGTTTTAATTTTAACCGTGTAAACTAGATTTTAGCTTGTAGAATAATTATAGTCCAAATGTCTAGCCTATTTCGTCAAAAACTACCCTATACGCGTATGATTATGTCAAGTTATTTCAATAAAATGACTTCTAAAGTATGTCTACGGTTCTATATTTTTCTTAAATATTTGTGGAGTTGAAATTTTAAATTTAATATTTATGTGATTGAATATTTCTAGGTTTTACTCTTACGTGATTAAGGTTCTAGGTCCAATAAGTTAAATTAACATATATATTTAGTGGACTCGGAAAATTTAAAATTTCGTAACTATGTATTCATAATTTTTATTTAAACTCCTATTTCTCTTTATTTCTAAGGTCTAATGTTTTTAATTAGTGAGTTATTATCCTTTTATATATAATCTTGTCACTGGTATCTTTTACTAGTCGAGAAAATACTCGGGAATATTTTGTAATTGATTGAATGCATAATATTTAAATATCTATTTTTCTATTATTTACTTTTTATTTTAGTTTCTAATTACTTAATAGAAAATTTTAGAGATTACATAACTTAATTGTGAGAGTTTTATATGATTAGATGAAGTCTAGATATTTATTTGTTCATGCATTGTGGTTTACGGTTTTAGCATGAAGAGTAAAAGACCAAAACTTCTTCAAGTGTGAACACATTAAATAGAAGAGCTTATGTGTGTGTGAATGCGTTTATGAAGTGGCTTATGTGTTAACTCCATTTAATATCAAATTGCTAGGTGTGTTTACTTGTTTTACTTAGTTTCCTTGGCTTTATGCATGAAACTTATGGTCTAGATGGAGAGAGAAAGAGAGAGTTCAAGTTTGTTTTGTGAATCTTAGATATTTTGGTTCTATATAGGCTCCATGACTAGCAAGTGGTACCCTTATCTCTCTTTTCCTTGCCATGGAAGGTTTCAAGACTTGTGGTGGAGAAATTAGCACATGTTAACGTTATTTGAAAGGCTTATGATTAATAAAAGTGCTAATATATAAGTTATTTGACATCATATTAAATAATATGCATACTTTTATATTAGTTATTTTAGGAAAATGTCTTTTAAAATTCATCTAAGGCTTCCACATTAATTTTCGATTATTCTTATCTTGAAATCTTAAATTTAAAGTTTACGCGATTAAATATTTTTAAAGATTTATTCTACACGATTAGGGTTTCCGGACTAATAGGCTAGATTAGGGTTTTAGACTCTATGGACTCAGAATTGTCTAATTAGGATGTTGGCGTAATCCAAATATTTAATTAAGGTCCAAATTCTTTTATATTTATGTTTTTTTTTATCACGCATTTTGTAACCCTAGTGATTCATCTTTAAATTATTGTTTTATAACCAATATGTTCTAAAAATTAATCGTCTCCTATTGCAATTGAAATCTAGGGCCAACTATGATTATTTAGGGAGTTATCTATTCGAGTTATAAATTATGGTTAACAATTATTTGTCTTGTTTATTGATGATTATAATTTTTCTAGGGCTACTTTTATGGTTTTAAAATATTAGAAATAACTTAAAATTTATTGTATCATTATTTAACTAGTGTAGAATTTATTTTCTAATCATTGAACTTAAGGTAAAAGAATATTGAATTTTACAGTATCGATCGACTTATCATTGATCATTAATTGTCTAAGGTTATGAAAGTTATATTTTGCATTTCAAAATTTTATTGGTAAAGATTCTAATTTTTTTAACTATAATTAAATTTGTTCACACCTTAAAAATTTTAAATTGTGAAAAATCGAGAGTGACTTTTGCGACTTTTCTCAAAGTCATTTATTGTGTATTTTTAGTAATCATTATACTCATGTTATATAAAGTTAAGGGAATTACATCTCTCATATGAGATGTCTTTGGTTCATTTAAAAAAGCATACGGAAAAGTTATTAGCTAACTTAATTTAAAGAAAAAAAAAAGACTACTATCACATTTTATATGCAGGAATTGTTCGGAATTGCGCTGGGGGGTGTGAAATGATAAATTCATTCCATTGCTTGGATGTATTAGGAAATGGAATAGACCTGGCATGATATTTATTAAAAAATAATATTTTTAATAATTAATATGAGTAATAAATATATAAGTGAATGAAAAGATAATTGTAATAATAATTATTTGCCGATAGAAAGGAATCTTGAATCCATCCTTGGAATTGAGTTTCCCATGGTGTCGAAACGTGAAAGAAGATTATTGGATTAGCATTGGTAATTGGTATAGGATCGTGTAACGTCTCATACAAGCAGTTGAGAAGCATCGATTTTTTGTCTCTCTTTCAAACTATTTTATATTAGCACACACATTGTGCTTCCAAGTCTCTTCCTCCAAATACTCCTAGAAAACACACTTCTCCAAGGAGGTCAAAACTTGTGACACCACAATTCTATTAAACAGAACTATTTTTTTTTTTTTTCATCGACTCCATAAACGTTTGATCGCATTGAAAGTACCGTACAGTTGATTGTTGTTTTCATGTTCTTTGCACCTTTGACACATGCTCTTGTTTATCCGTTTTATACTCTAAATTCATTTTAGTATATCCTTACCATTTAGCAACCCTGTGATACGCCTCAATTATGGATCAATTACCGAAACATGAGCCCTTTCGAGAAATTTCAACCTGTTCATCCACTAGCTGCCTGTCTAGAGATGATGATCAAGAGAGAGGCATAACGACACTAACAAAATGCAGACACCTTACGCTAAGATGCGGAATGGATTTGAATTATTGTAGAATGGTAGGAACGTCATTTTTACATAGCTGAACTTAAAATAGTGGTCGCGACATTATACTAGAAATCATTATTTTTTGTTAATTATATGCAGGTCCTAGCTGAGATGGTGGGAACATTCATACTAATGTTCTGCATATCTGCAATAGTAGCAACAACGCAAATACTAAAAGGCGAGGTTGGTCTCCTAGAATATGCTGTCACGGCAGGATCAACCGTGGCCATCCTAATTTACACCATCGGTCCAATTTCCGGTGCTCACATCAACCCTGCAGTCACGGTCGCATTCGCAGCCTTTGGTCGGATACAATGGTTCATGGTACTTGAACGATCCATAGTCTTTGACTCTTTCTGCTCAATGGTTAATAAATTCAGATCTTGGGCCTTTCTATTTGTTTTTCGTCTTTTCCCATTCAGGTCCCACTTTACCTATGTGCACAGGTATTGGGATCTGCATTAGGGGCTTACGCAGGAGGGTGTATATATGGTGTGAGGACCGAATTTATGGTTACTCAGCCACTCCAAGGCTATGCTTCTGCTTTCTGGATGGAGCTCCTGGCAACGTTAATAGTTGTGTTCGTGGTTGCGGCAGTCTCGTATAATCATCAATCAGTACGGAAATGGATTTCAATACAAAATCATTAAGCTCATGAAATCGATTTCTTGAGCGCAAATCTTCATGCATTAAAGTTCAATGGTTATGTGCTCCATTTCAATGTCCATTTTTGTACACTAGAATAAGATAACCTAACTTCCCATGTCTGTCGCTCCTCCTCCTCCTCCTTCTTTTCCTTTTATTGTACTTTTCATAATAATCGTATATGTATCTCAATTTTTGGATCAGGAATTTGACATTGATACATGTGACAATTAAATTTTTAAATTTTAACTCAATTAAATTCTGAATATTCAACCTTACATGTTATGATTGAACTTTGACACAATCTCTTCCTTTTCCATTGTTGGCATTTTATGTGGATGTGTTATTTTCTTTGATATGTCACAACACTATAGATTAAAATGTGCACAATGAATGGTGGTAGTGGATAAAGTTAATAGTGTAGCCCAATTGAATATGACATTTATTAATATCCACATTTAATTATGAAATTTGGCCATTGGGGGAAAAAATATAAAGTTTAGGTAAGGCTCATAATATTATTATGGCAAAGTATTTCCGTACAATATATGCATTTCAAAACAAATCATCATCCCAATTGATAACAAGCATGGTGCTAATTTATTAAAAAAAATGTATATTTTCAGGTAGGCCAGTTATCGGGTTTGGTGATGGGGACAGCAATAGGACTTGCAGTGCTGGTCGCAGGGTAAGCACATGGAAAATATTGTTGAATCGGTTGGTCTTAGGTTGATGTATGCATAACCGATCTATTATGATTGGATTAATGCCGCCAGATTAATCCAATAATGATTTTAATTGGCTCGAATTTTCACATTTCCATTATTCTGAATCATGCAAATACTTTCCAATACAAGCGATAACTATTAGCAAATGATCGACCTATCTGTACATTATTATCATATTGCAGGCCAATCTCAGGAGGTTCCATGAATCCCGCAAGATCACTAGGACCAGCAATTGTTTCTTGGGATTTCAGGTCCATATGGATATATATTGCACCACCAGTAGGAGCAATTGGAGGTGCTTCTTCTGTACCGTTCTTCGCCTCCGAAGCCGGCCATGTACCTCAACCTCCTCTCCTGGTGCAACTTAGTCCCTGAATCCACCTCGGAATTCAGTCATGAGTTAATGTATGATTTCATGTATTTCAAATTATCGGGTTGGCCGAATAATGATGACCTACAGTTCTTAGATTATTGCTTTTTACTAAAAGCCAATCGCATCATTTCATTTATATTCAGATTTCACATTTGCAATTTATCAATTATGAATAACATGTTCATTGTCCCCCCTCAAATTGGAAAAAAAATAATAATGAAAAAGTTCCCCCACAAAGTTTTGAAGGCACTAGACGTTGAGCTTGGAGTGAAAATAATATCCTCAATTCGAATGAATTCAGATATACATGGCAAGATAATTAGTGTAATATCTACTAAGGGTCTACACAGTACAATTCAATCCAGTTTGCCCTTCAAACCAAATTGAATTATATATTATGATTCAGTTTATATTTTAAATCTGAAATAACCATATGGTTCAATTCATAATTTTTTCAAACGAAAAAGAAAAGATCCAATATGGTTCAGTTGAGGTTCGTACCGTTTTGTATTCTTAAAATTAAAACACATTCTATCAAAAATTTTTAATTACATATTTTATATCACTAATAAAATTTAAACAATAATATTGAAAATTAACTATTTATCTAAATAATTAAAAAAAGTTATAGTACATGAGAGATTTCATCTATTATAAAATTACAATATTATAAAAACCGAACCGAACCAACTGGTTCACTCAAGTTCAACCGAAACTCGCTTAAAAGCAGGTCGTATTTAATAAAACCCGATTACAATCGATCAGTAAGACTCAGACAACCAGGGCAACTCAATTGCCACCCAGTTAATCCGGCGGAGTTAACCGAGTCAAAATGCAAATAATATTAGATTAAAAAGTAACCAAAAAAATAATAATCAAAACAGTAACAATTCATGAAATGAACTTAAGAAGGGCATAGCATACTTGTTTTAGCCAGCAAAGACTCCTAAAGAGAGCAGACAAAGCACTACTAGCACCTTCACGGTGCCTTAGAGCAGTACATAAAGCGAAAGAAAGAGAGAGGTCTGCAAATCCTTCATTTAACAATGTTAGAGATTCAGATTGGATGGATTTGAAGCCTTTTGTTACAAAGAATAACACGAGGATTAGAAGCTGTCCTTGGAAATTAGTAGATTACATTTGTACAGCAAAACATGGATAATACATATGGATTCATAGAGTAGTTACATAAAGTAGATATACTCTTGTGTAATCTGTTAATAAGCATAGATAACAGAGAGTAGTTGTGACAAGTTCAATTATGTTGAAAAATAACAGAATACAGTTGTAGATCAACAAGAAAAGAACGAATATAAATACAAAGTAAGGGAAAAGGGAACTTATTCCCCCCTTTTGCTCATATGGTGCTTGCATGGAGTCTGCTGTTACTCGAAAACAGCCATAGAACCAAATACCTGTGACAAACACATTATACAAACAAGTTATAATATCTGCTAGAGAATTCGTAACCAAGAAAACAGGAAGTAAATATATCCGAGAGATACATGGAGAGAATTAGGGTTTGAAGCTTACACATAGAGAGAGTTAACACGAGAGGCAGGAGAGTAGAGGATAGAATTAGGGTTAAGGGCAGTAACTGAGCTAGATTGAGTAAAGTGGGTCGGGCTGGGAGAAAGGCCGGTAATATTTGGTGCTCTCGTGAATTCGTTGTGTTGGATCAGAGAATTTCGGGTGGTATTCATCCACAATGTCCACTCGATCGCAGGAAGAATTCGTTAAACTGCAAAATTTGGTTTACTCATTAGCAGACACCATGAAAGCCATGCAAATGCAGATGCAAGATTCGATGAAATCCAATTCGTTGATGCAACAGAATTTGCAAGAGTTAAATGCCACTGTTAATTCTTCCATCCAGCAATTTGGAGAGAAGATTGCTCATTTAAGGAATCAGACTGATACTAATGGAGTTCAACAGGACAATTCAGATGCTTCACAGTCATCATTTTCCGTGGCAGATTCCTTGTTGAAAGGAATTAAATTGGAGATTCCGAAATTTTCGGGTCAAGATCCATTGGGATGGATATATCAAGCACATAAATTTTTTAATTTCCATAAAGTGCCTGAGGAACAACGGTTAGACATTGCTACATTTGCAATGGAAGGTGAAGCACTACAGTTTGTTCAGTGGCTTGAACAGAACAAACAGTTAAGTACATGGTCTCAATTTTTTATTTCTATCAAATCTCGTTTTGGTCCATCAGAATACGAGGACTTTCAAGGTGCTTTATCCAAGCTAACTCAACGGAAATCCGTTAGTGACTATCAAAAAGAATTTGAGGCTTTATCAAATCAAGTCACTGGTATTTCTGAATCTTTCCTTTTAAGTTGCTTTGTATCAGGCTTGAAGAGTCATATTCGCAAGGAAGTTCAGATTGCTAAACCTACTTCCTTACACCATGCTATTTGGCTTGCCAAAATGCATGAATCCAAATTTTTTTAGTTCTTTTCGACCCAAACAGTCATTTTCACAACCATACAATTCTAGTTCAAATACAATATCTGTTAATACACATTCTCACCCTACAGAACAAATTCTTATTCCCATACCTTAGCCACAAACAAATTCCCAAACACTAACCATTCTACCAATTCCACTTTGCAGTTTTCTAAACCATTACAGTCCCATCCCAAGCCATTACCAATTCGGAAAATGACTCAAGCTGAGATACAAGAGAAACGTGATAAAGGCCTTTGTTTTCATTGTGATGAGAAATATTCTCGTCAACACAAATGTAAAGCCAAATTTCTATTGTTGTTGGATGAAGGAGAGGATGAGGGGGAAGAATTAGAGGAGGAAGAACATTCAGAAGTTTTGAAATTTGATGAAGGCACTATTAGTTATCATGCCTTGTCAGGACATACCATTCCACGAACACTTCGTTTTCGTGGAAAAGTGAGGGGACAGGATATATCTGTGTTAGTGGATTCGGGTAGTACTCATAATTTTGTACAATCTCGGATAGCTAGACATTTGGGGTTGCCTATAATGCAATCTGGGTAGTTTAATGTGATGATAGGGAATGGGAGTAAATTGTCATGTGAAGGTCATTGTGAGAATGTTGAGGTGGATATTCAAGGTTTAACCTTTCGGGAAACATTTTATGTTCTGCCTATACAAGGAGCAGATTTCGTGCTTGGTGTCCAGTGGCTACAGAAGTTAGGACCTGTCACAATTGATTATAGTTCTCTCACTATGCAGTTTGTGACCAGTGGTTCAATGGTGGTGCTTAAGGGTGATAATCAGCATTCATTGTTGCAGATTTCACATCATCAACTTCGCAAGTTGATTCAACAAGATGCTGTGGTCTCTTATTTTCATTTGGTGGCTCAGGAGGTAAATTCTAATTCATGTTGCATTACCACCAACAATAGAGATCTAGATCATCTATTGGATAGCTATGCATCAATTTTTGAAGCACCTTCATCATTGCCTCCGTTAAGGAATGTTCAACACAGGATTCAATTAGTAAAAGGTGCCTCTACTGTTAATGTTAAGCCTTATAGATATCCCCATTTTCAAAAAAATGAAATTGAGAAACAAGTTTCTGAAATGTTGGACTTGGGCATTATACAGCATAGTAACAGTCCCTTTTCTAGTCCAGTGCTTTTGGTTAAGAAAAAAGATGGGACTTGGCGTTTTTGTATCGATTATAGGGCTTTGAATCAAGTAACAGTAAAAGATGAGTTTCCCATTCCTACAATAGATGAATTGTTGGATGAGTTGTATGGTGCTTCATGTTTTTCCAAATTGGATTTGCGATCAGGTTATCACCAAATTAGGATGCATTCTGATGATATTGAGAAGACTGCCTTTAGAACACATCAGGGTCATTATGAATTTTTGGTAATGCCCTTTGGGTTGTCAAATGCTCCGGCTACTTTTCAGTCTATAATGAACCGGATTTTTCAACCTTTTCTTCGTAAATTTGTCATCGTGTTTTTTGATGACATACTGGTTTACAGTAAGCACATGACAGATCATTTGACTCATTTGGAGTTAGTGTTGAAGACATTACAACACCATGAGTTTTATTTAAAAGGCAGTAAGTGTCTTTTTGGCAAGGATTCCATTGAGTATTTGGGACACATTGTCTGCTCAAGGGGTGAGTCCTGATCCGGCTAAAGTTCAAGGAGTTCAACAATGGCCAGTTCCACAATCTGTGAAACAATTAAGAGCTTCTTGGGCTTATCAGGGTATTATAGACGATTTATTAAGGGATATGCTCATATTGCAGGACCCTTAACTGACCTATTGCAGAAAGATAAGTTTGAATGGTCAGAGTCAGCTTTTACAGCTTTTCAACAATTGAAGCAGGCATTAGTTCAAGCCCCGATTTTGAAATTACCAGATTTTTCAAAACAGTTCGTGATTGAGACAGATGCTTCTGGTACAGCTATAGGTGCTGTACTATTACAGGACGAATTGCCTGTTTCATATTTTAGCAAGAAATTGCCCATCCATTTGAGAAAAGCTTCAGCTTATGTAAGGGAATTGTATGGTATTGTGGAAGCAGTACGAAGTGGAGACAGTATGTGTTGGGAACTCATTTTATGATCGTACGGATCATAAAAGTTTGAAAGAAATTCTTTCACAGGTTATTCAAACTCCTGACCAACAAAAATACTTATCCAAATTGTTGGGATATGATTATTCTATCACTTATAAAGCTGGCAAAGATAATGTTGTGGCAGATGCTTTATCAAGACAACATGGTGAGAGGGGCAAATTTTTGGATTATCTGCACCCTGTTTCTCTAGTATGGATATTCTTAAACAGGAATATCAGACAAATCCAGCTTTTGTGAGTGTTATTTCTGACTTAGCAACTGGGTTGTATCATAAATCCTTTGTGTTGGAAGAATGGATTTTTGTTTTTCCATGATCGATTGTTTTTAGTTCCCACTTCGAGTTTGGTGCCTCTTATTTTGAAGGAATTTCATACAACCCCTATTGCTGGTCATTTTGGTTCTCAAGACATTTAAGAGAATTGCAGCTGAGTTTTTTTGGGAAGGCATGAGGACTGATATTGAGAAATATGTACGGAACTGTTTAACTTGCCAACAGGTGAAGTATATTACTCGATCACCAGCTGGGTTACTAGTTCCATTGCCTATACTTGAGAGAATTTGGGAAGATGTGAGCATGGATTTTATTACATGCCTTCCTAAATCTCAAGGTTATACTGTTATATTGGTAGTTGTGTACAGACTTTCTAAGTACTGTCATTTGGGGGCATTGGATACACATTTCACAGCTACTAAAGTTGCTGCTTTGCTTTTACATATGGTGATCAGATTACATGGGATTCCTCGAACTATTGTTTCTGATCGAGATGCAATTTTTATGAGCCAATTTTGGAAGGAGATTTTCACTTTGAGTGGAACTCAATTGTGTATGAGTTCAGCTTATCACCCACAATCCGATGGACAAACAGAAGTTCTCAATCGAACTATTCAACAGTATTTGAGGTGCTTTGTGATGGAACAACCGCACACATGGGTTAAGTTCCTTCCATGGGTAGAATTTGCCTATAATTGTTCATTTCATGAAGGGGCCAAAACTACACCATTTGAAGTAATATATGGTCGACCTCCACCTTCTATTCCTTCCTATGTTCGTGGTACATCCAAAGACTAGAGATCAAATTCTATCTTCATTGAAGACTAATTTGAAGGGGGCTCAACAGAGAATTAAAGCTATTGTTGATACACATCGGACTAATGTCACATTTGTACCAGGGGACTTGGTGATGGTGAAACTCGGGCCTTATAAGCAAGTTTCCCTTGGCAACAACTTTCATACGTTGTCTAAACGGTATTACGGACCTTATAAGGTGCTTCAGAAGGTAGGGGAGTGTGCCTATAAGGTTAAGCTTCCACCTAGTTCCAAAATACATAACGTATTTCATGTTTCTATTTTGAAAAAATATTTTGGATCATCTACACCATCTTTGGAGCTACCTGCAGAAGCTATTGCTAGTCATCCTCTGCTAGAACCACTGGGTATTATCGATTCTAGGGTTTTGATGGTGAATTGACGGCTTGTTAAACAGATTTTGGTTTCATGGAAGGGTCTGGCCTTAGAGGATGCTACGTGGGAAGATTATCATCAATTTTCCCATATCTATTCCGATTATAACCTTGCGGCAAGGTTGTATTTTCAGAAGGGGAGTCATTTGTTACAAAGAATAACACGAGGATCAGAAGCTATCCTCGGAAATTAGTAGATTACATTTGTACAACAAAACATGGATAATACATATGGATTCATAGAGTAGTTACAAAAAGTAGATATACTCTTGTGTAATCTGTTAATAAGCATAGATAACAGAGAGTAGTTGTAACAAGTTCAGTTCTGTTGAAAAATAACAGAATACAGTTGTAGATCAACAAGAAAAGAACGAATATAAATACAAAGTAAGGGAAAAGGGAACTTATTCCCCCCTTTTGCTCATATGGTGCTTGCATGGAGTCTGCTGTTACTCGAAAACAGCCATAGAACCAAATACCTGTGACAAACACATTATACAAACAAGTTATAATATCTGCTAGAGAATTCGTAACCAAGAAAACAGGAAGTAAATAATATCCGAGAGATACATGGAGAGAATTAGGGTTTGAAGCTTACACATAGAGAGAGTTGAACTCGAGAGGCAGGAGAGTGGAGAGGAATAGAATTAGGGTTAAGGGTAGTAACTGAGCTTGATTGCGTAAAGTGGGCTGGGCTGGGAGAAAGGCCGGTAATACCTTTGTCATCGAATTAACAGCTAGGAACCACAGAAAGCAGGAGAGAGAGATCTGCAAAGCTTTGCTAGCGTACCGACGATGTCAGAGACAAGAAAGAAGAGTGCGAGAGAGTGCGTTGTGGTTTAACTTTTGAAATTAGAGGGAGAGAGTCTGTGTGCATAGGCAGAGAGTAAAATGTATTTTTTAAATTTGAAAGAGTTGCCTTGGAGCAATGTAACATAGATACAAACAACATAATGCTAAGAACTAAGAAGCAACAATGGGAGGAATATAATAATAATATGCGTATGAGGTAATCCTATGATGTTTAGCTGACATAGCACAGTAGTATCATTCCACGTTGTTTCATGTGGATTTCTTATTCTCCTTTTTACAGAAAATGTTTTACTTTTATCCTAGAGTTATGACATTGTACCTTTTGAACGGTCTTGTCAGAAAAAAAAATAAACATATATATTAGGATAGATAATATATAAATATTAATAAAATTTTATTTAATAATATATAGTAGTAAAATGAATAATTGCCACTATATTTTATGTATATTAAAATTTTATCAAATATTTAATTACTATATAAGTGTGACATGTAATAATATATAAAACCTAGATTATTTTAATATTTTTTGCTAATCTTTGGTTGAACCAGGTTCAACCATTCGATCCTAATCCTTTAGTATGTTTAGATCAAATTCTAGTTCGAATCTAACAATGCTGTAAAATTATAATCATACTAAATTATTTGATATACTAAACTCAATAATATAAGAATATGCTATCACAATAAAAGGCATAAATTTTAATGCATTGTATATTTCTAATTAATACATCATTGGTTATATATATCAATAAGTAACTAAGTAGTAGAAGTGGATTAATTAGTAAGAGAAAAGGAATAAAAATATTTAGAATACTAGATACTAAAATCTAAAAATTATCTTATTTGAAGACACACTACAGCAATTGAAACATGACTGACTATTCTAATTTCATTATACATATCTAAATAAAAAATAAAAATAATTAAATTTTATTAATAAAATGATTGAATGAAAAAAGTAATATGTTTGAATTAAAATTAACTATATATATAATGGTTCAATTCAATTCGATTCAATTCAAGGTCCTAAACCGACCAGTTTTAAAAAAGAATTGAAATTTCGATTTGACTTGTTTCGACTTAGTCCAATTTGTAGTTCAATCGATTTTTTTTTCACAACCCTAATATTTGTTCGATGAATTACATCAGAAGATCCTAACATTTTCAAGTAAATTTATTTAAAGTCTCAATATTTGAAGAAATGGGTCAATTTGGGTCTCTAATGACATGTGTCAACAGAAGAGAATATTTAATTGAAACTCAGAAGACTATTCTCCTATTGATACGTATTCTTGAGGATCGAAATCGATTTACTTTTTCAAATATTGAGACCTTAAATGAGCTTTTTTTTCAAAACATTAGGATCTCTTTTTAACGACTCAAAACATTAGGACCGTAAATGAACTTACCCCTAAACATTGAGCCTAATATTTATTACTTAGTATTAGGTGAATAATGGATGTTTTTAAATCATTGATATATTTAATATCATACGATTTATAAATAAAAATCAATTCTTTCCTATTCCCAACAAATATAGTTTAAATTTTCCTAAACCTGACATGGGCCTTAAAATGGATTCGTATGGACGTATGCATGGTGGAATTTCGTTGAAACTAATGCGGTTAAACTTTTATCTTGCTATCCTTTAAAAACTGAGCCCACTTATCAAGACGTGGACCGAGATGTCACAGGCCTTTGCTTCTTTACCTCCATTCCTTTTTTTTTTTTTAAATTTCCTTTCTCTTTTTCCTTCTTCTCTTTCTTATTTATTTATTCAAGGGCGGACGATTACCCAAAAGGTTTAGAAGGGATTCAGATTGTTGCAAACAATAAATGGGATTCAGAATGCCTGATCATTCCCTTTGAATTTGAAATTTTGTACTAAAATAAGAGAGAAAAATTGCACAAATGAGTATAACAATAATTGACAAAAGAAATTTTAATTAACATTAGGGGTCTCGTAATCGTTAGAACCCATGAAGTAGGCAATCATAAAAATTGCCCTATCGTGCGTGATCCGTTCCATTTATTGGTATTAAAAGCTAAAGAGTTCGTTTTGCTTCATTTTTCATTATCCACCCCCATTGAGCGCCGTTGAGGGAGCTATATCGCTATGTATTGCAGCCAACATTATCAATTATGTACCGGTTAGTATTAAAGGTTATGGTATCAGTTTCCATTCCCAATTTTCAGGAATCTACTCTCGTACGTAGGGAAAAAATTTGTTGTCCCCAGTTTACTGTTTTTGTTATGTCCCTATAAATAAATATCTAACACGTATCAATAAGTACTTCCTAAATTTTAGGAATTTTTATATATTTTTTAATTTATTAGATACATGTAAAATATCTTTTGGTGGAGATACAAAAGAGATAATATATTAAGGACAGCAAATACATCTCTGTACAGGTGATATAAAGTATAATGTCTTCATTTGTTGCACCCAACTTATAACCAAGTATTCTAAGGTATGAAATGTATATTTGCCAAAAAAAAAAAATACATGTACAAATATACCATTTAACCGTCTTATATGAGTTTTGTAGATGAGTAGATCCAGTCGTAATAATTACATGTGTGCAACGTTTGGGTCATGCTACATGTAGCTTTAGAAAATTGATTTGGCAATGATAAATAAGGATGAATTGGGAAGAAATAGGAGTGAGAAGGAATAAACAATCTCAAAGAGCTTGAGTACATGTATGACAAGTGGAAGTGCTATATAGCATCAACCCCATAGTTTTTAAAGAAAGGCAATGCGTGCTTTGTTCTAAAACATGGTTGATCTTCGTGATTACTATAAACCGCTAGATTTTATGTTAACTTTTATGCTTAAACCCTAGAACTAAAGGTTAACCGGAAATCCTAAAGTCAATAAATCTATAGCAAACCCTATCCGACAATCTCATGCTCTAAACCCTTAATCAATAAAATTGAGATAATCATAGATTATAATCCGTAATAATATAGTAAAGCTTAAAAAGAACAGATTTGTCAAAATTTAGTTCATTTCAGACTCGAACGAGATCAATTTTCAAAATCAGGATCCAGACAAGCGAAACAGTAAAAATATTCCGATGACATCTTTAGACTCGTAATAATATGAGGGTTCCAAAAATATCAATTTTAGAATTTTTCGGTATTCAAAAATATCAGATATAACTAGTTTACGTGTATTTTCTTTGCAACTATTATTAATTTGTTATGTCTACTATTCAAATTACTATTTTACACTATTCATTATCTCTACTTTTTTTTACTACCTATTTATACAGCTTATACATCTATTTCTTATAATTTTCATTACCAGTACTACTTTATATTTTTCAACTCTTACACATTACTTACTTTTCATTATAAAAATACAAAATAAATAAATTTCTCTCCCTTACAACCCCAAAACCGGTGTCACCCCTCTTTCATATCTATCTAATTTTTTTCTTTTTCATTTTACTTAATTACATGTAATTTCTCTCTACATTTATCTATAAATGCCCCCTCTCACTCCATTTCTTTCACGCACTTCATTTACATACCAAAACTCTCTCAAATTCTCTCCACAAAATTGCCTCTCCAAAATTCTCTTCCCAACACTCTTTTCTTCCCATATAACTATCATCCACATACAACTACCAATATTTCATTTCTTCTACCACCCACTTTAACCTTAGGTAATTTTTTTAAAACCTTTTTCATGTTCATGTTAACATAACATGACCATATTGTGTGCTTTCTAAACCCATAGACATTATGAAAGCAACAATATGTTCATGTCTTGTTCAACTTTGTTCAAATATTACTACTAGTGTTATATTGTTATGTTTCATTATTGCTCATAATCTAACTCTTATATATTATTAAGTATATTTATGTATATATATTCTTAGAGTTTATAAGCTCACTAACATAAATTTTAATTTATGATTTTATATTTCTTGCAATATATTTATTTCCTACAATTTTATTAAGAATAGTCTTTCTAGTTTTAGACTTGTCATCGTCAAATCAAAACAATTTTTCTTATTTCTTTTTGGACTTATCTATAATCTAAGTCTAGGGATCATTGAAATAAATCTAAGACTCTCATAATCTTCTTATTTGTTTTCTTTTTTTTTTTTTTAAGGACTTGCACATGTTTGAGTCTAGGAAGCCTTGATAGAAGTTAAGACTTCCCAATACTTGACCTCTATTAATTTCTATGTTTTTTTATCTTTTATATGAATTATTTTTGTTCATGTTATTTAACCACAAGTTTATATTATGCAATATCATATTGTTGTTGTCTTAATAAAATAAAATAAGCCTTCTTTAATAAAGAAAATGAAATAAACTATAATAAAATGATTTTTATTACTAAGAAAAAAATCCCATTAAGACTTAGAATTTTGTTTCAATAAATTCTCTTTAAAAATTTAGATAAGTTAATCATGAATTTTAAGTGTTAATATTAAAGACTTCTTCAAGATTCAACTAAGTAGTTTCATTACTTTCTCTCCTTTTCAAACCATTAAAATTAAAAATGTAATATTAAGCCTTAATGTTGAGAATTCTTTGTTATGCAAATTTTTCTTAAAAAATTATTTATAAGATTATCACCAACACATTAATAAAAACTAAAAGCTAGGCAAGTTTTTCAAGCCAAGCTAAAATCAACTCACTGGATAAGAATCCATTTAAGAAACAAAAGTTAGCAAATAACTCAAAAGACAAAATTTTTAGAAATAAATTTATCTTAGAAAAAAATTGAGGAAACATAGTTATAGCAAGAAATCATTCACTCATAATAACTCAAGAGTTTTTAGTTTTCTTTTCAACAACTCAAAAGAAATTGTCAAAGTTTCAATATTTCAAACTCCTAAAACAAGTTGTTTTATCAAAAAATCATTGTTGAGACAACATCATTAGAATCATATATATACGAGTTTATATATGTATTAGAAGGATTTTTAACTATATAAACATCTATATGTTTGTTTATGGATTTTTGGATGAGGAAAAGCTCACAAAATTTTCATTTTTAAGGCTAAGAATTTTCATAACTATTATATATCGAACCATTTTGGAACCCAAATGGATTTTTATGATAAAAATAACCTAGAAATAGATAGGTCTTTTTTATTAGGTAGAAAACGACTTATAATATGCGAAATTTCGAAGTTAAAATGAGCAAGTTATGGCCATTTCAAGTTGAAAATTCACATTATCTGAATTTTGAACGAACTTAGTGTGCTAACTTAGCAAGTTAAAGTAGAATTTCTTAGAGATACTCATTTTAGGTATTTCTCTTGTTTAGGTGATTTGGGGAACGACTTTCCTTACTCGGACAATTATTACAACTAGTGGAAAAGCTCACTATTATAGAGTGACTTTTTCCTATATTTTGTACTTATGCTTTTGCTTATAGAATAGTGGTATTAGAATTAGGAAAAGATAAAAAGGGAAAGTGCATGTGCTTTATATACATGGTTGAATTCATGTTAAGAATATCGATGCAAGAATTGCCTATAATCAAATGATTGAGTTAGTATAGTATTGATATATCTGCTAATTGTTTGATCACCTTTAAATTATTTAATGTGATGCTATGAGTACTACATTAAATGGATTCATACATAATACGAAGTGAGTCATATTGCATTCATTATTATATACTTGGTAGGACAATGGCATAGTAGAGAGGTCAACAAAGACCGAAACTTTGCATAATGGTGAATGATCGCCCAAATGAAATATATATTAGTGGTGAGTAGTAGCCCGTATGAACTACATTTTAACGGCTAGTAGCGGCTTGAATGAACTACAAAATCCTTATTTTCAAAACAATGGTCTTTAGGGTTTGTAACACCTAACCTCGAATGGAAGGCATAAATCTATTCAACATATGATTTTCGATAAATCATGTATATTGTTTTCTCATGAGCTTGTTGCATTTCATGCGCTTGGTTAATTAACTTGTTTGATTATTGGTTGTACGAGTACTATATTATGGAAATATTTCTCACTAAGCAACTAAGCTTACACCCTCTTTGTTATCTTTTGCAGCACCCTTACCTATGGTAGAAGCCCAGAGGCTATGTTACTTAGGTACTGTCTTTTAGATTCAAGAGCTTTTGGAAAGAAGTTAAGGACTCGAAGTAGACTTAGACTTCTAAGGAAAGCTCTAGTGTATTTCTTTTGAAAGATAGACTTTGATGAACTATATATACTTTTGTTAGGAGAATTCCCCTTTGATATCTATACGACTCCTTATATCATGATTAAGAGTTAATATTATGATTTCCATTTTAATCGCTATTATATATATATATATATTTATCTTCTTAAACAACTTGTTTCAAAGCATGGTCCTCTATGATCATGAAATGATGCCTTACACTCGGTATCAAAGCTTTTGAGATGACTAAGGTTATCATATTTAAGCTTTAATATTAAGTGTGGTGAACTATTGCGTTTAGGATACCTTTTGGGGCATGACAATTACAATCCAACAACATGATGATGTTTCTCTAAATCTCTCATACCCATCAAATGAGGACCCTTAAGGTATTTATAGAGTTTAGCTATTGATGACATCCATTAGATCGCATGATGAGTCAACAACTGAGATAGGTCCTTCTTATGATGGATCCTTCCGTGGAATCATCTTGATTATAAAACTCATTGAGAGCCTCTTTTAAGTTCATGACCATCTTTAAGAAAGAGCAAATAGACCAGTCCAACGGTCCTTACTCTAAACTTACTATGTCAAATCTCCTATAAGTCATCCTAAAGCTTACTGTGTCAAATCTCTTACAAGTCATCTTAAAGTATAGATTGGGCTCATTAGACTTTATCACATAACTCAAGATTCAAACCTAGATATTTTATATTAGCCCTCTACATTTTTCCCCCTAACCAAAGGCCTTTTGACAAAGTCAAAGGGATTTTAGGCAACAATTGAATCAGCTTAAGCATTGCCTGGAACTTAAGTGATATCAAATAAACTACAAATATACTAAACACACTCAAAAGACAACAAATTTATTTGCTGATGTATTATGTCATGAAAGTCTAATGTCAAATCAAGAAAGTAATTTATATTTCCTTTAGTGCGCAAGTTTGCAACACCTTGTCAATTTAACTATTTGAAACCAATATTTCTATAACAATCAATGTTTAAATGTCATACATGCCTTCATATGTGGGATCTCACAACTTATTCCTCATCATGAACTTGATATCATAAATTTTATAGGTCAGGAAATCTTATGTCCTTAATCATTCTGCTGCTGGGTAAATACATGCATATTGTACTCGATTCCAATAGGCAACTATCTGAGCAAAGCAATTATGTGATAAATGATCAGCAATCAAATTCATCTATTGCTTGAATAATATATATTTATATCTGTCAAGTTCTTTATGCCTCTTCTTTCTCCAATCATGAACATGTGATCCTTAGTGAAATAAATTATCGCTAAACCCTACCTTCCAATTCGTAGTACCTTTTACCAATAAACCATTAAAGGCTCTACATCGGTATTTCTTTAATTAAGCACTCTAGTATTTTGTGACACCTAGATATATCCCCAATTAAACCCTTCGCCATCTAGCATATATCTATTTTTTTATTTTATTTTTTTTTCTTTCCTTTCTTTTCCTTGATCCATAATTGTACTCTATCGCTTCTAGGGACTCATGCTCCACAACACTATAGAAAATGTTCAATCATGTCCTACATATACTAAAAATTTAGTGGGGGAATTCCCCCAAGGCTTTGTAATGAACTTACGAATTATATTATGTGGGTTAACGTTTATCTAGATTCTTGCATGCTTTACATTACTTACTCAAACTACACTTCCCTTGACATCTCCTATTACCGTGTTGTATGCCTTACATATGGTATCGAGACTTTCACATGACTAAAGTAGTCATTCTTAAGTCTTAGTATCATATGTGGCGAACTGCCACATTTAAGATAACTTTTAGGGTATGACATATACCCTAAGCTATGGGAGATTATTTCTCCATGGATTTAAATAAATATTAAAGCACAAGATTCAGAAGAAATAAAAGTAGATAGAAGAATAATTCAATTAAAGCTTAGAATCTCACAAACATCAGGTTTAAAATGATTTTACCCAGAAAACTATGAGTCATCTAAAGCAAGAAGAAAATTGATTTCTTTCGCCTTAGAAATCTCTCTCTCTAAGCTATGTTAGGGATATTTACAATAATTTACAACCCTCCCTCAATGCATTGCCCGTTTATTTATAGGCTTTGAGCACAGAAATCATAAAGATTTTATTGCTGATGTAGCGAATTCTTTATAATGGAATTCTTTCTTCTTCCCACGTGCGCATTTGATCGTGTACTTATTGTCGTGGGTCACATTATTGCTTGGTCAAGTGCTCGAGATGACAACGAAGTGAGGCTTGACATTTAAAATGCTCAAAGTACTTGTGTTTTGCCCATCCATCTATTGAGGGTGAATTTGAGTGCATCGAAGATTCAATACACACACACACACACACACACACATATATATATTATATATAATCATAATCCTTTTGCAAAATTGGGATCTTTTTAAGATTTTCCAAAAATAACAAACACTAATGAGCTTAAAGTGAGAACTTCTACGACAATTAAAAAAAAACACCAACACAATAAAGTGTTGAGGAAATGAACTACAAAATTGGATTCCACTTAGCAAATATGTAGTCACTCTGAAGTGACTTAGAAAATGAAAAAAATAAAATTCCCTTTTAAAAATTTTTACTTTTTTTTTTCAAAAAAGAAATTTAAAATAGAAAGATTGAGAAAATATATAAAATAGGGTAATAAGAATCATAAACTTAATTTGGGAGTTTTATTGGTAATTATTTAGATTTTAATAAATGGGTAAATTATATCAGAAGGTTACATATTTAAGGAAAGTTCATTTAAGATCACAACATTTCGAGGTGGTTCATTTGAGGTTATAATATTTAGGAAAGGGTCAATTGAGGTCACCATTGACATGTATCAATAGGAGAAAAATTTAACGAAAACTCAAAGGACCTATTATTATATTGTGACACGTGTCAATAGTAACTTCAATTGACTCATTTCCCTAAACGTTGTGTCCTTAAATGAACTATTTAAAACGTTGTGACCTCAAATAAATTTACCTAATGTTGTGACCTTCTGAAGTAATTTACCCTTTCGTAAATTAGCCTCCTAAGATGACTTCTTTTTTTGTATTTTGAAAATCATTTTTAAAAATGGTTTACACATAAATGAATCGTTAAGTTAGGATTCATCTAACCAATTCAATTTAACTCATCATTTTAATGGAAAAAATGATGTGTTCTTCACTCTAAACCTTAATTGATTTTTAGAGTCGTATTTCAACCATCTGATGTGATTTCTTTATCTCTAATAAGTACAAGCTTTTTAGTCATTCACTCAAATTGAATATATTGTACTAAATCCATAATTTTTTACCTTTTACTTTTTGAGTCAATATTGCTACTCATTAAAAGTAGGACTAATGTCACAATTGGTACTTGAACTTTGATCAAATGTGTAATTAACTACCTAAACTTTTAATTTAACCAATTTGGTAATTGAATTTTGAAATTGACCAATTTGGTACCTTAATGCACACCAATGGTACCTTTGTTAAATTCTTAAAGGTACTAAATTGATCAATTCAAGGTTTTTTAGGTATCAAATTGTCCAATTTCAAAGTTCAGGTGTCAAATTAATCAAATTAAAAGTTCCGGTAGATAATTACATACTTAGTTAAAGTTCAGGTATTAATTGTGACATTACCCTTTAAAAAGATTGAAATAGCCATAATTTTAATATATATTAATGCATGCTAAATTTGATAATTATATGTGTGTATGTGTTTGAGTGGATTAGTATGTTTGTAATGTTGGGTGTGTTATAACATATGTGATTAGATAATAAGCTATAATAAATATATCTAGGTTGATAGTTTATTCATGTTAGAAATTATCATGTTAGTGTTAATTGTTATTGTAATGAATTATATGTGTTGGATTTAAACTTATTTTAGGCCTAAATTAGATCCTAAACTTAGCAGATTTTTTTTAAGCCCTGTTAAGCCTAAACTTAAGTCCAAATCTAAGCCTAAATAAGGCCCAAGCCTTCCCCAAATCTGCCCTCCTCAAAAGTCAACAACATTAAGATAGATATTAAATTTTAATTGCACCATTAGACAATCCAAAACAGAACAAAGGAAAAAAGAAAATTCGTAACTCAAGAAGGCCAAAAATTTTCAGGACCCAAATCAAGTTTTCTTGGACTCAACACACCAAAAATCCTTCCCCAAGCCTTATATATATATATATTGAGGTAAGTTTATCTGATGTTTGAGATGCTTTATTTCCCTCTTAATCCATGAAATATGCATGTGTGGTATAATATAAGTAGTTGGTATGCTAAATTCTTGTTGAAATGTTGTAGAGTTGCTAGGAAAGCTTTAGAATGCTTAAGTTGTTATAGATAGGTTGTAGTAGGCTCTCATGTGGTTTAGAATTGAAGTGTTGAAGTATGATAAGTATTAGAATTGTTTGAAGTGTGTTAGAGTTGGTGAAAGTTGATGAAGAAGGGTTTGATTCTTGTAGAGTGGTGTTTGAACTTGTTTGATGTTGAGGAGTGGAGATCACTCTTGTTTTATGTTGTTAAATGTACAAGAAGTGTTTTATGAAGTTTGTATAAGGTTTAGGACATGTTAGGAGTTGAGAAAAGTTGAATTTTGAAGTTAAAACAAAGGAAAAGTGTGAAAAGTCGGAAACAGGGGAGAAGTCATGGGCGAGCTAGGACCCCTGATATCATCTGTTCTTTTTTTTTTTTAAATTCGTCAGGTAAGATATCAAGGGCGTGATAAAGGGCATGATTTGGACTGATCATGAAATCTTCCTTAGTCACAGGCGACCTAAAGGGCGTGATTTGGTCTGGTCACAAATTTTTCTAAAATCACGGGCGAGTAATGGGGCGTGATTCATCCCTTGTAGCAATATGTTTTTGTAAATTAATCATAACTTTTTCATACGAACTCCAATTTAAGTAATTCAAATTTTGTTGGAAAGATTGAAAAGAGATCTAAAACTTTCATGCTTTGAGTTTTTACAAAATAAAAACTTATCAAGGCCGAATTGTCATTTCTTTCCAGCTGCTCCATTTTCCAATTAAAGCTAAAAACTTATGTTTGATAGTTAATGTAATTTTATGATTAATTATTGAACTTGTACAATGTTGTATGATGATTGTATGATATATATATATATATATATATAAGACATATTATGACTTGAATGATTTTAATCAAGTCATATGATTTCCTAAGCTTTAAACTAGTAGATATAAGCTTGGCTTAGGATAGTATTGTTAATATGATTTGATTCATGTGAAACAGAGATAGATACTCAGTTGAAGATCCTCTTTTGAATTCCGAATCGAATTAGGTACCCAATACTTTGATTGATTGCTTAGGAATAGGCATATACCAAATTGATTTTAATCGAAGATTAATAAGAGATATTGAAATTGGTTGTGCTTTAAGTCGTTGAATTCGAAACCGGGAAGCGACAATCTTGTCATGATGCAATGGCACGGTAGTTGTAACGCCCCAAATAAGGCATTACAACCCGCCACGTGTCCCTCTCTTAAAAGAGACACGCAAAGGCTCTAAATCTCAATACCACAAAATATAAACATATAAAAATCTCCATGAACCCATATTTAAGGGCACTCTAAAAGGAACAAAACCTGTGAAACCTGTAATTTATAACTTTCAAATATCTCCTGTAATATAAACTAAATCCGAGTTGGCAAAACCAAAGCCAACAATAATCCAGAAAAGATCTATCTTCTATTCCAACTAAAAACATATAATCCTATTTAATAAACTATTGCATAAAAACCAATACTTCAAATCCTAAAAAAGATAACTAAACAAAATATTGTTCCAAAAATCTTCAATAACTCAAGAAATCTTTTTTTGTTTTTCATATGTCCTGTATAACATCCTATTCCTCTGCAGTATAGTCAGGTCCACTATCGCCATCCCCATGATCAAAATACAAGTCATAACTAGACAAGTCGTAAACAATATCTCCATCACCTGTACCTGAAAAAGAAAGAAATGAGCGAAAACGCCCAGTACGCCAGTCCACAAATAATATGCAAATGCACAAACAACATGTATAGATACACGCAACTAACTAAATGCAAACAATAGGATTATTATCTTCATTAAGCCTGCAAAACAACACAGTTCAGAATCATAGATCTCTGATCCCAAACTTGGAATTACTCAGACTCCTGAAAAACAACCATATATCGAAAATAAATAATTATATACATATATTGGTGAATGGGTACTCCCCAAACACCCGCGGCCATACTGCCAATAAACCTATATCTACCGGAATCATCTCCAAGTGCAACTCCACTAGGGACAACGACACACAAGGATCATCAGGGTGCCTCACCAGTATCACTGTCTGCCAGGTCTTTACTGCTCAAAGCCAAAGACATCCAGAAAAACAATTTAAGCCAAATAGAATTAAGTTCATTTATATATCTGTTCCTGCAGGCAACAATCAGAAAACTAGACCTGAAAGCAAATACAACAAACAAGGAAAGGTCGTACCTTTTCCAATTTCAGGAACAATCTCTCCAAATCCACAAATTCTTAAAGACAACAAGAAATCTCCCAATCTCCTGATATTACATATAACAAGAGCAATATATAAATCATCACATCAAAACCCTAATTATCCAATTCTCCAAATCTTCCAAAATCCTAACCTCTCAAGAAATCACAACTGCAGAATCTCTTCGATCAATTTCTTAGAAAACCCAAATCTCCACAAAACCTTTGATTTGACTCTAAATCCGGAAAATTGCCAAAGACCGCAAAAGAACCATAACCCTAGAACATCATCAATCATGAATGAACAAAACCCTAAATCAGAAATCATTTCTATGAAATCTACATATGTAATTAAGGGATTTAATTACCTTGAATGGATCTCAAATTCCTAATCGTTCTCCTCAAGATTCAGATCTGATCTTCAATCTTCCTTAAACACCCACTCTTCAGATCTCCAAGAAAATTAGAACCATTTCTCCAATTCTTCTTAAAAACAAAAGAAAATCCTAAGGTAATTCATAGATTGAAAGACTTTAAAGGAAAGATATGATTTTGATTACCTGAATCCGATCTTCAAAGATCTCCTTTGACCAATAGAATCGAATCTCTAAACCCGATATGTATGTTTTCCAATTCTATCACAATTTCAATAATCAAACCCTAGGAAATCTAATAATCCATAATATCTTTAAAAAAAAAGTGATTCAGTTACCTGATCTGGACTTCTGAATCCTTTGGCGGCCGTAAACTCTCAAAGGATAAGAATCTAGGTTTAGGGTTTTGTTAGAGAAAAGACAAAGAAAGAATATATAGGGATTTGTGACTTTTCATCTTCCGTCATGTGTCTGTCATGTGACCAAAATTGTATTAAAATTAGATTTTGTTGCCAAATTTAACCTTATAATTTATATCAATGGACACTTTTATCCTTCTTTATGTAATATTTACTTGTATATTACAATAGTTTAGGCACTTAGCCTAATTCTTTGTTATGATGCAATGACTCAAATCCATGATGCAATGGTTCACCATGATGCAGTGGTGATTTCTTGTATTGGCTAAGTAGGTAGCTAATAGGGTTAACTATATCGGTATATCCTCTACTTAAGCTCGAAAGGAAATAATATGTTTTAGTTCACAGGTATGGGACTGTTGAACTAATTGATATTATAGACCGAGATAAGTGGATTAATAAAGGAGTGTGAACCCTAGATGAAGCTATCGTTTTCTATCGGTTAGATATATGAGATATAGGGATCCAGTCTATTTATATCAACCCCCTGAGCAGCTGCTGTTACTCAAGACCCCCAGAATTCCCAAGCTTGAATCGGAGTTTGAATACTCCAGTATTGTTCTATTCACTTAACTAAAAGATAATGAAGTTGTGTTGATTTATTACATTGTATTTAGTTAAGTGAGCATTGCATATGTATTTGCTTGCATTATTGTGTATTGGGCCTTTGGCTCATGCTGCTATTTTGCAGGTGACTTTGATGACGAGCTCTATGAGAATATGGGCTATGGGACTGATTGGGAAGACTCTATGGATGACTAGGAGAGGGCCTAGTACATACTTAGGATTTTTTGATGTAAATTTCTTTTTGAAGTGTTTAGGCTTATTTGTTATGCCTTGGAATGTATTTTGAGTGGAATTGTCTTTGTAATATAGTTGGGTTGTAAGTGAGATCTCTATGTTTATATGATCCTTGGGAAGTTGTGATGTATAAATATATTATGTATGACTTGTACATAGTTAAGGACCCACTACCTATGTAGTGGTAATGTTTCTAATTCTAAGCATATGAATGTTATATCTATTTTAAACAGGTAGCCATTACAAACATTTCTTTTTAAGACGATCTTACGTATAATACTTATAATACTTGAATATTACTCCTAATATTTGAGTATTATGCGTGGTCGGGAGATTTGACATACTTAATAATTGGGTTAAGTGGGCCGGGTCTTTATAGAGATTTTCAATGGATTGGAACCCGGAGGTACACACTTGGTCAAAGTTTAGTGATGTGCTCTGATAAGTAATGAATTTTAAAGCATATTTCTAGCAAGCGCACTAGGTCTTCTATTATAATATAGCATGAATAAAGTGTCGATCCCACAAGGATTTACTAACTACTAGACAATTATCAACTAATGCTAATATCTAGGCAATTGATGATTAAGTTAAACTAACTTATCTAATTATCTATATGAAATGCGATGAGCTTTTAAAGAGAGGGATATGTGAAAAGTGTGGGAAGGAGAGAATCCACTTTAAACTATTGCTAATCAACTTGAACTCATGTTATAATGATAATTAGATTCATGAACATTCATAAGAAATTATCAAGATTTAAAAACAAAGTTTGAAAACCTTTTAAACCACAAAACAATTTCAATAACTTCCGTTAAATAAATCATTAGTGGAATCAAAATTACAATTATAAATCTCCCGATTCTATAATTGACTAATACTTTATATTAAAATCTCCTAATTCCTTAGTGAGAAATCAACATAAAATATTGCATTAATATTCATGGATAATTTCTAAACTAGATTAAACTACGCCGCTTCCGCAATTGCAATTTAATCTAATTTATGAATTCATGTGAACACTAATTTCCCTTCCGAGTTATTAGAATTCTTATACACCAAAACATGAATAATCAGAATTCAATATGAATATTTCATGATTCTAATATCTTATAACATGGATTCAAAAATCATCTTAGCATGTTTAAAGTTTCATCAACTTCCCACAAAAAGAATTTAGCTACTCATGGATGATGATTCAACAATCAAATAAGAAATTGCAAATGATTTCATTATGATCAGAATATTCAAGTATATGAATTGCATAAAAGAATAAGATTAGAAATCACCAATTCAAAATACTAAAGCTTCACTTGCAAATCTTGTATAACTTCAAATCTCTTATGAAATGCCTATTCTAAATATTCTAAAGCTACTTGTAGTACTAGATATTTGGTTGCTTGGATGATTCTGAGAATGAGGAGAAGACCCCCTATTTATAGGAAAAATTTCGTAAAAAACATTTAATGAGCTTTGCTGTTTCTCAATGTACGCCGGCCGTTATGGATCCTACGCCGGCGGCTTACAGGCGGCGTATCTTCAAATTGTCCTTGCGCAGGCAGTGCACTGGCAGCCTTCAATATCTGTTACAACGTAGGCCGCTTCAACGCCGGCGGCTTTGAACGTAGATCTAGCCGGCGTATGTACTCAGAAATGAAGCGTTGGGCTAATTTATAACGAACGCCGTCCAAAGGCCGGCGGCTTTCACACCGGCGTAGGCATTCCAACAGATGTGTTGCTTCATTTTCCTTCAAGTGTTGGATATCTTCATGTCTCTTCAATTCTTCCATGTACACTGCCTCAAGGCCGGCGGCTTTCATGCCGGCTTAAACTGTAACTCCTTCAAAGCTGGTGATTTTTCAGTTCTGGGCTGCCGGCCTTCATTTACGCTGGCTTCTTCATCTTCTACGCCGGCAGCTTTGAGGCGGCTTTGAATGTTGTTTTACTTGTGCTGGGCAAAGCTGGCTGTGCTGCAACGGCCTTGGATTTTACGCCGTCTGAAAGCCGGCGGCTTTCAATGCTGAATTGCCGGCCTTGACTTCAATTTTTCCTCTTTTCAATTCAAATTCACTTGTTTTGATTTCTTTATCCAAATTAGTCCTGAAACATAAAATTTAATCAAAACAAATATCCATTCTAGCTCAATTGATATCAAGATTTGTATAAAATATGATCTTATCAATTCCCCCACACTTGAACTTTTGCTTGTCCTCAAGCAAAATGAAGAATAATATGAAATCTCTTTTCAGATAGTACAATTTTCCTGTTTAAATCTCAACTTCTTTAACTTGATTCTCTTGTATCTACAGCTCTAACCATACCAATTCCTTGCAATTAGAGTACTATAATCAAAATTTAGGAGTTAATCCAAACAAAACAAGTTTTAATCTCAACTTTTAACAAAAGAACTTTCAATTCAAAAGCAAATACTTAATCCACTAAGGAAAAATACTCATTTAAACTTCATTGGATTTCTAGCTTATATATATTCTAAGTAACACAAAATGAAAGCATGTGGTATCTACTTTTTCCTTAGAATTTCTCCTTCTTTATTATAAGTCTCCTTCCTTTGCATATTTTGCATTCATTTTTCTTTTTCTTTCTCAAGCATTTATTTTCTTTTTGGGAGGTTTTTGCCTCCATCTTTTTGTTTTTCAAAGCTCATGAATTGAACTTTTGCCATTCTTCCCTTCTCGTTATAGTGAGTTCATTGAGTCGGCACATCCCAGGCTCATCACCTAAGTGACCAGGTTTCAAAATACCCCTAAGAACTCTTCCTCACTTTAACATTCAAGTTCAGATACTCATAACTCAAATTTCAAGTCAGAGGAGTAGTGGCTATGCTTGCTTCTTTCTTTTTGAATGCAATACAATATCAAAGACTTATTTTTATAAAGGATCACTAAGTTTAAAAGTTTCTTCTACCTCTTTCACCAAGTGTTAAAATTCAAAGAATATATACAAATTAAAATTTCCAAGAAGTAGACCTGTTTATTTTTCAACAAAAGGACTCGACCAGCTCTTAAATTTCCAATTCCAAAGTTAAAAATAAAGTAAACTTGTTCCTTAAGGATTTACAACTTAATTTTAACTTAGTAAACCAATCACAATAGCAGGTGAGTAAGAACTTTCACAAGTCAATTTCATTGATTTTCATTCTTTGCTTTGTACTATCTCCATTTTCAAGAGATTTTGAAAAAATTTTGGCAGAATTTCCTCATGATTTGCTTTCAAACCAAAAATACAAGGTGAAGATTTTTCAATATAAACAACAGCAAACAGATCATATTCAACACTTCAGCACTTCATGTAATTCTATTCCTTCCCCCACACTTCAATTAAACAGTGACCTCACTGTTTTTCAGCAAATAAAACAGAGGAAAAAATAAGAAATGAATTGGATACTTCCCTGAAGTCAGTTGATTCATAATCATCAAAATTTGGCATTGCAAGAGATTTGCTTTGCTCGATTCCTGTAATCACTACAAAGAAAAAAAAACAAAAACAAAAACAAAATAAAAGCGAATAAAAGCAGAAAAATAAGAAATGAGTTCACCCACAGGAACTTGGGTACTCAATAAATATACAGGCCAATAATATAGATATCAAATAAAAGCAAATAAGAGCTAGCAGGGTCTCTAGCTCTCTGGCCCCGGGCTCTGTCTGCTGCTGCCCTCGGTGTGTGTCTCGCAGTGTCTCCGGGGCTGACCATCTGAGTATGCTCTGAACTGAGCCTATCTGAGTGATGAGACTCAGATGAAGTCTGATAGGTCATGCCAGCCCCGTCTCTGGGCTAATGCAGCAGATGGCCGTCTTCAGCGCATCAAAGATAGTCTTTCTGAATTTCTTGTTCTTCTTTCTCTCCCTTTCTTGACTATCTCTGAGCTCCTGACTCTGACGCTTCAGCTCTTCAACATCCAGCCTAAGCTGGTCCATACCGTATGCTGATGAAGCGTCTGTAGGAGGAGGTGGAGCAGATGTAGATGGCATCTCAAATGGAACGTCTCCAGGAAAAATATCCTGAAACTCAACCTCCTCCATACCGGTGGCTGTGCTGGCCTGGGGTTTTTCAGCAATCCCCAGCCTTAAATGGTGCAGATGTGATCTCTTGCATTCATACACCTCATCATCCTGTGGAGGCTCAAAAAGATTCATCCCCTTCAATAGCCGAGTGATGTAGCCTCCACAACCCACACCTCGGGTCCTCGTATCCTCAGCCTGCCGGTATATAAAATTTGCTACCTCCACCCCGAGATCAATCCTGTAACCTCTAATAAGGCTAAACAGGTAGAACATATCAAATGTAGTCACCTTGCTGTGACTTGTCTTTTTGTTACTCAGGGTTGTGCAATAATGTGATGGAGGAGCTTGTGCTCAACGGCACTGAATGACGTGGCCAGCGATTTTGATGGGACAAAGTGCTCATTTGATCCAGGACCAACTAGGTGGGCCCAGTAAGCCTCCTGTGTCATATCCTCTGGCCAACTGTTTGGCAAAGTCCGTTCTCTTCTTCACTGTCATACAGTCCCATAATGTGGCCTATCTGCTTCAATTTTACTTCCCGTATCTGTCCATAGGCCTGGAACTGGAAGGTGGACTCCTCACGGTCTGGAATATTTTTGACCGTGGACAAGAATTCTATCGTCAGATTCTTGTATGCAGGCTCCGAAGGTCAAATAATCTCAGCCACGCTGGATCTTGAATAATCCCTCGAATTTTGTCTACCATATCATACTGATCCAGCAAGCACCAGTCTAAATACTGGATGTTGATAAAGTCGTTCTTGACCAGCCTTCTCTTTCTATCCTTCGCATATTGCTGACTGGACAGCAGATTTCGGGTCTCTGAACCCGATGTAGAAGATCACCCGTTCTTGGTCGTTTTTGTTTTGGGGCCATTCCTGCAAATAATTTGAATTCAATTAGTATTAAGGAATGCAAATTTCAATTAATTACTAATTTATGCCTATAACATGAGCTAAAACAGTTTTAAAACTAATAGGCATATAATTGGAGAAGCTATTGATCATGAACTTGTATATGTACACTTGCAAAATAAAATCAAAGCTGGCAGCTTACGCTTGCCAGCTTAGAATTGAACGTTGGAATTTTCAAATTTTCAAACTGATATTTGTTCAAAAATTTTTCTTTTAAAGTTCCAAAACATTTTTATACAGATTGTGTATCAAAATTGAGTACAAATTCAATTCCAAGTTCAATTCTAACAAATTTTAACAATGCAAGTATTGGAGCTACTAATCTAACAATAAAACAATCTAATCAGCAGCTATAACTTCAAATGCAGCAACCCCCAAATTCGAAATTTCAAACATCCTCCATCTCAAGAACCCTAATTCTCCAATCTAGCATGTATGATACATCACAGCTTGTAATAACAATATAATGAACAAAATGTAACTTTAACAACATATCCAAGTAATTCAAGAACTCAAATTTATCAGGAATCGATGTCATAATCATAGTAAATGCTCAATACCCATATCGACAGATTCATGTAATGAAATGGAATAACGATGGATCAAAGCATGATAAATGTAAAGGAATTGTTGAGAACTTACTTGGAATATGGATTAAACGCCGTGAGATGATGACCAAGAGATAGAAATTGTTGATTGAGAGTGATTGAGAGAATGTGAGAATGAGTGAATGAAAGAAAGAGAGAGAGTTCGTACCTTTTTAAGCTTCTGCATGTACGCCGGCATTTCTGCAATGTAGCCGGCGGCTTTCAGCCAGTGTAAGTGAAAAAATTACATACCGAGAGGTCAAAGCTGGCCGCTTATCGATTTACGCTGCCGGCCTAAATGGATACGCCGGCAAAAGCTGGCGGCTTTGAATCCCAGATGCCGGCCTTCATCGGGAAATTTCAGAATTCAAGAAATCTGCAATATACGCCGGCCTTAAGCCGGCGGCCTTCACCTTCCCTTGCCAGCGTAAATCTTGTACTCCAACGCCGGCATATAAGCGGCGGCCTAGACCTTCCCCTAGCCGGCCTAAATCTTGTGTTCATACGCTGGCACAAAGCCGGCGGCCTTCAACTCTCCACTGCCGGCCTCTTTTGCGGTGCTCACCTACTCCTTTACGCCGGCAGTAAGCCGGCGGCTTTGGGCCGGCCTTCCTTGTTTTCTCAGAGCTTGCTCAAGGCTGGCAGCTCTGAGCCGGCCTTCAACTTTTGAATTTTTTTTTTTTTATATACTAGATATCCTGCCACACTAATAGCTAAGTTAGTAAAAACAAACAAATAAAAATTACTCTAAAATTAGACATGGGTTGCCTCCCAAGAAGCGCTTAGTTTAAAGTCGCTTAGCCCGACTTTCCTGACCTGATCATGGTTCTTTAAGATTGATGACAGTAGTAGTACTGTCAAGATTTTCCCCTCAAAATAATGCTTGAGCAGTTGTCCATTCACTTTAAAAGTTCGATCATCCTCAGTTTTTAATTCAACCGCTCCATATGGAAAAACTTTTGCTATCTCAAACGGTCCCGACCATCTTGACCGTAATTTTCCAGGAAACAACTTCAAACGAGAATTGTAAAGTAAAACTTTTTGTCCAGGAAAGAATTCTCGTTTGATGATGTTCCTATCATGCCATTTCTTTGCTCGTTCCTTATAGATACGAGCGCTTTCAAATGCCTCATTTCTCCATTCTTCCAGTTGATTCAATTGGAGCAATCTCTTTTTACCTGCAGCTTTTTCATCAAAGTTAAGGAATTTTATAGCCCAAAATGCCTTGTGCTCAAGTTCTACAGGAAGATGACATGATTTACCAAAAACAAGCATGTATGGGGACATTCCAATAGGGGTTTTAAAAGCAGTTCTGTAAGCCCATAATGCATCATCTAATTTTGAAGACCAATCTTTTCTTGATGCATTAACTGTTTTTTCCAAAATTCTTTTTATCTCCCTATTAGAAACTTCAACTTGCCCACTTGTTTGTGGATGATAGGGGGTAGTCACTTTATGTGTAACACCGTATTTTGCCAAAAGTTTTTCAAATTGCCTGTTACAAAAATGAGACCCCCCATCACTAATTATAGCTCTGGGCACACCAAATCTGGTAAAAATATTCTTTTTCAAAAATTTCAAAACTACTCGGGCATCATTTGTTTGTAAAGCAACATCCACCCATTTTGAAACATAATCAACTGCCACAAGTATGTATTTATTTGAAAAAGATGAGGGAAAAGGACCCATAAAGTCAATCCCCCAAACATCGAAAAGCTCAATTACCAGAATATTGTTTTGTGGTAATTCATGTCGTTTAGAAATGTTACCTGTCCTTTGACATTGAGCACATGACATAATGAAATTCCTGCAGTCACGAAACAAGTTAGGCCAATAAAATCCAGATGACAATACTTTTGCTGCAGTCCTTTGAACACCAAAGTGTCCTCCTGCTTCCCTTGAATGACAGTGTTCTAAAATGCTAAGCTGATCAGATTCAGGCACACATCTTCTAATTATTTGGTCAGCACATTTTTTAAACAGATATGGTTCATCCCAAAAATAGTATTTTACATCATGCAAAAACTTTTTCTTTTGAGGATATGATAAACCATATGGGATAATCTTACTAACCAAATAATTCACAATATCAGCATACCATGGCAAATCAAGAATCTCTACTGCATGCAACTGTTCATCAGGGAACTTCTCATTGATAGGAATGTCGAGACTATCAGATTCAAGTCTAGACAAATGGTCAGCAATAACATTTTCAGTTTTTTTATCTTTAATTTCAAGATCAAATTCTTGCAGTAGTAAAACCCATCTAATCAACCTAGGTTTTGCATCAGCTTTAGCAAACAAATACTTGAGAGCTGCATGGTCAGTGTATACTACAACTTTAGAACCTATCAAATAAGGCCTAAATTTATCACATGCAAAGATAACAGCTAAAAGTTCTTTCTCAGTAGTAGCATAATTTCTCTGGGCCTCATTCAGTGTTCTACTTGCATAGTATATAACATGAAAGATCTTACCTCGTCTCTGACCAAGTACCGCTCCAACTGCAAAGTCGCTGGCATCACACATGAGTTCGAAAGGAAGCTCCCAGTCTGGCGCAATGATCACTGGTGTGGAAATGAGCTTTTCCTTTAATAAATTGAATGCCTGCATACATTTCTCATCAAAATTGAACACCGCATCTTTTTCCAGAAGATTGCAAAGAGGTCTCGAAATTTTGGAGAAGTCCTTGATGAATCGTCTGTAGAAGCCAGCATGTCCAAGAAAACTTCTGACTCCTTTAACAGTCGTGGGTGGTGGTAACTTCTCAATAATCTCACTTTGGCTTTATCCACTTCAATTCCTCTCGCAGAAATTTTGTGACCCAACACTATCCCTTCTCTAACCATGAAGTGGCATTTTTCCCAATTCAGGATCAGATTGGTATCTTTGCATCTTTGTAGAACCGAGGCTAAATTCTCAAGACATAGATCGAATGACTTTCCAAAGACTGAAAAATCATCCATGAAGATCTCGATAAAATTCTCAAGCATATCTGAGAATATAGCCATCATACACCTCTGAAATGTAGCAGGTGCATTGCAAAGTCCAAAGGCATTCTCCTAAAGCAAATGTGCCATAAGGACAAGTGAATGTTGTTTTCTCTTGATCATCGGGTGCAATAGAGATCTGATTGTATCCAGAATATCCATCAAGAAAACAGTAATAATCATGCCCTGCAAGTTTCTCCAACATCTGATCAATGAAGGGAAGTGGAAAGTGATCCTTTCGAGTGGCATCGTTCAACTTCTGTAATCAATACAAACTCTCCACCCAGTCACAGTACGAGTAGGAATTAATTCATTTTGCTCATTCTTCACTACAGTCATACCACCTTTCTTTGGCACTACTTGAACCGGACTAACCCATTTACTATCAGAGATAGGATAATGATACCTGCGTCAAGCAGCTTCAAACTTCTTTCTTGACACTTCTTTAAGTGTCGGGTTGAGTCTCCTTTGTGGTTGAACTGTAGGTTTACACTCGGCTTCCATAAGAATTTTGTGAGTGCAAATAGTAGGGCTAATACCCTTGATATCAGCAATGGTCCATCCGATTGCTTCCTTGTGCTTTTTCAACACATCAATCAACTGTTGTTCTTGTGTATCTGTCAATGCAGATGAAATGATAATTGGCAAAGTATCGCCAATTCCAAGAAAAGCATACTTCAGATGGTCAGGAAGTGGTTTAGTTCCAAGGTTGGTGGCTGCATTAAAGATGGAACTTGCTTCTGCTCATTTGTACCCAAAGATTCATAATATCTGGTTTTGATCATTGGTACTTTCCATTGTCTCATCTTCCTCTTCATCATCACTCCAATTGTCCACGTCTCTTAAGACAGACTCCATAGTCTCCACACCAGTTTGTTCCTCAAGTGACTCAGAAACCAGCTCATCTATGGTATTGATAGTGTAACAGGCATTGGCATCATCAAATTTCTTCATTGCCTCATAGACATTGAAAGTAACCTGTTCTCCATCACCGTAATGTAAGTTGCCCTTGTTCCACATCAATCAGTGCTTTTCCTGTTGCAAGGAACGGTCTGCCCAAGATCATGGGAACTTCCCTATCTTCATCCATGTCAAGCACTACAAAATCCACAGGAAAAAAGAATTTGTCAACTTTTACTAGGACATTCTCTACAATACCCCTAGGGTATTTTACACTTCTATCAGCAAGTTGTAAAGTTACATGTGTATCTTTGCAATCTCCTAATCCTAGTTTTTGAAATATAGATGAAGGCATAAGTTAATACTTGCACCAGAATCAATTAAAACTTTATCAAAATAGCAATCACCAATGGTGCAAGGAACAGTAAAACTTCCCTGATCTCGGAGCTTAGTGGGCAGACTGGTTGTTTGTTTCTGAAGGATCATGGAACATTCCCCAGTGAGTATCACATTTCCATCAATCTTCCTCTTGTTAGACAGCAATTCCTTGATGAATTTGGCATAGGAGGCATTCCTTGAATTACTTCTAAGAATGGAATGTTGATGTGCAGCTTTTTGAAAACATCCAGGAATTTTGAAAATTGCTCATCAAGCTTTTGTTGCTTTAATCTTCCTGGAAAAGGAACGGGAGGAACATATGATTTCACCTCAGGTGGTTTTTGAATAGTTTCCTCCATCTTTCGTTTCCCTTTGTTGTTTTGTGGGGAATTTCCTCTTCATCTTTAGTAGTTTCCTCAACTGGAGCAATCTCCTTTCCACTTCTCAATGTGATTGCATTTACAGTCTTGGGATTCTCCTCCGTGTTGCTTGGTAAAGACCCGGATGGTCTATTACTCACTTGCTGTGCAAGTTGATGGAGTTTCCCTTGCAAATCTTGAATGATTGCATTCTGATTGTTGAGTGAATTTGTTGTGGTAACAATGAAATCCCTCAGTAATGCATCAGTGGATGTTTGAATTTGCTGTTGAGGTGGAGCATTTCTCACATATCCTTGTCCTTGAAAACCAGGTGGTGGCTTTAGAACATTGGCATCATTCCGATATGAAAGATTTGGATGATTTCGCATATTCGGATGATATGTGTTTCCAAAATTGCCTTTTTGGAAATTTCCCACATAATTGCTGCTCGTCATTTGAAGATGATCCATGTGGACACTCAAAAGAGGAGTGTGGTCCTGAGCAAATCTCACAACAAAACACTTGTTGTTTTTGATTGGAAGTATTTGTAGTTGTGAGTTTACTTACTTGAGTGATGAGAGTAGCCATTTGAGCTTTGAGTTGTGAGATATCTTCTTTATCTTCCAATGATGCTACTTTAGACCTTGTTCTTTCACAACTCCAATTATGAGCAGCAGAAGCTAATTCTTCAATAATCTCACTAGCTTCCTCATATGTCTTCCCCATCAGTGATCCGCCCGATGTAGCATCTACTAATGACCTTAAAGCTTCATCAAGACTGAGGTAGAAATTCTCAATTAGTAGATTATCGGGTAAACCATGGTGTGGACACTTTCTGACCGCCTCTTTGAATCTTTCCCAAGCATCATATAATGATTCTCCAGGGAATTTGGTGAAGTTGGAAATTTCATTTCTTAATCTGGCGGTTCTTGCTGGAGGGAAAAATCTTTCAAAAACTTCTTTGTCAGATCAGCCCATGTGGTGATTGAATCTGGAGGTTGGGAGTTGTACCATGCCAAAGCTTTATCCCTAAGAGAGAAAGGGAAAAGCTGAAGTCGGATGACTTCGTTTCTTACACCATTGAGTTTGACAGTGTTGGTGTATTGAAGAAATTTAGCAATGTGTTCATCTGGCGTCTCATTTGGATATCCTCCAAATTGATGTGATTCAACCATTTGAATTAGGGACGGTTTAAGCTCAAAATTGTTTGCCTCCACAGTGGGCATTCGTATGGCGGGATCTTGAATTGTAGGCACCGTATAGTCTCGAATTGCCCTTGGAGCAGCTGGTTGCATTGGTTGTTGTTATCTTGATTTTCGGCCATTGCTCCTCTTCTTTGGTTCCTTCTTCTCTGTTGTCGCAGGGTTCTTTCGATTTCTGGATCTAAAGGTAGAATTTCAGCACTTCTACTTCTTCGCATATAACCTGCAAAGAGAAAAGGAAAAATTTCAAACTAAATTTAAACCTAAACTACTAGCAAAGCTGAAGTTAGTCTAATATTAATAAATCCCCGGCAACGGCGCCAGAAAACTTGATGTGCTTGATAAGTATTGAATTTTAAAGCATATTTCTAGCAAGCGCACTAGGTCTTCTATTGTAATATAGCATGAATAAAGTGTCGATCCCACAAGGATTTACTAACTACTAGACAATTATCAACTAATACTAATATCTAGGCAATTGATGATTAAGTTAAACTAACTTATCTAATTATCTATATGAAATGCAATGAGCTTTTAAAGAGAGGGATATGATGAAAAGTGTGGGAAGGAGTAGAATCCACTTTAAACTATTGCTAATCAACTTGAACTCATGTTATAATGATAATTAGATTCATGAACATTCATAAGAAATTATCAAGATTTAAAAACAAAGTTTGAAAACCTTTTAAACCACAAAACAATTCAATAACTTCCGTTAAATAAATCATTAGTGGAATCAAAATTACAATTATAAATCTCCCGATTCTATAATTGACTAATACTTTATATTAAAATCTCCTAATTCCTTAGTGAGAAATCAACATAAAACATTGCATTAATATTCATGGATAATTTCTAAACTAGATTAAACTACGCCGCTTCCGCAATTGCAATTTAATCTAATTTATGAATTCATGTGAACACTAATTTCCCTTCCGAGTTATTAGAATTCTTATACACCAAAACATGAATAATCAGAATTCAATATGAATATTTCATGATTCTAAATATCTATAACATAGATTCAAAAATCATCTTAGCATGTTTAAAGCTTCATCAACTTCCCACAAAAAGAATTTAGCTACTCATGGATGATGATTCAACAATCAAATAAGAAATTGCAAATGATTTCATTATGATCAGAATATTCAAGTATATGAATTGCATAAAAAGAATAAGATTAGAAATCACCAATTCAAAATACTAAAGCTTCACTTGCAAATCTTGTATAACTTCAAATCTCTTCAAAATCTCTTATGAAATGCCTATTCTAAATATTCTAAAGCTACTTGTAGTAGATATTTGGTTGCTTGGATGATTCTGAGAATGAGGGGAAGACCCCCTATTTATAGGAAAAATTTCGTAAAAAACATTTAATGAGCTTTGCTGTTTCTCAATGTACGCCGGCCGTTATGGATCCTACGCCGGCGGCTTACAGGCGGCGTATCTTCAAATTGTCCCTTGCGCAGGCAGTGCACTGGCAGCCTTCAATATCTGTTACGTAGGCCGCTTCAACGCCGGCGGCTTTGAACGTAGATCTAGCCGGCGTATGTAGTCAGAAATGAAGCGTTGGGCAGATTTATAACGAACGCCGTCCAAGGCCGGCGGCTTTGACACCGGCGTAGGCATTCCAACAGATGTGTTGCTTCATTTTCCTTCAAGTGTTGGATCTTCATGTCTCTTCAATTCTTCCATGTACACTGCCTCAAGGCCGGCGGCTTTCATGCCGGCTTAAATGAAACTCTTCAAAGCTGGTGATTTTTCAGTTCTGGGCTGCCGGCCTTCATTTACGCTGGCTTCTTCATCTTCTACGCCGGCAGCTTTGAGGCGGCTTTGAATGTTGTTTTACTTGTGCTGGGCAAAGCTGGCTGTGCTGCAACGGCCTTGGATTTTACGCCGTCTGAAAGCCGGCGGCTTTCAATGCTGAATTGCCGGCCTTGACTTCAATTTTTCCTCTTTTCAATTCAAATTCACTTGTTTTGATTTCTTTATCCAAATTAGTCCTGAAACATAAAATTTAATCAAAACAAATATCCATTCTAGCTCAATTGATCATCAAGATTTGTATAAAATATGATCTTATCATTTAGGTACCAATTGTGACATTACCCTTTAAAAGTAATCCTAAATTATTAATGAATAATATTTTATAAAAGTAAAATTGTATATTACCCCATTGGTAATTATATATTTCCACACTTTTAAATGTGCAGCACCTCCGGGTTTCAATCCTTTGAAAATCTCTTTAAGTGCATAAGCCATGTCAAGAAAGGTTAAGAGCAAACAAATCGATCTAGTAATAGTTCCTACTTTAAGGTTATTATACCAAATCTGTCTTAACTATTTCAATTTCATGACCTAGCTACGTGGGTATTTAGCTCTCTAAAAATCTAGCAATTTTGTAATGCATGATTGTTTTACATATTCATTCAATATTTGAAAATTTACGGTTTTTCGGAGTTACCATTATGTATCATTTCATTATTGCCATAAGTTTTACCATATTTAGCTAATGTATCATGTTATTTTACATAACCATTAAACATGTATAGACGGCACGTGAGCACAAGCATACTGTGCGTGAGCTAGAATATGTCACAGATTATCTCGATGCGAGATGGTCACCTTCATAATATTATATATAGAGGTTAGATCGAACTCAAGATAGTAAGAACTATTCTCTTCCGCGTGTACGAATTTGATATAATAATAATACAACTACGTATTAATTAATGATATGTTGATAAGCTAAAGTCTATATTCATATTTGCCTTATTCACATTTCATAGTAATTGTAAACTTAAATATGGTACGCTAATTAATTTAATTTTTCACAAGTCTTACAAAATTAAGTGGTTTAACTCATTGTGGATATATTTAAATTTTTTTTGTCAACTATTAAATATGTAATTTAATTATATGATATAATCATTAATTTTCAATGAAAGATTCATTTCTATATTATTGACATTTGATTATAATAGTACACTTAATAAGTTGATCGTTGAGCATTAAAGTGTCGTATATTTTCTTTCGTTAATTGATATTTGATCATGATATCACCATTGAAATAATTATTCTAATTAATTTGCTTTTCAATAGTTTTAAATAATTACACAATTTAATTTGGAATTAAATACTTCGATTATATTGTTAATAGTTTATTTTTGTTCTGAAAATCATCGTAAATACATGATATAATAAATTTTTCTTCAATTTTACATTATTATATTTATTTATTTCTCCACTTTTGGATTTTTTTTCCCTTTGCAATTCGATAGAATTTCTTCTTCCACGTTTCCTTATTCCCATTTCCTTACGGCCGTTTACTTGGAGGTAATACAGGAGGAATAGAATTTCTATTGCTAGAATGCCTCTATTACTTTGTTTACTTGCATTAAATGAGCAGTAATAAATATTCCATGCACTTTTTATTCCTTTTCTATTCCCACTCCAGAAGCAATAAAAAATTAAATATCCTGTCCAAATTACCCTTAATTAAATGCTAGAATTAATACCACAATAAGAGCATAATGGTATTTTTAGCTTTATTAGCAGTTTAATGCTAGAATTAATAAG